>CM039619.1:9284204-10484204 GCA_022457165.1 Juglans mandshurica
ATACAATGCATTTCGGGACGACTTTTGTATAGATTCGAATAAAGAGGTGTAATGCATCATATCAATTGTCAATGCACCGACTGATATCCACTAACATTTTTATAAAAAAAAATAGTGTTTGTATACCTAATAATTTTTAGAATTGTACTACTTTATAATAATTTTACGTATAAATCTCATCTCATTTTATTAATTTTTTAAAAATTTAAATTTTATAATTAATATATTAATAACTGACATGTAGAAAAATAATTTTTTTATAATTTTTTATTAAATACAATTAATACTTTTCTTATTTATAATCTTAAAACAATATTTTTCTTAATTTTTTGATTTTTTCATCCTCAGTCATATGTGATAATATGCGTTGAATTTAAAAAAAAAAAAAAATTGTGGGTATCGATTAATGACGAAATAATATTATTGAAGCCCTTGACTGGTCTGGTTTCAAGTTTATCGAGTTAAACTAACTAAACGAACATAATATATGTAATTAATTACTAATTTCTTAAATTAAAAGTATTAAATACAAAATAATATGTTTAATTTATATTTAAATTAATAGTATTTTTAGTTTTCTAGTGCGTTTTTTTTTTTTTTAGCTTATGATCTTTTAGTTTTGTAGCTAATAGGCTCATAAACTGTACTAAATTTTTAAGGAAGTTAAAAGAGTGTTTCCATAATGAAATACTTCGAGGGCCAGTTATCCCTATTTACTACTCATAGTTACAAGCGAGAGAGACTCATAAAATAAATCTTATAATATTTATTAAATATTTTAAAAATTACTAAAATAATCGTAAATACTGTAAACTCCACTTTCTATATCTATATTTTTTGAAAAGTCGGGAAAACTACTAGTATATATCATATTAAAAAGAAGAGTAATACTACGTATAATGGTAGAATACATAAATATTATGCATCTTTGAAAAAGAATGGGTAACTATTCAAAAAAAAAATATTTGAGACTACAGTGGGAAGTACAACTTATAGATATCCCGTCACAGCTCCACTTTGTACTCGTACGCACTCGGTAGTTGGTATGCCTTCACGCCTTCCATTCTCTGCCTCACACGGCACTTGGCGTCTCCTTTGCAAGGATGACTGATTCCCGAAACTAGAGCGTTTCAAATGGCTTCACTCCTATGTCATTTTCATTTCCGTCCTGGGTTTCTCTCCAATATAAAGCCACTATATTCTTCTCCCTCTAGAGCCCATGAAACCCACTGCTCCTAATCAATGGAAATGATACTTCTCCCCTGTTTCCAGTCCATTTACTGCTGAATTTCTCAAAGTTTTCGAATTTCCCTTCTCGTTTTTTCGGCTTGGCTTGTCTTGGTTCATGGTTGGACTTTACTCAATTGGGTATTTACATAGTTTCTTCAACATTTAGCCTCTTTGCAGCCTTGTTCCTCTGCTTCCATTCCTTCTATTGCTGACTCTTTATCTGGGTCTGTTCTGCTTTGGTCTGGTCTATTCGTGAACTCTCAGGATTATCGGTGTCTTCATCTGGGTCTTATTGGCTCTCTCTCTCTCTCTCTCTGTTTGTGTCAATTCTTGATGTTTCTAATGGCGTCTTCTGCTTTAGCCTCTCCTCTCTGTACGTGGCTTGTGGCTGCCTGCGCTTCCGTTGCTTTTGAGAAAGACCAGCTTACGAGTTCTTCTATGTTTCACTCTCCAAAGAGACTGAGCCAATGGGCGAGGAGAAAGAAGCTCGTGTCAAAATACATTGCTCGTGCTGGTGGTGGTGCTGGTTTTGCGAGTAACTTGCTTTCATGTAATTCTGGAGTTCGATATCTGATGAGTTCTAGCCTCGCTTTCGAGCCGTGCAACGAGTATAATAGTTCTAAAGGGCATTATTCGTCTGTAACCTTCTGTGGTGACACCGGGTTTTCACTTTTCGGGTCTAAGAAGGCCAGGAATCGAAGGCAAAGGTGCATAAATCGTGGTGCAAACTCTGGTAATTTTCCGTGTTTTTTTGGTTTATTCTAAACGTCATATAATGGTTTGATTTTGGTGGTTTCTGTTTTGTGTGTATGCTATGTTGTCATAACTTCAAATATGCTTGTAGGTTAAGGTTTTGGTTAATGGGCGTATATGGTAATGGTATATGTATGTGTGTCTGGGCGTGTTTGGATTCTAGTTCATATCAAGAGTTCTTCCTCACTTTTCTTTTTCTACTTTCGGTATTATGTACGGTATTATTTAGGGAGTTTAACTCAGTTAATTGCTGCTTGTCGCGGTTCGTAAAATTGAAGCTTGATATGAAAAGACATGAAATGCAATTTCGGTTATTTTACATAATCCAATGATTTTAGTGCTCATGATAGTATTTCAGGACGTTCTGGAAAGTGATAGTATGTTATATGTTGTTGAATCTAGCTTCTGGCATAAATGCTTACCCAACTTCAAGCTTAGGGACTCTTTTGCTACAGTTTCAGGCAATACTCTGGCAGTGGCCGTGAGACCTGCAAATGCGGTCATCACAGAGAAGAAACAGCTTGTAAAGCAGCGGCGGGTTGTCGTGACAGGGATGGGTGTGGTAACCCCTATTGGTGACAATCCAGATGTCTTCTACGATAATCTTCTTGAAGGTGTCAGTGGCATAAGTGAGATACAGAGTTTTGACTGCTCTTCGTTTCCAACGGTACATATATCTTTTTTGCTAATTTCCAGACTAGAAACGGGTTGCCTGTAGGTGTTGATTATAGTAATCTTCCTAACAGAAAATTGCTGGTGAAATCAAGTATTTCTCGCCAGATGGATGGGTCTCACCAAAACTTTCAAAGAGGGCAGACAAATTCACTCTTTACTCTCTCACTGCTGGGAAGAAAGCATTAGCAGATGCTGGCATTACCGAGGAAGTTCTTGGAAAGTTAGACAAAAATAGATGTGGAATTATTATTGGCTCTGCGCTGGGAGGCATGAGGGTAAGTGAAAGTAGAGAGCATGAGATTCATTCCATATTGCAGCACCATTTGCTTCAGGACTTCAATTCATTAAAACACATGTTTCCATTCTCATTTTTTCTACACCATCTATATTAACGAGACATTTGAATCAGATTTTTCATGATGCAATAGAAGCACTGGAGGTTTCCTACAGGAAAATGAATCCTTTCTGTATACCTTTTGCGACAACCAATATTGGTTCTGCTATACTGGCAATGGATTTGGTAAGTTCGATGACAGTGTTGCTAGAAATTTAGAACAGGTCAAGAGCTGATAGTTGCTGCAACCTTCTAGATGTTCATAAGTTAGTGAATTGCAGGGATGGATGGGTCCAAACTATTCAATCTCTACAGCTTGTGCAACAAGCAACTTTTGTATACTGAATGCCTCACACCATATTATGAGCGGTGAAAGTGTAAGTGCACAATTTAGTCCTATGCTAACATTAGGTAGAATTTGCATTAGTATTTTACATTGATTTGAAAGTTCATGTGGTCGATTGTCTTTCTTCATTCTACTGACTGAGTTTTCATATCCTAAAATGGTAACTAGGCCAAATACTGCTATCTAATTTGTGGGCATTTCCAGGACATGATACTTTGTGGCGGATCTGATGCAGCAGTTCTTCCAATAGGCAACATACATGCCTTTCTAATCCTGAATTTGATTTAGACATTATGCTCGCTGTATTTTATTCATCCTCTTTGTGAATTGCTGCTGCAGGCTTGGGAGGTTTTTTGGCATGCGGAGCTCTTTCACAAAGAAATAGTGAACCAACCAAAGCCTCCCGCCCCTGGGATGCTGTATTGCTTCTAAATTTCTGTCGTCTTCTTGGATCATACTTTGAATTTTGATATTACTAAATCAGATTCATAAGCTCTGGTTCACACTTAAATGACAGCTCATATATGATAGTATGTGAAGTAAGGCTAAACTCATAAGCTTATTTTCTCAGGTTGTAAGAAGTTGATAGGATTCCTTTCCCCCTGTTGTGGGGAAGGGGAACATGCGCTTAGAAAAGGAAAGATATGACCAGGGTTTCTCTCGCTTTTGTGGCATTGACTTGAGGATATGTCAAAAAACTGGAAATACTTGACTTTAATATAGCAAAAATTGATACAGTTTCATAATGTTTGTCGAAATTTGTGTTCTCCAAAGTACAACTCAAATGTTTTCTTTGCCTTATTTTTAGAGCAAAGGGAAGACCAAAAGAGCGAGCGACTAGTAAAGAAAATATAACAGTAGTTTCTGAAATGATTATTGAGCAATATTCTATCACATCACTATCAACCACAATTTAGAATTTTAGATTTCACGTTCGTAATTAGGCACTTCATCTTCTTCTACCTATAACTCATTACTAGAGATACAATTTTGTCTACGAGCAGAAGCGGGACGGGTTTGTTATTGGAGATGGAGCTGGGGTTTTGCTCTTAGAAGACCTAGAACATGCTAAGGTATTTTGTTGTAAATGAATTTTTTTGAATTTTCCCAAATGGCCTCAATATCTCATATGTTGAGTTCTAGTATCTTAAATTCTTTTTTGTTACATTTGTTATAAATATGACAGAGAAGAGGTGCAAAAATCTATGCAGAATTTCTTGGTGGAAGTGTCAGTTGTGATGCCTATCACATGACTGAGCCCCATCCTGATGGTAGGTACTCAAGTCTTTTGGATTACCCTGATAATGCTTGGTTGACTTGTGTATTAGAATCAGAGTTCATATTTTCCCCGATCCTTTTCTATCTTTTCTCTACTCTATTTTGTTTCTATCAAGTAAGCTACCTATACAAATTCAAATCGGCTATTTTTCCATGGGGCTGGCTAGCTTCCCAGGTTTTGCTGGGAATATTATTTTGGCTCCTTATATTACAAAGTGCGTTTGATCCAGATGAAGGTCTAAACTTATGGGCACTATTTTATGCCCGAAATCAGGGACTGGCATTGTTGTGTGCATAGAGAAGGCCTTGGCTAATTCTGGAGTAGCTAAAGAAGATGTAAATTACATAAATGCATATGCTAGTTCGACACCAATGTGTGATCTGAATGAATACCGAGCCCTAATCCATTGTTTTGGGAAAAATCCAGAGGTATGAGGAAAACAAATTTACTTAATTCCTAAATTATCAGACTTACAGTATTCTAGTCGGATTACTAATTTTTGCAGCTAAAAGTAAACTCTACAAAATCCATGACTGGTCACCTGTTAGGGGCCTCAGGTGCTGTAGAAGCTGTTGCAACAGTCAAGGTAGTTACTTTTTGCTTTCTTCATTGCATATTGGGGAAAAGCACTAAAACCTGGGATTTGAAAGCTAGAAGCTTTGAAATACTAAATAGCATTCAATCCTTTGATGTCCCTAGACTTATGGACATTAACTAAAACAGAGAGAGTATGTGGACTCTGTTTTAATAGATGGTCATAGTTTATTCGTATGCCTCTATATTACAACTAATTTTTGGCTGACTTCCGGAGTTTCTGTACTGCGTTATTGTGACTCTGGTTATTTGCTCTAGTTATTCCCTTTCTTGTTATATCATGAACAGCTGGGGCTCCTGCATTTTAAAATTTTAAGCTGAGTAAGTGGTTTTTAAAGGGATTGATTTAAGGATTGGGTGGGATTATGATAACTAAAAATGACTTTCAGGCAAAGTTAATGACAAAAACATAGAGGAGAGGGAAAAAAAATAGATTATTTTCCTCTGGTTTCGTACTTTAGTATATGATTGGAATTGATCCGTTCATATGGAATTCAATGGGTTTCCTTTCTTTACATCATTCTTGTCTGTAAACTGGGTTTTCCATGTAAAATGCAGGCAATACAGGCAGGATGGGTGCATCCAAACTTGAATCTCGAAAGTCCTGATGAAGGCATGGTACGCTTCTGTTATTGTTGTTGTTCTTCTCCTCCTTTTTTTGAAATCTAAGATCACCAAAATAACATTTATCATTTTGATAATAAATTTTTATCCATCTTATCACTCTCCCAGGACCATTTAAGTTTGGGTCCCTCTACATGGACTGACGGTTTTGACCGATCGGTGCATTTCTTTTGTCAAAACCTTCGTCCCCCTAGCATTTTCCTTTAAGTTTCATGGTGTCTGAAAGAACATTAAGGCTTGTTCTTTTTGAATCTTGAAGATTCTTTGATTTGGTTTTAAACTGTTAAGCTATCTGAATCTGATCCAGGACATGAATGTGCTTGTCGGCCAGAAGAAGGAACCTTTGGACATAAAGGTGGCACTGTCTAATTCATTTGGCTTTGGCGGACACAATTCATCCATCTTGTTTGCACCTTATAAGTGAACTTCATGTGTAAACTCAACCTGAAACTAATGAGGATTGAGCTGATTTAGAGTAGTTGTTTCGGCTAATATTGATATGTTTGACGTACATTATAAAATGGCATGTGGAATTCTACGTGATAATTGATATTGTCTTCTACTTTGCATCGATTAGCCACCAACCGCATTATGAGTGACCGATGCTTAGCGGGGGGCCTCATTCAAAAACAGGGCCCCCAATCCTTGTGGGACACCGTGCATTTTGATGGCTACTGAGTTACAATGGCCCGGTAATTGAACTTAGCAAAAGCTCATTATAATCACTTGTCCCACGATGACCCTGGCCATCAGAGTCACACTGTTCTTTACCCCCACTTATATGCTCTTTCATGTAGCGCTGTAATGAGTCTCGGCCCTTCAAGTCTTGATCAAGCTCATGCACTTAAAAAAGAGCCTCAAGTGAGAGATTAATAAACATAAAGTATATCTTACAATATTTATTACTTATTAATAATGTCTGAAATAGGCATACAGACATCAATAAATATTGTATGACTTACTTTATGCGTCTCTTTTTCACAAAAAAAAAAAAAAAGAGACAGAAGCCCCAACTTTATTAAAAATCCTCACTAAGGCGGAGGAAAGCCACAAAAACAGCAATAAAAACGCTAGCACCTAATATAGGGAAGACACCATTTATCAGTACGTACAAGGCCACCAAAACGTAAGTCTTTGACTCAGAGAAAACCATTGCTAGGCTAAACGGTACAGTCCTGTACTGTGTTTCCTGCGTAAACTTATCCTAAAAGACTTGTATGCATATCGGAACCAAAGACGAATACAGGTTTATCTATCATCAAAATGGTAGTTCTATAAACGAGGGTAATAATACTATCTAATTTAATAAACGTAGGCGACAACAACAACGGGTTGGTTTTGGAAGATTAATCATCATGACTTATAGTTTGAATGTGTTTAAGAACGATGTGGTAATTTAGAGAGTTTATTTTATGAAAAATTATTCTCATCAGCTACTATTCACTACCACACCCTATGAAAAACAGCTCTACACTTTATGAAAAAAAAAACTATACGTGTAGAATGTGTGAGTAAATAGTGACTGATGCATAGCTTTCCTCGTTGATACAAACCACTCATCACACCCAACCCCATAAAACCGCCAAATGATTAAAGGACACTCCACGGCCCAAAAACGCAAGACTTTTTGGGTTTGTGTTTGTTTAAAGTAATAACATGACAGTAAAACCTGAAGTATTCATTTATTCATGAATGTCCAAGATTGTAGGAACTCTATTATTGTATGGAGTTTCTTAAAAAATGTGGAGATTTCCCAATTCAAATCAATAAAGTCAGTACACAGTTTCACATGCAAATGTGTCACCCAACGTATGGAGAAAGGGAAGCATTGAGGAATCGGGTCTCTTCAGAACCACCCTCATTGAGCAACAAGACACTAGCACAAAATCTATAAAAGTCAAGTTGGTTAAATGCCACTAGATAGGAAGTACAAATAATTCAGCTAGAATTAGAGTAAAAAATCAAAATCAAAATCAAAAGTCAAATGAATTAGAAAGGTTGATATGATAATGTTTAGAGTGAGAAGCATATTAAAAGTAGCAACTAACAAACATTTTGTCAAGATTTCTCATAATTTTGAACAAATATATTTTGGCTCTTTATCGGGTCTTAAAGGCAACAGGTCTCTCTTTCAAGGCTCCACATGCAGAGATCCATCACCCCAAGTTACTTACTGACTAGTTCCCTCAGTCGAATCCATCCATGAAGACTAGAATTTATCTTGAAACACAATTCAAGTACATATGTGGATGGGCAACAGACCTGGAGTCTAGACTATTATGCCACCAGAAGCACAGGAGAAATGTGCAAAGTTTTCAGAATAGTCAGTTGGATCACCAGATCTTTGTTTTGACCCAGAAGAGGAGGAAGACTACTCCAAACACAATGGCAACAGGGGCCCACTTCCGAATCAACGCCTGAAATTGAGATGAACAACCAGATAAGTAAACTTCATCTTCTAAACTATTTTCGGATACATACATTTTTTTTCAATAAGATTTTCAGATAACACACACATGCACGCACATATATATACATAAACAAAAAATTAAAAAAATTAAATTCAGGTACACGAGAAACAATTTGATTTAGAGAAAAAGCACACAGCAGCCTGATGGAGGCTAAGAAAAGCAAATTTTTTTAATCGGTAAACACAGTCTCAATAAAGGGGGCATTCCGAGAAGGCTAAGAAAAGCAAATGTCATGCCTCTGTGTCAAGATAAAACGCAAATAAGTGCAATGAAGATCATTTCTGCAACAAAGATAACAAATAAGAAGTTAATTGGTTATCTCTCTCTCTGTGTGTGCGCGCACGTGTGTATAGATCTAATACCATAAATGGCTACGAACATAGATGGTCAGGTAGTCCCTTTTGCATCAAAATCTTTACTAGGACAGGTGTCGTGTAGGTCTCATCCAAATAACCTTTTGTTTACATTTGCTTATATATAAGAAAAATACTTACATCTGAATGAGACAAGATGGCTCAATCAAGCTAGAGGCACAAATAATCAACCAATGCCAATGAAACCATTAAGTTGGCAGCCTTCTAGTGGGAGTTCACTAATCAAAAAAATTTCTAGTGGGGGTCCTCTCTATTAACATTTTCTGCCATGATTTTCTATGTATATATACATTGAAAAATGTGCCAGGCTGTAGCTCAGACAGAGTTAAAACCAGCTCAATTAACTGGGGTAATGTTTGGAAAATTGCAAGCCGTGCATTACCACAGGTATGGTAAAATCACATTATATAAGAAGTTTCAAGCAACAATAAATGTCTTCACAAGACCTTATTTATGTGGGCCATAGCTATAGATTTTAATGGTACCAAATTCCATGACTTCCTTGTATCTATTTCTAGCTCTTAATTAGGTGCACTCTCTTGTGTACTTCCTGTGTACTTGGGCTATGCCTATTTTAGTATCAATTCAATTTCTTTTTACTTATAAAAAAAATAAACAAATATGTCTTCACAAGCATGTCTGTGCACCAAACAGATTGCAACTTCAGCAGTAAATTTGAGTATGCTCACAAGGATTCCCACATGCCAAGAGTTTAGGAGGATGAGCCTCATGTATATTGTGCATTAATCTGATGAAACTAACCTGTCGATTTAAGTCTCTTGCCTTATCAGCATATATACGAGATTCTGATGTTAACCGACTAGACATTTCACTGACCTCTGCAACATTGAAATTTGGAATAGATTATACAACCTGCAACACACATGACATAGACTCTCTACAAAGGGAAAAGTAGAGGGATCTATCAATCCAGGAGAAAGAGGGGAAAATAACAAATTCTATCGATTCTTCTAGCAAAAATCTTGAGAAACATTCGAAAATTTTAAAAGAAAAAAGATAGGATTACAACTACAATTTGTGGGTTGACACCTTACAATTTGATTTCCAAACATAACTTCACATTTGACAGGTGTTTCAATCAACCGCATGCTGCATAGCGGTCTCTTCAAAGACAATAGCAAACACTAATTTGATTGTAGCATGTAAACTCACAGACCCACCTAACCAAGATTTTATTGCAATTATGACTTCATGCTCTTTGAAAATCCCCATGGCACAAGATAGGTTCCTAATATAGCAAAGGGAGATCAAGTGGGTGGATGTCCATTGCTCTCTACCCTTGTATAGACCATGGTGAATACATATACATGTGCATATATATATATATATATATATATATATCTCTGTGTGTGTGTGTGTGCAAGCGTGCGCGGGCATGCGTGTATATGTATATGCATATAATATCTTATTGTTTCGAGACTAAATACAACCATCAATCAACAATGCAACATACATGTGTTTCCAAGCACATTCATACAAGCACTCCAAGACATTAAATGACGTTAGCTTTGGAGGTGCCATATGGGCCACACGAGATTGCTCGCGTGTGCATGCATGCGTGTGTGCGCGCGCTTGCGTTAAGTTGCATGAGTTCCATACATTATGTTGCATAGCTTCAAACAAACACCAGAACAAACTGATATAACTAAATGCAGGTATTTATTTTTATTTATTTTATTAGCGACTAAATGCTGGTGTTTCTAAAAAACAGAAGGATGAAAATCTTACGGTCCAACTTTTCACCAACACCAAGAACTTCCTGAACATTGCGAGTCATTATTTGGTGCACTTCATAGAGTTCATCGTTCAACTTTGCAATATTACGCTGAGTATGAGTGTCTTGATACAGTTTCTTCGTTTTCTGTATGAATGTGTCTTTAAACATAAAAAAGGGGCAATAAACCGTCAGTAGAAGCACCAAAAATAATGCTGACTACATAGAACAAATGATGACTACATAGAAAAAGCCAGACCCTACCAAATTTGATGAAGGCATACGGTCTGGCAGCAGTTTCAATTTGAGCCCCGTTAACACGCTCGAATTCGTTCTTGAGGTCTTCAAGGTATTGAAAGGCAAGTTTCTTAGGATAAGCACGGTCACACATTGTCAAGTAACAAACTCGTCCTTCGATGATATAACTAAGAAGTTGCGTTAAGGTAGCATTACTTTGATGATATAACAAACTCGTCCCAACATTCAGAAAAAATCACTACTTTGATGGAGCGTATAGAAAACAAAATCAAATGATGCAAAAAGTAAGTTCCAACCAAAGCTTCCATAGCCTTTAAGTGACCAAAGTTGCCATACCAATAACTGTGACCACTACATCTACAAGAACTTAATTTCTCACACTCATCCACAATTCTTATCAAGTCTCCATAATCACACACTGAGTTTGAAGCTCACAACTAATTAATTGGGATCAAGGCAAAGTAGTTGAGCCAAGTGAGTCCTAAGAATACCAGACTTTCCAATTTTTTTCACAAGTAATACTGGAAAAATAATGAAGCAATGAAGAAGCTCCATGCATACTTTTTAAGAGAGAATAAATCTAAAGGGGCGTAACCCAAGTACAAAAGAAGCATATCAGAGAGACCCACTTCAGTCACATGAAATAAAAAGAAAGAACTAGGAATATAAAAATGCAATGGCATGACAACTTCACAAGGGAAGAAAGGATACTGGAAAATATAGGGGCCAGTTTCAACTGACATCCTTGAAGGCTCATTCTGGCCTCTCGAGAGGTTTTTAAACAAAGCCTTGACTTGCTGTTTATAGAATTCTGCATCTCTCAAATCACGGCCATCATCCAGTCCCTCTACTAGTAAAAGGCCATCAGTAACACGGGCAATCATCGTCAACTTCACCATCTTCAGCTCACAACTTATCGGCTATACAAAAAATAAAAACTGAAGACAATACATTACCCACTTGACTCGACCCAGGAGATGATGAACAAGCCAAACGTCGCCAAAGAATAAGTGCTAATATACAAATTAACAAAGAGTCGACTTTGTATATAAATGAACAGCCGCATGCATATAATCAAAGAGCTCATTTTCCTCTTTCAATTGCCTAGGATGCCTTTGATAATCCAACAATTGAAGATTCAATTGGCCATGTCCAAAATATTAGCTTGTCAAGATTTAATAACCTAGCCTCCAGCCCAGCAAATTTAACTAATGTCCCACAATGCCCTTTAAGATTTACACGCAGTGCTGATAATAGGCTCTGCTGCCACAACTCCGCAATTCAATTCAATTCAATTCTTGAATTCCCATCATGCAACTCCCATTTTGAAAAAATTATAAAACAAAAAACAAAGACCCAAGAACTGGTTTTTGTGAGAATTGTGCTGGGCAAGTGAGAGGCACTGGTTAAATAGCATAAAAAACCCATTTTATTACATTCACTAAAAGAAGATCCCAAAATAACCTAATTCTTGGTCTTCTTCAAAGCTATGGATTTAACTGCGATTATATCGAATGATTAGCATTCCCAGTTTCATCAAGATCTCCGACGATATAACAAGGCATCAAAGTAAGCACCCTGAGCCACCAAAATCGTATCTTAACTCCTTTTGATAAATACCACTAAACCCAATTGAGCAATTTGTTGAAAAATTAGCATAAAATGCATAAACAACGTAGTAGTTAAATTCCCATCTGAGAAATTAGACTAATAAAATTCAATAAATAGCATATATAAAACATTGATATTTATCGGACGTACCCGGTTATAGCATTTGAACTCAGCTTTTGATCTGATGGATCTGGGGGACGGTGACGACGATGCTCAGAATCCGAGCAGGAAAATGCTAAAATAGGGTTTTGGTCCTTTGGTTTTTTTTTTTTTTAAGGGATTCCTTTGGATTTGAATGACAAGTGACAACAATGAGAGAGGGCCTTTAACGAAGGGAACGAACGTTTGGAAGACGAATTGAAAAAATGATAAACTTTTAAGTACTGAACGTTTGTTGTCGTTCAATCAAATTGGCCGGAAAAGAATTGTAAATGTACAGTTACTGAAGGAATGTTAATAAAAAACAAATGATAAATGATATTTGCTGCGTTAGGTTTGCAAGTTTTGGATATTTTTCTAAAAAGAAATGGTAAATTTGAGATTTATATGAAAAAATTAATTTTTTTAATAGTAAATTTTACTTTTTTAAATAGAATGTACGAGACTTATACACTTTAAAACTATATATAATATTACGAAAAAATTACAAGTTTTTAGTTATTATCGTGAATAATTATATTATTTAAAATAAATGATAAATTTAAATTTTTTACAACTGATTTGTATATTTATTTCAAATGAAATGATTGTAATCTAAAATTAAAATTATTTTTAATAAATTAAAATAATTATATTAATCGATTATAACATAATTATTTGGTCATGTTTGGATGCCCAAACTATCTCATATGAGTTGTACTTCATATTTCATCTGTCTATCCAAACGACAAAATATAAAATTTTATCTCATCTCTAATTTTTCAGCCATCGCTACAGTGACAATACAGTACCGCTATAATTGATCTGCTACAAAGTTTTATCTGCCTTTACATTACCTTTAAAATACCATTACAATAACGCTAACTATCACATTTTTAATATATATAATTATCTATTATAATTTTTTATTTTACTGTAATACATAATTATAAAAATATATTTAAAATTTTATAAAATATAGTATAATAAATAAGTCATAATTAGAATAATTTCATTTAACAAAGAAATGCGTTCATATTTGGAAATATTAAAATAATCACGACCAACTATAAAAATATATTTTGCAAAAGTCTAAATATTTATGAGTTTTTAAATTAATGATAGATATTACTTATTTTTAATATATTCATAATATTTTTCACCCAATAATTAAAAATAATTTTCAATAATTGGTGAGACCCATCACTTTATCAAATCTCTAAAAAGTTAAATCATCTTATATCATATCACTATTCAAACACGCTCAGTTCAACCCATCTCAAACTAATCATACTATTTTTTTAACTTTTCATAAAAAAGTTAAATCCATCCCAACTTATTTCATACATTCAAACACATCTCAATAAAATCTATAAAACATCATATCATTTGAGATCATCTCGATATCCAAACACAACCTAGTCTCAACGGTGGTAGCAAAGTCATCTTAATTTGTATTATATTTGATCCGAGGTATAAGTTTTCATTTCCTTTTGTTTTGCAGTATTATAAACTATGATAATTAAGAAAAATGATATATGCAGTCGTGAAATAAATAAATGTTATGTAATTCTTTTAAAAAAAGTAAGTAAATATGGGTTCACATAAAAAATAATTAATTTTTAATAGTAAATTTCATTATTTTTCAAAAAGATTGTTCAGTATTTATACATTCCATAACTGTATTAAACATTATTATAATAAATATATGACCTTTGATTAAAAAATAAAATATTACTTGTACATCTTCAATACATGATAAAAAAAATAGATAAAAAAACTAAAAATGAATAATATTTTATTATCATAAAGAATTTTATTATTAGATAGCAAAAATGGAAGATGAGCTGTGATACTGTTCACAATTTTATTATGATATTATTATTACCCTGCTATTATTTATTTATTATTATTATTTTTATATTTAATTATTTTTAATATTTAATTTTATTTAATAATTAAGGAAATAAATATTAATAAAGTTATATATTTTTTTAATTTTTTCTTACTGATTAAAAATGTTAAAAAAATATTTAAAAAAAGTGATAAAAATTAAAAAAATTTGAAATAAACTTGAATAATAAATGGATAATAATAGGGTGTAACCTACTAACCATATCATTACCGAAAACTCCTCACTTCTTCCCCTGACTTTTCCTTCTCTTTTGCCAGCACTTTGTATATAAATATAAATAAAAAATCTTCATATCTTAACTTTACATTATTTTTAATTTTTATTATTTTTTTATTAAATATTTATTATATAAATAATGGATAAATAATTTGAAATAATTTAAAAGGAATAAAAAAAATGTAGAATGTGATGGAAATTATCGTACGAAAGCTCAAATATAAAACCCCACCAGTCCAATCGATCACTCTCGCTGATCAGTTTCTCTCTTCACGGAGCCGAGTTTTTTTCAAAGTCTTGACACTTTCGGCATCCTGCACCACGCTTTCGGCTTCCTCCTTTGCGACACATGAAGGAAATGAATGGCGGTCGTGGTGGTAGCCGTGGGCTGTGGGCGAGCTACGTACGAACACGGGAGCACTTTCGGGTTACATGAGCGGTCCCGATAATTCCGCGCCGCGCGTCGTCACTGCCCTACAGTTTACCGACGCCGGGTTTTTTTCTTTTTCCATTTTGTTCATGTGAATGTGCCGTATGCATACTTTTTATCATAGGGTTTTCGAAAAGGCAATCTCTACTTTACTTTCTCTTGGATTAGTTTCTGACTGTCGAAATCGTTTGGAAAAATCCGACTACTGGCTTGACAAAGACGCAAGATGAATGCGTGGGCTTAAAAAAGGCAGCGTGGGTTCATTAGGTACGAAAAGTTGATGATTGTGTAGTTCTTTGTAACGCGTGACTCGTGAGAATTCTGGGATTCCGGGAATGAATAGTGATCAGAAGTTGCATGAAATTACGTTCCGAGGATATGTGCTTGGACTTCTTCTCTGCTTAATTCCTTGTGGCTCAACTTCCAATAGAATAGTGATCGGAACAAAGTTCATGCTGGATCTTATGAGTGACTTTTGGTTTGCTAAACTTTTTTGTATTACACAAACTAGGTTGGAGCGGACGGATCTGCCGACTCTTTTGGTTGGGAGGATAGATCGTCAATTAGTTAAAAGGAAATTTTACTGAGGATGTCAGTGGATGGAGCTTCAAAGCAGTCTGAGCATAAGCAAAAATCAGGCACCGCATATCGGGAGGAGCGTATTTCACGTGATTTGGAAAATGGTTTCTCGGATGTCCGAAGATCTCAGCAAGGAATAAATTCCTCAAATGTCTTGGGCAGTAGACCATATTAAAACAATCCCAACGCTTGCTTCCTTCCCTTCAGATTGATGATCTTTCACACAGGTTGATAATTTCAGGCTAGAATGTGAGGCTCATCTGCCCTCCATATCTGCTCAAATAGATGGGCCTTCCCCAAGCAATTAAGGATCTAAAAATTTCACAGCAGGCCGTGATAATTCATTACACTTGAGTACTCTGCAGTGTTCGAGTCTTCCAATATTTGCCCGTCCAAGACCTAGATGTCTGTTGTGATTAAATCTAATAGGGAAAGGCAGAATGAAATCAAGCTAGCTTACCGTGGAAGGGGAAAATGGAATTGTGTTGAGGTCTGGGATGGTACTTTTAAAGAATCACGTATCCTTCAGTGATAAGATCAAAATAGTAAAAATATGCTGACACGTTGGTCTGGGTCCAGGAGGTTTCTATCAGCCTGGTGACCGTGATGGAGCCAAAGTGCATTTGAAGATGACGTGCCTTGGTGAAAATTGGGACACTGAACTGAGTCAAGGAAATTTGAAGATCACCATCCATTATAGCTGCTGAATTCTCTCATTGGGTTAAAAAACCAATCGATGATTCATTTATTAAGATAATATCTAAAGTGAGCAATGTGGAAAACATACTTCCCGGGATTTCACCAAAAGTTTGCCTTACAAACCAAACGGCCCACTGGGTCTCCTCATGTTTGTTACACTCCTTGTCCATTTCATTCTAGCTACAATTTGTTTTTGTTGTTAATTTTCTTGGTTCCTTGTTTTCTTTTCTTGATTGTATCATCCAAAACTTGCAACTCCCTCAATTCTCTAGAATGCACTTTAAATATGATTTTGTCATGTTTTATATGAGATCAATGGCTTTGTTCGCATGCAGGGATCGTGATGAAAGCCCAAAAAGTCAAGGATTAGCCGTGCTCTCCTTTCCCATTGGTGACAAGGCAGAATTATTACATGGTGATCAGAGGGATGTTGTAAGGCAGTGAAGGTTGTGTTGGAATCAGGAGACATTCTTATATTAGGTGGGAGATCTAGGCTGATGTTTCATTGTGCCACTGGCTTACTGCCATTCACCCAAACACTGCGCCAAAGCCCCTGCTAGAGGAAACAAAGATCCGTTCTAGCCTTTGGAATCTTACTTTCAGAGAAAATTGATAGGCTTGGTATATATTGAGTTGAAGCAGTCTCGAAGTGATTCTATACTCTCACGTTTAATCCTGATTTAGAAAGCAATATGAGCCTAGTGTTAATAGTCCTTCAGCTTTTGGGAAGGTGACTGAATTAAGAGACCAATTGTAGCTCACTTTTTCACAAACTAGACCTTTGTTTCAGATTTGTTCTGCATGAATCTGTCATGTATTTTTTATAAGCATATGTTGTAGAGATAAGTGAGAAGGGATGAAAGGGTGGATCCTTCCCAATATGAAACCAGGGTGAGAAAAGGTGTAATAAGGAGAAGGGAATGCTTTCAATCAAGGACAAGAGGTGCTCGTTTTGCCAGGTCGTACGCAACGATACGAATCTGTCGATAAAATCATGTATTCTTGGAAGATAGATCTACCTCTTAGGCTTCAATAATAATCTATTCATAAAGGATGGTGAGAGTAGAGTCTGTCTAGATCTCTTACTAGGCCATGGTGGGTGGTCTGCCATAACTTGGGGCATTACCTTATGTACGCATTGGTAGACCACATAATTCCCCTGAAATATTCAATGCTTTGGCCGCTTTATTAATCCTCCTTTTGGCAGCCAAATTTCACCAGTCACTGAGCAAAGTTTGTTTGGTACAACATGCGCTTGTTTTTGCTTGAAGAACACTCGAGAAACTCCTATTTTATAAGCAAACCACAAGATCAACCACTCCCACTCAAAAAAAAAAAAAAGTTTGAATTGCATTTCATGGGTGGGATCCATGTAAGCTTATCAGCTTTGGACAGCATTAGTTATAACCATACGTTTTACTAGGTATAAAAATCCTTAGAAATTCCTCTGTATGCATCCCATGCATTATTCAACAACGTTCCTTTTTCTCTGTAGTTGTTTGAAGCCTTTTTTGCTTTTTCTCATAGAACTAAACAAATCATAAACTGCTTAATTAACCAATGCATGTGATATTTCTGCTCCCAGGAAAGGGAGATGGGGAGAGGGTGAGCCAAGCTGGAGAAGCAGGGCACATGCTAGATGTATATTATCAGGTGGAAGATCTGAGCATTTCGCATGTGCTCTACAGCTTGGACCCTCTTTCTTGCAAGCGCAAGCTGGTTGGATGCATCGTGCAGCCCTCATCATAATAGAGGTCAGTCGCTTGCTAGTTTATTGAAATAATACTTTTTTGATTACGTCCAGTACTTTTCATTAGATTCATTAGATGTGTATTGTTACGTTAATGGATGGGTAAAATTGGTTACGTTAATGAAAAACTCCAAATGAAAATTCTCTTCTAACTTATTGTAATATTGTAGTAATTGAACGTACTACACATTCTTGACTCTTTGTTCTATACCATTCAGACTAAACTCGAGACAACTCCTATGTCTGCACAGTTACATGCTGATTTAGGATCTATTTGAATAGTGAGATGAGATGAATTGAGATGATTTGTGAATAGTAGTGAGATTATTAGTTAAAATTAGATGAAATGAGATGAGATGGTTTCATGTCACCTCTATATCCAAACGGGCGGTCTTGACTCATCAAAATATTAACTCCAATTCAACTCTGAAGAAAAATCACTTTTGTAGGATTCTTGTACTAAGAATTAATTAAGGAAAGAATACACAGACCCAACATTATGGTAACTAGTCAGCATATTTGTACTATGTACAAGAATAGTTAACAGTATGCATGGAGGAATGTATATTGTTAGCATATGTAGCAAGAAACTATACTTCATATTAGCTCTATAGATCTCAAATCTTGACGATCGGATGGTTGGATGGTAAAAACGTAGCAACGCGGCTAATCTCTCGTCTGCCCCAACATTCGAGAGATTTCCCAACTTGATCGAAAAGAAAAAAGCACTCTAGAAGGAAGTCTTAAAAGCCCATAAAACCAAATCAGACCAAAGCAAAGGAAGAAGTCTAACGGAGAAGAAGTAATCAAATTGGGACAAAAGACAAAAGAAAGTGAGTAGAAAGGATGAAAAAAATATAAAGATGGAAAAAATCTCTTGAAAATTCATATTCCTCATGATGAGAAATAATAATAAAAAAATCTAAAAATTATGATGAAAAAAAGGGAAGGGGGGGGGGGGGGGTGGATTATGTGAGTAGAAAGAAATAAACTCCTGACTTGAAAATAATATGTTTTATTATAATAGATAAAAACGTTTGTCCAAAACTTCAATAACATTGCTTGACTCAAATTAATAAATTATCTGTAGTTAGAAATCCATATAACCTTAATAATAAGTTATTCATTAATACCAGAAGATGAATAAAAATCTAAAACATTAATATTTCTTGAATCAACCACGATGAGAGCGATTCTCCAGAGCCGATGCTGCAGACTCTACATGAAGAAGCAAACAAGTGTAAACTTTCTTCTTCAACCGCTCAACAATCTCCAGTATCCCATCATTTTCTGACCTTAATATGCTTCTCAGTTTATCCAACCATTCATTCGCATGCTTAAGCTGTGATAATGTGACAGCAATATGGTTGTCTGGCTCCATTTGTCGTCCTGCACTGTCCTTACCTTTCTTCTCCTGGGTAACTACACGAAACCCAACTTCCAATGCCCCCTCCAAGAATTTCAAAAACCAAGATCTTGTTTCATTTAACAGAACCTCTCTCAGTTCTTTGATCTCTCTTGCATCATCCCATTTAGCCCATTCTAATTTCTCAGCCCCACTTAAATCAATAGGAGCCTTTGGAGACTTCAACATACTTTTACCATGAATAGGACCAGCCTTTTTGCCAGTTTTGTCCATGTCTGGAACAGATACGAGAGCTGATAACTGAAGTGACTTATCCTTTAATGGAGTTGCTGCATTCGGTTGTTCAAGCAGCTGATAGAGTGTGAAGAACTTGGTAAGATACAGGTGGGGGTTCTCCAGCGAGGCATATGAGCAGAGATCAGCAAACATACTGAGAAAAATAAGGAAATAAGACTTGTAGGACATTACTGTGAAAAATTGGATTCTCTTTCTGGTGGTCAAAATATGTTCTGAAATGACATTTAAAATTTAAATCCTGAAATAGACTTACCTGAGGCACCTGACCAGAGTTGCAGCCGTGGCTGCCTGCTTCTGAGCTTCTGCCGCAACCAAAGAAGCTAAATTTCTCCTTCTAAGCATTCCCTTGTAAAGTTGCAATAAATGAAAAGAGAATAATTACTTAATGATGGTAAACTTGATGTAAGATTCTGTGAGCTTGCTGTTTTAGTTACTTTTCCATGCACCAATTCTAATTTGATTAATAAGCCATCTACTCTGTCCGCAAGAACAGAGAAGATATGGCGTCTTTGATCTGATACTAACCAATGCCAGTCGTTTGGTTATAATTCTAGTGAAATGCAAAGGATGAAATATTAGCCACTGAATGGCCAGTCTGATAGGTGAAATGGTAACCATATAACTAGTTTCCGAAATATAGCAATTAAAAAACAAAAGGTGGAAGAATAATCAAGGCAAGGTACCTTTCCTGGCTTCAAAAGACTAGCAGGCAGAGAAGCCCATGAAGCTGCCTCAGGCGAAGGGTTTTTATCTTTATTGTTTGACAAACAATTCAAGTTCATGTTTTCCTGTTTACTTGAAGTGCGTTTTGCAGGAGTGCTCTTAAAAGACAGTGCTATCTCTTTGTCAGATGCAGCAGCGTCTGGCTTTGATGAAAGTGCATTAGCTAGACTTCGGGAAGGAGTCATTGAGCGTGTCTGTAAAAATGATTATCACTGCATTGGTTTTCAACAACAATCAAACTTCGCTTGACTAACATTGTCTATCAAGCTCATCACGCGAACCATGTCATCATTTATATGATTGTTCCAACTTCCAATGTAACGAATCATTTCCTCCAACTTGCATGCTTATGTCTAGGGGACACTATAACCTAAATAATTATGAATACTTTGTACTGACATTTGCATTTTCTGTACAAAAAATTGTTGCTCGAAAATTTCTTATACAAAATAATCTTAGGATGTCATATTCGAGCTGCACATTTTGTTTCTAGACGTCCTACTGGTCTGGCCTTTCAATTCTAATCAGACTGGTAATTTCCAATGCCTGTCTATCCAGAGGAGTCCCTAAAAAAGGTCCCAGAACTGCTATCGGAATATGTTAAGCGAGAATCATACCTGACCTTTCAGCTCTTGATGCTTTCCTTTCACCGTTCCAACCTTCTTACTTGCCCCAACATTCTCATTCTCATTGCTCTTCTCGCCTCCATTCGAATCCACTCCACTTGCTTTAGCATTATTTGGTGCCAAAACACCCTGCATGTACCTAGATGCGACCTTTGCCTTCTCCTCTTTGATAACAATTTTCTGTCTCGGGCTGTCGCACTTTACTTCGGCCAATAACTCCCTCAATTTTGTACCATCTAGTCCTTCGTCACCAGATTGGACTGGACACTCTGACGGCTCTAACATTTGCATGAGATCCTTTGGATTCCCCACAAAAGGGTGGCGTCCTGGGACTGGTCTCACCCCAACAAGACTAGGAACTGGTGTTCCAGCTTCCATCCTATCCACATAGAAAAACTGGCCGAGTTGCAACTTGTTGTTCAAGATGAGCTCATTATCTTCCTTTGAAAGTGAGACATATGTCGAGTGAGAGGAATCAGAGACTTTTATGAAGAAGCCATGGTTAGGCCACAGGTCAGATCCGGTTAAGGCAGGCACAATGCTGATGGCTTGTAGTAGAACGGATCGATATTCTCCTCGAACCTTTACATTGGAGTTTATACCCTGAAGAAGCTTTAGTAGTACTCCTGGAGTGAGCGATGCCATTCTTTTTACCTCCTCTTCTGATTATCCAAATCTGTAATGTTTTGTCTGATTGATACATTTAAGTTCGTGGCTAACTAATAAGAGTAGTTCTCTATTTATTCCAGGAAATTTACCTTGTACATGATATACATACAGATGCTATGCATTTCTTTGGTTCCTTAAGGTTTTCCTAGCAAAATTGGATTAAAACATCTTGTTTATAGCTTCCTGTTATTTAAAAGCTTTGTTCAAGTGTGTGGTTTTCGCGATAAAATTCCATTAATCGAGGAAAAAAAAGGTTTTAAATTGTTTGCAGATCAGAAACTGGAAAAAAACCATACAATGTGAAACAACATGACTACATAAGGCCATCTTCATAGACAGAAAGGAAAACAAACAAGTATAGGGAAAATATAAGGGTATAGCTCTTTTCCATGGAAAAAAGGTATAAACTATAACCTGCATGTGTTGCTATGATATGGCAGGGATTGACTACAAATATTAATCTGAGGGAGAAAGAGACAAATACGTACCCGAGAAAGAGAGCATAAAGAGCCAAGGTAGATAAAAAGGTACAAGAGAAAAATTAAAAAGGTCCTATGACAGAAGGAAAGAAGTTCTGCATAGAGCTCAAGGATCGACTGTAGCTTGAAGACAAAGCGAGTTTGATTGTTTGTGGGCTGACTTAACCAAGAGCCTCCATAGCTTTGCATGCCAGGCACTTAACTCTCAACTTTCCCTTGGCTTTCAAGCCAAGATACAATATTAACTATGTTAGACTTTTGCAGTACTCATGTGACATGAAATGACAAATCTGTCCCCCATAAAGAAGGATTATGTTGGACCTTATTTAATGCCGTCAATGGGTATTATAGTCAGTTGGTCGTGGGTCTCTTCCAGCTTGCATTTCCTTTTTAAGTTAGAGGAAGGGGATCTATTGAGAAAGGTAAGGGCATTCCTATGTCCTTGTCACACTATTATCCCACAAATTACAATGACATCTCTTATTTGACTAGAATTTGTACATGTGACATATATGGAATGGAATTAACATAGGGCACTCTTATTTGGATAAACATAGAGAGAGAATTCTCTCGACTCGAGCTATTAGAAAGTGGAATATAACATAAAACTTATCTAGTCCCAAGTTAGATACAGAGACACTGATTCAAAACAAGATATGGAGTAGGTAAAAACATATACATATACATGCACACACATAAATATAAAGAAATGCCTTCTCATTATGAAACTAATTCATAAAATATGCAGTTCAGATGAGATGAGATGAGATGTTTAATGTTTTGTTGAAAGTTGAATAAAATATTGTTATAATATTATTTTTTTAATATTATTTTTGTTTTAAAATTTGAAAAAATTGAATTGTTTATTATATTTTGTGTGGAAGTTTAGGAAAGTTGTAATGATTATAAGAGATGAGATAAAATAGTTTAGTTTGATTTTGTGTAACCAATAGAACTGTAGGACCTGAATGTTATAATATAATTTTGTAGGACCTGGATGTTTCATGCAGTCGACAGGCATCGACGGGCTGGGGCAATCTAGAGGATTGATCAAAACCGTCAAAATTACAGAATAATGTTCAATAACAGCTAAAGGTATAAGTCGTCCCTTTTCTTTGTATGCAAACTAAATCTCTATCGTCGAGTTACCGGATCAAGAGCAAACTTTAGGGGATAATGTATACAGGATTAACAATACACGTCTCAAGAAAATGCGTTGGCTTCAGTCTCTGCACGAACCAAGCTAGCATACGCACCATTAAGATGGGAAGCCATGAGAGTGTCATGGCTCCCATACTCAAGGACCTCACCATCTTTCATAACAGCAATCGTGTCGGCCTCTTTGATCGTAGATAGGCGGTGCGCTACTACGATTGTGGTTGTTCGCGCAGCAACCTTCTTTAATGCGTCTTGGACGTGCTTCTCTGATTCCAGGTCCAGTGCACTGCTAGCTTCATCTAACAGTAGCACTCTTGATTTCTTCAATATGGCTCTTGCTATTGCAATCCTTTGTTTCTGACCTCCCGAAAACTGGACTCCGCTCTCACCAACCTATAGTAGAAGAAAGTTAAAAACCAGAGAGAGAGAGAGAGAGAGAGAGAGAGAGAGAGAGAGAGAGAGAGAGAGAGAGAGAGAGAGATTGGTGACATGATATAATGAATGATATGCTCCCTTATAAGCCATTTAAGAATCACCTCATCCTTGATGACTAAGCTTAAAGAGTATGTTTTGTTAGTTCTTGAGGAATTCCTTGTATTTTGTAGGGTCAGTTACCTGAGTTTCATAGCCTTGAGGTAGGCCACTAATGAACTTGTCAATGTAAGCTTCCCTTGCAGCCTCTTCAATCTCAGCCCATGAAGCATTCGGGTTTCCAAATGCAATATTTTCTCTGATGCTCCCAGCAAACAGTGTAGGCTCTTGGCCAACCAAAGCTGTTTGCCTTCTCAACCACTTGACATCAATTTCCATCAGATCAACACCTCCCATCATTACCTTCCCTTGAATTGGATCATAAAACCTTTGTATCAACCATATCACTGTTGATTTACCAGACCCACTTCCTCCCACCAAAGCCACCATGCTTCCACCTTTCACCTTTAAGCTGAAATCCCTCAACACAATCACCTCAGGCCTAGATGGGTATGCAAATGTCACCCTTTTGAACTCGATATTCAATGGCTTTGACCGTTCAGTCTTTCTACGTTTTCCTTGATCCTTATCAATCAATGGCCTGCGATTAATGATATAAAAAACTGCTGGAATTGCCAGTGCCGCCCTGGAAGTGTCTGGGGCTAGACCGGCTAATTGTCCGACAGAAAAAGAGCTCAAAACAATTATGAGAAATATCTTATATACATCCCCAAAGCTTGTTTTGTTTTCTTTGACGAGATTTCCACCAAACCAAAGGAATAAGGTATATGCTCCGTACATGGCACCTTGAGAGAAGCCAAGTGTTAGGCCTAGTGTTTGTGATCTTCTGACTGATTTTTTCTTAGGCTCTGACAAAGCTCGGTCGAACGACTCAACTAACTGTTCTTGAGCAGAAAACGTTGCGACTGTTCTAATGTTTGAAACTGCACCGGAAGCAATATTGCTAGCTTTGACATAGGATTTGTTGTCGAGTCTCGGCCCAACATTGATGATCAAGCTCAAGTAGTTTGCACCAAGGGTGAAAGGAGTGAGAGCTGCAGCCAAAAGGGCTAGTCGCCAATCGAGGTAAAATGACACACCAAGTCCAACTGCAGCTGAACTCAAACCCATTAATACGACCGAGAATCGATCACCAAGGACTGAACGAAAACTAACACAATCAATGGAGAGCCTTGAAACAAGTACTCCAGTGGTATTTTCTTCAAAATCAAACCAACCTGGTTCTTGCTTTAAGATTGATTCGAATAAAAGGTCTCTCACCCTCATTGTGAGTTTTGTTCCAGCCCAGCCACACAAACCTTGCTGCCCTGTAAAGGTGGCTATACACCCAAAGCCAAGCCCAAAAAGTATTAAACAAAGCTTACCAACTTCTCTTTTTATCCTTGATTTTTCACCGAAGTATATTTCAAGGGCTTGGCCAAGAATTAAAGGAAAGATAGTTAGAAATGCGCCTGCAAGCATACCAAAGAGAAATCCAAATACTAGCATGGCAATCTCCGGTCTCTGTAACTTCCAAACTTCTGAAATTTTATATTTTCTAGTAGTAGTTTCTTGTTCTTCTTCCCTTTCTTCTTCCTCTTTCATAGACTTCTTGCCCTCTGGCCCCGGAACATCACGTGAGGTCTTTGATTTTGATACATCATTAACTGATTTGTCATAGATAGAGAATTCCGTGGCTTTCAGATTATCATTCAGTTTTGAGAAGGGTTTTGAAACTGCGTCAGAAGCAAGCCTGACAAGGTCATAGTAGACCCCCGCCTTTTCCATGAGTTGACGGTGGTTGCCAATCTCAGTAACAGAGCCATGGTCGAGAACCACAATGGCGTGGGCATTTCTTACTGTGGCTAGCCTGTGAGCAATGACAATGGTGGTTCGGCCAGAGGAAATCTTATCAATCGCTTGTTGGACAACAGACTCAGACTCAGCATCGAGTGCGCTTGTAGCCTCATCCAAGAGAAGGATTCTGGGGTCTTTGATCATGGCTCGAGCCAGTGCAATTCTCTGTTTCTGACCACCTGAGAGCTGGCTTCCCCTGTCTCCAACCTGCCCAAATGTGGCTTTTTAGGTACAAGTTAGACAATATTTGTATTTTTTTAAGAAGTATTATGGACGTAAAGAGTTCCTACAAAAATTGACATGGTTTGATATGATACGTTAGTTCTACTTTCCAATAAAAGCATATTTATAATCTAATGTGTCACGTCAGTTTGTAGGTTTATTTTTGTGAATCTCTTTGTGGCCAAAATATTTCCATTTCTTGAATTGTATGTTGTTCTGGGTCTTAATTATGTGCACAACTTCACCTGAGTATCGTAGCCTAGTGGGAGGCCAGTGATGAAGCTATGAGCATTGGCTGCAATGCAAGCAGAAATTGCCTCCTTTTTAGTGGCATTCTCCTTCCCCATCATCACATTTTCCAGTATCGTTGTGGCAAAGAGAACTGGCTCCTGACCAACCATACCTATCTGACCTCTTAGCCACTTGACTTGCAGTGTTCTTAAATCATGAGCATCCAGTGTGAGTGTTCCTGCCAAAAGTTTTTAGGCTTTAACCAAGTTGGCAATGCAATGCAATGAAATGATATGAACGTTCTTCCACAAGATGATGAGAATCTTACCAATGTTGGGGTCGTAGAACCTCTCTATAAGAGCAAAAATGGTGGACTTGCCACCTCCACTGGCTCCAACTAATGCGAGAGTCTTATAAGATGGAATCACTAGATTAAGAGAACGGAGAACTTGATCACCGGGACGGGATGGATATGAAAATGTAACGCCTCTGAACTCAATCCTTCCACGAACACTAGGGAGTGTACTTCCCACAGGACTGTAGGGATCTATCTCTGGAACTCTATCTATGATTTCAAACACCCGGCTCGCTGCCACAGTGCCTTGTGCAAATTGGGCAAAATATGATAGTGACAATGCCAATCCCCTGTGAAAATGCAGACCATATATATTGCGATTATATAGAAATTTTGAGTCTAGTTTTCATTAAATGGCATAGTTTGCTTGATTCTTAGCAACTCGACAGAGTTGATGAATAGATAATTACCTTCCCCCAAGATTGACACCAAAGAAACAAGCAATGGCAGCACCTCCAGAGATCTCTTCCCTGGAAACCAAAATAGCTCCATACCAGAAAGCCAATGCCCATGTCGTATAAGAAACCAAATAGATAACTCCAATTCCTGCACCCTTAGCAAAGCCAATCTTTGCACCAAAAGGCACTAACTTCTGCAATAATTCAGCATATCTTGCAGCCAAATGATCCTCTGCAACGAATGCAAATACAGTTCTAATTGAACTGACTGCTTGCTCTGCCATGCGACCAGCTCTCCGATAGGATACCTGAAATAGAAGCACCAAAAAGAATGAGCAAAATCTATCTAACACATTAAGACAAAGTGAAGATTGTTTACTCCATATATTCTCTTGTCTACTTGCCTCTTCTTTCGCGGTTAGGCCTACATAAATAGCTTTGTAAGCAATACCACAGAACATCATCAATGGGATGACTGAGAAGACTACCAGAGATATTTTCCACGACTTCAAAAACCCTACAGTATAGCCGCAGATGAAGGTAAATACACTGTTGATGAAGTGTGCCATCTGCAATTAGACCAAGAAAAAGTTTAAAATGTGTCAATGCGGCTCATCTTCATAATATACTATCCAACTCTGTCGGCCTATGAAAAAAGACAATCCCGGCTTAAATCTGAATGCTTCGTATGAGATTATGTTGTAGCTTGAACCAAGTATAAATAATAATAAAAACAAAAAAAATAAAAGATGTTCAACCTTCTCTCCCATCACTTCTTGTATCTGAGCAACATCACTTGAAATTCCGTGCATGATATCACCGGCGCTGAGTTGGGTGTCAAAAAAGCCAATATCCTGTCGTAGAACTGCTCTTAAATATTCTGTTCTTATCCGTAGAGCGGACCGCTCCCCAACCAGTCTCCAGCAGGTGACCTCTGTCAATTTTGAGATATTAAAAACGCTGTTCTCTTACAAAGATTTCAGGAGTCTTAAGAAACACTGAAAAGACATGGAAGAAAAAAGGAAAGGAGGTATTCTGCTGTAATCTTCATCTTACCCAAGTATGATCCAATAACCACAAGTGCTGCTAACCCAGTCATAAGCAGACATACCTGAGAATTAAGAATTTCCACTGTCAAAATATGTTCTGAGTTCTTTTTTTTTTTTTTTTTGGGGGGGGGGGGGGGGGGGAGAGGGAAAGCTATACACCAGATTTGTACCTTCTCTACATCCTTCGTCAACAGAGTTTTGTCAGTTTTTGACGAATCTAAAGCGATCTTATTCACAAACTCTCCAAAAAGATAAGAAAACCAAGGGAGGGATCCTCCATTAATGAGAGCGCCTAAACAACCCAAGATCACGAGAACTATATCCCACTTTGTTGAATACTTGAACAAGCTGAACAGCCCAACTGACTTTGCCGGCCCCACATTATCTTCATCCTCACCGCCATCATCTTCATCGTAACCCGAAGCTTCATCACTGTCATTGTACTGATCATCTCTCCCATAATGATGACTTGTAGATTGAAAAGCATCAGAATCATGTTGTCCATGATGATGACCACCACCTGACAGCCCATGGCCATGGTGCTCATAACCATAATTCCTGTCAACATGGTCATTTCCCATATGGGAAACGCCATGACCATGATGATGCGCACCATGTGATACCCCGTGTCCAATATTGGACGGCCCTAGGCCATGATGATAACCCCCATGAGACAAGCCAAGATGATCTTCATCTTCCAGAGACTCATAATCAGACATTCTAAGTTCATCTTTGATAGCTAAAGGACCACTACCTCGCCCCTGTTCAACCACTTTAAACTTAGAAAGCCCATGAGACTTGCTATATTCACCAGAAGTATAATTCTTTCGGAAATACGAACTCTCATTATCTCTTGCAACATAGCTTTGGAGCTCAAGCCTCCCTGCCGCGACAGCGTCGTAGCCTGAGAATTCATTATACGAATTCGTCAAGCCACGTGACCCAGATGTTCGAGAACGGTAATAGTCATTGGCTGAACGGCGAAATACACGACTCTCCGAAGGGTGGGTGGCAGTCCACGGGCTTAAAGCTGCGCTTAGGTTGCTGTCACGCCGCCCAGTTGGCTCAAAGTGCCATGAAAGCTCGCCTTGCCATGACATATCGGTGTTCGATGCAAAAGGCGTTGCCGGAGATGGGTTCCGGATTCTTCTAGAGGTAGGACTATGCGACATCTGAAGAGAGCTAGAAGGAGTGTAATAGGGAGAGGCAAACCGTGAGCTGGTGGGAGTGGGGTGATGGCGTCGGCGTCGGCGGCTGGGGGAATAACAGTCGATTTCAAAGGAGGAGTCAGCCATGGATGGAGGAGTATGATAAGGTGGAAATGTGTCATGAACATGAAAAGGAGACGTGAAGAGAAAAGGAACGAAACAGCATAGAGGTGAAGGAAAGGAACAAGGTTGAGCTTCGTTAATAGTACTTGTCCGGAGCGGTTGGTTAAGGAGACAAAGGTACCTAGCCTGTTCCGCCTTGTATTTTAGTATAATAAAAGATGCTAGCACTTTGGACTAAAACAACAACAAAGAAATATATAGAGATTCTAAGCTTCTGTTTGTTTTACTTGCTAATGCCTCGTAGTTTTGAGTGCTGTTCTTTGCCGTCTGAGTTGGGAGTCTCGCCATTGTGCATATGAAAAGGGTCTTCTCCAATCACTTTGCCGAAAAGGGTAGCCCTTTTTTCTAGCACTCATTCAACCAAAGGCTGACGTCAAGCCGTATGTTGTAAGTAGATGTATATAGTAGCTTTTAGAACAGACAAATAGGCTCATTAGGTAGTTGTTAGGACAGCATACATTACAAGGAGGCCGGCCGGCTAATTAACACTACCTTATAATATATGTTAAAGAGTTGCAGATAAAAATAAAATTGACTCATCAAGGAAAATATGACTTGTCAATTACAATACGATCTAGTCAATCCAATTGAATGTGGAACACAACGTATCCTACATCTTAAACCTCACCTAAAATATAAAATGTTTACCTTAGCAATCTAAGAAATAGCTGTAAATCCGTTGGTTGTTTTCTTGTTTTGTTCATCAAAGATTCAAAATACATAATTCTGGTTCAGATTCTTGGAGCTCTTTGATTGATTGAGACCTCTTGATCTGCTCGGTCGCAAGAGGGGTGGAGGTAAGATCGAAGCCCTTGGCCGATTGTAGTTCCTCTTATTTTATTTTCTTCATCTATATCATTTAAATAGTAAAATATTTAAACTTTAAAATTTATCTTTTAATTCAATTTATATAATATAAACATTTTATTAGATGTGTTTTACGCACCAACTCGAGAATATAATTTTTTTTTACAAAGTTATCTTAGAAAAACTGACAAAACCAGGCTCGGGAGAGAGAGTGATGGAGTGGATTACTAGGAGAAGTCAAATTAGAAATCAAAGATAGCAGTTTGCTATAGAATTGATTTCTGGAAATATAGTAATCGTATTCGTATATACTTTTTTGGTCAAGAGGGAAACAACAAACCGTCTTTCTTTTTCCGTTCGTCAGCAACCCATCAAAATTACGAGGATTCTCCATTTGTCATCAACCCATGTCTTGCTAAGGCTACGGATTGCGTCCACTGAAGGAGAGTGCCGATGACCGCCATCAATGTCATATTGACCATATAACTCCGTCAATTCGGTGCTTGCTTTGAGACTAATTATTTTATTATTTTAAATCGTCTTAAGTTTATTTCAAAAGGTAGTGAATGTGCAAGCGCCGTGCAGTCACTTTAAAAAAAGTGAATAAATATAGAACCCACATGAAAATAAATTAATTTTTTAATAATAGACTTCACTCTTTTTCAAAACGACTGCACTGCATTTGCACATTCCACGACTATATATAGCATTACTCTTTCAAAATATGGTCTTTAAATTATCAAAATTGTCGCTTGTCCCTGTAGATATACATCCTTTAACTAGGAGGTTTAGATAGTGAGTTGAGATGAGATGAATTGAAATAAAAATTAAAAGTTGAATAAAATATTCATAGAATATTATTTTTTAATATTATTATTATTTTAAAATTTAAAAAAGTTAAATTTTTTTATTGTATTTTGTATGAAAAGTTAAAAAAGTTATAATGATTAAATGAGATGAATTAAAAGCCTTCTTATATCCAAATCTCCCAAGATTATAGTGATAAAATTTTCTCCATCATAGAGGTCATATATTTCTATGGCTTGTTTAGAGTAAAATGAGATGATAATTTTGTAAATAGTAGACTAATAGTAAGATGGTTTGTGAATAGTAATGAGATAATTCGAGTTGAGTATTTTTTGAGTTTTGGGAAATGAGAGAAAAAATTGAATAAAAAATATTATAAAGTTAAAATATTGTTATAATATAATTTTTATTTGAAAATTTGAAAAAATTGAGTTTTTTTTTTTTAAGTTTAAAAAATTTGTAATAATTAGTTTGAAAATTTTATATTTAAATTATATTTAGGAGGAAAATAGGATGAGACGAGACGAGAATTTTGGGATAAGATGAAAATTATAAATGCTATGTTCTGAGTTGGGGGAGCTAAGTAATAATATTTTGTACTCTTAAAGGTGACAAATGAGGTGGCATTTGGAGGGGAATCATAATTTTGACTTCTGTATGGTTGACTATAATAATCAATTAAATACATAAACAAGGGATAAATATCTTTGATTCTCATCTTTTTTCAATCTTTATGAGACGGTGATGGTCCATATTATAGCAGGCGGTTTCCATCCTAAACCAGAAGAAAGAAAATGCACAATGCATGCCAATGGAGAGAGGGCATTTTCTTTTCACAAAGAGAGAAGGTGGTGACAACCAAAAGTTCCTAAATCCTCAACATACAAATTATCACAGATCCAAAAGTTCATAATCTCTTGATTTTGAACTCAACGAGATTTGTACAAATTGAAGGGCAGCTACAGCTGCACCAGCCTCCTCCTCTCTCTCTAACTCTCATCATAGAAGAGAGACAGAGAGAGACAATGTTGCATGAGTGAAACTCTAGTTCACTTCAACTATAAGTGCTTATCATTCCCAACAAAATTCATAGACGTGGAAAAAAGAAAATGAAAAAGAAAAAAAAAAAAAAAAAAAACCTGATGTAAATTGATTACAAGCATTCACAAAATTTCGTCGAGAAATACAACTGAAAAAATGGACTCTTCTTTCAATAACATATACAACATATTTTAACACACTATCATATTATCGAGTAAGTCATGAGGAAGGTCTCATGAATCCAAGAAGATATACATAGTCCATTCTAGATCTTCTACAAATATTCGTATCATCCTTACCTTGAGCTTTTGCACATCTGATATTCCTTCTTTTTTTTTTTTTTTTTTTTTTAGATAAACATCTGATATTCCTTTACACCCTAACCTTTGCGATGATCCAATTTCTCTGGCCAATCCACACAGAGATATGATTATCTAGGCTTTGAATCACTTCCCTTGCTTCGGAAGGATGAGAGCGAGAAAAAGGATCTTGGAGCTGTAAGATTAAATTTTGAAGTATACTACTGTCAGTAAAATTTTCAGCAAAGGTTTTGCAAAATGAACAGAAGGACTTCCTTCTTGCACGGATGACACACACACACACACACGTGTTTCTGCAAAAGAGGAATTACAGATACATAATTCTGGTCAAGTGTCATCCCTATCAGAATAACTATTCCTTCAGCCCTATCAAACTGTTAACATTACTGCTAGGAAAAGTATGATGAATGATATACAACCAAACTATTTGCTGATAAACTGTACCTTTTAAGGAGCTTCCAGACATATGGTCGTCCCTCAGTTTAAAGTTTCCTGGAGGTGCTGGGATAGAACTTTGTAAGGCTTGCACTGACAGAAATAAAACTTAACACTCTTAATAATTTGCAAGTGGCTAGCATGCAGAAGACAAACTCAAAGTTGGCAGCAGTTACACAAGGACATTATCATTTAACAGAACATTTGAAACTTAATACCACATAAGCAGGCATGTCATCAAATAATATTCCGAGAAAAAAATTGAAAAGATTGAAAATAAAGATATGCATAGGTTACCCTGTTCATTGAACTCGCTCTCATTGAAGCCGTCTTCAGAAGGATGACCTTGGGAGAATCCCATTCTTGACTTCCTCAAGTCTTCTGATGACCGATTGGCAGCATCCCGCCCATCTTCTGTATCATCATCTCCTTCTGAAGTTGTCGCAGAGATCCAGTCAACCAAACTCTCTGTCCCACGACTTTTCCTTCCAAATTTTAATAATCGCTTGAACCCTTTTGTGACATCCTTACGAGACTGATTGTGGGATAAATTAGCAACAACAATAGGCTTCTCAGCAGCTCCCCATTTCTTTCTCATTCGAGCTGCATCAGCCTCTGATTGGGTCAGGCTATGAGAATTCCAGGATGCAGGGCTCCCAATTGGAGAATCCACAAAAGCATCAACATCAGAGTTTTCATGTGGAAATGAAAATGGATGATGCATGCGTGAGTTCCACGAGACGGGGCTTCCAGCTGGGGAGTCCTGCAAAGACCCTACACTGTGGAAAGTAGAAGGCTCAGTGGCAGGCAATTCAGCCACAGAAGCAGGGTCCACTTGAGAAAGTGATCTCATGGAATCACCATTTTCAGACCCAGAATTAGCTGAATTGTAAGATTCCGGGCTCAGTGTAGTTATCCCATTATTCATATCAGCACGATTGTCAACCTGCATGGTTTCCAGCTCTTCCTCTTCTTCCTCCTTAGCCATATCCACCGAATCTTCTGCCTCAAAGGCCAATTCATCAAATTCTTCGTCATTTTCCAAAGTCTCAGAAGCAACTGCAGCCTTCAGCTTAGAAAAACTAGCTCCAGCACCAGGACCTATTCCATTACCCTTCCTGAGGAAAGGCTTAGATTCCACATTCTTTGGAAGTTTTTCATATGGGCTCTGCTCAGTCTGCTCTTTATCAACTTTTAATGGAGCCAAAACAGCACTGTCAGAGTTTTGGGGGGACGAATCTTTTAACTCTACTGGAGTGATGAAACCTTTTCTTGAGGACTGAGATCGCCGTGGCTTCTCTTCCTTAGCAGTTGGTACATCTTCACTGGTACTCTTGCTGCGACCCAAGTTTCTAGCCTGAAGTCGGGTTGTTGTTTTGCTTACTCCAGCAGAAGGTTTCGTATTTTCTTTTCTAAAATCAGAGAAGTTCGGAACTGACTGTGCAAGAGGATTTTCTGATTGCATTCTTCGCTTTCCAGAACTGGAATTGGAAACTTTGGCTGATGACCGTGGTACCGTATTGGCTGTTGTGCGGGGTGTAGATGAAGAGAAGCTTCTGTTCGGCAAAAGCTTCTTAGTTTGAGCACTTCTGGAAGCAACATCCCCAACAGAGGACTCGCTGAAAAACCTGTCTGGTCCATAAAATTTCTGCCCAGGAAATTTAAGGTCTTCGTCATCTTCACTCTGAAAGGAATCTACTGGGTGCTGTAAAAATTATATTATTCAAATTAGTTAAAAGAAAATAAAATGAGAAGCAAAATATGGCTTCAAGGTTCAAACGATTCCGTACAAAAACCAAATTCTAGAAGAAGTCAGGTTTATCACTTCATAAAAATAAAACTAGGATGTGAGTACCTGCTCCCTTTTCATATTTGACCGAAAGTTGAAAGTTCTAAGTTTCTCTGCTCGCCGATGAGCACTAGACAATGGATCTTGCTCATCGGCAGAGGGAGAAAACTTGGCCTTCATCTCAGCTCTGCTGCGCTCAAGGTTATCCTGCATAGCCTTCATCTTGGCTTCCTTCTCTGATCTTTTAGAACTCCATTCTTCCCTCAGTTTAGCATCTCTTTTCTGCATGTACCTCTCATAGAATTTTCCTCTGGAATCATCTGTAAAACTAAGTTCAGAAAAATTCTTCTTCAGAGTGTCGCTATAATCCTGATTATCTACCATCTTCATCGGCGGACTTGGAGTACAGAAGTTTCCCATATTAATGGTACTCTCGGCCCCTTCAATAACTGAGTTTTTGTTCTGAAATTGCATGGGAGTAATCTCCCCTGATGCTGGTTTTCTGTACTGTGAACTTGCTGCCTGCTCCATCTGTTTGTCGGCAGGCTTGTTTCTCCGTGCAGAACCAGACTGATCCCCGGGAACCCGAAGCTTGTGCTCTGCAAAAAGCTTTTCAAGCTCGTTAGCCTTCATTTTCAGTTCATCATTGAGCTCCTGGTTTCCCTTAGACTGCCTAACTCTCTGAACTTGCTCTGATGGCATTGTTGAGATTGTAGAGAAACTCTCTTGAGTCTCTGAAACCTTTTCACCAGGATAGTCCAAGTTACTGGACTCGTAAGAAAGACCAATTTCATCCTTACTACCCTGAGTCTTCTTAGTTGGCTCACGACCAGCAGAAACAGGTTTCTGAAACTTCATGCTCTGGACTCCAGAATCTTCCTCTTTGGTTTGCTTCCTATCTGAGGACTGCAATTCTTTCTTACCAATCTCCTCAATTTCTCCTGTAAAAGATCTCCACTTGGGCTGAGGATGCAACTGAACACCCTCAAATCCTTTGAGCTGTGATGAGGGGTTTTCCTTCAGTTTTAGCCCACTACCACCATCAAACTGCCCTGACAAAGAGCGGGAATGACTCTGAGAACCCCTGGAATGTGGTTTCACCACTTGATCCCTCCGTCCAGAGTCCTCCACTCTATTGCTAAATGCCCCATCAAATGTACCATCTCCTTCCTTGCTTGCAAAAGTTAGAACCTGATTCTTCAGTCCAACAATCTCAGTCCGCTCTGAAAAGCCTCTAGACTGAGACTCAATACCCACTTGATCTTTAACCCCACCACCCCTCCCTTCACAACTCAAAGAAATCTTCAGCTTCTCCTTGGAAACCCCCTGGTCGCTCACCCCAGCCGGCTCTGCTTTAGCAGTAAAAGCTCTGAATTGGGTTTGACCAATCACCCCAGCTTGATCTTTCCAATTCGTCCGCCCCTTTAATCCCACCTCTTCTTCTTTACCCAAAACCCCCCTGACCTGGGTCTTCACGTCAGCTTGATTTTTCAACACGGCATCACCATCCCCATCGGAACTACTCTTTGCATCAACCTTGAATGTGCTCTGAGTGTCGTTCAACCCCTTGCGGTCCTTATCATTGCATGAACCAGAGAATATATTATCGGAATTATCTTGCGAATGCAAAAAAGAAGATGCAGAGGAAGGCGTACACAAAGGGCTCTCTACATCCTTCTTCTCCCCACTCAAATCAATACTCATGTCGCTCGCACCGCTCCATCTTCTCAACACGGCCTTCTCGGCGGCAGCAGGACCAGACGACACGTCGGACGAGAGCCTCCTCAGCTCCACAGGCTTCCCTACAATGGGTTTGCCGCCAGAGTTCTCTTTCTGCTTGTTTTCGAAGAGGTTGATACGGTCCTGCACGCTGAGCCGCCTGGAGGGTTGAGACGCCGCAAAGGAAGATGACTCGGGCGGAGCCTCGTCTTTCTTGTCGTTCTGCGCCTTGGGCTCTGGCTGGGTCTGTTCCTCCCTGGGTTCGTTTTTCTCGTTGAAATCGCCTCGGGCAGGGAAGGTGGTGCTGGAGGCGAGGGACTTGGGCTGCTGAAACGTGGGAGGCTGCGATTGGTTAAGGTGGTACGTTTGTTTTTGTTTCTGTTGTAGTAGTTGGTCTTGACCAGCTGGGTGGTGGACCTGTTTATTTGGGGGTTGATGGTGGGACCCAGTTGTGTCTTCCGCGGGGTCATCGATTGACATGTCGGACCCTGTCGACGATCTGACGGCTCGATCCTCGACAACTGGCTTCCATGAGCTGATTAGGTCCGGTCTTCTCTGGCACAGTGAAAGGAATTTGGTGCAAGCTTCGCTGCACAAATAGCCAACAAATTATAATGAGGAAAGAAATTTCCAGAATATATACATCGATATTAAATTTCCTTCCTTTCTATCTTAATATTTTTGTGCATTAAAAATATTTATTTTATTATTATTTCTTAAAAATAAAAAATAAAAAATAAAAAAAGAAAAGAAAAGGTGAGAGAGAGAGAGAAGCAGAACGCCAACTGGAACTTAAAAAATTTGGAAAAGGCCTCCATAACTGCTGTACCTGCTGGATTGATAAGGTGACAAATTACAATGAGGTGTACCTTTTTCTATTTCCTATTATTATTATTATTATTATTTGAAAAGCAACTTAAAAGGGGTTCTAATTAGTAATTACTTTGTCTATTGGGTCACGACACGACCTCATTGACAAAATCTAATTAAGGAAACAAAATTTTAAAAAGGGAAACTTTGGGTAACTTTTGGCACATATCAGAGTCGGACTCAAAAAACAAAGGGAGCCCAGTTCCATGGTTGTCGTGTATATGAATGAGCAATCTTTGATGAACCGACAAATGGAGAGAAGGTAACAAAGCCACAGGCCAGAGATGTGTATGGACCCCACTTACTCCCTTAAAAGATATATATATATATATATATATATATATATATATATATAATAAAATAAAATTATAAAAAAAAAAAAAAAAAACTGTTCTTTTTTATTTTGGGATATGTTGCGGCTGTGGTGGGATATAATTTAATTAATTAATAGCCATGCATGATAATTTTTAGTGAGACCCAATATAAGAATCCCAGAGTGCCTCCCAATCTTGATCACTGAAGGGATGGATAGTATAGATGAAAGGCATCTGTCAGGCCATTTTTAATGGGTAGACTATAGTTTGAGGTTACAAGGTCAGTTTTCATTATTTCAACGATAGCTTAGCAGTTTCATAATCTAATGGATGTGAATTATCAACCAAAAGGAGCTTCTTAACACACCATAGTATTAGAGCCTCCCTCCCTCAATTAGGGCATTTGAATAAAATTTACTAACCTGGCAAATCACTTGAACAAATGATTTCTCTATAAAACCCAGGACCAAACATGTAAGGGAGTTTTATGTTATATTCCTTTTTCACCTCGTTTTATGCCTTCAGAAAAAGCTGTAATTTCCAATCTCTTCACCTCTCTGACAACAGAATGGCAGAGAGAGAGAGAGAGAGAGAGAGAGAGAAAATTCCTGTAAATCACGTATTGATTTTAAGATTATGATTGTCCCCTCTCTGCAGGTTGGGGAGAGGTTTTAACCTAACGTGAAAGAAGTTGAAAAACATTTCCTCTTCATTTCTCTTTCGTTTTATGTTTTCCCACTGCACCAAAGCGGAGGAAGATCCTTCCCCTCCCTGTCACTGCTACCAAAACCCTGCACTAAATCCCTACAGCAAGCTGGGTTCACTTGATGCACATGCACAACACAAAAGTGGCAGGAGGAGCGGGTGAAAGCTTGAGATATAACATTTAGTTCAAGAATGAGTTCTTACTTCAAGCGATGGGCACCAAACTGATCTGCAAAAAGTTGGAGTTCAGACACTGAGATTGGGTTAAAACCAGCAGCTGATGCACGAGCACATGCGGTAGCCAGGTCCTGCTGAACCGCCACAAGCCGTACATCAATAGCCCTCAAAAGCTCCTTCCTGTGGCAAATGGTCAAATAGAATAACAAAACTTAGAAAGCAAGCATATCAAGAATATCAGTAATGGCATAGTTCACTAATGAATACATACAATATTTACAATATTTTTTTTTATTGGTTCTAATTAACCTCACTATAATTACCATAACTTACTGAGCCCTCTTCTCATAGGTTCTAATCAACATAACCTTTGTCATTGCCTCTTTTCTAAAGTGGACAATCAGACAACTTGAATTTCCATGATCAGGTAGATATGGTGATTCCTAACTTCCCAAATGAAGCAGACCCCCTAATCGAACCAACCAGGCCGGTTTCATTAACATCATTGCCATATTGCAGGATTCAGCCTAGCATACCTCAGTCACTGCTGAAAGGAAACCCTTAATTTTAAATAGTATAAGATCAAAATCATCTTCAACGGCTGATATCTAAGGGAAATTACAATTGACTGTATTAAATTTTGTAACAAATGAAATTCAGAACTCAAAAGCATGTCGTGCAAAAGCGAAGATTAAGTAAAATAACACACTGATCAAATTAATTTAATCGATTGGTCAGGAAAGAAGGTGAAAAGAAAGCATTACTTTGTTGCATCCGCTGCCCCTGAGGTTCCTGTTCCATCCCCACCTGGAGATTATTAACCAAAACCGTGTCAGCACATTAATGAAAGTGCTTCAAGAAGAATGAAGGTTTGGATGCATACTTTCAACACAACATACTCAAAAGAACTTCGAATGTCTAATAGCCAAGGCATAGCAAAACTCATGAACTATGCCAGGGAGATGACGCAATAGATAAGCCACTAACTGGATCAAAATGCCCAACATAAGGGCCACAACTCAATACCTTTACAGATCCATGCAAAAATGGAAACCCAGACTGTAACCAAAACGAGACATTACTGTATGTTACTTAGTATAATGGCAAGGTAAAGGTAATTAAGTCAGGTTCCATGGGACAAGCCACCAACTCCCTGTTCATTAATTGTCTACACAATAAGTTCTGATGCATTTTGAAAGGTCAAAGCATTTCTATCTGCACATCTCTCTCTCCATGCCCAACTCCCACCAGGTGCACTGAACTCAATGAAACTGATCTTGTTGCCAGCAGACCCAAAAGCTTCAAGGAAAATATAAAGCCTTACAGTAACAGGCCAAGTGCATTGCCCAGGGAAAATGACGAGATCTGTTTTCTTTTACTTTTCTGATACTACACGAGATGAAAACTGTTTTCGTCTATAACAAAAATCATGAGTTTAGCTTCTTCTCTCAAGTAACTTCTGCAATCCAATTCATAGTAAAACCCAAGTACCATGGCTTTAATATTCATGAAAAAATGTAACATTTCCACCCTACTCCATATGGAGAGTTGCAATGTCTTCCTGAAAACTTTAAAATCAAGTAATCAACCATCTAACGTTAAACATAAAGGTAAAATTACAAGTTTATCGTCTGAATTACGGTTTGGCACTGCTACACTCCCACACACTCTAAACCTTATCAACATTTCCTCCCCCCCACCTTCCTTGTGTTGTTCTCCATTAAGCAACACCATGGAATCCCTACCCTTATTCCCCCTCTCTATTAACATAAGCATGAACTAGTAGCGACAAATCTATTGCCACCCATCAAAAATGTAATTCTTTTATGAAATTTTAATTTTATTGTCACTCCTTCAGCAAATCTGCTAAGATTTTCATGCCTGACGTCTCTGACCTTGTTAGATACGGATATGTCTGCAAGCTCCACCAACTCAGCTCACCATCATCCTTACACTCAAAGCGCGACTGCACCCAATAATTCCTCTTCAACTCCTTCACCATAACCCCTAATCTATATTTTCTCAACTCCACCACAATTCAATATATACACCATCGACACGCACTTCATTGATTTTATATACTGCTGCAACAGTCATCACGCAGCCTCCCAGTTAGTTTTAATCTCTCAACTTTTTTCCTAGATTTATGTTGTTTACTAAGAAAATGAGTTTTTTTTTTAACAAAAAAAAAAAGACTCAAAAAATCCAAGTCCTTTTATCCTTTGGGACCTCAAACTCAGGAAAAACCAAACCAGATAGATTTTACCCCAAAAAAACACACAAGCAATATTGCAGGAGATTGTCAGGTTTAATACAAAATTCAGTATAATTTTATTTTCCTTTTCTATATTAAAATTGTTTTCACAACTATTAAATCAATTTTGCAATTGGAACTAAAATTTGTGCTCAAAGCCTTGATCCTAATATTTTGCTTTTTGTCAAGAGAGAACATTCAAACAAGTTTTCAGGAGAAAATTTGTAACTTTATGGTGGCCTTCACATAAGTGATAGGTACAAAGGGAAGTGCTCTGCACATACCAGGGAGATAGTTATAATCGATAGTAATTTCAAAAAGTGAGGGGCTATTTGTGATTATGTCCAACATTAAGGGTCTGATTGCTCAATTTTAATGCTCAGGAGGGGCATTGCAAATCGCCTCATGGTTTAGGGCGGAAAAAAGGAATTTACCCAATTACTTATTTATTTTTCATGATAAGGAACAGGTGATGATATCAAAATACTACCAACTTTAGACATACCATGACATAAATGTACAACTTAACATATAACTGTATGTGATGAGCTATCTCTCTAATGTATTATCAAAATAAATATGTCCTTCAACACCCAAATCCATTTGTCAGGCATAATCTGTTTTTTTTTTTTTAATCAGTAAAAGTTTTTGTATCTGAAGGGGCTCGAAACTGTAACATGAAGCTAAGCCATAGCCTTAAGGCCTAGCGCACTAACCAACTAAACCACTTTAGCTTTGACAGGCATAATTTATTAAAGACTTAATGTGTATAAAATAATTCTCTAAATGTATAGGTGTTTTCTCTCGTATACTACCTGTGTACTTGAGCTATTCCTAATTATATGGATTAATAAATTTTCTTGCTTATCAAAAAGAAATAATTAAACCCACTTTGCATACGGTTATGCAATAAGGAATGCAGTGAATGATACCTTGGAAAATTATTTCAAAAGGCTCAGCAGAGTCTTAATGGCATATCTATTGCTCTGTTACTATCTTCTGATAATACCAACATCACCAACCACACCTCAGTCTATGCCTATGTTGACCACCAATGCGGCTCAGGGTAAACCCAAAATTCCCACTATTAATGATCGGACTAAAACAATAATAATGGTCAGCTCCAGTGTATCCCCACGAGTCCTAATTTCCCACTTCCAACTACCAGTTTAAACTCCACCACGCTTTAGAAGGTACCCTCGACAAAAAAAATAAAAAATAATAAAAAGATGGGAATCCTCCAAACAGAAGAACAAACAGGAAATATCTAAGGAAATCCTTGACATCATATATGCTTGCTTCTACGATGTGCATATGGAGAAGGCAAAAGTACATGTATTAGATGCCTTATTAGAAAATATCCGAACTAGTGTGTTTTCTTGTATACCAAACAATTTAAGAGTAAAATCAACTACCTGGGGAGTAAACAGAACGAAACAAAACATACCTAACACACCAGAAAGTTGATCTCCTGCACCCTGCATAAAATGGGTTCCCAGATTTAGTAATTAAAATAATGGTACTCCAAGTATTAGAGCATTGGTTCTCTACATAATCAAAATGTGGTTATTACTTGAGAATATATTCTCTGGGCTGCTTCCAACTGAGACATCTCTTGATCCAACGTGTTCACCAGTTCCAGGACCTCTGGTGTACTAACAAACCGCACAAACCTGAAGAACAATTTCTACTGACTCAAAAATTTATCATGTCAACGAGCCAATAAAAAAAAAATATAGTTAGAAGTTAGAACTTTTTCAATTGGCAACATATGTTACCTTTCAAGTGTTCCCTTTGTGAACCATGTCTCAGAATTTTTATGACTCTCAACTTCAAGCTTAATTGTCTGAACTGCAAGTGCAACCTGCTCTTCTGCAACCTTCAAATGGGTCACAAATGGCTTTACTAATCCCGATGCAAGCTTCTCAGTGTTTCCATCACTCGAGACAAACAACTCACATCTACCCAGAAAGTAAGAAAGAATATATCTCAATATCAACCATATAATGGCAAGATAGAAAGAATGAGAAAACTAAACCAAGCATCCAGTTATTCTCACCGTGAGCGCTTTGGCGACAATTGGAACACGGCATAATCAAGTGCCGTGCCAGACTTCATCTTCCCCAACTCTAGGTTGTAGGTACACTACCTCTTCTCTGCTTTATTCATAAATCCAGATGTAATTTCAACGAAATGAAGGCACAGTCCTGAAAACTTAAATTAATCAAGTCTTAAAACCCAAAAAATGTCGATCATAAAACTTCAGCGCTACAATGCAGCTTCCGGGAAATTGAATGGCAAATACAACAACCAATTTCCCGACAGTAACAACAATTACAATCTAAGCTAAAAATCATACACGACTTTGAAGTTGGCGGAAGGTATGAAACTTTATTTACTCAAATCAATTATGGGAATTATTGTATAGTCATCCATATTTCAAAACAAGATGGATTACTTGCGTAAGTCTAAAACAAAAGGTGAACGACCAGCTGGTAAAACCGACAATAATTTTAAGCCAAAATGCTTACCAAAAATAGCCAAAAGATCTCAATCCCAAAACCCACCTCCAAAGCCAAATGCACCAAAGTTCAAGTCCTTGCACTAAAACAGAAGCCATACACGTCGCAAATATCGATCATATTAGTCCCAGATCTGGTTAAATAAATATCCAAACCCAAATGCCAAACCACACCAAACCCACCTAGACTTCGCACCATAAAACCAAATTCCAATGCAAAATCAAGCCAAACCCAGATAAATATATTCACACGTAAATAGATATAGACATTGATAAACGACATACACAAACAAGATAACTTACCAAATTTCAAAAACCCTAGTGTGTCAGAAAATATGGAGCAAATGCGAGAGAGATCATTACAATCCAAGCGAGCCCGAGACGTCAATTTTCTGAGATCTTGGGCTGGCTTAATCGGATCCTCTGATTCGGGTTCAAATGGGTACCAACATTTCGCTCTCTTCTCTTTTATACCCTCTTCAATCTTCTTCTCCTATGTCGGTATGTCCCGGGGAATAGCTTTTCCCAGTTTCTTTAATGGGTTTTTCTTTTGTTCTGCTTTAAAGTTCAAAGAAAACCCTAACAATGACAAGATGGTCTTTGCTTTAATCACCCCCACATATGTGTATCTTCCTTTCTCTCTCTACACTCTCCATACAGTAGAGAGAGAGAGATAGAGGGAAAGCTCTGCTTTCAGACAAGTTTTTAGCAAGTCATTTCCAAATCCCAAGCTTAACTATAATTGAAAGACAGTGACTGTTGATGTTAAATTACAAAAGAGTACTGCTATGGTTCCGAAAATGTCCTTAATAGTGTAAATTTATTTATTTTTCATAACATTGCTCTCTTACAAAAATGGGCTTCACAGTGGAGTGTTGTCTTGAGTTTGATATTACCATACTGTCCATATTTAGCCGAGAAAGTCCCTAATTTATTTTTTACGTTTTGTTTAGAGAAAATAATGAGTAAATGTGATAATGGTATGTTTTATGATGTCTACACTTCCAAAAATGGAAATAAAATAAAATTTCATTCAAAAAATAGAAATTTTGTTTTGAATTTCTTAAGAACTTGCTCATTGTTCAAACTCTTGTACGTGATAAGAGAGGGTAAAGCTAATAAAAAAAAAATATGGATCCTTAAACCTATCGTTATTGGTTACCACTAGTATTGGTATGAGTTTCTTTTAAGTATTTACAAAAAAATGCTAACTCCCTATATTATAATCATATATTTTTTTTATTTTAGTCAAAATGCGAGTATGTACACTTTATATTAAGGTTGCGTTTAGGTAGTGAATGATCTCATATATTCTGTGAATAATAATGAAAAAATATTGATAAAATATTAAATAGCAGTAAATAGTAATAAAAAGTAATAATAAAATAATTAATAATAATTGAGTATTATTCTCAGAATACTCCACTATCTAAACTAGCCCTAAGTTAAACGTCATCCTAGAATTGTCTAATTCAGTGTCATTGTTTTGAATATGGTTGAATTATATCAAGTTTTATTTGAACCGGGTATTTAATCTTGTATTTAGAAGGCCTTTTATATTTATTCTCTTATATACACATTTAAAATTGGAGCATTAGAAAAATTAGGATTAAAATGTGTAAGAGATATCAACATTATAACTGTACCTTAGAAGATCAAAGTATTTTGAAACGACATCTTAACTAGATTACATATAAAAAAAACACAACATATATAAATTATAATTTTTCTTAACGATTGATTAAACTGGCATAGAAAATATAAGAGTAATGTCATTATACCTCCTTAATTATACGTTTCACTTTGGTCCATTGATATAGCACCGCCACATAGTACCACATGATTTATTAAAATAAATTATATTTAAAACAAAACAACATCTGAAAACATAAAAAGATGAATATTGAAATCCTAAATTCTCTCAATTCCTTTTATGTTTGTGTTTTTATTTTTCTAATAAATCACGTGATATTATCGTGTGGTGTGACATTAATTAGACAAAGTGAGTAACATTAAAAGTATGCTCATAATTTTTTCCATCATCATCCTTCTATCATTATCTAATACGACATTAAATTAATAAAATATTATTTATCATATGTTTCACTCAGATATCGATCAATTAATTCCACCTAAAAAGATTATAAAAAAATACTAATTAAAACAACAATCAATAGCAATCTTTAAATGGTGGTAACATAAGTTATTACGACGGGCAATTGGGGTTATATCAGGGAAGGAACAGGAACACTACTTGGCGAAGTGAGCATTTTAGTAATTTAAGGAAATGGTCAACTGTGGACATTCACCATAATGACCTCCTAAGCGCGAATAGTTAAAAGTAATTAACGGATCGCGGTTCTTTACAAAAGGCAAAAGCTTTCGAAAGTGAGAGATTTTTTTAAACAAAAAAAAAAATCGTGCGGTTCAAGCGGTGAATAGGGTGATGATATTTGTATCGTGTCAAAGTCATAAATATTTGATTATAAATAATATTATATATAATTATAGAGTATGTAAGTTTGTATAATCATTTTAAAAAAGAATAAAATTTATTATTAAAAATTATTATTTTTTCATGTGAATCTTATTTATTCATTTTTTTTTAAATAATTGCACGATACTTATACACTCAAAATACAACTATCATTTCTCTTTGATTATATAGGTTAATTCGAACTCAACTCGTTAAGCTAAATATGTCAAACCCTAACTCAACTCATTTAGATAACGGATTGTGTCGTGTCATTCTTTTTGACTCATTTAATAATTAATTAGAAATAAATTAACACAACAAGATCCATTTAAACTCATTTAATGTAAATGGGTTGAATTAACACGCATAACTCATTTGACCTGATTAACATAATTTCACATAAAAATTAAAATCTATATTTATTAATAGCCACAATATCTTAAAAAATATATATCAATATTTTTCAAATTTTAATATATAATAAAATCAATATTACAAATCATATAATAACAAATACGAGCATAACTCTAAAATTACAATTTCAACAATAAAAACATAAGCAGATTAAAAAATATCAATATTAGAATGTAACAATAATAAAATTTTAATTTTGAAATAAAATCTAAACAGACAAAAATGGATAGATTTCACATTAAACGAGTTGACTCGTTAATAAATCGTGCCTTAACGGTCTCCTCATTTTGATCCGAACTCATTAACATTAAATTCAAACCCACAAATTTAGTGTTGAATTCATGGATTGTGTCACATATTGTCATCCCTAACAACGGCTGTCTTACTCATTTACGTATACCTAATTTACCATACTATCCTCCAAAAAAGTCCACGACCAATAATTATACGTTGTGCGCCACTCATCCTAAGACACTTGTCACCGGCATATGACTCAGCACCCCCAGTGCAGAAAAATAACCATAAAATTAATAGATAATAATTTACGGTATACAGAAATATCATTTTAGTTGTTTATTTATTTGATTGTTTAGTTATATGAAATTTCAAAAAATTTTACTTGATGAAAATATTAAAATCTTTTTAAATAACACGTCAAAGTGATTTTGTTCATCAAGATTCATAGTTGATAAACTTTTTCACTTCATTAAAAATATATAAGTTGAAAAATAAAAAATGGCATTGATAAAATTTGAAAAATAAATATTACATACAAAATTTAATTTGATTTAAATATTATTTCTTTTAATATGTTCATATCTAAATAAGATGGATAATTCATCTAGTAAAATTAACTTAATAATAGTTATAACATACACGACAGAACTACAGGTCCAGTTTGGATAGTAAAAATATTTCATCTCATCTTATTATTATAACTTTTCTAAATTCTCACACAAAATATAATAAACAATTCAATTTTTTCAAATCTTAAAACAATAATAATATTAAGAAATAATATTCTAATAATATTTTATTCAACTTTCATCTCAATTCATCCTATCTAAACTAACTATCCAAACCGCACCTTACTACGTCTACGTCTATATATATATTTCTCACACTATATCTTAGAATTCATGAAAATATAATATCTATATTATTATTATTATTATCATTATTATTTAAAACATAATTTATCTCATATAAATTTAGACTCTTTGTTAGTGTAGGATGAATTTTGTAACGTTTATTTCTTTGCAGCTAAGCGGTACTGGCTATCTTCATACACCATTTTCATTTTATATGACTAATAATTTCATATTGTGATCTGTCTCTATCAAAGTTCGGGACACCATTGTTTTGGGTACCCATCTATGATCTATCCCCCACTAAATTCAAAAGTTCATGAAGAAATTCTTTCTTCCTTAGATTAATTGCTAGCCTCTATTTTTGGTCAGAAAAATAAATAGTTAGAGTTTAATTTACCTGGTTAAATCTCTAGAACCAGTGTTTTGAATGTCATACACGTGTTACATCATTTTGAATACCATTTTCACTAATTAAAAAATAATAATAATGCGCGTGATCTGAACATCCTAAAAATGTATATGATATTGTTTAAAAAAGTAAAAGAAATAAAAAAACAAGAAATAAAATATACCACAGACCAATTAACAAGTGAATATGGGGCCATTATGTTTTTGTCCTACTATATAGATAAGACATTTTCATATATGATTAAGATAAGACAAGACATTACAAGGCTATGAAAGGTCAGTAGTTTTCGAGAAATACAAAACATTGCATGAGAATTCTTTGTATTATTTTTTTTAAAAATAAATAATATTGACTTATTATAAAACACGAGATTGAGAGAAAATGTATTAAGATAGAAAAGTGTAAAATAGTTTTTTTACATGTGTATATGTATTTTATTTTTACACTTTACATTTCATTTGTATTTACATTACATTTCACTTGTATTTACTTTAGGCTGGTTCATTTCACTTGTATTTACCTTAGGCTGGTTTATTTAGCTCTTAGTATAAATACATATATTATTTTTATTTTTTACTCACTGAAACATTTGGGCAATTTCGGGTTTATTGAAATAGAAGAAACTAGAAGTCTCTCTATCAATCAATGTTTTGAATACCGTACAGGAAGCCGTATCGGTCAAAGCATTGGAATAAAATATTTCGGTACAGGTACCGTTTCGTGTACTGTTTCGGAATAATATTCCGATACCGATACCGTTTCGGTACTGGTACCGTTTTGTATACCGTTTCGGAATAATTTATATTTGGATAAATTATATATATACAAACATTACTGTATTCCAAAATAATAACAACATAAGTCATAAACTCAGTACTTCTCAATACAAGTCTTAAGTTTTAAGTTACAACTAACATAAAGTTATAAACACCAACATTATTATGATAAAATCATTAAAATCACCACGTCATTAAAGATATTCATCCTCATAAAAAAGACAATAAGGATCAGGATTCGACATGTTAATCAAAATATTTTCATCAACGTCATCAACATCAACACTAACATTATCATTATCTTCCTCATTTAGTGAGGCTAATGGCTCATCAATACTTGCCCAATCCAAATATTCTCCATCAAGAAGTTCAGATTCTTCATCCACCCATTCTTCCATCAAATAAATGTTTTCAAGATTGATTGGATCTAAAACATCTCTTCCCTTTTTTATGCTCATGTCAAAATAAAATCAAATATAAGTGAAAGTGTTATATATTTTTCAACAGTGAAAACATTAGTATTAAAAAAATTTACCCCTCTCTCAGCTTCAAGTTATAACGAACAAATACTAAGTCATTCAAATGTTTATGCACTAATCTATTTCTTTTCTTCAAATGAATAAAATCAAATGTGCTCCAGTTTCTCTCACATTCGGTTGCACTACAACATTGACTTAGTACTCGAACAACAAACATTTGAAGCGTTGGAACCTCACAACCAAATTGGGTTTACCATGCAACTATAACAATAATGTAATTATAAATTATTAATTAAATAGAAGTAAAAATAAAATAAGAGAAAACTTAAAGTACAAAGTCACACTATTTAACAAATGATATTGATAAATGATAATACATGGATTAATCTTATCACGCTGGCGGATTGCTAAAGAATGTCCAAACTCACCTACTATAGTCTTGTACAAATCAAGTTCTGCAATGATCTTGTCTTGATTATCGGGATCAATTTCCATCTTCATAACACAGCTATTGAAGCCTTTTACAACATCATTTTTATTTTTAAAGTTGGGGCTATAGTAAATTCCAGGGTTAAGAAAACAACCCGCCGCATGTAATGGACTGTAAAGCTGCCTATCCCATTTAGAATCAAAGATCCGGGTGAATGAGCTTAATAAACTAACTTTGTTATTGCATCTTGCTTTTATCTTCTCTTTGGCTCTTTCCATTGTATAATACAAATATCACATTACAAGTTTCTCATCCCCGTCAACAAGTCGTAGAACACGAACCAAAGACTCACTAACTTTAATAATAAATTGACATTGAGTTCAAAACTCTTTATCTTCTAAAACAATCTCAGTTATCTCATTCCCTATGTTACTTTTAGAATGACTTGATGCAATCCATTTATCACAAGTAAACATTTGTCTGAGTTCTTTCTTAAACAAGAGCAAGCATTGGATACTTAAAAAATTAGTCGCAAACCTTGTAATTGTAGAACGACACAAATCATGACCTTTGGTAAAATCTTTTTTCATCAATGCCAAAACCTAACCATGGTTGTAGATGAACTTTGTTATCTTTTTTGTCTTTTTATAGTATCATCAATAAAGGGAAAATATATTGGATCAGAAAAATTCTCTAACATTAAGTCTATGCAATGAGCTGCACATGGGGACCAGTAGAAAGAGCTATACTTTTGTTGTAACTTTTTTCCTACAACTTTATAACTTGCATCATTGTCCGTTATGAACTGCACAAGATTCTCAGCTCCAATTTTTTGAACAACCTCATCAAAGATATTAAATAATGTTTCAGAAGCTTTTCTAAGGCCAGATGTATCAACAGACTTCAAGAACATTGTAATTTTCGGACAATAAATTAAAAAGTTAATTATTGATTGTTGCTCTGGTTTGTCTAACCATCTGCCATTAGTGAACAACCGGCCTCATTCCAAACCTTCTTAATTTGTTACAAATAATCTTGAACCTCATCCACATACATCTTTAACAAATTTCCTCTCAACTCATATAAAGAAGGACCTTTGAATCCTGGCATCGATAGTTGGTTGATAAAACTTGGATTGAGCTGCATTGAAAGGCAGATTAGCATCATACCACCAGAATGCTATTACTATCAGAGATTCAAACATTTATAAAAATATAATCTAAAACATTTATAAAATTACAAACAAATACTATAACAATATAATCTAAAACATCTATAAAAATATAATCTAAAACATATATAAAAATACAAACAAACACTATAACAATATAATCTAAAACATCTATAAAAATTAAAACATCTATAAAAATATAAAGAAACATCTGTAACAATATAATCTAAAACATCTATAAAATACAAACAAACACTATAACAATATAATCTAAAACATCTATAAACATATAATCTAAAAGACTAAAACATCTATAAAAATATAATCTAAAACATCTATAAAAATACAAACAAACACTATAACATTATAATCTAAAACATCTATCAAAATACAATTCTGATTTATTTATAAAAAAAGTAACAAAAAAATAATCAAATTAAGTTATAAATGAAAAAAATAGTAAAAATAAAATACCGAGATGAGGCCCTGAGGGCGGTGGTCGGCGACGTGCGGTGGACTGCTGGGCTGCTGGCTGGCCGTCTGTGACTCGGGTGCTGCAGCTGCATCGCTACGTGAAGCCGAAAGACAATGGGCGAAAATGAAATGCAAATGAAGGAAACTGAAGGTCTGAAACTTGAAAGGCCAAACGAGATGCTAGGTTTTATGTTTGCAGTGAAAGTTCAAACTTGCCCCTAAGAGTTTACAAAAATTTCAAAAATGCCATCAACCCAGCTGTTGAAATTTGTACCGGCCGAAATTTGTGTTTTGGCCGAAACATCAAATACCGGCCGGTATTTGATAACCCATTGATAATCCCGGCGTTATTTTGGTCATGCAACTCTTGATTGGAGACAACTATCACACATGGTCTCATTCGATGACCATGGCCCTTTATGCAAAAAATAAGTTAGGGTTTGTGGATGGTACAATTCTTAAACCAAACTCTACCGATTTGTTTTTCTCTTCATGGTTACAATATAATAATATGGTAATTTCTTGGTTACTTAACTCGATTTCTTCTGAAATCGCTGCTAGTGTACTGTATGTCACCACTGCTTTTGAGATATGGGTCGATTTAAAGGAGCGATTCTCTCAAAATAATGGACTTCGGATTTTTCAGATCCAGAAATCGATTTCATCCTTATCTCAGGGACAACTTTCTGTTAGTGTTTATTTCACTCGATTGAAGGCTCTTTAGGATTAATTGGTTAATTACAAACCAATTCCTATGTGTTCTTATGGTGCTGTGAATTTTTTGAATTCTTATGTTCAACAGGAACGTATTTTACAATTCCTTATGGGACTTAATGAATCTTTTACTTTGGCTAGGGTTCAGATTTTGTTGATGGAGGAGCCTTTGCCGCCAATTACCAAGGTTTTTTCTCTTGTTATTCAGGAGGAGCAATATAAAGAAATTTATGTTAATTCTCCTCTTAATGATGCTCATGCTATTGTTGCTAACTTTGATGCTTCAACATATGTAAAATCTTTCTCTAAGAAAGATCGACCAGTTTGTAAGTATTGTGGAATAACTAGTAATGTTTGTTAAGAAATGTTACAGACTCCTTGATTTTCCTCTTGGATACAAGCAAAAGTCGTGGCAGCAGTCCATGGCCAACCAAGTTATTCTTAGTGATAATTCTTCAACAACATCTCCATTCTCTTTGACTGATGCCCAATATCAACAGTTGTTATTCATGCTTACTCTTAATCTTCAGCATAAGTCTGATGATTCTAGCCATGTGGTGAATGTTGTAGCTTATTATTCTCATTCTTTTTCTGGTATTGTTTCATCTAAATATTATGATTTTACCTCTAACAGATATACTTCATTTAATCCTTTTAATTCTAGTTGGATACTTGATACAGGGGCTATAGACCATATGGTCTCCTCAATTGATATTTTTACCGATGTCACTCTTGTTCTAAACACTTATGTCAGATTACCGAATGGTTAATGTGTTCCTGTTTCACATATTGGCACTATTCATCAATCTGAACATCTTATTTTTAAAGATGTTCTTTGTGTAACTACATTTACTTTTAAATTGATTTCTGTTAGTAAACTCACTGAATCTCTCACTTGTTGTCTTTTTTTTTTTTTTTTTTTTCTGACCTTTGTTTAATTCAAGACTTGGCCACCTCGAGGCTGATTGGAGTGGGTAGACAACAAGGAGGACTCTATATCTTGCAACAACCAGGGACTTTTCTCAACCCTCATTTGCCATCATTTTTTTCCAAACAAACATTGTAATAACAATAATGCTTTGTTGTCTAATGCTTGTTTTGCTTCCTCTAAATGTTCATTGTTTCACCTTTGGCATAATGGATTAGGATATCCATTTATTTCAAGAATGTATTTCTTGAATAAAATTGTGTATAATTTGGTTATGTCTGATAACCCTTGCATTGTTTGTCATTTAGCCAAACAAAGAAAGTTGCATTTCCCTAATAATAATAATCTCTCTGACTCACCTTTTGACTTTGTTCATTGTGATGTTTTGGACCCTTTTTCAGTCCCTACTGTTGAAGGTTACAAATTTTTTTTAACAATTGTTGATGATTGCACTAGGGCTACTTGGATTTATCTTTTCAAGAATAAGTTTGAAGTTCCTCTTTTAATTCAAACATTCTTTAAAATGATCAAAACTCAGTTTAGTACAAAGATAAAGAAGATTCGTACTGATCATGGCACTGAATTTTTTTTTTTTTTAATTTTTAATTTTTAATTTTTTTTATCTTCATACCTCATTTCTAAAGGTGTTATTCACCAACATAATTGTGTTGAGACTCCACAACAAAATTCTGTTGTCGAGAGGAAACATCAACATATTCTAAATGTAGCTGGAACATTGTTGTTCCAATCTCATTTGCCTCTCAAATTTTGGGGTGATGTTTTAACACAAAATTTGATCCTAGAGCTAGGGCTTGTGTTTTTCTTAGTTACCCTTTTGGTATCAAGGGTTACAAGTTGTATGATCTCAAGACAAATCAATTTTTTATTTCTAGACATGTAATCTTTCATGAACATGTTTTGCTTTTTCATCCTTCTTACTCTGATTTGTCTTCATATTCTTCTCCATCAATTCCTCTTCCAATTCCTTCGCAATCTTCAACTTTTGATTTGTTTAATGTACCTTCAACATTAATTATTGATTCTTCTTTGACTTCCCTAGTTTCTGACTCACATAATACTTTGCCATCCCAACCTCCCACAACAAATAATACTTTACCATCACATAATACTTTACCACCAAGAAGATCTACTAGAATCCGAGGAGCCCTTGGTTATTTACAATATTAATATTGTAATTCCTCTATTGCACATTCTAAATAGCTTCTCCAACAGGTTTTGTTTCTTCTTCTTTTCCTTCTTCAATCAAATATGATATAACCAATTTTGTTTCTTATGATCAATTGTCTTCTGGTCATAAATTATTTGCTTTTGGTATTTTTGCTAATATTGAACCCGAGTTCTATCATCAAGCAGTCAAACGCTCTCATTGGAGGGATGTTATGGCTACTGAGATTGCTGCTTTAGAACTCAATAATACTTGGACTATTGTCAATTTGCCTCCTGGTAATCAACCCATAGGCTATAAAGGGTAATTCTACATATAATCGTGAAGTGCATAATCGTTGCGTAATTGTTTTGAAAAAGTGTGGGGTCCATTGTTAAAAAATTAATTTTTTTCATGTGGGTTTCATGTTTTATTCACTTTTTTTCAAAACAATTACACGACAGTTACACAATTCACGGTTGTAAATATATTTTCTCGGTTGTAAATGAGTTTATAAGATCAATAATCGTTTTGATGGTTCTGTGGAGAGGTACAAAGCAAGACTTGTGGCAAAATGTTATACTCAAACATAAGGTTTAGACTATTCTGAAACCTTTTTCACCTGTTGCCAAAATGACTACTGTCAAAACTTTAATAGTCATTGTTGCTGTTAAGAACTGGCATCTTATCCAACTTGATGTTAATAATACTTTTTTGCATGGTGATCTTTTGGAGGAGGTATACATGAAATTGCCTCTTGGTTTTCATATTAAAGGGGGGTCACAAGTGTGTAAGCTGAATAAATCATTTTATGATATCAAACAAGCATCTCAGCAGTGGTTCTCTAAGTTTTCCACTGCTTTCTTTGATTTGGGATTTATGCAGTCCAAATTTGACTATTCCTTGTTTACCAAGTCCACTGATTATTCATTTATTGCTCTACTGGTCTATGTTGATGATATTTTGATAGCTAGTAATGATTTGAAATCTACGAATTATTTGAATTTCTTACTTGATGCTAAATTCAAGCTCAAGGATCTAGGCTCCCTCAAGTATTTTCTTGGCTTAGAGGTGGCCAGATCACCTAGTGGTATTTCATTCTGTCAGCGAAAATATGCTCTTGAAATTTTACAAGATACTGGTTTTTTTAGCGTGTAAACCAATCTCTTTTCCTATGGAGCAAAATTTGGAACTTAGTAAAGATGATGGTGACTTGCTACCAGATCCTACAGTGTTTTAGAGATTAATTGGTAGGCTTCTCTACCTTATCATTACAAGATCAGATATGTCTTACTCAATTCAAAGACTTAGTCAATTTATGGATTAACCTAGACTACCTCATCTGAATGCAGCTCACAAGGTTTTGCAATATGTTAAAAATGCTCCTGGTCTTGGTTTATTTTTTCCAGCTCAGAATTTACTAACAATAAGGCTTTTGCAGATTCAGATTGGGCCTCTTATCCTGACTGCAGAAGATCTACTACTGATTTTTGTGTTTTTCTTGGTGATTCATTGATCTGAAAAATTAAGAAATAACAAATTGTTTCTCGTTCTTTAGCTGAGGCTAAATATAGGGTCATGGCATTTACTACTTGTAAAGTAGTTTGGCTTCTAACTCTACTATCTAATTGTCATGTTTCTCATTCTCATAGTGCTCAACTTTTTTGTGACAATCAAGCTGCTTTACACATCGCTGCCAATCTAGTTTTTCATGAACGGACTAAGCACATAGAGTTAGACTGTCATTTTATCCGAGACAAAATCCAAGCTGGAGTCATCAGAACCTTTCATCTTTCTTCCCAACACCAACTTGCATATGTGCTTACCAAGCCACTTGGTTCTCAACAATTTCAGTTCTTAATCATCAAGATGGAAGTTCATTCCATTTACTCTCCATCTTGAAAGGGGTATTAAGATAGAAAAATGTAAAATAGTTTTTTCACATGTGTATTTGTATTTTATTTTTACACTATACATTTTATTTGTATTTACATTATATTTCACTTGTATTTACCTTAAGCTGGTTCATTTAACTCTTAGTATAAATACTTGTATTATTTTTATTTTTTATTCACTGAAACATTTGGGCAATTTCGGGTTTATTGAAATAGAAGAAACTTCTAATCTCTCTATTCTTGATAAAATGCATTGTCATATAAACTCAACAGACTAAGTGATTTTTAAATCAACCGAGTTAGACTTAAAATTAAAGCATAAAGGGTCCATTATGGGCAAAAACTGATATTTCCAGCTCAGGGGGAAAAAAAATTAAAAAACCGTTATTTCCAACAAAAAATCCAAAATTTGGCAACGTGGCAGTAACATAGATCTTGGTCTTCCACAAGGGCAAGCTTTGGGTGTGGCTAGCAGTTGATGATGGAGATGAAAGTGACGAAACCCCTCTAATTCCGTCATATTTGAGTGGCAAATATATATGATTAGCATGGTTATTGACAAACTTCCCTTCCCCAATCCCTGTTGGACATATGTCGAAATTGAACTCCAATTTCATCATGAAAGCACGTGGGGACGTGCTACAAGAGCTGGCATATTACTTACTTTCCTTTTCCCGATTATGGTATAATAATTACCGTTTGATTGGGATGACTATTGAGGATAATAAATGTGAAAATCTGAACTTTTATAGATGAATTTAAGGTTAACCCAAAAGTGTAAAATACTCTATAGATGAATTGTCGGGTAAAGTAAGTGCAAAAAAAAAAAAAAAAAAAGCACCATCAAGATCCATCTGATGGTGCTTGTTGAGTGGCTCCCGTCGAGATGGAGTGAACTTTGAATGGAGCCCACCATGTTTGTGTTTTGTAGGGATGGTATCCTCTTGCTGCATGTAGCAGTAACTGTTGTGATTGTGAATGACACCTACCCTTTATTTTCCTAAAAGGAGAGAGCAGTTGAGTTTGGCTGTGAATTGCTGACCAAAACGATGTGTTTGATACTTCTTTAGACTACTTTGAGGTTCAAATCCATTGGTACTCATTTGAATATATGCAGGGGGCAGTCGTTGGGTTGAATTCTTCGTCGGCGAACTAAGTTTTTGTCGTGTATGTAATTGCTTGTCTCAGACTATTTGCATTGGCTTTTCATAAAAATCATTTTTAAAATTTGATAAAAAAAAAATGTTTTCAATAAATTCAATATCTCATTAGTCATGACTCTACATTAAATTCATCAAAATAATAATATAATATTATTTTTTTAATAATGATATTTTTATTTTTTTCATATTTTACAATTACACTAATCATATATTAATTAATAATTTAATTTGATTCTTACATTATTATTACAAGACAGTTGGAGATTAAACGTGAATAAAAATGACCGTTAGAGATTAAAAGTGAATAAAAAATAGATTTGATTAGTAAACAGTATCCCTTTAAATTTGAAGAAACCCATTCATTTATTATAGTTCAAAATTTCCACTTATCTCTTTGGCTAATCTAATGCAGCTCGATTTTAATAAAATTTATCATATTTTATATTTGATTAGACTTTTAATGAAACCAATGCCAATACTCTCACAACAAACCAAATTGGACGCCTTATTGGACAGTCGTTGGGTTGAATTCTAATGTTAGCTTCTGACCACATTGCCCCACAGTCTACATTACCTTCCGAGTCCGTCTCCTCACTGTAATACAGCATCTCAGAACTTCCCCACCCTACTATGTACTGCAAACGAAAATGGAACAACTGGTCAACTGTGGGAGCGAATCCCAACTTCAAGCTCAGTAATGTGATTTTAATCTGTGCATGCTTAGTTAATTTCAAGGTTGCTAAGATGCCAAGATTAGCTTTGGGAGATTACAGGATGGGCTCTTTGATATTGCCATTAGTAGTTTGTTTTGTATGTATATCAGTAGATTTTGTTTGAATATTTGTTTTGTATATAGCAGTAGGGTAGAATGTACCATAAAACAAAACTTAATTTTGGAACCGCCGAACATTATTTGTAACCTTGAATTACTCTGTCAAAAGTGAGAGTTATCAATAAAATAAGAATACTATATTCTTAAAAAAAATAAGGAAAAAGAAGAAAGAAATAAAGAGAAGCATAGTTTGATTAAGACACTACAGTTAACTGGTAACTTTTCCTGCAAAATTCATTGAAAGCCATGGAGCTTGTTGATTCCATTCCAGCTGATTAATCATCATCATACTTTGATGAACTGGGTATTGTTTTGTGTGGTTTACAGATTCGGAATTCCTTGAAGAATTTTATTTGAAATACCGAGCTCTTCCCCAGAAGATGTTCACCAAATAAGATGGGGAACATTTGTTAAAGTCTCGTTTGGATAGTGATATGAGATGAGATGATTTGTGAATAGTAATAAAATTATTTGAATTAATATGTGAGAAAGAAGAAAGAAAAATTGAATAAAAATATTATAAAATTCAAATCATATTAGAATATAAATTTTTTAATATTATTTTTATTTTGAGATTTGAAAAAGTTGAATTATTTTTTATATTTTGTTTGGAAAAATTGTAATGATTAGATGAAAAAGTTAAAAATTTGAAATTGAAAAATGTTTGTTTTTGTGGTGTTAGGATATTGAGATGGGATGAGATTAGATGGGAGGAGTTGGAGGACTTTGCTATCCAAACCAGGCCAAGTCAATATTTCTTAAAGGTTTGGTTTGGTTACACAGTTCAAACTATCTCATCTCATCTCATATAATCATTATAACATTTTCAAATTTTCATATAAAATATAATAAACAATTCAACTTTTTCAAATCCTAAAATAAAAATTATATTTTAACAATATTTTATTAAACTTTCAACTTTTATCTTATCTTATCTGGGTAACCAAACAAGGTCTAAGTCACCTTCTTCATGTTTATGAAGGGGCATATATCTTCCTTGAGCATTTCGAAGGATGCTTCTGGTGAAGCATAGAAGTGGTCTTACTAGTCTTCTTCTACTAGATATTAACCTTCTCATGGATAGATTTTTATTTCAGTTGTGCTTACCGTTTTCCTTTTGTCAACTGGTCTTTGTTAACACATTGAATCTGGGGAAAGCTAGGTTGGAAGTTTAAACGTGCAGATCAAATCTTCAGCAAGACCTACTAACCCAGTATCTCTGTTTCTAGATCCCAGCATTTTTCAACATAAGGTTTATAGACCTTGCTCGAATCCTAGACCTGCTCAGAGTAGAGTGAAGCTGTATTCTGAAGGTGTTCTGAGAGAAGCTAGCATGCCTCAACACTTAAGAGTCATCACAGAGTTTCCCGAGAGAAGCCGATGATGACTTCTAAATCACAGAGGTAAATATCATCTCCTTTGACCTAACTCATACATACAATTTAATTATGGGAAATAATGAAGTTATTCAGCATACGACTTCCTAAAATATAAAAACGTGTATATTTCCTGAACTTAAAAACCTGTTCTCCAATCATAGTAAGTAATCAATATACATTCTCTGTCGCAAACCACAAGAAGCAAATCCCAATTTTCATACCAATAGCAGAAAAAAGAACTGAAAGCTAGATGATCAAATTCAAAGTGGTCGCTAGCAACCATAGCATGTCATTCAGAGAAACTGTATTATGTAGACCCATAAATCACAAAGAGATATAGCAAGCAAGTCTTTTCAGGCTGGCTCATTTTTAGACATGCAAAGTAATAACCATCATTAAAGCTGCTTTAGATTAAGAAGGTATAATAACACTAACAACTGCACAAAGAGAATGATATTGGTGTCACAATCTACTGTATTTGAGCATCTAGTCAGTCCCTGCCACCAATTTGACACAAGTTAAAACTGTGATAAGGTAAATAAAGAGACAGCAGACATACACAAACAGAGACTACCAATTCCAGAACAAATTTTCACGACCTGGGTCTTCTCACCCATCACAAGAACACAGAAAATCTAACACAAAATCTAAACCTAATTGCTGCTATCACTATTGTTGTTATTGTTATTATTATTACTGTGGTGATGACTAGCATTACCACCGCCAGCACCTCTCCTCCCGCCATGCTTCTTCAACTGCGAAATCTCCAACTGGGTCTTCATGAAAAACTGCATCCTCTGTATCTCCAGCTCCTTTGCAAACTTCATCCTCTGCTTCTCCATCTCCACCACCTGCTGCAGCTTGGCGCTCTCCGCTTGCTCATACGCCTCTCCAAACCTCAGGATCGCCTGCGTCAACTCCTTCACCGCATTCCCCCAACCACTCTTCCCTCCTCCACTCCCCTCCTTTTCTCCTCCCATCATCATCCTCCGAGGCCTTTTCCTCTCACTTGTCCCTGGCGGCGGAAAGCTATCCAATGAATCAGCATCAGCCTCCGGTTCTGGCTCTGGCTCCGATTCTGATTCAGACTCCAACCCGCCTCTCTTTCGAAACTGTTGCATCCTTTGTCCTCTACCACTCCTCAGCACCACCGTCTCCTCCTCCTTCTTCGGTGGTTTATTAAGGAACTGACTGTTATTATAGTGATTCGTGGTGGCGGAACGAATTCGAACCGGAATTGCCAAAGGCACTTTTAGCTGCTGCGAGGGCGGACTAGAAACAGCAATTTTAGCCGTTGGACCAATCAATTGGTCCAACCTATCGAAAAAGGGCCACTTACTAGGTCCGCCACCGGACGCAACCTTCGATTTCTCCACCTTATACTTCTTCTTCACCGTATCGATCCGATTCTTGCACTGTATATCGGTCTTGGGGGTCTTCCCGTAGTCCTCACTACTGCTTACAATATCCGCCACCTCTTTCCAGTGCTTCTGCTTCAAATTCCCTCTGCTCAGCTGCAGGTACCGCTCTCCCCACGCGTCGATCAGCACTGCGGTGGCGCCTTCGCTCCAGCAGTCCTCTCTACCCCCACCTCCTCCGCCGCCGCCGCCTCCCCCGCCGCCGCTTCTTGGTCGCTGAACCGGTAGCGCTACGGTGGTTATAGTGTTCTGCGACGTCGGTGCCGCTGCAGGTGGTGCGGCGGCCACCGTCACCGTTATTCTCCCGTTTGGCCTTGGAGAGGCCGGAGATCCCGTCTCCTGCGAATGGTGTGACTGGATCTCGTCGTCTTCTTCCATCGTTCAGAGCTAACGGGCACCGATCCGGTAACTAACCCCCTTGCCGAGCTCCAAATCAAACGCTTACCTCTCTCTCACGGAGGTGTGCTATCGCGAGGAATACACGGACCTAATAAATGGTTTTGGCTTAAATGGTTGGGCTCGTGCTAACGAACGCCGGTGAACGGAGGGCATCGGCGATCTATGGAACCGTAAGAGATCCGAGTGCGAGAGAGAGAGAGAGGAAGAGGGAGCAAGAGAGAGAGAAAGGGAGAGGATGTAGCAGTTAGGGTTTTGATTGATCGGCGAATATATTGACCGACTTCGCTTATTCTCCTTTTTCAGATAAATCCTACAGTGTTTGTTTTGTTTTCTATCGGTTGACGGAAAAAAGAAGAAAAGATTGGGTTTGACGGCGTCGGACAAGGAGGGGTAGAGAAGAGGGGACACGTGGAAGAGAAAGGTGAATGATGGATGAGCTGGCAGAAAGCGATTGGTCGAGGCGCAGGGATTCCGTCACCGGCGTGCCGGCTGGATGGGTGGACTTTGTGTTTGATGGGTTGGGTCAATATGACGGAAAAAACCATCTTGCAATTCAATTGGAGCAAATGCTATGCTACGCCACGCTGGACTTTCAAGTTCCTACGAGTTGGTCGTTCAGGCAATTGGGGTTCGACCAAAGGATGATGGCGATGCCTCCTGCTTATAGCTTAACCAGACTTTATATGGAGGAAATATAAACAAAACAGTTAGATATGTATCTCGATAACAAAAAGCTAAACAAAAATTTATGACTAGTTTGTTTTCACATAAGATATAAGATGTATGAGTTTAAATTAAAATTAAAAATTAAATAAAATATTGTTAGAATATATTTTTTTAATATTATTTTTATTTTAAAATTTTAAAAAATTGAATTATTTATTTTATTTTATTTTGTTTGGAGATTTGAAAAAATTATAATGATTAGATGAGATGAAATGAGTTGAGATGAATTGTAAAAACAAACGACACTTTAAAGTTTTTTGCAAATATATTTTATTTTACAAATATTAAGGCCTCGTTTGGATTTAGAGATGAGTTGAGATAATTTTAGATTAGTTGAATAAAATATTGTTAGAATATTATTTTTAATATTATTATTGTTTTAGATTTAAAAAAATTGTATAAAATATTTTGTATGAGAATTTGAGAATGTTATAATTATGAGATGAGATGAGTTAATATGAATTTCGAATCGGCTTTTTCAAATGATTGCTTCCCAACACTTGCTTCCAATTTTTGGGATCCGAAGTTAAAAGTTTTAGTCTATATTTGGCACTTTAATTATTCTCAAACTAATTATCGATAGAATTTATTATTTTTCTAATTTCTTATAAAAAGTTAAACTCATTTCAATTTATTTCATACATTTAAACATATATTTTAATTTATTTACATTTAAATACATCTTAATAAAACCTATAAAATATTACTATTTATAAATCAATTCCTCGATAAGAGAAATTTTATTTGCAATCTCCAAATGCACACTGTATATGCAAACCCTTCATTAAATAGAAAAAAAAATATCATTTTAAGAAAGATATTATTGTATTTTTAAAAAGTTTTAAAGATAAAATTAACTAGACTTGCACATATAATCTCCATTTAAAAACTGTACATGACATTACTTTTCAAATAATTTGAAATCATCTCAACGTTCAAATATAAGCATTGCATATGTTTATGCTGGCATTGGTCCTGAATTTTGAAACATACATGGGTCTTGAAACATTTGCTGCTTTACATTAAAAAAAAAAACCATATATGGGTCTTGAAACATGACTAAGCTTCGCATGTTTGTCTCCAAAGATCAAGAGAAAGAAGTAATTGATATCATAAGAAACGGGATTGCTAACTAGCAACCTGGCATCGATATTATTCATGCTGATCTATTTTAACGAGTAAGCAAATGCAAATAAAATAAATCAAACACACGTACCAGAACAATTACGCGACAGGCCGAACTGTTCTGTGGAGATACTCCGGCTATTTTTCTACTTTGGGAAAAAAAAATCCAAACACGCACGCCATCTCTATCTAGAAGCAGTCTTTTCAAAGTTGTGGTTGATTAATTACATGTTCCTTTCACGACAAAAATGTTAAGGCCGCAAGGGGAGTGAAACAAAGTGCGATACAATTCCTGCAGCAACATTAACGCAAGCACCTGGGTACATAAAACAAAGGAGGAGATCAGAGAAGAAAGGAAGGCAAAGGAAACCAAAGAAGAGGGAATTCTTGAGTTGTTGTTTGTTCGATTGGGCCTTGGGAAGCCTGGCCTTGTGGGCTAGACAAAGGTTTCAATTTTCAAATGAACATCAGGAAGGCAAGTTATCGGAAAACCGATAGACACGTACCCTTGTGCATTATTTATGGAAGTCATTGGGGGGTGAACAAAAATCTATTGAAGTGGAGATGCGGGGTATCGAACCCCGTACCTCTCGCATGCAAAGCGAGCGCTCTACCGTTTGAGCTACATCCCCAGGTGGTTTAAGCAACTATCTAACTAATATATGTCCAGCATTAGTATGTTCATTGGTGGTTGTTTCAAGTTTCAATCCCAAACAGACACATTGGCATCTATATTCAATATACTCTAGTGATTTAGCTAGGGAGCTGAATTCTGTAGACATAGCCATTGGAAAAAAAATAAGCTTAGCTGCACTAACACCCTTTTCAGTTTTCTGCAGGCCTTTTACAGAAGCGATATTTACAAGCTCTTAAGTTTGGCCAGTTCGATCTGATTTTTGAGCTTTACAAGCACAAACAGACAAAAATACATGGTATAATCCGCCCCAAACTCTACGATCATTGGAAATAGTTCTTAGGTATGTCACTGATTACCTTCATTTCCAGCTATTATGGTCCCCAAACCTCTTATATATGAGGCAACTTGAAGTGACCTTTTATTAATTCTGATCTGCATCAGTATATCAACAAGTTCTTTGATTAAGCCACTTTATTTCTCTTCTTTTTAAGTCGTCCTCGAGTATATAATGGCTACGTTTCTTTCTTCCTCGTCCCCTTTGGCAACCATTCAATATAATGGTCCTAAGATCACGAGCACCAATTCCCCATCCAATACCGGCCTACGCACCATTGCAAGTGCCACACCTTTTTCTTTTTTTGTATTATATATATGGTTTAAGTAATTTTTCAAAGGAAGAGAAATAGGGGTATTGATTGATTGATTGATTGATTTCTCACAGAATTTGGTTTTTTCATTTGCAGGGTGTGATCCCTATGATTGGAGGACTGAGAGTTGTGCCAAAAATAAAAATCACAAAGGCAGCTAGGCAATCATCTCCTGATCTCCCGAGTTGCCTCAAGACTACAATCTCATGCTCCATTGTAATAACTCGATTTCACTATGCCATGCATATCTATAAAGACTATTCCGTATGCTTGATCATTTTATTCCAACCCGTACATATCTCATTCATCTAGCGCCATGCATGCGAACTGCCTGTGCAGGCTCAACCGGAGACGATGCAGAGTGTCCAAGGCATCATAGCAAAGCAACTGTCTATTGACGAATCTACTGTAACTCCCCAAACCAAGTTTGCCGATTTGGGTGCTGATTCTCTTGACACTGTAAGTCCTGAATTTTCTAATTTTCTCCATTCAATTGTACGTGCATGACCCGATAAAGACCCAATATAGCCATAATATTTTATAATACGGAAAAGATGATTGGGTCTGAAATTGAATCGTCATATATATATATATATGACTCACGTAGTTAGTTTTAGTCGTTAATTTGGATATCGATAATTCTTCAGGTCGAAATTATGATGGCTTTGGAAGAGAAATTTGAGGTGTCAATCGGAGAAGGAGGTGCTGAGAATATCTCAACAGTTCAAGATGCTGCTGATCTGATTGAGAAAGTCAAGGCGGCTGCAGCTTAATTAGTCCTAATTGCCTCTAAAGAAGTACTACCTATATAGCTAGTTTGAGTCAAACCATAAAGAGTCAGATATGTATGACGACGAAGGGAATTCCTTTGTTTCGGTTTCCAATTTTCACCCCAATGCATGCAAGTTTCCCCTTCGCGGCAAAAAATCACATGTAATTCATAATAAGCTTTTCTGTTGGAATCCCCGTAAAATTCACAAGAGTAATTCTACATACAATCGTGAAGTGCATAAACACCATGTAATCGCTTTGAAAAAGAGTGGAGTCCACTATTAAGAAATAAATTTTTTTCATGTGGGTCCCATGTTTTATTCACTTTTTTCAAAGCGATTACGCGACGGTTGCACAATTCACGATTGTAAATATATTTTTTCTTGAAATGATGAGTAGTATTACTCACTACAAAACATTAACATGAGCTAGCTAGGGGTTGAACCATGCAGCCAATTACTTGGATGCCTGAAAAGCAATATAATATTATATATATATATATATATATATATATATAAAGCTAGATATCTAAAACTAGGGCTGTAATAGAGCCAAGCTGAGCTGGTCTTTGGTTTGCCAAGTTCGGCTCGATTCAAAATACTCGAGCTCAAGCCCGAGCCCGAGATTTTTTTTTATTCTTTGTTCGAGCTCGACTCGGTAAGCTAAACTTTCAACTCGAGCTCGAGCTCTAATTGTTTATTTTTTAATTTTTTTAATAAGATTTAATAATTAATAAATTAAAAAATAAATAAAAAATCTAATATTAAATTTATACAACTAATAAGTAGAACATCTATTGAATTATAAAATTTTGAAAATTTTATATATAATTAATATCTAACTAGTTGATATTTATCCAAAATAATAATATATTATATACCTACATATATATTATTAATACATACACTTAATATGATAGCATATATCTATTTCATATATAGTTCTCACATACTAGTATATGAAATTATTAAATTTTATCGACTAATTATTATACAAATTATAAAATATACTTATGAAGTATATTTACTATATAGATATAAGTAATTAGATTACATATTATATATTTAATTATAAAAGTTGTATGTTTTTATTTTTAGTTAATACATATATATGTATATGTATATATACATAGGTGTATATGTATATATTTATCAATATATGAATGAGTTTTAATCAAGTCAAGCTAACGAGTCGACTCGAGCATAAACGAGCGGACCTTAACGAGTCTTAGCCGAGTTGAGTCAAGTTTTGTCGGGTATGTATCATTTACAATTCGAGCGGGTATCTGCTTTCACGAACGAGTTTTTTTTTCACGAATTGAGTTAAATTCGAGTTTAACTGAATAAGTACCGAGCAGGTCATCGAACATGCTGGTTCATTTACAGTCCTAGCTAAAACAAACAAAAAGAGGGGATCAAGATAGGTGACAGGTAATGGGTCAACGTCGTCAGTCCAATCTAATTATTAACTTGGGATAGCCTTGGCCATTTAGGTTTTTGAAAGATCAATATAAACCTAATAATGGTTATATTATATCTTGCATTGGTCGAGGAAAAATTAAATATAATAGAGATATGATATTGCTACTGGAAAGAAATATACAATTTATGTTATTAAAATTAAAAAAAAAAAGAAAGTAGTCGAGGCAAAATCAACATATATAGTACATCAGACCAATTGAGGATATATATATATATATATATATATATATATATAGTACATACAATATTAACTTTCATCTCCATTTAGAGTTTCTGCAATGAGATCAGAGGATTCAAAACACAGTTCATATTTACACAAAGAGATCACATACAGATCAACATGCATGAGTACTACATGAGGCTCTGGAAGGGGAAAATTAATGAAGAAATTAAGCAAAGAAAATAATAATAACGAGCCTCCAAATATCGGTCACCCCAAAGCATCGGTTCATTGGGCAGCTTCATTAACAAAGCCGGCCGGGTATCCCCTGCCCTGCCCTGCATGCCCTAGGGCCTCGGCTTAATTTCCTCCTAATTGGAAACTCCAAAGCATTGGTTCTAATTAATTTCTTCGAACATTCTTCATCCAAGCTAGCCATCCATTTTTAGTACTAGTCTAATTAATACAATTTGTCATATTTACATTTAGACGCATATATAAGAGACCATATATATATATATATATATATATATATATTATATAGCCATATATATGGCTAGGGCTAGGGCTCTCTCTCTCTATATATATGTACAAATATTATATATATTATATATATATATATAGATACATGATCATATGATATTTCTGCTGATGCTTGAAAGCTGAAACAAAATCGCCACTTGCTCCCTCAACGATCCAAAGCAGTAATCACTATCCTGAAACACATGTAGGAGAAGACGATCAGGATCCCGCCGGATCGAATATAGGCATGCACATTTCCCTAAATTACAATTTGCTCCTCTCTTTTTTTGCCAGATTTTTTTACCCTGTCATCATTTTTATAGCTAGGAACTAAAAGCTTGTAATCGGGCGTTAATTGTTCATGAAATTCACGATTTCAAACTTGTAACCAAAAAAGCTAATATTTTGATTGGAATAAACTAGTACGCGAGAAATTAGTAATGAGGTTTTTTTTTTTAGTTCCGCTGGATAAAGTCATTTTTGTATAATTTTAATTTGCACACTTAATTAATTGATTAGTTAAAATATTTATTTTATATTAAAAAAATAATATTATCAATCACACTAGTGAAATGTATAATTAATACGCATAATTAATACCTAAAAATGACTCCACATAAAAAAAAAAAAAAAAATTATGGACAATAATTTCCAGAACGGCAATTGGCATATATGTCATTCGGAAAAGTACAAAATAAAAGAAAGAGAACCAATCATAAGCGGTCGGACTTCTTGACTCAGCCTGTTGATCTAATGCCCCGGCCGACGATTTTCTCCTCGTAAGTTTCTTGAAGTCTCCGCCTGGTGTCCCCGCTGCATGCAAACCAAAACCCATATAAACCACAATATAATACAACATAAACAAAGCCATACTTTGATTTCTACATTTAGAAAAGAAAAGGCTTGTTTGGCTGCTGAGAAACCATATATACGACAATGAAACATGAGAAATGATTTGTTCATATTTTAAATTGATAAGTTTCATATAAACTCTTATAAAAAAAATAGACTTCATCTAAAAAAAATATAAAAAAAACTATTATTCTTTGCTAGTAAGAACTACTTTTTACAAATGACTTATACGAAATTTTTTTATTTAAAACTTATAACTAACGTTAGTCAAACATATATTTAAAAAAATTGTCCACTACTTTAATATAATGATGCATGAAATATTGATGAACCCCGGTGCCCGCCCATGATGATCACGGCCCCAACAGGATATAATATAATGAATTGGCATTCATCCCTTTCCAGGCGGCCAAGACTTTCTTAGCAATCAACAAACGGGGGATCGTCTTCACAAATCAATTAAATAAAAGAGGAAAAGTCTGTTAATCATAAAACATAAATTTCAACCTGAGCTATCTGATCCAGTACATAAGATACTGAATAAGTTCTTTATTATTTCTTTTCCAACCATTAATCACTCTATTTTTTTTGCCTCCATCGATAAACCTCCCGAAATAATATTTAAACAAAGAGAGCTTCATTTTTTACACTATTCATTTCCATCCAACCATCTCTATAGATATAATAAATCCAATATTCTTTTCTTTTTCTTTCTCCGAAGCAAGAAAACCGTCTAAGAAAAAGAACATCATGATCTCCATACCCTCTGATATATTAATTTCATGCACGCAAGAGAGAGAGAGAGAGAGAGAGAGAGAGACCAGGGGGAGGGGTAATTAATTAAACTTACGTGTTAGAGGTGTCTCAGGGTTGCTTGGCCCGGCCGGAGATTCTGGTGCCGAACCGGGATCAACCGAAAGGTTTCTAAAATTGGAGTTAGACCTAAGAATGGTAATGCTCCGAGTGACAGGCACCTCATTGGCTACCATAGGAGTCGATCGTGTGGCTGAAAATGAATCATACTTGCGCAGTTTGCCGAGGCCAGTGTCGGGTGCCGGACCGGCAAGTGTTTCGTCCCAAAGCTTGTGAAGGAAACCCATGACTTCTTTTCTGTGTAACAACCGGAACGGCTAATTTACGTGTATGTACGTGTATTATACGTATAAGCTGGTACGTACGTATAAGATATATATATATATATATATATACTTATTTTGTGAAAGATTGGCTTTAGATCGGCCTAGCTAGCTAGCTTTACAAAATAAGTATATATACGAAGAGATGGGGGAACGAAACGAAAGAGAGAAGATGGAACAATGGGTAGAAAGAGTTTTATCTTTCTTCTGCGGATCATGTAAGTCTAGGGTTTTTTATAGGGGAAGTCTTGTGCGTGAGAAAGGTACTAGAGGATAAGATGTTTGACGGCTAAATTTTAGTTGGGGTAGCTCCGGCTAATATGGCTTTGTTTGTAGCCATCAAATCTATTTGGGGTATGGTTAAATTAACCATGTGGGTCGCCGTCGTTGGTAATTTATAACTCCCATCCTTATTCTCATCCAGATCTCCATCGTTCGTTAACAACGGGTCAAGATCACATACAAGCTCTTAATTAATTAACTGCTCGTTTAATTAATATACATGCAAGAAGAAGATTAACGTCATACTTGAATTGTGTGTTCAAACTTCAAAGTTTCTGCATCCATTTAATTAATTAATTATATATATATATGGACGTTGGTACATCCACAGAGGATTTTTACCAAAATTTTAATCTATCTATCAGTTAAAACTCTTTTTTTATTTTTTTTGACTTTTACTTTCACCATTTTTTAAACTATTTAATATTCATTTAAAAATATTTAAAAAAATTTCGGGGTCATGCCATCGGTGACCACCTTCTGTGGAAAAAGTATTCCCTATATATATATATCTATATATATAATACTACGTACGTATGAATTAATCAAGGAACAAGACTAATTATAACTTGAATGCATTTAATAATTACATGATTTGCCCCAAAAATTAACTAAAATTTATTCGAACACTCTTAGTCTCTTATAAAAGTGGGCGGCCGGCAAGGTAGAGAATCCAAACAAAGAATCATTTGTGGCATTAATGATGGGCAATTCAAATGAATCCGGCCTCTATCGATCGCCATCATCTTAATTATAGCCATTGGTATTGTAATTTTAGTGGACAATAATTTAGGCTCATGAATTTTGAAATGACCAATAAAAGATAAATGGAGGAAGTCCACCAAACGAAAAAAAAATTGCATATATATATATACACAAGTCATATGCATGGATAGTTATGGTACTATATAATAATTTTCCATTTAGATACATAAACGATTTTATTTTATTTTATCTCATCTTATTTTATTATTATAATTTTTTTAAATTTTCACATAAAATATAATAAATAATTTAACTTTTTAAAATTTTAAAATAATAATAAAAATAAAAAATAATATTTTAAAAATATTTTATTCGAACCGAAAACTTATATCTAAAACCATCTCCTCGCATATTAATATTCAAACGTGGCCTAATAGATCATAAACTAGATCGTTCGTTAAAGACAATTTAATTTGAATGTAAAAAGCACAGAGCTAGGTTAAATAATATATGATATCCATCGATATATTTTTTAAAAAAGAGAAACTTTTTACGTAGGAGATTGACCGAAATATTTCCCATTTTAAAAATAAAAATAAAAGAAAAGAAAGAAAGAAAAATTGGGCAGCCAGCCGAAGAAAGAAAGAAAGTCGAGCCGAGAATGAGAAAAAGCACCCAGCAAAGCCAAAGTTATCGGAAGCAGAGACTGATCAAGTGGATAGACAGGTGGCCCCCACTAAGCAAATAAATATTTTACACGTCAATGGGATAAGGTTGAAGCAAATCTAGAATCTAGATCCACCAACTTCGATGTTGAGGTCCACCTGATTGGGATGTTGCAATATCCCCTTGTTATTTATTTATTTTTTAAAAATATATATAATTAATTAATGGTTCCGTGAGTTTAAATATACCTACAAGTTCAAGAAGTAATTTTCCTCGTCCTCAAATCGATATTTTCGGATTTTTAAAAAAAATAAATAAAGGATATTTCGGGACACATTAATTTCTTGTCTTGTTCATTGCTTTACTAATATATTAGAAAGGGCTTCTCTAACTTAATTAGTAAAGTCAAGTTTTTGGCCTTATGGTGACTACAATGCCGAGTTGAAGGCTGAAAAAGACTCAATATAATGTGTCACGTCAGCAAACATAATTAATAATGACAAAATTTAAAAGATAAATAATATTTATAGTCATAAAATATGTAAGCCTTGTAAATTTTCTTTTAAAAAAATTGAGTAAATATATGACTCGTATAAAAAAATTAATTTTTTTAATAATAGACACCATTCTTTTTCTAAATGAGTATGTGACACTTACACAATAAAAAAATTGTATATAACATTACTCAATCTAAAATGTCCTCGTGCCCCCAATAATATGGTATGAAAAATTCTATTTGCAATCTCTAAATGGAGACTGCATGTGCAAGCTCTTCATTAAATAGAAAAAAATATCATTTTGATAAGGATATTATTGTAATTTTAAACAAATTTAAAGAAAAAATTAACTAAACTTACAATACAGTCCTCATTTGGGACCTGTATGTAGCATTGCTCATGATATTTATATTACGCTAGGGATTTTCATGCCAAACACTTTTCAATAAATGCATGATAACTGAAACCAATATAAGCATGGTTACAAAAATTTTATATGTCATTACTTTTACGTATTCTTTATACACTTTATTATTATAATTGACTACATCATTTTTTTAAAATATAAAATAATTATTTTAATTAATCACATTAATAAAATACGATTGTTACACATGATTGTATGTAAGAGAATTTATAGCAATATATGTGAGGACGGGACAGACTTGTACAAATTTTCTAAAAATCTTACAAACCATGATTGAGACTTGGGTGTAAAATGGGCCAGGAGGATTATCTTATTTTCCGTATGAGACATAAATGACTATTATACAAAGAGAACTGACCATTCGAATATGAGAGCTAGAGATCAACTTGCTCCTTGAGCTTATAATATCCTAACAATGTTGGCCAACAATATTATTGTTAAATAAATAAAAATCAAGATTTCAAATTACATGATTTTATATAATTTATTAGATATATTTTATAATAAAATTAGTTTTACCATATAACATATTACATCAATCTACGTGAATTTAAATACAAAATTTATTCAGAGATAAAAATAGTCAATAGTGAAGGGAGGGGAAAGAAAACAAAAAATCATATTTATTTACTCTATTATTATTTAATTAGTTGTGATGTGAAGTACTGGAAAGCAAAAGAGAAAGAAAAGTATTTTGTTGATAAGTACTTATATATTAATGTATGATAATATGTCATTTTCTATATTTTGTTGACCGGTGGACATATACCCACGTAATTTTCTGTTCAAAAATGAAAAAGTTGCTTTTTTGGGTAAACACAAACGTGGGTCAGAAGATAATTGACAATCTATCTCTTCCTAAACAAAATTATTGAGTTTGAGGAAGAGATTAATAGATTTAATCTATTAGATTATATATTAGGTTTTCAGATACTTTTAGATATTTTTTTAAAATATTACTCAAATATAAAATATTTTTTAATTTTAATTTTTTAATTTGTTAATCTAATCATTACAATTTTCTTAAACATCTAAATAAAATACAAAAAATAATATAAATTATTTAAATTTTAAAACAAAAACTACATTAAAAAATTATATTCGAATAATATTTTAACTTTTATAATATTTTTATTTAACTTTTTTTCTCTCATTTTCTAAAACCAAATAAAACATCTTAACTAAAAAAACTTCATTGTCATTCACAAACCATATCACTACTATTAATAGATATTTTGAAATATTCTTTAAGTGTCCAAACGAGTCATTAATCTCATCCCCAATAATATTGTAGGATACTAATGGAGACTTGTTCCAAGGGCCTAATGAATACATCATAACTTAAACATCGATCCAAATCATATCGAAGGATATGATGTCTACATGTGTTGTTTTGTGAAACGGTTTTGCTATATACAACTGGCGGTAGTGAACCGTCGGGTAATCTGCTGACATGGTTGTATGCCACGTCAGCCATCCACACCGGTGAAATCCTCTCCGTCAAAGGAACATCATATGATTTTCTCAAACCTAGATCGATTGGTAGCAGGTTCAAAAAGGTTATAATGATGTTTAGAAATATTTTTTTTAATGTCCCTCACAGGACATAACTTCTAAAATTTTTGTTTATTTTGCTTTGGAAAAAGCAAGAAGACATTGAAAAATAAGAGACAAGGGGAAGAGAGAAGGAAGGAAGCAACGGTAAAACGAGGGAAGAGAGAGGCCTGTGGTCGTCATCGTGGGTAGGAGAAAAAGCACAAGCTAAGTTTATAGAGAGAAAAAGCACAAGCACAAGGTTATTGATAGTGGAAAGAGCACCATCCTCTTGTACGAGAACTAAATGCAGGTTGTGTTTTGCTCATCCTGTGGGAAAATCGTGCCTGTGAAGAAGACAAAGGAATGGAAGTCTGAAATGGGAGGAAACGAAATCGTTTTTGGCAAGAAAAAAAAGGGTATCGTTTTGTTTTCAGTTCTGCCACCTGGAACGCGGTTCCCCCGCAGTTTCCCAAGCCGGTTATGAATAGATTTTCTCTTTGTGAAATGGTTCATATTGACTTATTTTTAAGAATCTTTGAGAAATAATTATAGAAATTCCAAAATTCTTGAAAAGTGGATACCAATGTTTCAAATGGCTTCATATATATTCCCACAAAGATTGGATCTTTTATGAATCTGAAGATCATAGAATATGTGATGACCATTTGAATTCCATTGGAGTACTACTCACTAAAAAATTACTAAATTAAGATTCCACAAATCTTGAAAAGTACTCGTCTCCAATTAACCAAACCCTAAATATTATTAATCCCACTAAATTTTGCCGGGAAATTCTTCAAATTGGATTAATTAAGTAATGGCCCCACAAAGACTTTATTTCCATGACTTTACTTGATGACTCTGAATGAAAGTCTTGATCAAATGAATCTAATATTACACTTCAAATGCATTACCGTCCCTAATAATTCAAGCTGGTTAGGTGAAGAAGCGATAGTGAGAGAAAAGGACTGTATATTTGTTTTCAGCAATGTCTTCCTTTGTAGTACATATGTCCCACCCATTTTATTTGTTTCTGGTTGTTTATTAACTATGCTGCAGCTAGGCACTAAAATAAATACTAGTTGACAGTACTTAATGTGTAATTCACCATATATTTTTAAAAAATGTCATGTCAAAAAATTGAGATCAAATTAGAAGCGGAATTGTTTGGTTTGTTGGTGTGTCAGTTTGACCCGGCCCGACCCGGATACGTTATGTGTGCGCATGCGCGTGTGTGTGTTTTTTTTTACGGATTTTCAATGAGGTTTGGTCAATGTTTGCTTCGACTTGGGTTGTTGCATAAAAAAAAAATTGGCATTGTTTGCGATTTGGGAAGCATTAGATAGAAAATTTGCTCGACGTTCGTGTGACACCTAGCCCGAGTGAAGCTTAGGGAGAGGGTTCGCTTAAGACTCACTCGACATGTCGCTCGAGTGAACATTAGTCAAAGAGTTTGATCAAGCAAATAAAGTAGAAAAGTGAAAGTTAAGGTTTCTGCCGTGTGACACTGTAAATATGTACTTAATGAACATTATAGTTGGTTCTGAACAGTGAATTTCGCCCCAAAGTGTATTTTATGATTTCTCAACTAATAAAAATCTATGCAGCTCTGTGGACATAGACACGTTATTGAATCTCGTTAATTTTGTGTCATATAATTGATTTGCTTGTGTTTAGTTTTGCTTTATCTATCATCATTTTCACAACAGGAATGGATCCTTTCATGTAGTTGAACCAAGCAAAAAAATAATAAAAATAAATAAAGTAATTGTCCGCTTCCCCTTAAAACAACATGAAATGAAGAAGAAAAACAAAGAACAGAAAAGGATAATCATGGATATAAAAAATTACCTTGGACCCAATTCACTTGCTTCCATTAACTTTAAAAGTAATAATCGCATTAATAGATAAACATATATACTTCAAATATTAAGAAATTATCTCGAATTATCAAGTACATGTTCTTAAAATGTTTTTTTTTTTAAGAATAACGCGGTACGTATCACAATTTTTTTAATAACCCTATGACGAAGAAATACCGCATACAGAAATTTCCAAAATAAAACTTATGAGGATTAGACTAGAGATTTAAAGTAGAAGAAAACTGTTAATATTAATTTTATAAATTATATATAAGAGAAGTACATTTCTACCCACCACTAAAAACAGTTAAAAAAAAAAAAAGGAAAAAAGCTACTTGCACCCTGGGTTGGGGAACCCCCGCATGCATGGTCATCCACATGTACAAAATATAACGGGGTGTTTCGTTTATATCCAAAACCACAACGATTTGGTTCAAACATGAAGATGAAACACAGGACTGACGAAGCACAGCTTCAGGAGCAAGCTTTCCTTTCCCATAGAGAACACGAAGATCAGGTTCTTCGTGTAGATCAATTTTTTTCGTCTCACTTCTTCTTTGCATCTACTGCGCATCTTCTTCTCATCTTCATCTGCTCACTTTTTCGCAGCACTCCCATTCGTATACCCACGAAATTTAGATGATTTCAGGATCAAGCTTCCCCATAGATGACCAAGAAGACAGGTTCGGCTCATCTACTTGTTCGCATCTTCTAACTCTTTTTTTTTTTTTTTTGGATTTTCCAACCAAGCCGTGGTCGGAAATTTGAAATTTAAGTTTAAACAGAAGCCATTGTTTAGATTTAGGGTTAGGGTTTTCAAATTTCTTTGGTTTGCTTTGCAAGTGAGATTGATTTTGCAAGTGAGACCATTGTTTTAAATACCGGTACGATCGGTATATGCCGTACCGGCCACTGGTTCGGTACATGTATTACATATATTTCGTACCGACCCAAATAAAGACCATACCGTCCGGTATTTCAGCTCGTACCGGCCTTTAATTTTTTCTTCATTTGTTTTTTTTTTTTTCATTTTTTTAAACTACAAGCTCATTTTTTTTACCCTCAATTCAGACTAGGCTATTTATAATATATATATATGTATTTATATATAATTTATTCATATATCAACTATTACGAAACGGTATCGGTATCGAAATATTTCATTCCAGTGCCTTGAGCAATACGGCGTCTAGTATGGTATTCAAAACTTTGAGTGAGACCGATTTTGCAAGTGACACTACAGGTACCCGACGCTACAACCTTTTTCTTTGGTTTGCTTTGCAAGTGAAACCGAGTTTGGATTTTGGCGCTGGGATCTATAGCAACTGAGACGATTTTGGCGCGGGGGATCTGTAACAACTGAGATGATTTTGGCGCTGGGGGATCCATAGCAATTGAGACGATTTTGGCTCTGGGATGGGTTTGATTTACTTCTGCCTCTATTTTTGGTTTTTTTAATATAAATAATAACTGACACGTCAGCCGGTTCACACAGCTACAGCAGTATTGAAAAAAAAAAAAAAAAAGTGGCGGCCCATCATGGAACCGTCCAAAACAGGCCCAAATGGTATCCATAGTCACGTGTCCCAGGGTGGACTACTGTATTTTTAAATGTGTTTTTTAAGGCCACACGTCCAAAACTAAAGCACTGAAAAGTTTATTCCTACAAATCGTAAATTAGTAATGAATTAATGAAGGTCTTAAATCTAAGTTTTATTGACTTCGGGCTAATTCATTCACTCTCTCGTTACGTGGGCGATTGGGTGCATCTTTATTTTTTTAAATAAAATAATTGTTTTGATCAATCACATCAGTAGAGTGTATAAAAATTACATAAAAATGACTGTGCATAAAATTTTTATTTTTAAAATAACTTAAAAGCATAATCACTATGAAAATATCAATAGAGGAAGGTAGATGAATACACTGATCGTTTCCAAATAGTAGTCAGTATTTTTTAGTGTAGTCTTGATATATCATAATATCAAGCTAATGATGTTATGAGTCATAGTCTCAATCAACTCGAATTGGTGGCATTGAATATCGGCATGTAGGATCATTATGATAATGCATTACACATGCGCACCATGGAACTAGTTTGGAAAGCAACGCGATCGCGATGTTCTCTGAGTTTCCATCGCTTCCAGGGGGCGCCATTTTCTGCTTCAAATTTCATATTGTAGCTGTCTTGCATTTCATTTCGAGAAAGGAAAATGCCGAGTAATCTTTTGATTTTGTTCTTTTAGTTTGACTGTTTGTGTCTTTCAATATTTTTTTTTCTTGATAGTTAAAAAATTGATTATTAATAAATGTTCATATTTTTTAAATATTTAAAATATGTTTAAAAAATACTTTAAAAAAATAAAAATACACTAGAATGCACGCCAGCCGTACATGCTAAGTAGCCCCTGACATTGTACTGTCCAAAATCTCCGATAATATCAAACAATCATCGTTTGAACTTTTTTTTTCATTTAAAAAAAAGCTTTATTTATTTGTAATTAAAAAATCATTAAGCATAAAAGTACCAAAATTTTGAATACCGTACCGGAGGTCGTACTGGTCAAGGAACTAGTATGAAATATTTCAGTACCGGTACCGTATAGTGCACCTTTTCGAAATAATATTTCGTTACCGATACCGTTTCGGTGCCAGTACGTACCGGTACTGTTTTGTGTATCGTTTCGGAATAATTTATATCTAAATAAATTATATATATACAAGTATTAACTGTATTCTAAAATAACAATAAAATAAGTCATAAACTCAATACTTCTCAATACAAATCTTAAGTTTTTAAGTTACAACTGACATAAACACCAACATTATCATGATAAAATCATTAACATCACCACCGTCATAAAAAATACTCATTCTCATCAAAAAGACAATAAAGATAAAGATTTGACATGTTAATCAAAATATTTTCATCAACGTCACCACCGTCATCAACACCAACATTATCATCGTCTTCCTCATTTAGTGAGGCTAATGGCTTCTTAATACTTGCTCAATCTAAATCTTCTCTATCAAGAAGCTCAGATTCTTCACTCATCCATTCTTCCATCAAGTCAATCTTTTCAAGATTGATTGGATCTAAAGCATCTCTTTCCCTTTTTATGCTCCTGTCAAAATAAAATCAAACATAAGTGAAAATGATATATTTTTCAACAGTGAAAAACATTAGTATTAAAAAAATTTACCTCTCTCACAGCTTCAAGTTATAACGAACAAATACTAAGTCATTCAAACGTTTATGTACTAATTTATTTCTCTTCTTTGAATGAATAAAATCAAATGTACTCCAATTTCTCTCACATTCAGTTGCACTACAACATTGACTTAGTACTCGAACAACAAACCTTTGAAGCGATGGAACCTCACAACCAAATTGGGTCCACCATGCAACTATAACAATAATGCAATTATAAATTATTAATTAAATGCAAGTAAAAATAAAATAAGATAAAATTTAAAATACAAAGTTACACTATTTAACAAATGATATTGATAAATAATAATACTTGTATTAATCTTATCATGATGGCGGATTGTTAAAGAATGTTCAAACTCATCTATTGCATTCTTATACAAATCAAGTTCTGCAATGACCTTGTCTTGATTATCGGGATCAAGTTCTATATTCATAACACAGTTGTTGAAGCCTCTTACAACATCATTTTTATTTTTAAAGTTGGGGTTATAAATTCCAAGGTTAAGAAAATAATCCGCCGCATGTAATGGATTGTGAAACTGCTTATCCTAGCTAGAATCGATGATCTTGGTGAATGGACTGAATACACTAACTTTGTTATTGCATCTTGCTTTTATATTCTCTTTGGCTCTTTCTATTGCATCATACAAGTATCCCATTGCAGGCTTCTCGTCCCAATTAACAAGTCGTAGAACACGAACCAAAGGCTCGCTAACTTTAACAATAAATTGACATTGAGCCCAAAACTCTTTATTTTCTAAAACGATCACAGTTATCTCCTTCCCTATGTTGCTCTTAGAATGACTTGATGCAATCCATTTATCACAAGGAAACATTTGTATGAATTCTTTCTTAAACAAGAGCAAACATTGGATACTTAAAAAATTTGTCGCAAACCTTGTAATTGCAGGACGACACAAATCATGACCTTTGATAAAGTCTTTTCTCATTAATGCCAAAACCCAACCATGGTTATAGATAAATTTTGTTATCTTTTTTACCTTTTTTTATAGTATCATCAATAAAGAGAAAATGTCTTGGATCAGAAAAATTCTCCGACATTAAATTTATACAATGAGCTGCACATGGAGACCAGTAGAAAGAGCCACACTTCTGCTGTAACTTTTTTCCTGTAGCTTTATAACTTGCATCATTGTCCGTTATGAACTGCACAAGATTCTCAGCTCCAATTTCTTGAACAACCTTATCAAATATATTAAACAATGTTTCAAAATCTTTTCTAAAGCCATATGTATCAACAGACTTTAAGAACATTGTACATTTCGGACAATAAACTAGAAAGTTGATTAATGATTGTTGCTTCTGGTTTGTCCAACTATCTGCCATTAATGAACAACTGGTCGTATTCCAAATCTACTTAATTTGTTGCAAATAATTTTGAACCTCATCCACAACCATCTTTAACAAATTTCCTCTCAACTCCTGGCCCGATGGCAGTTATGGCATCGATAGCTGGTTGATAAAACTTGGATTAAGTCGCATTGAAGGTAGATTAGCATCATACCACCAGCATGCTATTACTATCATCAATATCATCAGATGTTAAATCTATATCGCCTCCAATTTCTGACCTTATTTTTCTTTTCTTCTCTTTGCTTTTTTTTCATTTCATCAAGCAACTCTTTCATTTGCCATGTTACATATTCAGAAACCTTTTTACATGCTTCTACATCGCCTGGAATCCCAGTTAGATGATGCTTCAACCGAGTGATCCCGCCACCTCTAATTACTTTATTACAATATAAATATTTAGTATTATTTCTTGCCCCTGACACTGCTCGTGCATGGGCCCATGCTGGATCTTCTGATCTTACAGGAGCAAGTGTTGGAGTTGAAGTTACCACTGGTTGATTGACAACTAGACATTTTTAACTATTAAAGTATAAAAATTTAACACTTATAAGTAAGCAAAATTAAAAAAAAATCAAAAGAAGAAGAAACTTAGAAACTTAGAAAGATGAACAACAACATTATAAGAAACGAACAAAGGCCTTGTTTAAAAATTATAAGGCCAGGTTTAAAAATTATAAGGCCAATTGCATTACAACATTCAGCATTCTAAGTTTATAAAACATCAAGTTTCGAGTAGGATTCCATAGAAATAGTGAGATAACTTTGCTTCGCAATGCATGCAATTCAAATTTCCAACAGAGGTGCAAGGGACATACATGATACTATGACTTAAGACTAGTATACAACATATTTGATTTTCACTTTTAGAATTCAAAAGACTCCAAATCTATCAGTGAATAAATTAGAAGATAGGAAGGAATACGTCACTCCATCTACCAATAATGCAACTGATGCATGCATGCCTCCTCAGTCAAGTGTGCAATTTAATCGATGATTCATTAGTTATGACCTTTTAAAATTATTCATAAATATTGAATAAAATTATAGATCAAGGACTATCCATATATATTTTTTAGCTAATTTATTATAACTGCAATTGTTGACTGCATCACATATTAAATTTTTAAAAAATATATATATATATATATATTGGGAGAAAATGACAATCCTTAACAATCACCCCAAAGCTATATATACAATATAGAAAACAAACAAACAGTATAAAAATATAATCTAAAACATCTTTATGATTAACGAAAAAATCAAATTAACAAAAAAATTACTTAAATATCATACCGTCAACGGAGACGACGGCGGACGGCAATGTGGGATGAGACGACGGTGCGAGCTGACAGAGGGGTGAAATTTCGGAGGTCTAGCCGTTTGGGACTCGGGTGCTACCGTGCTGCTGTCGGCTAAAGGAAGGCTAAAATCGATTTGGGCAAAAAAAAAAAGTAAATCCTATGTTATACATGTTACATGAAAGTCCGAAAAAGCCCCTAAGTGTTTACTGAATTTTCGAAAATGCCATCTAAATAGACTGCAGAATTTCGTACCGGGCAAAATATGTGTTTCAGCCTAGAAATCAAATACCGGCCGATACATCCAGTATTATGGATGGTACGAAATGAAGATATTACCTATACCGAACCAACAGCCGGTATGGTACGGTACGGTATCAAAAACACTGTGAAGTACCCACTTGGATGAAGTAATTTTCCCAATTATTTAATTGAATTGGATAGTTTAAATTTAGAGAAATATATATATATATATATCATATAAATTTTATAACAGTTAATGTGAACTGTGAGAATCTTGAGACATTATGTAACTTAATAGAGAAATGATAGTCGCTTTCGTAAGTGCAAGCGTTGTGTAACTATTTTGAAAAAAAAAATATATATATATATAATTTACATGAAAAAATAATAATTTTTAATAGTGGATCTAAATTTTTTTTATAATGACTATATAATATTTGTATATTCTACGACTGCATATATCAATACACAACTTAATAAGTTTATTTTTCTTTGAACTAGAGTATCTAATGGTCAAAGAAGTTAGAAAATATCTCAATTGGCATATAAGTTAGCTGGATGCATTAATTATGAATGATTTGACCAAATTGTGTATGCATTCAAAATTATTATTATTATTATTTCATTGTTTGCATTCAAAATTTCTAGTTGAACATGATGGGCCCATGACTTTTTTTTTTCTTTTTTCTTTTTTCCTTTTTTAACCAAAAAGTAGACCAGCTGTATCTTCAACAGATGGAATTTGTCGTGGGTTCCTACCCACGTGCTGTAGGGCCACAGGCCCAAAGTAATATTCCTAGTCTCCAACATTGAGCTTTCTATGTAAAATATCCCTTCGTGTCATTAATTGTGCTCTGGCGTATCTGGTGTAAAAGAAATTAAAAGATTGATTGAGGATGTTTGAAAAATGATATGAGTTAGAGAATTTTATAAAAATTAATAAAATAATTTGTAAATAGTAGTGAGATAGTTTGAGTTAAATATTTATTAAATTTTAGAAAAGTAGAGAGAAAAAGTTGAATAAAAAATATTATAAAATTAAAATATTATTATAAGAGAAATTCTATTTGTAGTCCCTACTTGGGGACTGCATATGCAGGCCCCTTATTAAATGAAAAAAAACATCATTTCAGGAGGGATAGTTTTGTAATTTTAAAAAAATTTAAAGATAAAATTGTCTAGGCTTGCATTGCAGTCCCCAAATGGGAACTGTATCTAGCATTGCTCTTATTATAATACTATTTTTGTTTTAAGATTTGAAAAAATTTAATTATTTTTATTTGAAAGTTTGGTAAAATTATAATGATTAGTTTTAGATTATTTGTATTTAAATAATATTTAAGAAGGAAATGAGATGGGATAAATTTTTTTTCCAAACATCTCCTATATCGATCGAATTAATAGGTTATGTCTCGTTCATAATCGATCTGGTTCGATGTCGGTTTTTAAGAATCAAAATTGGATCGAAACCAATTTTATGCTAGTTTTTATATTTTGAAAATCAATTTTAACCAGAGTATATTTTTTGTAATATTATATATTATATACAATTTATCTTTTATATAATTTCTATATTATATTATATATTATATGCAAAATTATTAATTAATATAAAATAAACTTTAATCTTATTATTTATATCTATTAATTTTATAACATAAAATTTAACATGATATAACATATAAATTTTAATCTTATTATAACATAAATGTAATATAACATTTGACCGATTGCGCCCCGTGGCATACCGCCAATCTCGCCGATCTATTCGTGTCTTTTTGAATACCAGAGAGCCTTTGTTGACACATAATGGTGCAATTTCTTTTTACCTTGTTTACTTATTTTACGAGGGAACCAACAGCCTGAGGACCAAACAATTGTATTGATTGCCTCTATTCCCCGACATTCAGCATCTAATGACATATACTGAACAATCTGAAGGGAACAGATTCATTGGATTTGACTAAAAATAAAGCAATCGGAGCCTCGGAAGTTCTCATGAACTTTGCTTCCTAAGGAACCTCAAAAAAAAAAAAAAAAAAAAAAACCAGGGCATTACAACTAAACATTAAGATTGAGCACGAAGCATACAGCTACAAACGTTGAAGGGGGATAGAACAATGAGCCATAATATCAGTGGAGGGAGGGGTGTGTTGTCAATTCTGCGTCAACCAATGTGAGCAAAAGGCTATTTCCAAGTAAATCTCTGCTGAAATGATGCATCATCTCTCTCTATCTCTCTCTCAGGGTCAAGTCAATAAGCTAAGATTGGATTTGAGCCTATTGGTGTGATCAGATGAAAACTTTAGTTTCCTGCCATACCAACTTCGTCTACCGCCTCCTCCTGGAACTCCTCTTTCCCCCCTCTGCTTTCTGGCATCTCGTCGCTGTTCCGCCTGTCTTCAATAATATAAGTATGGAAAATGTATTAGTATGCAGCTTACGTAAGAACCTCTCAGCTCTTAACATGTCTAACCTTTGAGTGCTCTAGAGAGAGGGACTAATAACTACGTTATAACTCCATTAAAACAGAGAGATTGTACTAACCCCAAAACAGAAATCCTGAAAGTTGGCGTCAAACCCAGAGGCAGAGGTGTCCTCCAAATTTGTCTTCCCACAATTCATCTCTGAGGAATTGCGCTTGTTGCTGGAATCCGAAGTCTCACAATAAGACGTGTGGGATGAGGACGAACTAGAACAAGTAGTAGTCTGTGAGCTTGAGCCGAATGAGCCAATATCGCCTTGAAACAACTCCTCAAACAACTCCTGCAATTCCTCAAAACTCTCCTCCCCCTTTTCCTGTAAAATTTCACGAGCCACGTACAATATATTAAAGACATCCTCAGTATTCGAATGCTAATCCTCTTGTCATTTTCTACAACATGTTGTTTATTTTATGGCAACAAATAAAAGTAGTTTTCTGCAAATCATCAAATATCTTGCAACTCAAATTTCATAGGGACCCCACAAGCGTCAAAATCAGAGTCACCAGGGGAGACACTTTTCCATCACATGGGTGGGGGGGCGCAATCGGAGCTCAGGATAAGCCAAGGCCAAGGGTTTTAAGGGGTACAAATCTGTAGTGCAGAAAAGGGTGGTCTACGGTAATTGATCAATCACCTCAATGGGCACCGGATACCCTACGATATGGAACACATCCATGGGCATATCTCGCCAAAAGGTTTACGGGCCCAAATGAATAATAAAAATCGAAGTATGTTGGTGAGCCATGGTACGTACAGTAGTGTACAAGCGTCACACAATTATTTTGAAAAAGAATGAAGCTCATTTTTAAAAAATTAATCTTTTTTTTTTTTTTTTTCATATGGACCCATATTTACTATTTTTTACAAAGGGATTACTATGCTTATGTATTCCCAGGACCAGCTCTTCCATTAGGCAAGTTAGGCAATTACCTAAGCCCCTAATGGAAGAAGGCCAATATATATATATATATAAAGTAGAATTTAAAATATATATACCTAATAAAAAACTTTAATTAACTCAATGAGAATGACAATATAAATAAGATCAAATAGATATTATATCATTATTAATTTTTAAAAGTATCACATATAATAATTATTTTACTTATTTTCCTTCTAAGAATACACTTCTCTTTTGTCATTATTAGTTTAATATATAATTAATGTGAAAATTATAAATAACAAAATTTAATTTTTCAGTGTTCATAAAAAGTTTTTGTATAATCCTTTGAAGAGGCAAGGGCCCTTTTTTTTTTTTATCAAATATGTAAGTTGCTTATAGAATTTTATTGACTATAATGATTATAATTGTGTCTAACTCGTTTGTTTTTAAAGATGAGTTGAGATTAAAGTTAAAAAGTTGCATAAAATATTGTTAGAATATATTTTTTAATATTATTTTTGTTTTGAGATTTAAAAAAGTTGAATTATTTATTTTATTTTGTGTGGAGATTTGAAAAAGTTGTAATGATGAGGTGAGATAAGATGTTTCTTGAAAACAAACGAGATTGTCTAAAGTACTTGTAAAACTAGATTTGATAAAATTATCTCTAAATAAAAAATTTCCTAATAAAGATTAAAGTAAGTTATTAATTGAAAATGTGGTATAAAATCTTAATCAATAATTTTACTTTACAAAATCATAAGAATTATTTTTAAATAAAAATATAAAATAAAATAAAATAAAAATAAAAATAAAAATATTTAATTTTACTTTTAAGAAAAAAAAAAATCAAAATTTTAGCCTTAGGCCCTAAAAAGTACTGAGCCCGCCCTGCGTATTCCACATCTGCAAATATCATTTTTCCTTTCCCCCACGTAGGATTTCATAAAAAAGATGGTCATAGTTTCATTGGACTGGAAACAGAAATTTAACCGGGTAAAAAAGCAATGAAAAAGGAAGAGAAAGTAGCTTACATTGGACTTTGTTTGGGTCATCATGACTGCCATTTCATTGAGAAAATCACCCATTCCCTGTGGGTAACCGAGGATCATAAGTTAAATCAAATAAAAGGCGATTCCTTTTGTTTCTTTTTCTATTTTTGTGTTTCTTGCTAAGGCTCCAAGCATGTTCATATTCCCACCGACAATCACATCCAAAACTTTGACACATATTCAAATAACAAGACAAAGAAGGGTCGGCGGCCAATGGCCATGTCGAAAAGAACATGAGATTGTCAAACCCCTAATTGAAATGGTTCTATTGCGATCACTATAAAACGCATAAATTGATTCCGGGGACAAAATTAAAAGCACCAAAAGATGCAAAACCCAGTAGTGCAATCAGCCTAACAAAAATGCCTAGATGCCCACAAGAAATGGCTCTGGTTTACGAGCAATGATTGGAGGAATAGCAAATCCATCAAATTTCCACAGCTTCCAAAAAATATCGGTCAACAGTTGTGAAAAGTCAAAGAAAGAAACGGAAGACCACGTTTCCAACCAATCACGAACGACACGACCTAATCCGCATGTTAACAAGGTGGTGGAGAATGAAAACTTACGTTTTCGTCATCATCGCTGTCGTAGATTCCTACATCGTACAGAAACCTTTTATTCGAGTCAGAGAGAACTGTACCCAAAGCACAGAAAGAACAAGACAGCATTTCGTGAATCCAATAAATTATTTCGACCCAATAGATAGAATTAAAAAAAGAAAGAAAAAAAAAAAGCAATCATGACTTTCGGAACATTTTAAAAATAAATGCTTTTAATGTAACATGAGAATAATCGAAATCATAATTTACCAGAATAGGCTCGTTGGATGGCCTGGAACTTTTTCTTTGCTTCTTCCACGAACTTTGAGTTCCCCGAAGCTGAACAACGATCTGGGTGCCATCTCTAACGCAACAAGCAAAATATGTTTCTTACAGCAAGGTTCTACAATTCACAGAGTTTCTCGAATATCCCAGAAAAAAAATTTCATTTCCGAGCCCTTCTCTTTTTCTCTTACAGGAAATCCAACCCGTAAACCAAAATCCTCTTAAAAGTTAAAAAATTATCATAAAAACAGTAATTTTTCAATGATCCGGAAGGAACCCATATATATGTTTTATAAGCTCAGGAGTTTTGTAGGAGGAGATGTTTTTAGATTTAAAAGAAGACCCATTTGATTGAATCGTGAAGAAAAAGCCTTGGAAAAAAGCTAACAAGAAAGGTTTCCAACGCTAACCAGTGCAAGTTTCTTATAAGCATTCCTGAGCTCCAACGCAGTGCATTCCTTTTTCAGCCCCAGGACTGCATAGAAGTCGTCGCTTTTCTCTTCTCCGTTTTCCATTCTCCAACCCACCGAACAAACACACAGAACTCAGGGAAAAAAAAAAAAAACAAACAACAGCAACACAAACCAAGACACTCGTTCGTTGTCGACGAATTCACACGATCTATTGGCCTAAATATCAAACAATCTCGTAAACTCCTAAAGGATACGTATGCATATTACGAAACTTGGACTACATCTTTGTGGGTTGGAACACGGAACCTTAGCATTTGGTTTTCGTGGCAAAGAAGGGGAGGAGAGAGAAAAAAATCAGGGAGAGAGATCATAATCTATTAATCCTCCCCCCAAACGCTAAGGCTCAAGAACACTCCAGAAACCCGTCTATTTTTTATACAAGTACTCACTTTTACATTTACTCTTTTTTTTTGGTTATTTTTCAAAACACTACAATAATTTATAATATCCAGATTTCAACAATTAACTACATGCGTTTAATTATCTGTTGACTGTGTGATAAGGACACGGGCACGATGTGCGGTTGAGATTGCAGGGTGGTGGTAGATATTTTTTTCAGATTGTGTCCAGAAACTTCTGTTTTAACTGTGAGGTCTTTTATGACGGCACACTTTGTGAGACTGAAACCCCAGATTTGGGTCCCTCAATTGGCATGAAAAAGAGGTGGAGGATCCGATCCACCTTTGCAATCAGACCCCCATTTTGGAAAGTTTTACTGTAGTGCCATTCTATTTTTGGAGAAGCCAATTTTGAGATTAAATACGTGGCAGTGAGTGATGGCAGGTATTCAATAAAAAATGGAATAAATATACAGTGCAAAGGCGGCCTTTTTTTTTCTTCTTTGGAAAACTCTTATGATTTCTATAAGAATTAGATAAGGGAAATGCTGGTTATCTCGAGCCTCGAGGATGGGTCCGAAGGGTTGTTCCCACGTTTTTTTTTTTTTTTTTTTTTTTCTCCTTCCTTTGGAATGTAAGAAAAAATTAATTATAAACGATTTTACGTATTAATACGCGCATCTATTAAATATGATTAGTTAGATTTTATTAAAAATAATATTAATTTAAATTTAAAATATAAAGACAATAACATTAATATACAGATTGATACACAAACTTACTTATACATTAAAAAAACTCAAAAAGCTGTATGATTTCTGTAAGAATTAGACAAGGGAAATTCTGGTTATCTCGAGGTTGGGTCCAAGGGTGGTTAAAGATTAAAATTTAAAACTTTAAAAATTACTCATGTTATTATTATAATTTTTTTAAATTTTTATATAAAATAAAATAAATAATATAACTTTTTCAGATTTAAAAATAAAAATAATATTAAAAAATATATTTTAACAATTTTTTATTCAATTTTTTAACTTTAATCTCAACTCATTTCATCTCTGAAAACAAACGAGATCTTAAATAAATATTTTTTTTAATGATGTTGTGAATTTTTTAAAATATTTAATAGTATAAAAAAAGTGAATGAAAAAATAAAAAATGGTCTTATAGACCCATCCTCGGATTACAGCACCACTCTTTAGATAATGTTTACATATTAGAGAAAATTGAAGAAAAATGCATTAATCATGAAGAGATCCCACAAATTGATGTTTCTTGATGTAATATGTTAAATTGTAAAATTATTTTGATTATAAAGTAGATTTAATATATCATATTTATGACGGTAATACTTCTCAACATTTAAAAATGAAGTTTTTCTTAAAAATGTAATTACTATTGAGGCTGATGCACAACTTAACTGTTGGGTTTTGTTTGGTTATACAAATAAATTTATCTCTTCTCATTTTATTTAATTATTATAAAATTTTTAAAATTTCACATAAAATATAATAAATAAATTTAACTATTTTAAATCTCAATATAAAAATTATATTTTATAATATTTTATTTAATTTTAAACTTTCGTTTTATCTCATTTGTGAATCAACGATGGCTTAGTTGGGATGGGCGCTTCAGGCTTCAGCCTGTGGTCATGAATAAATGACCAGATCTGGGTTTAGTTTTTTTTTTTTTTGTTAAAACTAGATTCCTTAGATGTAGAACACTTGTTATTTAGGGTCATGCTACAGCTTCGCTGGGAGCTCCAATTGGAGTGTAGTATTATTTTAAATGTGTTTTTTTAAGTTATTTTTTATATAGATTTTTTAATATTTTTAAAAAATAAAATAAATTTAGAATATCATTAAAAAAATACTTCCTTAATAGAAAGTAAAAAAAAAAAAACATTAAGAAAATGTTTTTTAATAATATTATGATTTTTTTAAAATATTATAAATTATTAAAAAAATTTATATAAAAAATAATTTAAAAAAACACATAAAAATACCCCAGCGGGAGATCCAACATTTTCCCATATATATATCGTATCATAATTATTAGTTATTCTCACTGGAAAACTTAAGATTTTGACCTATATTTTGCCTATTTGCAGCTTCATAGGAATCATAGATATGTTTATAGGTGTATTTGTTGTTATTTTTTATTTTTTAATTAATAAGGTATCTGCAGTTATTTTTTCTCCAAGATAAAAGTAGTCTTTAATCCATTTTCAGTTTATTCCAAACTTTTTAGGAATTTTATATTTATCAGAACTTGGCATTCAAACGACTCGTTTCCACTCGATTAGTTATTACTTGTTGATGATTCCAGGCCATCTCCCCTGAGTACTTCTGCGAGGACCTTTTTCCTCTTTCTTTGTTTCCAAGTAGGAAAATACTAGTTTGTCCGTGGGTTTGACCGTTTATTTTTTAAATATTTTAAAAAATTATTACTAATAAATTTGTGTTTTTAAAATAACATTTTTTAAAAAAATTAAAAAGAAACTAACGGTCACGCCAACAATAAGAGTTGGACTGCACAATAGCATCAACATGACCCTTCCAAGAAACATAATTTTCACAAGTTCCAAGCTAACATATTAACAAGATAACCTTATAACAACACATAACAACATGAAAAAATGAATAAGATTAATGCTATATACAATTTTAGAGTGTCCAAATTTCATATATTCATTTTGAAAATAAATAAAAATCACTATGAAAAATTAGATATTTCTATAAGGGCCTTAAGTTCGTCATTTTTTCGAAGAGAATATATAAGATTTGACTATATAAATAATTTCCCATTAAACAATATTCGAAATCATTCAAAAAGTTTTGCCATAGTGAGAATCAATGGACTTTAGGTTAAGGACGGATGATAGAGACTCGGATGGGATGTGTCATTTCATTTTATTATTATAATTTTTTTAAATTTTTTATAAATATAATAAATAATTCAAATTTTTTAAATTTTAAAATAATAATAATATTCAAAAATAATTTTTTTTTATATAATATTAAAATATATAAAACTATCTTTTTCACCTCACCTAACCATCCAAGCGTTGCCGTCGTCAGCTGTGTAGCATCATCCATGTTCGGATGGGACCATTATTCAGGAGTTACTATCCAGACAAATTCCGACGTGGTCCTTTTTATTGCCTTGGCTCGAAATGCCCACGTGATTTTCTGTCATGTCGTACGAAGGTCACGGGCCACACTTTAGATCCGGGCTCTCTTTCTTTACTATCCCACAAATGGAGGTTGGAGGGCTTGACCGAATATTTATGGTAACCCGATTGCACATCATCTGGGCCCAACAATTCAAATACTGCCACTGCTATTAAAAAGCTTATTTTTTTTCTCACAGTCACATTATTCATCAAAGTCTTGATGTGAGTGGAACTTGATGTTCCCTTCACTCACTATCCGGGCATAGGATTTTTCTCCTGTTTTTGAAAACCATCCAAAGCTGTCGTATTAGAATGAGTGATCAGATACATTCTGTAGATAGGTCAGATCTTCCGTTGTAGTAAGCATAAAACAAACAAAGTTGAGAAAAGCCTAGAAAAAAAAAATATGATAAAAATCAACAATTATTCAACTTTTACCCAACTACTTCATAAACTATTAATTTTTTTAGAATTTATTTGAATTTAATGTGTTTAAATTTTATAAAATAAATATTATTTTATAATGGAATTGTGAAATAGTTGTGATTTAGTTATGCCTATCACTTCTCTAAAAAATAAATGAAACGAGAGCATGTGCCAACATCTTGAATGTCATATATCTTAATAAAATTTATAAGTTATAAACTTTTAGTAATTTGAGCGTACAATATAATAGTTTTTAAGTGCACAGTGTAATGGAAGGTAAAAAAAAAAAAAGAAATTTCACCATATTTATTAAATAAGTTTCTGGGTGTATAAATGGAGGTAAATTGCAAAAATTAAATCTATCAGAATAGAGCTTGTTTCGATAGTGAGATGAGATGAGATGAGTTGGTTTTAGATGAGTTGAATAAAATATTATTAGAATATTATTTTTTAATATTATTATTATTTTGAGATTTGAAAAGGCTGAATTGTTTATTATATTTTATATGAAAATTTGAAAAAATTGTAATGATAAGATGAGATGAGTTGAGAGTGTTTCTGTATCAAAACTAAACCTAAGAGATAGTCCCCCATTTGTCTATAGCCCGCAACAAAAAAGGGGAGAAATTTAGTTTTTGTCCTATAACCTTGAGAACACATTTAGTTTTGAATCTGGTTGCGAAGTGAACCAGCTGGAATGCAAAGCTGGTTGCCGCCCCCTAACCCAGTAGAAAGCGAAGATCCGTAGGAGGACGATGATAGAGGAGGCTCGAGAGACCTGAGGTTCCTTGCAACAAGGATGGAAGCAAGGGACCTAGGTGGGAATAGTGAAAGAAAGATAAGGGAAAGAAGCGGGATAGAGGAATTGGTCGACTCATGAGGGAACTGATGAAATTCGGGGAAAATATGGAATGGCCAACTTGCTTGATTTGAAACAATAATGGAAAACATGGAATGGAAAACATGAAATTCGGGGAGAACAATCCCTCTTTTGATTTGAAAAAGAGCGATTTCAGCAAGACAAAGAGAAGGAATGGCCAACTTGCTTGTGGGATACGCTTTACTCGGATCAGGGTTTCAAACCTTATTGGTAATCAGAGGTGGGTTCTTCCTACAGCCATAAATTTTTTGGTGGAGGTCATAAGGCAGGAGATTAGGGCATTGGATCATTCCCCAGTACCTTTGCGGTGTGTGCTTTTGGCTCTGCCACCGAGGTTCACTTTTTTTAGCATCGCTGCAGGGTGAGGGAGAGATGACTATATCTATCCCATCCCTTCTTTGGTTCAGTCTTTGGTAGTAGGTGCGAAATTGAAGGAGTTCAGGGACGCCCATGTGTTACACAAAGTACTCATACATTACCTCAGTTGCCACTGTAGTTTGTATGTAGATTATACAGTGCATTTTAATATATATACAAGAGAAATGGGAGAAAGCCATCCAGCTTCGTGTAGCCCGTAGGTCCAAGGGCCTTCATTCATGCAACCCCATCCCTCACCTCCCCCAAAAACACCACTCTACGCTTAAAAGCAAAAAACCAATGTAAAGTACATGAAGGTGAACCATGATATCGATTCTTGTGCATCTATCAGTTGTAAATTGCTTGTTCTATAAAAGAAAATTTAATAATCGAATAGCTCATTTATTAAGAAAATTTACAACTCATATGGTCCAAATTTCACTTTGTTTACCCATGTAATGGTCGTAAGCATCTATTTTTGCATCATATAAAGAATCTAAAGTTCAGTATGAGAGAGAGCTAAGTCTGTAATCAGTAATATTGTGTTTTTAAGAATAGAAGCTTGAGGAAAGGGAAACGTGCCTTTGCAATATACCAATTGCCTTTGGGTACCATAACAAAAGATTGCCATGACTTATCTTCCGCTTGTCCAGGTGAGTTACCCAATTTTCTGAATAGATCTGCATCATAATTTGACAAAGATTAATATCAAACTTGCTAGTTTTGCATAAAAAAGATTAGGAAAACAAACTCTAATTCAAAAAGTTAATGATGGCAGAAAGTTAAGATCATAAAAAGGAGACTCGAGCTCTATGAAATCAGTTGTATGACCACCTACAAATTGGCCATACCGAATTAGAGTTAATGATGTTAGAGGCAATGTGTCATGAAGACAAGAATCATCTAAATGAAGCAACAGAATTTGGAAATGGTTCTAATGGAATTGAAAACTAATTCTTATTGCATTCTTTCATACACTCGTATAATGTTTCTTAAACATAAGTTTCTTAAGAAGGTTACCAGGTCCGTTTATAGAGAAAACAGTATTCCACCAGCCAGTGTATCGGGTCAAAAACTCAAGCAACAAACACTTCTTAGGTCAACAATGTCAGACACAACAATGGACCTTATTATTCGCAATAGATTGTTCAAAGCATGCATCACGATTAAAGTTCATTTCTCTTTTCCACAAGAGACAAAAATTCCAGGTAATGAGAAGTGGTAATCAGAGCCAACATAACTGGAAATAATAAGCTATCAGGATTATACTGATATGTTACAACTTGTAAAATTAGATATTCAGAAGTACCACAGAGTCCATTTTCAGATTCTTTGATCTCCAAAGAGGCGGTGGACAAACTTGGAATACAATTAAACGTTGACATTTATATGAGTCTCAAGGTGTTTACTAAAACAACCTCCCGACGGTATACCAATTGCAATTTTTTTTTTATTTTTTATAAGTGTATACCAATTGCAATTATCAAGAGGTAATTGATGAATGATAAGAGCTTCATTGCCAATCAAAAAGTTTCAGTGAATCAAGCCTCATACTTAGCTGGTCATTACAGGTTTGGAAGTTGGCTGATTTCATCCGTAAACCAATGCTCTGTTCCATGATCCATCCATTACAGGAAAGAAAAGACTGACACTGCAAAATTACATGCAGACACCACACAGTGGTTTTCTGAATGCAACAGAGACTTGATCTCATGTATTTAAATACCCCATATTCAGAATCTGAATATAGATGCCAATTCTTTAGTTCTTCCCTCGAATTAAAATTGAATATGTATCTTTCAGTAGGAGGCATCAAGTCTTCAGCATTCCACAAGAGAGCTATAGATTGATTTAGCACAAAAACGAAAACAAAAGACTCATAAATAGCGATCACACATATATCGTGTGTGACAATGAGATTAGACAAAAAAATACCTCCAACTATCATAATACGCTAATATAGTGCATGGATTCCAGCATTTACAGAATGTAGCTAACCCTTACATTCTAAGGCATATGGAACAGGAAAAATTGGTACTGCATCATGAAGACAAAGAAGACCCCACAAACATTGCTACAGCACGTGCAGTCTAAAAAGAAGCTTGAGATGATGGTAATCATATAGTACCTTTCTTGGTTGCATTTAGGGAAGCTTGCCGCAGTGCTCTAAATCTACACCTCAAGTTCCCCTAAAATGCAACAAATATCAAGTCTTTGGGAATTGTCTTCTTGCATGGAAAAAGAAATCGGAAAAAGGAAAAAGCTCTCGTTGGATTTATCTTAAACCAATGATTCGATACCTCTGGCCCTGTGGGGTAGAATTGAACATCCCATTATATAACATGGTCACATTTTTTTTTGTCTAACTTTTTAAATACTATACACATGAACATGAACATGTGCATACATATGTATGCATGTAAATGAAATCATGGCAAATACCAAATACACCAGTAAAGTATTGGGGCATCACAGCACAATTGTGCAGGCTCGAGCCACAAGTGGCCACTTAACGCAAATGCTCAAGGATAAGACCATATCCAAATCACCCTTCCAAGGACCCTACTTAGATGGGACCAGTAGGTAAGGATCCTATAAAATTGCAGCATTTCATTTAATATGAAAGTGTTATATATACCATCAACCAGTTGAATACTTGGTTTGGTTTCATATATTGGATCATTTTACAAGACAAATTTGTAACTCAAAACGACTTCATCCATTCGATTTCCAAAAGGCATACAAGTTTCCAAATGCACTATTAAAGAAATGAAGTACGATCAACCATTCTAACCAAATGTAAAAGTCATCACATCCATAAGAACATGGACTAAAACTTACGAAAACCCATTTTGAATTTGAAAGACAATATATCACCATATAAGGTGGAATCATGGTTGCCCATTTGATTCCCACGTGCGTAAAACTTGAGCAAACTCTTCGCCCGCGCCGGGGGGGGGGGGGGGGGGGGTGGTGTGTGGAATTTCCGAGGCCAGGAATACCTGTTAATATCACACAACTTGTGGAGAATAATATTCAAAGCAATTGCTCGTGTGCTTCTTGGTAATGATAAAACCTATGACCATTTTTCCAACCAAAACAGCGATAAAACATAGTCCACTAAAAAATGCTGTGCGTAAATCATTTTCATTTTCCGATAAGGCAGCCACGAATAAGTCTGATACACGATCAACTTCAACTAGGTACATATTGGATTAAATATGAACTATAATATAAGCTAAATTTCGATTTAGAGAGAGAGAGAGAGAGAGAGAGAGACGATTACCTATGTCGTTTGCATTACGTCACCGTCACCGTCAGCGCCGCCGCCACCCTGTCCCTGCAGAACCAGAATACTGCGTCTGTCACCGCTCATCGTCAGGCTACGCATAAGCACTCTCATACATTTGGCAAAGAAGATGCTTCGAGTCTCCCCCAAGGACCATGGTCCCTTCTCGCAACTTGGTCGCTAATTTTCCAATGGGCTGTTCAAGTTGGGGCTCAGATTCTCTGAAGAATTGAAACGCCTTTTTGGTGGATTCAACAGGCCAGTTAGTAGATCGCAATTCCAAAGGCGGTGGCCTGATTGGTATAATTCCCGATCTCTAAAATGGAAGTCTGTAATTTGAAATCCCCTCATGTATAAGAGAAAAAAAAGATCGCAATTAGAGTAATTTCCTCAAATGTGAACTCCCTCGAAAAAATATTTTGAAGTTGGGTCTCGAGTTGGAGGGGGAAGTAGGAAATTTATAAATTCACTTGATTTTATTTATGTTCTTTATAATAAAAATAATTTATAAATTTTTTTTTATAACTAAAACACTTTTCAAAAAGCAATAAATGATACACAACACGTCTCTCTCTCAATTTTTTTATTTTTTATTTTTAAGTATAAGTGATATCTTTCATTTACCATCAAACAATATAGTCATTGTAGTATTTCTCCCTCAACACAGAATTCATAATCTGCAAAGGACCTTCTTCTATCCACACGTATTCTTCATTACAAATGAGTGCCAATTTAGCAAGTAAATGAGTTCTATTATTAGCCTCTCTATAAGTAAAAATAAGCAACCAATTCGAGTTGTCAGCAAATAATTTTCTAATATCCTCAATCAAGATTTCATAGTCTGCCCATATCTCTTCCTTACTATTAGTGTCCTTGACTATCAATTGTGAATCTCCCTCCAGAACAACACTGGAAAGACCCAACTCTAGGCATAAGACCATGGCTCTTCTCAATGCATGCGCTTCAACCATTACAAGCTTTGTGACAACAGAGATAGGCTAAAATGTCCCCTTCTGAATTTATGATGATGACTCCAATTCCCACCTTTTGTTTTTCACATCAAGGGTTGCATTCCAGTTTACTTTACTAACCATAGTAGTAGGTCTTTGCCACTAAAGCACATTCCTATCAACAAGACTAGGCTGTAGTTGAACTTTTGCTGCTATAAACTCATCCCTGCTCCACCTGACAACACTTAACACTCTCCTTGAATTCTAAAATTTCTTCTAAAAAATCAGTGAGTTCCTTCTCAACCAAATTCGCCTCATGGTACAAGCCACCAGATCTACCTCCTCTTCTTCCAACTACAGATTCAGCTTTTGTCAGAACTCCATAGAATCCACTTTTGTGTTAGCCCATTTATGGATTGGGCTGTCATGTTCTGCGCATACATCTAAGGCTGCTGGACAGCACCACAAAATAGTGGTCTCCACTTCTCTCTCACAAATTGGACATAGGTTGGTATCAATGATGTGCTTTTTGAATAGGTTCAATCTTGTGGGGATTAAATCATGACAAGCCTTCCAAATAAATTGTTTCACCACCTAGGGATGCTACCCGCACCATACAGTGCTTGGGCACTCCCTCCCCGCCCCTTGCCCCACATGGGACAGGGGTGAGGTTTTCTCCCTCGGCACTCACCCCTGCACCACGGGGGCAAGGTATCATGTCTGAGTACCGGGGTGCGGGGGCAGATACCCTATCTCCCCCCCCCCCCCCCCCAAAAAAAAAAAAAATGAGCCATGGACCCGGCAATTAAAAAATATATATAATTTTTTAAATAGGAATAAATTGAATTTACAATATAAAAAAATACAAATTAAAATAAAAAAGATTAAAGAAGTACTACTAATACTCATAAATCCTAACTCCTAAGCTATTACAATTTACAATACTAGAATTTATAATAAAATTATAATAACTAAACTATTACAATAATACAAATTAAGAGAAAATAATTACAAACATAAAAGAGACATTGTGATTGTATCAACATTATAAAGAATTGAATATGTAAAATCTAAATACAATTGTCAATTGAACATAAATGATAAAAGTGACAATGGGGAACTTTGAACTTTGACATTGACATTTAGGACAGGTGGTCAAGGTGGAAATAGAATTTAGTGCTGCATGCTTTGAGTCGTGAGATCATAAAATCTGAAACATTAACAATTGAATATGAAGATAAATTAGAATTATAAACAAGAAACAAATTAAAAAATTACAAATTAAAACCTGACTAATAAAGATGAGATGGGAATCAAGATGTGACATTGAGAGTATATCATTTGAATTTCAGCTTGAAATTATGATTGAGGTTTGAGGTGCGCATATGACAGAGATTATAAAAACAATTAGATACAAAAAATTATATAAATATGAAAAAAAAGGGACAATACAAATTGTACAAACCTATGGCAAATGGCAATGGTGGGTTGGGGTCCAATATGGTGATGTCATACTACAACGGAGGTAGACGTCGTATCATGTATGTCTACAACAATTATATTTAAAATTAATACCGATGAAATGAATATAAATAAAATAAATCAAAATAATAATATGAAATCAACGATTACCAGATCCAGGCTGATCACCACCCTCCTCCTCGTCGGTCTCATTAAAGTTAAGAACATTTGGAACATAAATTTGATTCTCATTGATCCAATTCTGCATGCAAATCAATACCTCCACAATAATAGGGGACAAAGAACTCCAGAATGGATCCAATATGCGTCCTCCGGTAATAAAGGCCGACTCTGAGACTACGGTGCTAATAGGGATGACCAAAATACTGCATGTTATCTCTCCAAGAACAAGATAATTCACTGCATTGATCTTCCACCAAGCTAATATATTAAACCATTCCATATATCGAAGAAGATCCCCTGCCAAATATCAGTCTACCTCTGACTTCGCCTCTGTAGATTGACGGACTAGTTGGAGATTCTGTGAAAGGCTTTGGCCGACACCAATCTACGTTTTTTTTCCCGCCCTGGCTTCTAGAGGTGTAGATGTAGGTGCGCTACCACCCCTGATCACAGTAAACTCATCAAACAATCTATCGAGGGTGTCTCTAACCATGCGTCCAATAATCTCAGCCCATGCGGCCCCGTGCATAAGTCCCAAATCATATACCATGCCATCAATCTTGAGCTGGAGGTCAAGAACAACAACTAAATATAACAAAATATTTTATCTACTCAAATCTCCCCAATACTTGTTATATTTGACCCTCATCATCAATGTCATTTCTCGCATCCTAGTATGGTCACTCATATACATCTCATCCAATTCTTCTTTCAGCCTACATATTTTTTGAGTGAACTCATTTGATCTAGGTACAAAGAACTAGATATTTTCAATGTCACATCATAGAAAGCCTTAAAAAATCTACATAGATAACAATCACCTCCTAATCATCATCAATAGGCTTTTCTAATCCCTTATGCTCATCAAAATATATGATATATTGAATGTCTTCATCATGTAATAATTCAAAAGCTGCCTAATATTCTTGGGTCACCTCCAATATCAAGAAGGTTGAGTTCTATCTTGTAGGAACATTAGTAAAAAGGTCATTCTTGGGTGTTATGCCCGCGTTCATTGCAGCACCTTTGAATTTCTCCAATCTAGCAGGAGAATATCTCACAAATCTCACAGCCATTCTAACTTGTGCAATCGAGTCATCAACATTTCTCAACCCATCAGACACAATTAAATTCAAAATATGTGCATCACATCTAACATGCAAACAGTCACTACCCAAAATTGTCTTATTTGTCTCTCTAAGATAGGTCTTAAGATATCCCAATGCGAGATCGTTAGACGAGACACTATCAACTGTAACCGTTGAAACTTGTGCCAACCCTCACTCCTTTATTGTTGCCTCCAAGGTTTTCACAATCGTCTCACCCTTATGATATGAAATTAGACAAAAGTTCACAATTTTCTTATGTAGTGTCCAATCACAATCAATGAAATGTACAGTCAAAGACATGTAATTAAAATTTTGGACGGATGTCCAGGTATCGGTAGTGAGGCTTACAAGTTGACCTGTCAATTGGCCCCTCAACAAATCATTCTCCTTTTGGTAATTTTTTTTAATATCTTTTGCTACAGTGTGGCAAGAAAGAATATTAAATCTAGGTTCCTAGCAACTGGAATATTTTTGGAACCCTCTCCCCTCCACAAATTGAAAAGGTAGCTTGTCCATGATAACCATACTAGCTAACTTTCTTCTACACTCATCGGGGTCATAGTATACCCCTTAAACGTAGAACTCCCACTACTCATATCCGCCATTTTTTTAGTCCAATCTCTAGTCTAGGTTGATTATTCTCTTGTTAGGATCTCAATATTAGACTCCTCTTGCATTGTTCTTCTAAGTGCACTTTTAAATCTGATATATTATGTTTCCTATAGTGACATCCATAGAGTTTGCCCCAGTGGTTATAGTTTGCTTGAGGGTTATTGGGGTCACCACCCTCTAGTTTCGTAAAGTGAGACCAAACTTTTACAATATGTTTCTTGCTTTATGTGGGCTTGGGGGCAAGGAAAGGTTTTGTGGGGTTAGGACTAGGGTCCGTAGGGTTAGTGCTGGATGTAGAGTTAGGTGTTCGGGTAGGTCCGGTAAGGGTAGAACAACTATCACTAAAATCTGAGGGAATAAAAGAAGACATTCTCTAAAACAAGCAACAAATATGAAATTAAAACAAAAACATGTCTCTAACATCAATAATCAACACATAGGGATCAACAATCAAAACATGCCACTAACTTTTTCATTATTATAAATGTTTTATAAAATAAGCATGCACAATCAAGTTTCAACATGCCACTAATCTTTTCATTATTATAATTTATGTTATAAAATAAGCATATACAATCAAAATAAACATCATATTATAAGCATGCACAATCAACTCTGAATTTTTAAGAATTTTTTTCTATATTTCTATATGCATCACAAGGAGCACAGTTCTCTAACAATTCTTCTTTGCAACTTGGATTTCACGTTCTTTGTAGGTCTAGATTTATTGAATCAAAACTAGAAGTAGACCCCTGATGCATTGATATACCAGAGAATATTTGAGGACCAATGCCAATTTAAATGCTGTCAAACTATATCTTATATGTTATTTTGTTTAAATTTTGTTGACTCAGTTCATAGGAGCTGTTTGAGTTTTTATCCTTTTATGTTTCTAGTGGTGGCTACAATATAAAAAAAGGAATAAAAATGTATATCCGTTAGCTTTGCCTCGCGGGTTGATGAATATACCTCAAAATTGTGATTTTTTAGTCGACAAAATACTGAGATTTTATTTGGATTGAAAATAGTGGAAAATAACATTACTTTTAATACTCAATTAGAATATAACTATGTATATAATCATTTAATGTAACGAAAAGTTTCAAATCATATCTCTAGTAAACCAATATTTCTTCTAGTAAAACATTGTTCATTTTTTTTTTCTTGTATGGATAGTCTTACTACAAAACTCATATATATAATGGTCGGCCAATAGGCCAATATTGTAAGGAGTATCATATATAAAAACAATGCTGCCCAAAATCAATCACATGATTAACTCCATATTATTAGCCTCATTTCTAATTAGTGCTAGTTTTTGAAACATTTTTCACCGATTAATTGGTAAACATATTTATTTCCAATAGTAGCACGCACGAGCCCAAAAGCACAATTGAAATATGTTAAAAGACATTATAGCCCTCATAGGAGAAAAAGTAAAATAATAACTATTACAAAATCTGAGGAAAACCCATAATTAATAAGTTCAACAAATTTTTTTTAACAAATGCATCTTCAAATCTATGGTTTTGAGGCTGTTTCTTTATTAAGTAACTAAAATATGTCAATATTTACGTTTAATTAGCTTTAGTGGTGGGAAAAAAGTCAGATTAACATGAATTAATAGACAACATTAGAATAAAAAGCCATACCATATAAAAGAGGTGCCTGTATTTATTTGGATTGGAACCCTAAACTAATTTAGGGTTCCAATCCGGAACCCATGCACAAAATCACAGATTCACGAATCACAACAGTTCACATTCACAAATCACATGCACAATCAAGATTCTCCACTGCACACAGTTCACAAATCTCATCCTCCATCTCCATTTAATCTCAACCTTCCTCTAATCTCCATAACTCAAAAAAAAAAAAAAACATAAAATACTAAAACTAAGAGGTTCGGATTTGGGACTTACCTTCGGCGACGATGATGCGACGGACATAGAGAGCAATGGCGACGTCGACAAACACAGAGAGTGATGGAGATGAGCGGACGCCGAACACCCTTATCACCACCCCCTATACATTCAGCTTCCATATTGAGTTCCAGCCAACTTTAGCAGCAGCCACAATCGAAGTTTCACATTTCTCAATCCTTAACCTTGAGTGCTCCAAGTGATAAGCACTCTTGACAGAAAATACCCATTTATTAGAATAACCCCACATCACTTTGTCTTTGTCCCTAATTTATTGAGAGGTATGTTGCAAATAGCATTAGCTCCATCCTTATGAAAGATATCTTCAATTAGCTTTGTCTTCCAAGTACCGGTACTTACATCAATAAGTTGTTGGACACATGAATCTTCAGGCAAAGTTTTTGCAGGAGATTGCACCATATGAGACGAGGAAGATGGCAGCCACCTATCTTTCCATATTTTAATTTTACTCCCATTCCCCACCCTCCATAGAAGTCCTTCCTTGATCAAGCCAATAAAGTACCACAGACTCCTTCATATCAAAGATGGCCCATATCCGAGCTTAGCTTCCAACAATCTTCCCTCTTTAAAATATTTTTCTTTCATTACCCTTGCAACAAGGGAGGAAGGTTGTTGAAAATTCTCTAACATCCCTAAAGCCCAACCCTCATCTCTTATTTGAAGCTCCCATCTTAAATCAACTCCTCCAATGTATCCTTTTGTCATTATGCATATGCCCCCACCAAAAGCTTGCCATAACAGTTGATATTTCTTTGCATAACCTTCTTGGTAGCTTGAAGACATCCATTGAGTATGTAGGTATCGCTTGTATGATTGCCTTTAGTAAACTTTCCTTCCCAGCTTGTGAAAGGAAATTATTCTTCCAACTATTAACTTTGAGCCATACTTTCTCCTTCAGGTTTTTGAAAGTGTTATACCTCGACCAAGATACTTCTCATAGCTGCCACAAATAGCCACTCATGCTTCTTGTTGAATATGCAATCTCACTGCCATGGGGGTATTGGAACTAAAAAGGATGGTAGTCTTCTGTTAATTCAAGCTTTGTCTCGAGGCTTTTTCACAAGTACTTAAGAACCCTTGAATCTTTACCCATTCAAAGATTTTTTTCCCTTCCAAAGATGATAAAATCATCAACAAAGAGTAAATGATTCACCCTTGTGCCTCATCTTGTAACTGTTACCCCTATTATTTCACCTCTTCTTTCAGCTGGTAGGGAACTAAGTCCCTCAGCACACAATATAAACATGTATGGAGAAATAAGGTCTTCTTGTCATATTCCTCTTGAAGGCTTTATAACTTTTTCAGGCTGACCATTCACAAGGACAAAGTATGTTACTAAAGTAACACACTCCATAATCAAGAAGATCCACTACTCTCCAACGCCAAGCTTCCTCATCACAGCCTCCAAAAACCTCCACTTAATTTTGTCATAGGCTTTTGAGATGTCTAGCTTTAGTGCCATGCTTCCAATCTTCCATTTTTTTTCTTGTTTTCATGGTGTGAGTTTCATATGCAACCATGACATTGTCCGTGATCAGTCTGCTTGAGATAAAAAGCACTTTGACTTTTTGAAATGATGGCTGGAAGGACTTTCTTCAACCTGTTAGCTAGTACTTTTGAAATAAGTTTATCTAGGACATTACAAAAGCTTATAGGTCGAAATTCACAAGCTACTGCAGGATTTTCAACTTTTGAAATTAAAGCAATATGAGTAAAATTAAGAAAACAATCCAACCCTCCCCTCCCATTCAAAAAAGAAAGAATAGCTTTTCCTACCTCCTCCCTGCGACACTCACTCCCGTTAATACTTCAAATCCGGGTAATATATTTAGTTAAAGTTGATCGCTTTCTCACTGCTTCAATGACCTGAGTCTATGTGCTGCTGTGATGCTTCACGGAAAGTGTCAAGTCACATCTCTGCTATAATCTTAGAAAGAGTAATTTCTCTTAAATCACTCATAAAATCCAGTCTAACAAGTAGTCAATCTGGTGGTATTGGTTCCCAAGCAAAAAGAGGTGCACGTGTTGTATTCAAAGATGAGTGACCGGACAGTAGGATGCAAGAAATAGCGACGTTAATACATTGGATTTGGATCCGCATATACATATACATATACATATATATATATATGTATGTATGTAAAAGAAGTTGAATATGCCCAGTAGTGGACCATTTCTTTTTGTCAATCTCATAGTCCCTACTGAAATGTTCGGTCCAGTACGGTACCCCCCACCCACTTATAAAACCAGACCATGTCATGCCAAAACTCAAAGCCCCCTTTCCTTTGCGAAATTAAGTTTCTAGATCTTAGGGTTAAAAGATTTATTGGAGCTCAGAGGATTTGATGGAGTTGCTGTATAGCTCAGGTGAATAATATGGCTTCTGCAATGAGGGATGATGAGAAGGTCCAAGAGAAACAAGGGCACAAGGTGTGTGCGCACTGTTTGGTCATGAAGAGAGACTTCTTTTACGAGTGAGGGGGAAAAAGACAGCTTTAAAACAAAACTGCGACAAACAATGAAAAACCAAGCCAATTACACATCCGAACAATGGGTCATGTATATATATATTGGCTAACCCATGTCGATTGCTGTCAGTCTTGCATGATTTTTTAGTCTGCCTAGCTTTTAAAAAGTCTCATTTTTTGTTTTTCTTATAATTAGACGAGCATTATCTTATGATAAGCCTTAAGCTGACCCCTCAAAGACAAGAAAAATAAAAGAAAACTGACTTCATTGCTAGGCCCACGTACGTGCTGTCTAGTCTAATCTCACACGTGAACGAGATTGTCAGAAAATATAATATATTCGATCATTTTCTTTTCTATAAAGGTAAAATTTTAAGACAAATTGTGGGTTCGGTAATTAATCTTATCCTTGAGAGCATCAAGTTGGTATTTGAGGACACTAAAGAAAGAAAGAAAAGTTACAACACACTTCCTTCAACATGGTACTGCAGCTGGCATTTTTAATTTTAGTTTTTTTCTTTTATAACTAATAATGGATGCCAAGTTGGTACTGGCACTTTTTTAGCACAGCAAAATGTACATCAATTGTGTACGAAATCAGAGCACAGGGGACAAAGGTTACAATCCAGTTAAGAGCAATTTTTGGTACTCAAAAGCAGAGCGTATTGGGTCTACTTTCCTTCTCTCTTTAAATCCACATTTCTGTCGCAACTTGTCCTTATTGTTGCCAGTTAGAGGGACCATTGCGGGCCACTCTATGTTTTGGTTGCTTCCCTTCATATTTTATTCCTCCTCCTCCCACCTTTTTGTCCTTTCTCTTTGAGCTATTTGCATTTTGCACTCATAATAATATCATATATATATATATATATATATGTATGGCAGCCAAATGGAGCTGCTAGTGGGCAAGGCCCACTGTAGGCGCACACCGTTTATTGGCCGATTCCCCCCGCATAAGCAGGCTTCTATCCTGCTCCTAGTGCTTTGAGCCACTGCCTGTCCAGATCATTATTAACTGTAAAGCAACATGGGGGCGAGCGGGAGGCATCATATAAGCCGCTGGTTTCGTTACCGTCTTGGCTGGCTGCTTAGATGCTGGACCATGCGCCATGCCTTCGTCTGCAACTTCTGGGTCGTGAAAGTGTTAGACAGATTGTAACTAATTCAAGGCAAATTCAAGGCTGAACAGTCAGTCACATGCGATACGAGAAGGAAAGTAGTTATGACAGTAAGATGACGTCTTTCTCAATTAGCCCTTACTATCCCAATGAATTTTAACCAATATCAGACCATTGGTTAATTCAATCCAGTCCCACTTTCACTGTGTTATCAACGGTGTACGTATAATATTGGACACTTCCATTTCCTTCTCGTACGTGTATAGTTTTTTTTTTTTGTTTTATATTTTTAGTTTTGGTAAGAAATTGTACGTTAAACTTTGCTAATTAACAAAGAGAAATTATATTTATAATTCCTAAATGAAGACGGCACGTGCAAACTCTTTATTAAATATAAAAAAAGTATTATTTTGATAATGATATTATTATAATTTTAAAATAATTTAAAGACAAAATTAACTTGATTTGCTCGTTAGCAAAATGTGTCTGTCCTCCAATACAAACAGCCTAAAATGTGCATCAATTCGTGTTTGTATGCCACAGAAGCATCTCTAACTAACCATCCAATCATTTGCTTATTAAATTAATGTTCCCCCCATAACTTCTTTTATATCAACAATAATCTCATTATTCTAATCTACGTTCTACCGTCCGTTGGACCCTTTGGCTCTTTGGATAGCTTGCGATAAACATATATAGAGTTTTGCTATGTATAAGTAAATTTGCACACCAATCTGCGTATTAATATTGGTACCTTCATATTCTAAATTCAAATTAATATTGTTTTCAATAAAATTTACTTTTTGACTAATCATATTGAATGAATGCGCATATTAGTGCGCATAATCGCTTACAATTAAATTTTTCCATATATATATATATATATCGGTATTGTTTGTCATCACCGGCAAGTACTCGAGCTACATGATTTGAAGAGATCTATAGAAAAATTCCCAACATTTGAGTAGTATATATGAAGTTGTTGTTTGGGATTTGATGCCATAACTGGTTGATCAATCTTACCAGAAAACATATGATGATTAGGTCCACCATCAATACGCTCAAAATAATTAAGGAGGTTGACAAAAATTTCAATATAGCACAGTATATAGTAGGACCCAAATTAGGGGGAGCATGCAGTATTAATTCATGCAAGTTGGGCAAGATTTTTCTTATTATCCGTCAGCAACAGTACCGAATTTAATTTCTTTTTGTTTTGTTATATTGTTATTATAAATTATAGTACTTATCATTTTTGGATCTAGAGTTTCATGAGCCGAAGGGTACGTTGTGTGGTTTCTAAGGGGCTTCTAATTAATTAAGTGGCCTGCAATTCAAGCCACCACTCTGTGGGGCTAAGCGTTTGATTAATTTTAGAAAGCTATATATATATATATATATATACATGAGAAAGAGAGAAATTAATTAGAACGACAACAACGATGAACTAACAAGCAATTAATCACTCAAAAAAATTAAAGTGGTAACAAATCTTCAAAATAATGATGAATAAGAGTTCCTTACAACCAGCCTAATCAATTGATCTTTAACATCACAATCCCCGTTTATAAAATGAAATGGATTATAAATATTCATCCAACGGTCAAACATTAATACACGCATACTACTGGCTACCATTAACCCTACTCATGTAATCTTTACAAACTAATTCATTGAATCTTGTTGGAGTTTGATCATCCATGATCATGATCATCATTATCATCATCATCACTGCAGTACTCGAATTCAGCAAGTGTAGAACTCAACAAGCTCATCCATGGACCCCAACTGAGTCTTAGCATTCTCAAGCATCCACAGCAAGTGCTCAAACAGAACCACTTCACAAGCAACCGCTACCCCATCATTATGTTCACCGGTCGACGACTTGTCCACCAGCTCCTGAAAGAGAGGGTGCTCGATGATTTCGGAGCTTACAAGGTATAGCCGCCGAGACTTTCCCACGTAAACAGCATGAAGTTCCTTCGACGCCTGATCGGATTCGTTTGCGGCGGCCACGGAGCTGGCGGTGCGGGTGAGCTTGGGGAATGAAGGCCATCTTTTTATGGCCGACTTGAGCTTTGTTAGCTTCCCGTTTTTGGCCATCTTCGAAAGTGTTTGATGGGTTTCTGAAACAGTGTACCGAATCTTTGAAAGTGTTTGATAGTTTTTGAATATGGAATTATATAAGAGACGGAAAGAGATGTAGATCAGGCTAGCTAGCTACCTAGGCCGGGTCTCTGTTGTGAATGCTGTGGGGATAGAGGTAGGGAAGGTTCGTATATAAAGCCATGGAGGAGAGGGAGAGGGAGAGAGAGATCTAGAGAGGGGACAAACGTGCATGGCCCCACTGTTCGACACCAGCTAAGAATGAGATATGAAGCAGCAATACCAGTTGCGCCTTATTTGGCATCTGGTGAGAGTGGGACTACTGCAGTTACTATCTATCCATAGCTTGTAGAATGATGTCTGTCTTTGTTGTGTATGTACGTAGCTATCCTTCCCGACACTTAAATTTCTTTTAATTATTCCGAAAGTAAACAATTATCATGACCCTTTCACTGTCTCTTTCTAAACGTCACGAGTATTGTAAAAAGGAGAATTATTCGACCATCTCGAGATAAACAAAATTCGGTACATCGATCACAAATGAAGATCAGATGGACATACATGAGGTAAAGCAACGAAGACGTAATTAGAGTAATCACGCAATAATACGGTGGTATCATTCATTCTAGGTGGTTGGTTATTGTTCTTGTTCTTGTCTATACTTCTACCATGATTAACAGCAACGAAGTTAATTAAGCTGTTGGTTGGTGAGCAGCCCACCAGCTTCCATCCGAAAAAACAACCGGTTTTTGTTTCCAACAAAGAATATAAGCTAACTTTTGACATCTTTCACCTCAATACTTTATTACCTGCATTGTATTCGCTACATCTCGTCTTTACTTTTGGATGCGTTATTAGTATATGTAAGTCGAGCTAACTTTTTCCTTTTATTATAAAATAGATTTGTTGTTGAAAAAAATTAATTGTATGATTGTATCCTATTTATTGTTATAATATTTCATTTATTTCTAATAAATTAAACAAGAATGTTAATCTATCAAGTATCAAACCAAACAGAAATGCTTCATAACTTTTAGGACCCGTTTTGATAGTGAGATGAGATGAGATGAGTTGAGATGGTTTGTAAATAGTAGTGAGATTATTAGTTAAAATTAGATGAGATGCGATGAAGTGTACCTCTATATCCAAGCAGGCCCTTAATGTTATTAGTATATATGGGGATGTTAATGTTTAAGAGAAAAAAGTTGAGCGAGAAAGAGAGAAAACAAAATTTCAATAGAGCAACACAACTTTTTGGTCTGTTGTAATGCTATCTATAATTTTAAAGTGTACAAGTTTCGTATAGTTCATTAATACGAGACTTATATATTTGGAATTTGTACAAATTATTGTTTTTAAACATTTAAAACCGCTAATTAGGTGCAATATACCCAGGGAGATCCGACAGGTCCAACATTCCAGCAAGTAATTCTGCTCTACCAACAGTATTGCTTCTTGCAATTAGCAAGCTCCCAAGATCGAACAAGTTGGATATAGGATACCTAACAGCAAGCCACGCTTAATTTGGTTTCTTGTCATGCCCCCTTTTGCATGCTTTTGCTAGCTCTCGTCTTGCAGGTGGGCCTCATCATCTTATAAATTAGCTATGAGAAATTAAATTACTAAATCATAGTTATAATCAATATAAAACAGGAAATATAAGTTCATGCTATGTTCTTTGTCCTTGAAGAAAAAAACATGGACAATAATTTGGTCTGGTTCATAATCGAAAATGATTAGGAACATTCAAATTACTCTTGTTGGAAGGAAATGAAGGCATTATATATGTTGCAATACAGCTCCCACATGTTGTTGTTCTCTCTTCCTCGATTGATCGAGATACGGCTCAATGAATAAAATGATCCTAAAATCTCGAGTATATATGGTTGTTAGGAATACTAGCCGCTTAGGGGGCATGTGCTCGAGGACATCAGGTTGTGATCTATATATAAATGGAAGATTTTGAGAGCTTGAATCATCATGTGCTTAATTTACAAGAAACATCATAAATAATCAATGCATTTTCAAAGAATCGATCGAGTCGTGTAATTAATAAATTGTAGGATATTAATAATCATGCATGTTCGGTTCCAAATTAACATGAATCTAAGCAAATTATTTGGTGAATGAGGGATCACACATCCCATGTGCGAACCCAAGGATCAGCGTCTACTTTTCTTACGAATGAGGGATCACACATCCCCATGTACGAACCCAAGGATCAGCGTCTACTTTTCTTACTTTCCCAACAAAAAAAGTTCCCTTCTTGTAGCATGATAATTAAGGCTCTATTTAGGAACATATATGTTCTCAGACCTTCTAAAATACTCTTAGAATCTAAATAGAGTCTAAAAGAAAATTCATTACAAGAAATCAAGCCTTTTACGAATTCTGATTAAGAATTTACTGTTTATTTTTTGCAGCGACTTTTAAACTTATTACGGCGAGTTTTGTCGGCAACAAAATGTTTTTACTGTTGCCACTTTTTATTTGCGTCGATTCGGGAAATGGCCACAATATACTTTTTTCGGCAAAAATTTTCGTTGCAAAGACTAAAAGTCGCCGTGAAATAACAATCGACTAATTTACGTACACTTAATGATTAGTTACGGCGAGAAAAAAGCGCCGGAGATAATCTGTTTTCAATATTCCCCCCGCGCCTTATTTTTCCCACCCTTCCCGATACTCCCTCTCTATCTCTCTCTCTCTTCTGTTCTCCACTCAAGTTGTGATTGTCGACTCCGGTGAGTTTCACGCCGCCTCAGCGACGCCGCTGAGTTTGTATTTCAGTATTTTAGTCTCCATCCATCCATCTCTCTCTCTCTCTCTCTCTCTCTAACTGATGTCTCTCGGTCATAACCCCTCTGATTTTTGCTTGTCCTTCGATTTGTGCTTGTGTATTCCTTGGATAATGGAGGTTGAGTTTTCAAAGTCACCATAAAATCTGAATGTCCTCTTCGATTTGGATTAGATCTGGATTTGTGAGTGTGATGGGATGTGTATTTTTTGCTTGTAGTCGCCTTACTGTATTCATGTGTTTTTCATTTGTTTTTTACAAAAACCATATTTAAACAAAGAAAGAAAGGACCAATCGATTTTTGGGGGATTGAAGGACTCAATATCAAGTCTGGTACCCGTGATTGGATTTTCCATATTCATTGTGAAGTCTCTGGTTTGCCCTTGGCATTGAGGCCAAAAGAACTCACTCGTAACCGCACACCATATGCATGAACAGAAAATTAGGGAAAAGTTTATATTTGCTACGTTTCATAGATTTAATTGGAATTTAAACCATGTTTAAAATATTTGAAAAAGATATTTTTTTTAGCATTCTTGACGCAATATTCAGTCTCGGATTCCATCTTTTTGCATTCATGAGTGATTTATTTAAGAAAATTGCATCCGATTTGTAATCAAATGCTTTGATATAGAATACAATGAGTTGGCCTTTCTTTCTCTAAAAGTTCCTGTGAAATGAATAGTGATAATACAATGGAAAGCAAATCAGTCATAGAAATAAATCAAATTGAATATATGAATGTAGTTGATAATATATAAATATATGAATGGTATCAATGGTTTATATTTGAATGACAAGCTGATTGCACATTGTGGGTTTAAATTCTTGAGAACTTTAAATACTAGAAAGAAATCTTATAACATTTATTATGGGTTTAGTACTCTTGGAATGTATTTCAAACACTTCCATATTTATGCCACTGGCTCCAAAGGTTAACAAGTAATATGCAAGTTCTGTTTCACTCAAGGTCATCAAGTATTTATTCATGTACACGGATATTTACTGAAACAATATTTATTCATGTGAATAATGAAAATACTACTTTTATGAGTATTTGTACACACAAATGACTGTTCACAACTTCACATACCAGATAATGTTGGAAAGTTTCCAAAAAACTGCCTAGTCAACTCTGCTGTATTCTAGGAGATATTGGGTGTAAATGTGTGAATATTCTAGGAGATTTAGTTTCCTTAGAAGTTAGTATTTAATTTATTCTTTCCTACTTTATTCTTTCATTTTTTCTCTTCAGCTGTAATCTATATATACTGCCTTGTACCTATATTTCGAATTTTAATGAGAATAATTGCTACAAATTACTCTCTCATTCTAGATGGTATCAAGAGCAAGGTTCCTTTTCTGATTCATCTAAAAACCCTATTCCCTCTGGCGGCTCAAATAAGCCCCTAATATCTTATATTTTCTTCCTTCTTCTTCTTTGCCTTCCTTTTCTGTTGCTGTCAAGCCTTTTACCATGGCTGATACTTCAAACGAGGCCAAATCCAAAAGCAAACTAGAACCAAAACCTACCCATTCTGAACCCTACTCTGTCCAAATCACAAACATATGACTGAATGAGGCAAACTTCCTACGCTGGTCACAATCAGTCAGGATGTATATTCGAGGGAGAGGGAAGAAAGGGTACTTGACTGGTGAAACCAAGGAGCCCGAGAAAACAGACCCATCCCATGTTATATGGGATGCAGAAAATTCCATGGTGATGGCATGGCTTGTGAATGCTATGGACGAAGAAATTAGTGCCAACTACATGTGCTATTCGACTACAAAGGAGCTCTGGGACAATGTTAGTCAGATGTATTCTGACCTTGGAAATTACTCTCAGATATATGAATTGCAGCAGAAAGGCAGCAATACTCACCAAGGAGAAGGCAGTGTGACCAGGTATTTCAATGTTCTTAAAGGACTTTGGCAGGATTTAGACTTATTCAATGATTATGAATGGAAAAATTCTCATGATTGCAATCATAATAAGAAGATGGTAGAGAATGCCAGAATTTTTAAATTCTTGGCTGGACTTAATGATGAATTTGATGAAGTTAGGGGAAGGATTCTAGGGAGACAGCCATTACCTCCACTTGGAGAGGTATTTTCTGAGGTGCGAAGAGAAGATTGTCGTCGGAATGTCATGATGAAAAAAAAGGAGGATGAAACTGTGGAGAACTCTGCTTTAGTTGCTGCCAACCCTGCTCCTTATTGTGCTACTAGCACAGATCTGTCCACTGCCAATATTTCTGCACAGCGGTCCTATTCTAACCAAAGGAAGTTTGAAGATAAGCCTCGGGTATGGTGTGATTATTGCAATAAACCATGCCACACTAGATAGACTTGCTGGAAACTCCATGGAAAGCCTGCAAACTGGAAGAGCAGCAAATCTGGAACCTCTGGCAGCAACTATATAGCCCCTAGAGTCAATGAAGCAAAGGCTAATTTCCTAAGTGCTGAGCAGGTGGATCATCTTCTTCCATTGCTGAAATCCACTCCTACATCTGGTCCTCCTACTAGTTCCTTGGCCCAAACAGGTGATACCCCTAGTACCTACTCTTGTGGCTTAACTCTTGCACCATGGATTATTGATTCTGGTGCATCCGACCATATGACTAGTACTTCACAATTTTTTCAATCTTATTAACCTTGTCCTGGTAATAAAAAAGTCAAAATTGCATATGGAAGTTTCTCATCCATTGCAGGAACAGGTTCTGTCCAAATCTCTGACAAAATTGAACTAAAATCTGTCCTTCATGTTCCTAAACTTGCTTGTAATTTGTTGTCTGTTAGTAAACTCTCACGGGATTCTAACTGCAGTGTCATATTCTTTGATTCCCATTGTGAATTTCAGGACCAACTCTCGGGGAGGATGATTGGCAGTGCTAGGATGATTGATGGACTCTATTATTTTGATGAGACCCTATTCAACATTAAACAAGCTCAAGGTTTGAGTAGTAGTAGTACTAGTTCAATGCCTGTACGAGAACAAATTATGCTTTGGCACCTTAGACTTGGACATCCTAGTTTTCTCTATCTAAAACATCTGTTTCCCAGCTTATTTAAAATTGTTGATTGCAACTCTCTTCATTGTGATACTTGTCATTTATCTAAGAGTCATCGGAACACTTATCAATCAAAAGGTTATTGTGCTTCAAAACCTTTTTATTTAATTCATAGTGATGTTTGGGGTCCCTCCAAAATTACTACTGCATCTGGAAAAAAATGGTTTGTGACATTTATTGACGATCATACACGGTTGTGTTGGGTGTATTTGATGAGTGATAAATCTGAAGTTGAAAAATTATTCAAGGATTTTTATCGTATGGTTGAAAATCAGTTCCAAACACAAATCAGTATTCTTAGAAGTGATAATGGTACTGAATACTTTAACAAAAGCTTAGGAACTTTTTTGTCAGCAAAAGGTGTTCAACATCAATCTACTTGTCGTAACACCCCACAACAAAATGGTATTGCGGAGAGGAAAAATCGTCTTTTATTAGAGGTTGCACGTGCCCTGATGTTTTCTATGCATGTTCCTAAATATTTATGGGGTGATGCTATTTTGACTGCATGTTATCTCATTAATAGGATGCCTACTCGTGTTTTAAAATACATCACTCCTTTAGCTTGCCTAAAGGACATTTTCCCTACTTGTTGAGTAACATCAAATTTACTACTAAAAGTTTTTGGGTGCACTGTTTTTGTTCATATACCAACCCATCTTCGGTCCAAACTTGACCCTAGGGCAGAAAAATGTGTTTTCCTCGAATATGCTCCTAATAAGAGAGGGTACAAATGTTTTAACCCTATTACAAAGAAAACTCACATCAGTATGGATGTCTTTTTCCTTGAAAAACAGCCTTACTTTAGCCATAACTATCTTCAGGGGGAGAAAGAGAAAAGTGAAGATGAGTTCTGGCAAACTTCTAATCTTTTTCCTAATGTTTTCATTGACATTGACATGAACATCCATACTCCTTTAAAAGGCCAGGAAACAGAAAATTTATCTAGTGAAAATAATGGAATTCCTAGTCTACCTGTACAAGACATAAGTGATTCACAACCAGGGAGAGAAATACTACCAGATATTACCTCATCTGAACTTCGTGTTTATACTAGAAGAAGAGATTGTCAAAATAATAGAAATCCTTCTTCTAATCCAGAGCAAAGCCAATCATCATCACCTTTACAAGTTGGTCCTTCCAATACACCAGGTAACTCTTCCACTGCTGCTCCTTTTAAAGACAATTCTGCTGATCTAAACTTACCTATAGCCCTTAGGAAAGGAGTTAGAACCTGCACCACACATCCTATTGCCAAACATCTATCCTATCATAGACTTTCTGATACTCATAAGGCCTTTACATCCAATATTTCTCACTTGTTTATTCCAAGAACTATTCAGGAAGCCTTGGATCACCCGGAATGGAGATTGGCTGTTAAAGAAGAGATGAATGCACTAATTGCTAATGGCACTTGGGAAATTGGTGATCTACCAAAGGGGAAGAAGATTGTGGGCTGTAAATGGGTATTTACAGTCAAATTCAAGGCTGATGGTAGTATAGAGAGGTACAAAGCAAGACTTGTGGCAAAGGGGTTCACTCAAACATATGGAATTGACTACCAGGAAACTTTTGCTCCTGTAGCCAAGATGAACTCAATCCGTGTCTTACTATCCCTAGCAGTCCATTCAAATTGGCCCTTGTATCAATTAGATGTGAATAATGCCTTCTTAAATGGAGATCTAGAGGAGGAAGTTTTTATGGATCTACCACCAGGATTTGAAGGCAAAGAAAGCAAGGGGAAGGTGTGCAAATTGAGGAAGTCTTTATATGGACTTAAGCAATCTCCTAGAGCTTGGTTTGAACGCTTTGGGAAGGTAATAAAGAGTCATGGCTACTGCCAAGGTCAAGCTGACCACACTATGTTCTATAGACACACTGGTGGAGGCAAAGTAGCTATACTTATTGTCTATGTTGATGATATTATTCTGACAGGGGATGACAGTAATGAAATTTACAGATTAAAGAAGATTCTTGTTAAGGAGTTTGAAATCAAAGACTTAGGTAACTTGAAATATTTTCTTGGCATGGAGTTTGCAAGGTCAAAGAAAGGTATATTTGTTTCCCAACGAAAATATGTTCTTGATTTACTTGGAGAAACAGGTTTTTTAGGTTGTAAAGCTGCAGAAACACCTATAGAGCCTAATCTAAGACTCCAAACAGCTAAACCTGAAGAAGTAATCAATAGAGAACAATACCAAAGATTGGTAGGGAAACTCTTGTATCTCTCTCACACACGGCCTGACATAGCTTTTGCAACAAGTGTGGTAAGCTAGTTTATGCACTCACCAGGACCTGAACATTTTGATGTTGTATACAAAATCCTAAGGTACCTAAAGGGGACTCCAGGTAAAGGCTTATTGTTTGGAGGTCATGGGAGTTTACAAGTTGAAATATACACTGATGCAGATTGGGCTAGAAGTGTCACTGATAAAAGATCAACTTCTGGCTATTGCATATTTGTTGGAGGAAATTTAGTAACATGGCGCAACAAGAAACAAAATGTGGTGGCAAGGAGTAGTGCAGAGGCTGAGTTTAGGGCTGTTGCTCATGGAATTTGTGAAGCACTATGGATTAAAAGATTGCTAGAAGAGTTGAAAGTTACTAGTTCATTACCAATGAAACTGTATTGTGATAATAAAGCTGCAATAGCTATTGCCCACAATCCAGTTTTTCATGACAGAACAAAACATGTGGAGGTGGACAAGCATTTCATCAAGGAAAAAATAGATAGTGGGGTAATCTGTTTGCCCTATATTTCTACAGCTGAGCAAGTAGCAGATATACGTACAAAAGGACTGCCTAAGAAACAATTTGAAAACTTAATCGGCAAGCTGGCTATGGAAGACATATTCAAACCAGCTTGAGGGGGAGTGTTGGAAAGTTTCCAAAAAACTGCCTAGTCAACTCTGCTGTATTCTAGGAGATATTGGGTGTAAATGTGTGAATATTCTAGGAGATTTAGTTTCCTTAGAAGTTAGTATTTAATTTATTCTTTCCTACTTTATTCTTTCCTTGTTTCTCTTCAGTTGTAATCTATATATACTGCCTTGTACCTATATTTTGAATTTTAATGAGAATAATTCCTACAAATTACTCTCTCATTCTAGAGATAATCATAGAGCTCGAGTCTCCTTTTTATGATCTTAACTTTCTGCCATCATTAACTTTTTGTCTGTATATCAGAATCTGTTTTTTTTTAGTTTTCAAATAGGTCTTTTGTTGGACCCATTTTGTCTGCATATTCCTGTCTCCATGTTCACTCTCATTTGTGGTTAATATCCTTCTCAGCCTTCATATATGCATCTAGTGACTTTTTTTGGGTACTGCTTCTCATGTTACAAGTCATAATATTATTAATAAAAACTTGGTCTGGGGTTGTGGCATGACAAGCTATAATTTGCTCAGGAAAATCAAGGCAGGCTTTTGGTTTATATTGCTTTGTCTTCTTTCTCATCCATCCAATATTCGCTTGCTTATCTTGATCTTTACCATTGAGATGATTTTTTTTTTCTGTCATGAGACACTACTCATTGTCCAGCTTTTTCCAAATTGAAATTATGCATTCCAAATTGATATACTTTTGTACTTCATAAGTGCATGCAATGCTTAATAGATACATGTCTGCTTGTATATCTGCTCTGGCCTCATTTGGTCTTCCATTGCCTTAATTGCAATTGCAATATACAATATCAAAGACAAATTTTGTAAGAAGCCATGGAAAATATAGTAATTGTATTGGAAATTCCATAAGTTGCAGGAGCTCTCACCCAAAACCACTCTAGGGTTGTGAAATTCACCCTTAACGATCCCTATTAGGTATGTCATGCATCAAAAAGAAAAGTTTGCATTCCAAAAAAAATATGTCAAGTACAATAATAGCAAAGCAAAAATAGAATGGCCCTTCAACTCAGGAGAAAAAACAACAAATAAAAAAACAAAAGTCCGTCAGGAAATATATGCCAACACATGCATAAGAGAGAGAGAGAGAGAGAGAGAGAGAGACTTGATGGCCATTACCAGCAGTTGTGCAGGCTGCAGAAGATTCTTCATCAGTGCCTCCTAAACATGGTCTTAGCTATAGAAGTTTAGATCAATAGGTCTTGTAGAGCATACTAATTCTAAAGGCAGGATCACACAAGGGGATTAAGGTAAATACTAAATAGTGTGTATTGGAGAAAACAGCTATCAAGCAGAATGATTTCACTAGTTGGTTAGAAATTGTATGAGTTATCGCCGCAAAAGATCTATTTCGGCGACAATTACCCATTGATATTACATAATTGCAACAATAATTCATAATCGCTGGAAAAAAAGACCAAGGCAATTTCGGCGATTTTGTTAACTTTTTGCAACGATTTAATGGTAAAACGGAAACACTATTTTCGTTGTTTTTTAGGATATTTGCGACGGACTAAAATCGTCAAAAATAGTAACTTTTTGCGACTATTTTTTCCTATCGCTGAAATTGATCAGAAATGGCATTTTAATTTCGTCGAAAATGCATCGATTATAAAATCGCCAAAATTGATCAAATGCAACGATTATTGAAGGTATTTACAACAATTTTCAGCTGGAAAAATCCTTTTTTCTTGTAGTGATCACACAACCTTAACTTGTTGTCAGATGGTCAACAGAAAGTCCTTGTGTGTTTGTTGAAAAAAATGAAATTTTCCACAAGACCAACAACTCTTGTTTTTTAAGGGCCTTTAACATCATATTTATCTTTTCTCCTCATACAAACCATCTTGGTTAATTCAAGTTCTCTTTTTGTCTTTCGATACATGGGCCTCCAAAGCGCCTCACAAATCCAATAACTTGCTCATCAATCAAATCAAAGAAATGGTGAGAGTCCAATATATCGCAGACATGTTAGCCATGCAACATCAAGGACTTAAACTGAAAGAAAAGAACCATAATCATGGGCCTGATCGAAGAGCTTCAGAGCCTTAATGCCCTGACCACCAGCCATTTGATTGGGCTAGACGACAGACTTGCCGGTTAATAGCTCTTAACTTCAAAGACTGTAGTTTGGGACCAACTCAGTCGACACATCAACAAACATTGACCGTTAAACGATCCTTCGGGTGACCCTCTCGAACTTTCCTACCTCTTTGCTTTCATCCATTTATAGCAATCCCCACATTTTCTCGGCAAATAATCTGTTGCTTGGACTTACTTTCTTCGTTGCATAATCCTCTTCTTGCGCTAATCAGGAAGTCCATTATTTAGGCATCAATAGGTAAGCAGCAGGGGTTTCTCATTTTCTCGGAAAACCAAACAGAGGACGGTTAATTCTTTTGTTTTTCAATTTTATTTGGTATTAAAATATGGATCGACATTAATGAGATGCTCACTCTTCACTCGTTGGCATTTTGCTTCACTTTCTCTAATCTTTGCCTTTTCCCTTGGGAAAAACGGAGTCTGGGCTCCTAAATTTGGGACAACGTGATTATGTCATAGAATTGGTCTTCTCCATGGGCTGTTGTAGTTTCTTGCTTAAGGTTTATATTTTTTATAGGAACTAATGTGGTAAATGTATTTGTCTAGGCTTTACAGGGCATTTATGGGCTGTTAAGGAGTGAAAATGAGTCGTGTTGTTGTGGACTCGAATGGGTTCATTAGGCCCAGCACCTCTCTTTGGACCTCTTTGAACTTTGCATTTGTATATAACCTTTGAAATTGCTTCTCAATATTCAAATGGGACACGCAGGGAATAGTTTGGTTGCTAGAATTGAAATCAGTCATTGTCTCTACCTCCACCTTCTTTCTAAGAGCATTATCAAATTGGTCGACGAATTCCTTTAATGTGGTACCGGAATGGACATACCCATCAAAAAATGCATTCATGCTTTCCGACCTTTGTGTTGTGCTCATTCCAGCCCAGAATACACTTTTCAAGTAAGCTGGAACCCAAAAAGACCTTTCCTCATATAAGGATTCAAGCCATTTATTGCCATGTAGATCATACTTTGCAATTACTTGACCCCAGCTCTCTTCAAATTCACCGCTGGTATGTGAGTCATATAATGTAGTCTGAAGGTCAGTCTTCAACCCCGCATTGAATTGCGCATGAGATCCTAACTTCTCTGGAAGTTTGCTCATTATATGCCATAAACAATATCTGTGACGAGTTTCAGGGAATACAATGGCAATAGCACTCTTCATTGCCCGATCTTGGTCAGTTATCATGGCTTTGGGTGCCCGACCATTCATACAATCCAACCACATTCGGAACAACCACACAAAAGTTTCAGTGTCCTCGTTTGAAAGCAATCCCGCTCCTAATAATATGGACTGACCATGATGATTAACACCAACGAATGGAGCAAAAGGCATCCCGTACCTATTTGTTAGGTACGTTATATCAAATGTAACTACGTCTCCAAAATACTCATACGCCGCTCGACTCCGAGCATCAGCCCAAAATACATTCCGTAACCTTCCCTCATCATCCAAGTCCATGTTAGAAACAAACCCATCATTTCGATCTCTCATTCTTCGGAAATACTGATTAAGTGCTTCGCCACCACCTTTACCCAACCTTAAATGTCGAGCCTTGTCAATGAAATTCCGACAATCTTTCTCTTGAAACTGAAGATTCTCAAAACCCCCCGCATCAACGACAAGAGAATAAAAATTCTTGTTCATTCGTATACCGGCTCGATCATTCAGGTCGAGGATCCTTTGACTGTATTCATCGAGATGTTTGTGAGATCGCAAGAATCTTGTCTTCTTGGGGCTCACAGTTATGTGGTTGTGCACATTTTCCACAGTGGTGAGTACCCATTTATCATTCTTGCTCAATGTCGCATTTACTCTCGCTTTACAATCCGTTCTAGTTGTTGGTCGTGGCTTCGAGATATTATTGTTCGTAGGATTGTACTTTCCGCCACGGGCACAACCAACAGTCACGTACACAGGCTGCCCTTCATCATCTTTCCTAGTCCTTTGTGTTCGTACACCAAAACCCTCTTGCTTCGCATACTGCTTATAGTAGGCTATCAGATCTTTCATACTATCAAATTCCAAGCCAGATCTTGGTGCTTCAACTCGTACCTCATCATCCTCGACAACAGTGGCACCTTCTAAATCTTCATTTATGTCGAATACCATTTCTAAAAATGGAAACATATGGATTAGCATCAAAACAAAATTACAATAATCATAATCCAAGGCAAACTAAACTGTACTACCGTCGGCATCAAGACAACTTTCAGCAGTCATCCGTGATGTACTTCCAAGATTTTGTTCAAATTCTTGGAAGGTTGGCAAAGTTGACGTCGGGGGCACTTCTTGCCTCAAGTCATTTGGATTACTCGGCGGAGGGTAGGACATATAAGGTGGCATCTGCTGCAACAGTCACGTTGTTAGAGAAAATTGGATGACTCTAAAAAAACTAATGTTAACTTCTGAAGTATAAAAATTGAAATAAATATACCTCAAATGAATCAGAAAATGGGCTATAGTCTACCGGAGTACTCGGGGAATTGTAGGGCATATTTATATCAAAAGGATGCATTCCATCTTCGTTTTCCCCCATCACAATAAGGCTAAGAATGTCTTTGGATAATTTATATCCAGTCTTCCAAGATGGCAAAAGGAAAAAAAAATAAAGATTAAACTCTCATACGTAATGCAAAATCTGAAAATATAAGCACTTTCTACATACTTGAAATACAAACGTTCAATTATTGTTTGAACGGAAAAAATAGAAACAAATAACTCTCAGTGAGCAGAACAGATCTTTCCAATTCATGGAATCCATCGAATCATGTAGCAAGTATTTAGTTACTCTATTTTCATGTCTTTTTACTTATCAAGAACAAAAAAAACGAGTTAAAATATATTTTTATCTCAGTGCTTGGAATAGTTTCTAATAGTGTTTTCATGAAACTATTGCAAGACACTTATTGGACACATTTAGTTTTTTTTTTCTTTTTTTTATTATTTTTTTATGAATATTGAAAAAACAATTACTTTGACAGCATCCTATCTATGCTATAGCCATATTTTGAGACTTATTATTTAAGAAGTCAAAAGTTTGCTTTGTTCTCATAGTGTTTAATCGAATTGGTCTTCACTACACATGAAGTTTAAGAGATTTTGTTCTTTTGTTGACATGAAACTATCTTCTATTTTGCCACATTTTCTTCTAATTAATTATACTCTTAAAAAAGGGTATGTGATCAACCAGGTCAATTTATTTATTGGAATGATTAACTATGATCACTAATAAACAACTTTTAAAGCAACCAAAATTAAATAAGCTCAATCATCAAGCTTTCACATGTAAATAAGCTCAATCAAGCCTTCTAATCAAGCTTTCACGCATCAACATAAATATTAAATCTGAAAACTAAAATTTAGCCTATTTGTTAATGACAACCACAGATCTTGATAACATTAGGAGACAACCATGACGTCTTTTCCTCAATGTTTTCACATGCAAATACAGATTGTATAGCTCACTGTGACAAAATGAAAATAATAGCAAATATCAATGTTTTCACATGCAAATACAGATTGTATAGCTCACTGTGACAAAATGAGAATAACAGCAAATATCAATGTTTTCACATGTAAATACAGATTGTATAGCTCACTATGACAAAATGAGCATAATAGCAAATATCATCTTCTAAAATTAGTTTCTGGAAATTTCTCCATGCCCTAAGCATACCCATCTCAGAAAACACAAAAATCATGATGTACATAGCATGTATGGACGGGAAAATGGTAGTACAATATTACCTACCAAACCATTGGCGAAACAGAGCACTCGGTCCCGTCGTTGGTTTTTGGTCCGTTCGATCAGCTCGCGGGGAGCGACGGCGCTGGGCAGACGTACGAGCGTCTCGAGGTGGTGCTGGGAAGAGGAAGCCGTCGCGAGGTGGCGCTGGCAAGAGGAAGCCGACGGACGCAGGTTCGTGGCGAGGAAGGGGGTTTCGCGGGATTCAAATATTATTTTCCTTGTTCAAACGACCTCGCGGGACAGTGGAGGCGTTGGGCACACGGAGGAGTGCCGCTCGTTGGCACTAACGAGAGAGACGGCGTCGCCGAGAGGTGCTGGGTTGCGGAAGGAGACACGGGTCGCGATGGAGCAGGGGTTTCGCGGCATCCATTCGAATGGGCAGAAACAAATTTTCAAATACGTCCATTTCAGTTCAAAACGCACGTTTTGATTTTTTTTTTTTTTTTTTAAAAAAAAAGGAAATCCATGTACTGAGTGCACTGAGTGCACAGCTACAGTGGACTCCATATAGTAGTACTCTTCATTTAATGGGAGTTTGATTAATCTTTGTAATCGCTGTTTGATGGGTTATCTTATGGTCCTAATGGTGTTTGCCGGAAAGCAGTATGGATTTCCGAGTGATACGGGGATACAAAACCAATGCTAGGAAGTCGACTGTAGTACTTGGCAGAGCCTCGTGGTCTCGGGGATGTGAGAGTCAATTCTATATACATTCCACAAACCATATTTTTATGCGAAATAATCATGAAATTTTGATTACCATGTGATAGCAGGCTTTAAACTAGTACTTTGTATGTATGGGGAACAACGTTCTACAGCTTTGGTCATACAAACATCAAAGTAAAACTTTTAAGAGCTAGTCTGCATACTCAAAATTTTTAAGCCGTGCTGCTTGATCATGAAGAAAATAACAAAAACATTTCTAATAAACATGTTGGGTACAAGAATAGGGAACTAAATTATGATTCCTCGGAGACAGCTACAAGGATTGTGAATGAGATGTCAAAAAGGTTCGTCTCGGGAAGATGACCTCTTCTTCTTTCGTGATTTGGGCTTCTTTTTCGTAGATTGCTCATTAGCAGGACTATCCCCGCTTAACAAATGCTCATAGTCCTCTAGACTTGCGAATGGGGATGCCGTGGCCTTCCCACTGGACTTCCGTTTTTTTCTTCTCTGGTCAAAGACCTCATCTTCATCATCACTACCATCATCTGCATCCCCCATGTCAATGTCATCATCATTGTCACTAGGACCATTATCAGCAGTGGCATCAAAATCTTCTCCCTCGGCAATATCCGAGGGGGCGTCGTTTTCTGCATCACTAGCATTACCGACCAAGTCTTCATCATCTTCATTGGCAACTTCGTCCAAATCATCATAATCATAGTCACCATCTGCTTTCATGGAAATATTAGCCGAATCCAGCATGTTCTCAATTTCTTCATTATCACTCTCATCAGCTCCATCCACGCCACCGTCCACGTCAAACAAATCTTCCGCTGCCTCTTCAACTGCTGTTTTCTTCTTTTTCTTCTTTGGTTTCTTTGAAGAATTCATTTTATTCACATAAAACTTGTGGAAGACCAGATCTTCTGGAGGTACGTCAACTTCAGCCAATGAAAGAATCTCTTGCCCAATTAAAAGGTTGTTCATGTCAAGCTGGGGAAATAAAAATTAAATCAGAAAAATAATTAATTGGCTTGATAGTTTGTCAATGTCCACTGAAACTGATTCAATCACTCGAGCAAGATGCAGGAACTCTACATCCTGAAGGGAAGAATTTTTTTTTTTTTGAAAAAAAAAACAAATTAGATACTGGTCTAGAAATTCCAGTATGTAAGCTAACCTTCCTAGCAGGTTCAATTTGAGAACCACCATGCCATGCGCTTGGCTTTGGTTTCTTCTCCATGAACTTGTCCAGAAACGCGGCAAGTGATAAGTCATTCAGTGGGTTTCCATTGTAGACAATATTGGCCCCAGAAAGAAGAGTATTAGCCATGGTAGCGACTGATGGATGCACATGAGAAGCAAGTACCACCAACTCCCACCAGCTTACTCGGTCCGCATTGCTGAAAGTGCATTAAAAGGAAAGATAAAAAGGAGAACCAACATGTTCAAAAAAGAATTTGACAACACAACCAAAAAGGTTGTTCCTGCAGCGGAGCTGTTCTATCTTCCTCAAAGTTCGAAACAACTTTATTATAATATATATATATATATAGGTAACGTTTGAAATAACTTGCATGGAACGAATATATAGATTAGTTTCTGTCAAATCTATTGATGTCGTCTTTAATTGGCCACCTAAATGTGTTCCAAGCAATGGAAAGTGGGAACCATAAAAAATAAACTGGGAATAATAGATGACTCACCAGTAAGTGGGCTCTCTGTGCCGTGGATCGTACCCTCCAGGCAGCAAAGACTTCTTAGAAGATACTTGAGGCCGCTGCGCATTAAGAGGAGATACTGTTTTGGATTCCTCGATATCTTTTGAATCATTTCTCATAAGAAATTCCTCTGCTTCATCAGAAACATCATCTTCAGAATTAAAATCTGGAGATTCATCTTCATCTTCTGAAGATTCACCATCTGAGTTGGTAGCATCAGTGCTGTGAACCAGCCCACCATCATTTTCCTCTTCCTTTGCTGCAGTGCTTTGTTCCTCGGCAGTTTCTTCAACATCTTCAAAATGTTCTAGTTCTTCATCAATTGACTCATTCTGAAGCACCATGTTCCTGCATAGTGATGGAACTCTTAATTTAAAGGTAATGATAAGGGGACCAAGCCAGTTCACAAAAATCTGACTTACCACAAGGGTGGCCTAGCTTTAAAAACTTCAGAGAGGAGAAAAAGGCATCCACAGGCATATTGAGGGGGCTGCTGAAGTGCAACCTGTTGGTGTATTTGCATATGTAAATCTTTTTCAAAGTGCAGGACAAGCAAAGCCATAAATTATTTAATTGACGGAAACAATGCCCACAACCCTCAAGGATATTATAAAACTTACAAAATGCTAAAAGATAAGAAAAAAGAAAGACCAATTCCCCGCGATTTAAAAAATTCCTCTTTCTTCTAGGTAGTACCAAAACAGCATAGATGAATGTTATTTAAAACATAACTTCTCGATTTAAATTAGCAGGGTGCATTACAACAGCGAATGCGTGCAGAGCTATCCATGTAGATTGTTTGTGTCAGACATCTGTGTGATAAACAAAGGTCTAACAAGAGCAAGAATGCATTTTCTTACTAACCTGAAGCACACGCTTCGCAAAAGCAGCTACACGCTTCAAATTCACATCACTTTTCATTGCTCTAAGAAGAAGTCCAATAAACATTTCTGCCTGTAGAACATTTTCTTCATTAAAGAACCACTTCCCTTAATACACCCATATACTAAGGTGCAAGTCAAATAGGAAGAACGATAACATATGAAAAAGATCGATCTGGTAATGTTAACATCATTATCAGTTCATTCATGATAATTATTCATCTGATAAAATAAGAAATTGACTCCACATTCTCAATGGTCAAGTTGAATCCTGCCAACTACCATGGAATTCAAAGATCTAACCCATACACGCTTATTTGAGAAAATAATAAATTCACAATAGGGACCTTAAATTTGCAAAAAATCGGAAAAGTGATCTCATAATCTGAAACTTCCAACATCAGCAGCCAAAGAATCCAGATCCATGGACAGGTTGGCCAGCTGAAAAGTTTGAATAACCTATACAGAACTAATAATCCAATTTATCCAAAATCCCGTTCTAGTCTCTACCCAAGCCAGAAGATATGTTGGAAATTGTAAGGAACAAGTGAGCCGCAAGGCCACACAGCCAGGAAGTAAGTCTTCCCTTTTACGGATGGTATGATAAAGAGGAGCCCATCCACAACCTTTCCTTACGTCAAGAACGTCTTACTACGCCTTTTTAATTAGGGCTCTTTCCTCCTTACATTAAGGAAAAGCTGTAAACATCAATATACAGCAAAACCTCCACAACTACATTCCCAGCTATATATAGATGTCAATGAGGATCACAGTAGGTAAACTAGGAAACATAGATCTGAATCAGTCTAAATGAGTAGTGGAATCAAAATAGCCTCACCCAATTCCATATCATAAGCTAGTTTAACCAAATGGCATCAAACAGGATAACAGAACACCCAAATAATGTGATAATAAAACCAAAAAAAGATTAAAGATAATAATAATAACAATAAAAAGAATAAATAATCCTGCATCACATTAATATAAGCTCATGCTTATGAACACTCTTAGAAATTGAAATTGAATTTGAATTTGGAGGATGTGCAATCAAACAAAACTACAGAACATCAACCCATATTTACTTGCCTTGGAAGAATTCAAGGCAGCGGGAAGTAGAAGTTTTGCATATAAGGCTCGGTAAAACCGGTCACTAGCAATTTGATTCTTAGAAGATATCTTATCGAGAAGCATTAATGCTTGAACTCCTACATTGAAATTCTTTGAATGAACCTGCAGGGTGAAAGGTTTACATTAACATCCAAACATCTGATATGGACACTGATTTTTTTTAAGGAATGTCCACATTACAGTGCAAAAAATGAAGTTTCCTCTCAACGGATTGCAATAAATTGACATCAAGCATTACACCTACCAGTTGGAAGAGCATGGGCGTTTGGACCTCAATAATGTCATCAGCCTCATTGCTCAAGACATAAGGAAATGCTCTATTTACTCCCTATTAGAATGGAAGAGAGGGAAAGCACAAGTAGTTAGAAACATTTCAGAATAAGCTTTTCCAAAAGCCCTCAATTAAAGCATAACTATAACTGGGAAGCAAACAAAAATATCCTATTCAGAGTAACATTGACATAGAATGAATAAGCATTTATACGAACTGTTAGAAGAGCGGATAGAAGTCGTGAATCCAATTCAACGTGAGTTTCTGAAGAACTTTTCACTCTACTACCCTTACTATCCTTATGGTACCCCTGAGCCTTTTTATCCAGAGCCTTGCCACTTTTATCTATCTTTTGATCAGCACCAGTACCAGCCTCAGTAATCAGGACCTGAAATTGTGAATTGTAACTATAAGGTTCTTCTATCATCCTCACTAAGTCAGAAGGATAGTGCATTGTTGAAGTAAAACAACAATGTCCAACGAAAAAAATTGTAGTTCGTCAGAGAGATGGTCTCTTCATATACATATATATATATATATATATATATTTTGTAAGTATAGGTATGAAACTGTATTTAATTCAAAACTACAATAATAAAGACGAAACTGTATAGAGAACGTGTAAATTTAATTCAAACGTGATAGGAAAGCCATGCACTATAAATGATACAAATTCAAAACAGGAGTGCAGCCATACCTTGAAAAGTCCAAAATACACATCTATTAAACGTTTAGCCACTATTGGCCCATCTCCTTTTTGACTAAGTCGAACTTGGCTTAAAAAGTTAACCTGCATTTGTATAAAACAGAACAAAAAACTTGCAGGTCATACCAAATGAGCCTGAATTGGGTGCACTATGGTAAGGAAAAAAGTTGAGCAAAAGAAATAGAGAGATTTGTGGTGCAATACAGAAGCTGAGGAACACAACCCTTCAGAAATATAATCAAGGTTTTGGAACCAGTTCAGTAGTTTTAGAGAGGTGGTTTCAGTGAAGAAAAACAAATGGTTCCAAATAAGACAGACCCACACTAAATGTCTATGATCATAAAAAATTAATTAAGAACGAATAGGATCTAGTATATGGAAGTTCAAGCTCAAAAGTATCAAGGGGACTTGAATCAGTAAAACAAATGTAAAGAGGCATATCAGTACAGAAAAACACATGAAAACTGGTTGACTTTTAATGGCAAACATGGTTATTGCAATCAGAATACTTTGGTTGACTAAGGACAATGGCAAAAAACCATAAATATCGATGCCAGTCTGGTCATAAGATTCCCAATCAGTCGTACAATCTTGTAAAAGTCAACACGAATAGCAGAAAAATGTGCCAACTAATCTGGCTCACAAGATCGAATGATACTTGACTCTTGAAAGCCAATCATAGCATCCATATATTTGGTGCAAACAAAAGCAAAGAACTTCACTAAATCTCTTACCACTCTGTGTCTACGCGTTTTGTAAGCACAAGATCACCATTATTATACAAGCTACTGGAAAAATATACAGGACAAACTAATATTCAAACTACGCAACAAGTTTCCTCCAAATTACATAGTAGAGACTAAAATTATCAGCAGTAAAAATGAAGAGCCATACAGCATGGTACTTCGCTCGTAACCCTAAATGCGGCCGAAAGAGGAAAGAATCCACCTCATCAATGACCACCACCTGTAAACGGTAGGTCAATAATTAGATCAAATCACCATCCACAATAGCAACCATGACTTTCAGTAAGTGCATCCTAAAAGCCAGAAAACTCAGCAGCAAATTTTCTTTTCCCTTTTTTTGGTGTGGGAGGGGAGTGTGAGGAGGGAAGGGGATTCATAATGACAAAGGACCATGAGCGTGAGAAATCTTACAATATTTGACATATGACCTGTACATACCCTTTCAATAAAAAAAATGCAATGTTCTATGCCCTATAACCCAACTTTTATTAAGTTTAAACTTGAATGTGTCCTTGGTTAAAACAAGCAGGCTAAACCAGTTAACCAACACATAAGCCTTCACATTATACACAAAGCAAACTCTCATGTATACTCCTTGTGTACTTGGGCTTTGCCTATTTCTAGGAATAAAACTTCTTGATCACCTATAAAAAAACTATACACAAAGCAAACAATTAGAATTAACTACACCAGATGACCATACCTTCATATTGGGATGATCAGACAAAAGGTTTGCCAAGTGAAAATCAGCATTGGATGCACCCTTGTTTTCAGGATCTCCCAGCTGTAAGTAATACAATAATTGAAGTAGACAAGGAAACAACTTCAAAAGTTGAAGCAACTTCAATTAAAATCTTCAAGAAGGATTTTTTTTTATAAGTAGTTTCCACATGAGGCAGACTTCAAGGTGAACTTACTTTGTTGACTAACGCAGAAAGCAATCTGCGCTCCTGCTCTGATTTACTCTTCAGCAGCGCATACATTGTCTGAAAAAAAAAAAATCCATGAAATCACAATCACTTTGGCTAAACACCACTTTATATAATTTAAGTTTTAATCCACAATACTCATTATATTTTAATCTTTCTCACTTACTAGTTACGAATTGAAACCTCTCACATATGATTTCAATTTACTTCAACCTTCATTGTCACATGCAGTCAATCAAAATCCACTAACTTTGTAATTTATTCAATAACTCAATTAGCTGCATGATTCTTGAAAACACACTTCCGATTTACAAAAATACCTAGGCAAAGTGCTTTGAAGAGGAGACAATATGCAAACGAAATTCCCTCTCTACCCGCCCCCCCCCCCAAAAAAAAAAAAAAAACGAGAAAGAAAAAACAGATGAGATGGGATAATAATGACCGGACTAACCTTCAACGCCTTATGTTTCAATGCAGGTAACATATCTCTTGATGCTTCCTCAAGCGCACAAATAAACTGTTCATACCTAGAATAAAAAATGACTCATGCATAACTGGAACCAAAGCTCATTTAATGAAACAGATATAATACCTACCTCTGCTTCAAGCATTCCTCCCAATACCAGAAAAGAAGAAGGGAATAACCATCCTTAGTCTCAGGAAGACTATCTACTGGTCGCTGTAAGAGGCTCTTCAGCTTACGATCAGGTAGTAAACTGGTAAAATAAAATTATACAGGATAATCAGTGCAGCAATGAAGCACAATTCACAAATATGAAAATAAGTACAAGCAGAAGTGTTGAAGCAAATGTAATTCTACACTCAAAGTGGACCAGCTTCTTATTGCCAGATCATATAGCATAACACATGGCAAACTAGGAATTGAGCCTCTCATACACTAAATTGACCATTGAAATAATGGGACTCTATAGGATATCAAGAAATAATAAACAGTGTGAACAGTGGCTACTACAGGTGGACGCCACCAATCTAGGACACACCACATACAATTCCTTGTGCCTCAAAGAGGGCATTAAGCAACTACAAAGGGGTCATTTTTCAGGTTGTTAGATGTCATGAAAATAGAAGAGAGAGGGAGAGAACCTTGAAATAAACAGTTCTTTCAGTGCTTCAAAACCTGTCAATGCATGCCGCTTCCCAACTTTTGATGCTACCATTCCTGCAACAAATAACCTGTTCCATTAAAAGCCAGTTCAAAGACCCAATATAACATGCACAACAACTGAACTAATGCAAATCTAATGTCCTTGGATGACAAGAGCACTCAGATGCATAGCATTTGACACAACTGGCTCACATTTTTCTGGCATAATCATAGTGTTTCAAGCCACAGTGAAATGCAATATATAGACAATTCCAGAAAAGCTTGGTTATTATTACTGCTCCCTTTGGCAAATATATCTAATAGGATAAACAATGAAAGGTCAAGAATCCGTATCAAATTAGTATCTTGAGTAAGGCCATAGAAGAACCAAGACCTTAACATTCATTTTTTTCGAAATGCAATATCATTAAGACACGCAGTGGGTGTAACCCTAGTATATAGGAAGTATACAAAAGGAACATCCAACTATTAGGAAGATGAAAGAGCAAACATAGTTGAAATATAAAAAGCTGCAAAGTTGGTAGCTGTTGTGGGAAGCCATCCAATTTATCTGTTGTAAGAATGTGCCTCTTTCTCAAGTTATCATTTGCCAGAACCTTTCCTAATCACCCAAAAAACAGCTAACCTTAGAGATCTTAAGATTCAAAAAACAGCGCTTTACAAACAAAGATTCCACAGAAAGAAGGATATATCTTTCAGGAGATGTTTTGCTGAAAGCTAATCAAAATGATTAGCAGGATGAGAAACATAGATGTAGAAAGATTTAGAAACCAGCAAACACTATTGTCTGTGGCATCCCAATCCCACAATATATATAAGCCATCTTTATTACAAGTGCAAGGAGACAAAACGAAGTATGCATGTTGTATACAAGAGGAGCGCCTGAATAGAAAGGTGAGAGAAAACAAAAAGACAAAATCTTGATAACTAGCAAGGCTATAGCTATTCTGAGCTGACATCTAGCCAAAGAATTTCTAGCTCTATGGATCTAAGGTCATCCGTCACATTCTCAAAAAATCTTCAATCTCCACTCATTGCATTCCTTTCAAATGCACCACATTACATTCAAAGAATCCATCCGCCAACTTTCCGTGCTACATTGACATACATACTGGGGGTGGCAATTCGTGCTGTCATTCGGATTCATGTCGGGTTATTTGGGTCGTGTCATTAAAGAGCCAACCCTAACCAGACTCGAATAACAAAATGAGTCATTCGAGTACGTGTCATCCAGGTTCGTGTTGAGTCAGCCAGATTCATGTCAGATTAACCTGTTTTTCTTAGTCTTCATGCTCTTACATGCATTTTCCAATGAATCTATTTAAAAACATAATCATCGTATGCTTTAAGTTGTTACAATATATGGAAAAAATATCTAATTTCTACTTTAGCACTTATTGATTAATATATTTTTTTGATAAGTAACTTATTGATTAATATATAACTGAAGGAAAATAATTAGTCCATAAACAGCTTCACAAAAACTCTCTCACAAAGTGATGTGCCGTAATGTGGTACTTTAGATTATTGTAAAGTAAATCTGATGTACTACATCATGCCACATCACTTTGTGAGGTATTTTTTGTGAATCTCTTTGTGGGCGTAGCAGTTCTCATAATTGAGATTAACAACAAAACATAAACTTTTTATTTGAAACCTTACTGCGTCCTCCTCCTCCTCCTCCTCCTCCTCCTCATTAATTGAAAGGCCCATTGATCAACAAAGACCACTGGGCCTATAGCCTTGCTTGAGGTGTATATAATATGCAAGGAAGAACTTGAACAATTCTAATTTTTTCATGGATTCCTCAATAAAATTTTGTTTACCGATAAAAAAAAAAAAACAATACTTACCAAATCAACCAGAAAAAAGAAGAAGTAACTTAAGTTTCACGCCTAAATTGCATAACTTTTATAAACCTAATAAGCTTATTCAGAGTCCCTAGTTGAGAAGCATAACCAAACCTTCTTTAACCACAGTTGTAGAATTTCTCATTTTCTATTTTCAGAAAAGAAATTATTTTCCAATTAAACAAAAAATGGTTGTGGAAGAAACAAACTAAACAAAATACCCTTTTGTTGTACAACTCATGAAGTTCAAAGATTTCATTTCCAGAAGCATATTTACCCAAAAGCGCATCGAGTGAACGCAAATTGGCAATTGGATTGTCCCCCACCATAACCGAGAATGCCGAGACCTTATCGGCTGCAGTACCAGACCTTTGTGTGACTACCAACATCTTAATATCCCCGCTCTGCCCTCTCGAGGTCTCGTAATCCTTCGTATACTGTGCCATCAACCGTTCCCCGAGCTCCCTCTTCTTCTCCACCACAGTCTTCAATTGCTCCACATTCCTCGCTTCCGATCTCTTCCCCTCTCCAACCACCTTTGCTTCTAGTTCCGCAGCATCCACATACCACACTCCTACCCCACTAGCTTTCACTAGTGGCAGTTTTGGTAAATTCTTGAATTTATTAAAACCCTGTTGCTTACCGTGATCATCAAGTGCCAATACGGGTGCCTTGGCCCTCTCGTTTTTGTTCCAGTTCTGGTCCTTTGGCTTCTGATTACTCCAGATTTTCTCGCTGGGATTTAAATTCTGAGTCTTTGGCTTGTAATTACCCTTGGGTTGTGATTTGTCAAATCCCTTAGGCTTGGATTTTTCTTTATCCTCGTTGGTATTGTTGGTGTTTTGGGTCTTTGGCTTGTGTGGTTTTGAGGGTTTTGGTTTGAGAGGACCTGTTTTCCGAAAATCGGAATCGTTGAAGCCTGAGTAGGACGAAGGTGGGAGAGAGGAGAGGCCGAGAGAAGAAGCAAAGGAGGCTACGTCGGATTTGAGAGTATCTATGTCTTCTGGGGCCTTCGAAGGTTTCTTCGATTTCAGTGAAACAGCCATTGTCAAATAAGGAGCTTCGAGACACGAGGGTTTAAGGTTTTGAATGGAGCGTTGGGGAGGTCGTAAAGCTGTGATCTTTGCGCGAGCAGAGAGAGAGAGAGAGTAGGGTTTATACCTTTATTGAGCCGAAGGACTCGAGTCACTCGATGCAAAGTAACCGGCTCGGTTTGGGTTTTATAACGTTTTTTTTTTTTTTTTTTTTCGTTAAAGTTAACGGCAAGTATTTAACGAGCGAAGAGTATTGAGAAGCAAACCAGTAAATCAGGTAGATACGATCTATTCCGTGGCCAAAAGAGAAATGAATGCTTCGAGAAAACAATAAATAGCATCGGCCCCCATGTGTTTTTCTCTGCTTCCTTCAATTTTCTTTTAAAAATGGAACGCGCCCGTTAGGACCTTGCTAATTATCTTCTTCTTTGCGGGTTGGTTGTATGCAGGATGACAAATGGATGAATATGGAGGTTGCGTGTGAGAGTAAATGGATGAGAGCTGTTTGATAAAAAGCATTAGAGCCACACCATTCATTGATAAAGTTCCTTCTTTGAGGGAGGACCAACCTCCATACAGGAAATTCAACTACAAATTCCACTTAGACAAGACTTCCAGAATCGTTCTTCCCATCTCTCTGCGCTCCCCTTATGTCCCTTACAATTCTCACAGCATATCCCATAACAGAAAAGGAAGTAAGGGTAAAAATTAAAATGACTAACAAAAACAACATTATTAAATGCAGATCTCCGGGAACGACGTTGTCTCAGTTGGTTTAATAGAGTAATGCTACATACAGTTGTAAAGTGCGTAAGTGTCGTGCAGTCACATTGAAAAATAGTAGTGTCTACTATTAAAAAAATAATTTTTTTCATGTAAATTCCATATTTATTCATTTTATTTAAAATAATTACACAGCATTTACACACTCGTGATTGTAACTATCATTTCTCTGAATTCATAACAGAGCCTCAGCTTGTGTGAATATTCCTCTCTCTTCCCAAAATGACCTCTCATTTGTTTAATTTTTAATGACATTTATAGATTAAAGAATTACGATATTCTTAAGTATATCCATTTAATTAAGGCAAGTGGTCCTATACCATAATACTAATTGGTGTAGACTAATTACCCTTGAGATAAATGCTTTACTTATAAAAATATTTTAAAAAATAATTTCACAAACTGACGTAACTTGATATAATACGTTATATTATAAAGTTAATTTTATTATAAAATAGATCTAATGTATCATACAAAGTCATGTAAGTTTATAAATTTATAAAATGGATCCTTCTAGAGTCACCGCAGGGGGTTCCCGCTAATGTATTTGATATGTTTTTTTTTCATTTTTTACATACATTTTTTTAATATTTTAAAATATTTTTAAAAAAAAATCCCATCACGATTAAAAAATATTTTTTAATCAATAAATTAAAAAATTAAAAAAAAATCCCAGCGGGAGCTCCCAACGAGAAGACTAGTATTATCCTTATAAGATTTCATTATGGTCGTAACACTTCTCAATTTAATAGGTGTATGTTAATATGTATATGCATTAGGCTAATTTATGTCTGCCAAGTAAATTTAAGATTAGAGTATATAATGTTTTTATTTGGTGGTTCTACTTCTCTCTATGCATGCAATTAACACAAGTTAATATGTATGATCTATAATATAATACGAGTCCAAAATTATGATACCAACTGAGTGAGGCGTGTTTCGCCTTTAATCATCAAGTAAATTTCTAGCGACTCAATAAAAATTGGAATCATATTTGAATTTATAATCCAAAAAGTAATCATCATCAACGTTATAAAAGATCAGGACATCTCATAATCATTATAAAGCTAATTAATTATGCCTACTAACCAAGTGATTAATGTGATATTTAATGCATAATCTTTCACTCTTATCGTCAATCAGTCTTCCTGCATGGAACGAAGGCTATGGTTGTTGGCCAGGGCAAATAGCATTTATTGGCATAACTTCCGAAGAAAAAAAAAACGAATAAATAATAATTATTATCGTCAATTACTATTCACTATTTCACATCTCACGTATTATAAAAAAACACTTCACACTTTAAAAAAGAATGTTTAAATATAAAGTGTGTGAGTAAATAGTGGTTGATATATAACAGAACTCGTAAATGTTTTTGTTGGATTGAAAATATTATTTTCTTTCTGGCTGTGGCTGATGCAGTGGTTGTTGATATAGGCAGTTAATAGGTATGAAAATTTTGAGAACGGTAGTGAGCTACTGTCAACCAAATGAATAAATATAGATAGAAGTTACTATTGGTAGTAATCATTTTGTATACATGATGTGATATCATATAGACCACACATCTCTTAAGTCTAAAAAAAAATAGAAAACTAGAAGCAGTCATGTAGTGAATGCAAAGTATGCACTGCTACAATAACTTATCTCTAGCATTACTCTAACCAAAGTACCAAACACACAAAGATTATTCATTTTTCTTTTCTTTATTTTTTATTTTTTCCTCTCCAAGAAACACACACCTAATCTGATGGATTAAAATTCATTTTACAAAACAAAAAAAAAAAAAAAAAAAAAACATAATCTGATCATAGTGAACCCCACATGTGACCTCCATGTAAAACGGCTGCAAACCTTGTCTTTTAAAAAAAAAACAAAAAAATATAGTGAATAATATTATCTTGGATCGAGTCCCATTAGTGTAAGTTGTCCACCTCAGGTATTTTTCTTGGAGTAATGGTACAGACAACATATTTTACAATAAATTTCATAATATTTATTGTAAAATAAGGATATCTTATAAATAAGGGCATTCAATAAAGATATTTTTGTAAAATAAATTTCATAACATACTTTTAAGATATTATTGTATAAAATATTGTAAAAAGTAACGTATTTTTATCATTTTTCTTTTCCTTGCAAGAATAAATAGTGTTACGTATGCATAGTATAATTTTATGCATAATATTGTATATATTGAATGTCATGAATTTTATTTTTCAGTTAAAGTTTTTATAATTATAATAATTAATAAGTCAACATGATTATGTACATAAAATTATGAATATAAATATCATTTTTTTGGTTGAAGTACCATAGTACCAATGTACCTCCTTTAAAACTTGAGTGACTGCTCGTATTTTACATACGTGGCAATACAATGCTAATTACGCTTTCATATTGAATGGCGTCCTTTCGATTCCTGTGTCATGGCTCCGTTTTTCATAGCCATTAATTTTGCACATCGTATTAGTAAATATGCTTTGCAACGGTTGCGATAATCAAGGGTAGGGCTGCAAACGAACAGGGCTGCTCGTGAACAGCTTGGGCTCGACTTGTATAAACTAGGTTCGGATTCGGTTCATTTGATAAATGAGTTGTCTGTGATCACTAATATTGGTTCAAATATTAAACGAGCTAAACTCATGTAATCTCGACTCGACTCAGTGTAGGCTCGTGAACAAAATTCGTATAAACTTGATTTAATTCGTTATGGGCTCGTCACAATACTCTTAATATTTCTATATATAATATTTTATTTATTTAATTGCTAAGGTTATGGTGTATTTAATTTTAATATGTCTTTTGTTTATTTTATTTTAGTCTTTTGAGTTTGGACTTTTTGTAGTTGATTTATAGTGTTTTATTTCTTTTGGATCGTGTGTGTGAAGTTGATGCCCAGCCCATTTCAAGTAAGGGCCCAATCCCTTTTGATTAAGTTATGTGTTTTGACCATGATAGAAACCTAGAGCCCCTTCTTATGTGTTGTTCCCCCAACCTCCCTCTCATTTTTCTTCTCTCTTTTTTCTTTATTCTTTCATCTTCTTTCTTCTTTCGTCTTTTTTCTTCTTTCTTTTTTCTTCTTTATTCTTTCTTTCGTCTTTTTTCTTCATTCTTCTTTCTTTTTTCTTCTTGCTACAGAGAATTCGCATGCCGCTGCACCTCCTCTGCATCGTCGTCCACCACGCACTGTTGCTGCTGCGCCTCGTCCTCTTCCATCTCCCCATAGCTCTCTCTCTCCTCTACATTCGTGTGTTATTGTCGGTGTCTCCCTCCACCATTGAACCCATGCCATGAAACTTGAAACAAGTATTCAAGTCGTGAAGTCCAGACAGAGTGGAATAGCTCGAGCTCGTATAAGCTCATTTATTTTTGGTATTCGAGTTCAAGTCGAGCTCGATCTTAATATATGTTAGGCGAGCCGAGCTCGATTAGAAATCTCTAATACTTTTTGAGCTCGAGTCGAGTACAAGCAGATATATATGTTAATCGAGCTCGTGACCCCTAGTTCAAATTCGACTTGACTCGGTTCATTTGCAGCCCTAATCAAGGAATATGGTTCTCTGAGGAGACACATGGTGATACGTGGAGTTATGGCGTCTTGGGAGGCCAAACATCAATCCTGCCTATATAAGGCCCTCCTCTACATTAGGAAACCCATTAGACTCATTCTATATTTTCTCTTTTATTCTGTGATTCTTGCTCTGCTGCTTGAGTTCTCAGTTCCTTTGTTTTCTTTTGTTTTCCTTCCGAAGTCTCTTTGCATTTTCTTTTATCTTTCATGGCTCCGACAGAATCTTCACACCTTAGTAGGCGTCGGGTCCTCTGGCGTAGCTCAGGCCGCTATTGGCATTGGCAGCCTAAGCACCACAGGGTGGAATCGCTAATCCTCCGTTGTTGGGGTCCCGAACCCCTTACTCTCGTTCTTGCCATTTTGGTTATTGTGCCTCACTCGTTCTCACCCTTTTGCTTACGGGGCTCGACTTCAAAGCCACTCTCTACAGCTTGTTTTGCTCGCACGGAGCATAATTTGATCGGGCTTGGTTATAGTGGTGAATGACCTTCGTCCGGTAAGTGGTTCCAACAAAGCCCGCCGCCAAATAATGCTGCAACACATCAACAATCTCCAGACATTTGGGTGCAATTGGGAAGGGCCAAGCCAAGGCAATCTAGAAGGTCACAAACAGGGCAAGGGAATGACAATCTCAAGCCGCATGCAAACATGGAAGGGTATAGGCCATAGGGCCACCCTAGTGGAATGACCCTCTACATTGACAGCGCCCTCATCAGGGCCAGGAACTTTGAAGGAAGCTGACTTCGGTACTTGGTAGGTGAGAGCTAAGAAGGCCAGTGTTGGTTTGGTGGTGGTCGAGCACCATTCGCTGCCCAAAAACAACGACCCGGTATCCACGAAGCCCCCACCAAAAACATTGGGTTGAACAGATGTTTCAAAAGCCATCACCGCCATCGCGCGAGGTAGCAAAGAAGATTGGTCAGAGATAAGAAAAATTGAGAGAACTAAAATAGCGGGACAATCACAATGCAATGGGCGGAAACCAAGTCCCTCTCCCATGTTTTATAAGTAGAGGGTGAAGGTTAGACTCTCATGCACCGTGGCAATAAGGGTACTCACCATTTCGGATTCTGGGAACATGGTTTACAAAGCGACGCAAACTAGAAAAGCCGTCTAACAACCTTTCATTAAATGAACTAGAAAAGATGTCATGAAAGGGTGAACCCATCAAGGAAGATAGGAACGCCGTAAAAAATGCCAATCAGCTGAAGTCTCTCAGGACCTCAAAACAACATAATAAGGTTCCCGGCCTTGGTAGTAAGGCGAGATCGGATCATGAATAAATTCTCACTGTACTCTTTCGGTGAAAATTAGTAAGGTAACTATAAGGAGATTTTCCCCACTAAGCCCAAAAGGACCGTAAATGAAAGGAAACAATATCAAAAGTCCGACCCGGAGTAACGGGCCCCTAACCCAGTCAACGAGAAAGCTCCTTTGTACATAACATGTCGGAGGGATGGTGCTGCAAAAGATGAGACTCGTCGATCTGAGGCCCCCTCGGGTAGTGTCTAGTCCTTGAGTGCCCGCCCGCATAGCAGACGTAATATACTGGGAGTCCTTATTCTATTGACAGAAAGGGGAGGAACGGACCAGAAGGGAGACAGTCTGAGAGAAGGAAGTCGGATAATCACGCCGCATTAATAGCTCCACCACTAGGACAACACGCCACATTAATAACGTCGTTGTAGAGCCACGCCGTATTTAAAGATTCTGACACAAGGAACAGTACAGGGGACGCGGACGTCATGGCAGCAGGCACTATATGCTCCTCGGCCTGTAGTATAAATAGCAGATCCTAGGTACAAGAATATATCTTTGATTCATAGACCCTCTTACTTATTTGATATCCTCCAAGAATATTTACTAATTTTGGCATAGGAGGTTACCCGACCTCTAGGCTGCCCTCTCAAAGCCGTAGTCTTTTCTACCTTATGCAGGGCCCTTTTTGAAGATCTAAGTTGTCTGAATTTGGCCTAAAAGTATGCGAAACACGACGTTAACACCTATGTCAATCATTAAGGTGGGGGCATCAGTCCAAACAAGACGAAATCGGGACCAAGGGCCGACCTCAGCTCCACCGCCCATGCGAGTAAGGGTGCGGAGGGCATGATGGTTGATTTTTTGCGCCGCTAAAGGAGGGTAACATGCCTAGTGCAAAGTATTATTTAGAGTAACATGTTGCTATGCTACTTAGTCTAGGCGCTTGAAAAAATCCTAAAGTTGACGTTGTTTTATTATAGGGTTTTGTTTTAAAACACCCATCCCCCTACTCTCTCTCTCTCAAATTCTCATGGTCGGGGCTCAAATTACCTCCGCCCATGCCATGTAGGGGAGGGGCAAAGGTAAAGGTCCCCGAGGGTGTGGGTAGTATCTTTAATGTTACTATTTGTAGTTGATAAAGAGGATTCATCTTGGGTCATAAAATATTAACTAACATCGAAATGCTTTTTCTTTGAAAAAATTCTTAGTTTTTTAAATAACTTTATAAATTCAAAGGCATATCATGACCCTAGCGTTACTTGATAATTGTATCGATAATATAGAGATAACTAATTACAGAAAATCCAAAAATCTAAAAATTAAAAGTTCAATAATTGTTTTTAAAATTTAAACTCATGAAAATTTAAAGTACTCTTGCTTTGTCGTTGTGACACTAAAAATAAATAAAATGAATAGAAAAATCTAATATGACTTTTAAATAGGTTTACTTATGTACTTTTATTTTTTTTATAATTAAGAAAGTGGGAATTAGTGAATTTGTGTTTTTTTAATGGTTAAATATGTTTAAAAAATACTTCAAAGAAAAAAAAAAACCATCTAAGTTTGTATATCAAAATCATGTCAATTCATCTCAACTAATAATTATAATTTTACTAAATTTTTAAATAAAATAAAATAAAAAATTTAAAAATTTAAAATAAAATAATATTATAAAATAATATTCTCACAATATTTTATCTAACTTTCCGCTTTTGTCAATATTATATCCAAATCTTTATCTAATTGTCCAAATGTAAAATTGTAAAAGTTAATAAGAGCTAGGACTCTGAATCCGATATAAATACATAGTTGCACTTTAGGGTTTTACGGTGTTCTCCTCAGCTCCCTGAAGCATGGCTACCGCTGCCGCCACACCTCGCCTGCTCTCGCAGAAGGAAGCCGACATTCAAATGATGTTGGCTGCGGAGGTCCACCTAGGAACTAAAAATTGTGACTTTCAAATGGAGCGCTACGTATTCAAGCGCCGTAACGATGGTATTTCTCGTGTCATCTCTCAGATCGCGCACTTTCTTCCCCTCTTGCCTGTGTCTTTAGTGTGGTCGAGCGATGAGAAATTTGAAATGGAAGTCAAAAAAAAAAAAGAAAGAAGGGTTTTTGAGTTGTTTTTTTTCCAATTATTTGGTTTTGTTTCGAATGATTGTAAAGGGAAGTGGGAATGATGGTCTTTTTTTTGTTTCTGCGTTTTGTTTTTGGATCATCAAACAGGAAATTTGTGGTTTTGTTGGGTTTTATTGAGAGACCGAATATGTTGAATGGCTTGTTCGTGTTTTTTAATACCAATTTATGTTTTCTGTACGCATATATTTTTTCTTATATGAGTTGTCAAGAGCAAATGACGTATTATGTTCCATCTCTGCATATGTGAAAATGTCATTTACATGCGTTGGTTACAGGTGAAATTTTCTAGCATTACGAAATGGTGTTTTGATGCTTAGGTATATACATAATCAACCTGGGAAAGACATGGGAAAAACTTCAGCTGGCAGCCCGGGTTATTGTTGCAATTGAGAATCCTCAGGACATCATAGTACAGTCTGCTAGGCCTTACGGTCAGAGAGCAGTCCTTAAGTTTGCTCAGTACACCGGTGCCCATGCAATTGCTGGAAGGCACACACCCGGTACGTTCACCAACCAGCTGCAGACATCGTTCAATGAACCCCGTCTCCTCATACTTACCGATCCAAGGACAGATCACCAGGTGAATGCTGCCTTCCTCAATTTAATGCGATGCCTAGTTTTTGGTTCTGTTACCGGTTGGAAATTTGTTTGAGATAAATTTTAATGCAGAAGTTCACCCCCGGGATTATTTGGGACCTGTTACCGGACATCCGGTGCCAATAAAAAAAAAAATTATTGTAGAAGTTACTTGAAGGATATATATTGTTATATATTGGAGGATATATTTATTGTCACGATTTTTTTTGCATTAATATTTGCTTGTTCTGCACTTCTTTATCTCAATTTTTCCTCACCGTGAAAGGATGCTTGCAGCCTATTAAGGAAGCTGCTCTTGGAAATATCCCAACGATAGCTTTCTGTGACACTGATTCGCCAATGCGGTATGTTGATATCGGGATCCCCTCCAACAACAAGGGGAAGCATAGCATAGGATGTCTCTTTTGGCTGTTGGCAAGAATGGTTCTACAGATGCGTGGTACTATTCGTCCTGGGCACAAGTGGGATGTGATGGTGAGGAGGAAACTAGACGGCTTTGTTTGGTGGACTTCTTGCTGAGAGCTAAATTGCTAATTTTAAAAAAATTGGTCATCCATATGTGCAGGTGGATTTGTTTTTCTACCGCGAGCCCGAGGAGGCTAAGCAACAAGAAGAAGAAGAAGCGGTTGCCATCCCAGATTATGGTCTTGCCGATTATTCTGCTGCTCCCCTTGCATCTGATCATTGGCCTGTTCAAGGTTCTGATGCCCAGTGGATCCCTGACGTTCAGCAACCTATTTCAGCAGTTCCTGCTGCTCCCTGGGGCTCAGAGCCAGGTAGAAGTAATTTACCTGCTTTTGTTATAAACTATTGAACATATTTGACGTATTGTTTAAACATATTTGACTGATTGTTGTATTTGACGTGGTCATCTAAATTATAAACTATTTTCATTTACAACTATGTGCATTTGCTTGTTTTTCTTGTCTGGATTAAACTGCTCAAGTCCTGCCTTCTTTTACTATCTCGTCTGTCAGCATGGAAGAATTCAACTATTATTCGAATGTTCGTCGAACCTCTAAAAATTACTATTCAAATTTCTTTGGATACAATTCACATGCAGCATCCTTGGCTGTTAGCCTGTTAATTTAAGAAACAACCCGTGCTTATAATTTATTAACATTGACCTTATAAAAAAAATCATTTGTTAACATGTAACGGTTAATATAGAAAATTATCTATTATGGACCTATGCTATCTTTTATATATGCCAACATTTTTTCGAAATTATTTTTTATCCTTTGTTGTTCAATTGCAGTTGCCATGACAGGGGAATGGGATGCTGCTCCAGCGCCACCATTGACTACCCCTGTTGTTGAAGGGGCTGCTCCTGCTGCTCCTGCTGCTTCTGGATGGGAATGAAGTTTGAAAGCTTTTGCTTACATAATTTTATTTAAAAATCACTTTAGTTAGTTTTTTCAAGTAGTTCAGTTTTCTGTTGTGAAACGAACTTGTTTATTGGCACACGTTTACTCTATTGAATTTCAAAGTTTTTTTCACTTTGCTGTTGGTACCTATAATAGAGTTGTTTTATTTGATAAGTGTTATGGTTTGATATTTTTCAATCAATACAGGACTTGTATTTATGGATCTCCCCAATGCTCTACTAATATAATGATTACATCCTCATTTTCGCACTGCTTTTTGGGTACCCTATAAAGTCTTTGTGGGTTAATTATCAAAATGGGGAGGATTCTATCTTTGCATTGTTGATTGCTAGAACCACTTGTTTATCCAGAAACCACAAAAAGAAAAACATGCCATTAAGTATCACGCTTTTGTTTTATTTCTGCATACATTTCCAGTCTATGATCGTTGCTGCTGATTGCTCTACGCGACATGCATTGTTAAGTGCTTTATTATCTTTGATTTCTCCGTATATTGATTCCACTTTAAGTGATAGCTTGCTGTATTTGGATGCTACGGTGATATTGATTTGTGAATAATAATAATGTTTTATAGATCCTAATATGTGTTTGAATGCATGGAATTAATTGAGATATGTGTTTAAATTATGAAATAAGTTAAGACTTAATTAACTTTTTATAAAAAGTTAAAAAAAATAATGAATCTCATCATGATTGATTTGAGATAAATTAAGATAGAGTAACATATATTTATCATCATTTTTATTATCATCATATCATTATTTCATGATATGACATTAGACAATAAGTTTACAAATAAAATATAATAAATAATCATCAATCATCTAATATTATATAATGAGAAGATGACGAGAATTGAAGTGATGAGTAGCATTACTCATTGAGATAATCTTGATATCCAAATATAGCTCCGCTTTAATTATACTTATTATAGATTTACAAGACTACAATTTCAAGATTGAGAAATTTTATTTGCAGTCCATATGAACTTACATGAACAATCTCCATTTGAAGAATATATGTAAACTAAATTTTCAAGATTACTTAGATCATATTCATCAAAAAGATTACTAGGATCAAATTCAATTGAAAATCTGAATCTTTTTATGGTTGTATTGGGTATCCTTTAGAATTAAGTGGGCGAACAATGATCATCTAACACAAAAATGGGAACACTTACCAGACATTAAGTCTTCTTTGTTTTCTAATATTGAGTTGAAATAAATGTTGAAAGTTGAATAAAATATTATTAGAATATATTTTTTTAATATTATTTTTATTTTAATATTTGAAAAAATTGAAATTTTTATTTTATTTTGTGTAAAATTTAAAAAAAATTGTAATAATTATATGAGATGAGAATGATTGTAAGAACAAACGAGACCGGCCTCGTTTGGTTATGCAGTTCAGATGAGATGTTTTGAATAGTAGTGAAATTTTTTAGTTAAGATGAGATGAAATAAGATGGTATGTTAAAAAATGTATGTTTGAATAATGAGATGTGTGAGGAAGGGAAAATAAAGAAGCCCATACGGGCCCAGCTACCACGCCTAGGCCACCTAGAGTAGAAATAAGGGGACAAGGGTAAGAAGAGTCAGGAGGTAATGGGGGTGTGGGGCTGTCAGGAGGTAACGTTGGTGCCAGGGGGTCCAGGAGGTAACGTGGGTGCAGGGGCTGTTGGGGGGGCGCGGTCAGGCACGCAAAGGCTGGGCCTTATCTCCAGGGGGCGCACGCTGGTAAAGGGATTCAGATAAATAGAGGGGGAGGTTCTTCTTCTTCGGGGTCTTCTTCTTCTTCGTCTTCAGTTCTCCTTCTTCCTCTTCAACCTTTCCAGAGAACACAGATCTCCAGCAGATGCCTCTTCTCCAGTAAATTTATATACAACATCACTATTGTATAATTATATATGAGAGACTGTAAATAAGAATATTATAGTGGATTTCTCCTCCCCAAACACCCGTGGACGTAGGCATATGCCGAACCACGTAAACCCATGTATTCATCTTTTTACTTTATCTGCACTCATGTTTTCTATTCACCGTCATGAACGTACGCATTGCTACTATGCACTGCACTGGAACACTGTCGGGGGCTCCAAACAACACCGAAAGAGACCCAAGTCTTCCCAATGGGCCGAGAATGACTCTTTCTCCCCTTCCAGCCTGTTAAACGATTTTTACCGCATCAACTGTGGCACCATCTGTAAGATCTGATCACTTTCTAAGCCGGATGTGAGAGAATGATGATTTTCTGATGCGCTATATAATCTCTGAATGGACAAGCGAAACTTACTCCAGATAAGTAAACTGTTCTGCTCTTATTTTTATTAATGATGCCATGGCACAATCGGGGCTCGGCAGTAAGGGCAGGCACATGGCACTTACAGTTTGAATGCTCGGGCCGCTCATCTCCCCAACCTGGGAGAGTGTAGTCTATGCTCAGGGAGCATGCGCATTCATGCATGAACATGTGTCGTAAATGGCACTATGCACTTAAATGCACAGTGTCGCCATGTACGTAGAGGCCATGCATGGCACGGTGAACAGTGCCATGCATTGCAACCAGACGGCTGCACGTCCCGTGCACCTGCGGGCAACCTCGTGCCCACACCGTGTCTCCACTTCGGGCCCCGACATTCTCTGTCGCGGTCGTGGCAGTCACTGTAGGTGCTGGCCGTGCACAACGGGGCAACGTGTAAAAGTTGCCCAACGCCCCCGAGAGTCTCGCGGCTGGCCACCGCGAGCCCGTCTGACTCTCCGGCAGCCACCACTTGAGCCACCGGGAGTTTCTGTCCAGAGTGACGTGATCCCCCCTGGCCTCGCCCAACTGTAGGTCTGCTCTCCACGGTGCACGCCAACGTACTCACGGAGGGGCCACGGCCTCGCCGTGGCCTGGCCAGGGGCTGCGCCAACAATGTCCATGTGAACTGCCGGTGTCGTCTGTCCCCTTGGAGACGACCCATGGCTGTCTATCCGTGGCAGAGGCCTTGTAGAGCCACTGGCAAACACATCTCACGGGGTCCTCCACCTCCACCTCCACGGCTCGGCTGACACCCCCACGGGGTCCTCCTCCTCCTCGGCTCGGCAGACATCCCCACGGGGTCCTCCTCCTTTTTGGTTCGGCAGACTCCCCCATGGGGTCCTCCACCTCCTCGGCTCGACAGACACCCCCACGGGGTCCTCCTCCTCCACGGCTCGGTAGACACCCCCACGGGGTCCTCCTCCTCCTCGGCTCGGCAGACACCCCCACGGGGTGGTCCTCCTCCTTTTCGGTTCGGCAGACACCCCCACGAGGTCCTCCTCCTCCTCAGCTCGGTAGACACCCCCACGGGGTCCTCCTCCTCCTCGGCTCGGTAGACACCCCCATGGGGTCCTCCTCCTATTGGATCCTCCTCCTCTTCGACTCGGCAGACACTCCCCACGAGGTCCTCCACCTCTTCGGCTCGGCAGACACCCCCCATAAGATCCTTCACCTCTTTAACTCGGCAGACACCCCCACAGGGTCCTCCACCTCGTCGGCTACCCCCACGGGGTCCTCCACCTCTTCGGCTTAGGCACACCCCGCACGGGCCCTCCTCTGCTCATGGTTCTCCACGACAGCACCTCAGCTTGGGAAGTAGTACCTGCATGGCAGCCCACCAACTCGGGACAGAACCACCTTCATTGGGCTCACTTCCTCGGTAGCATGAGACTTGTTGGAACCCACGTTGAGTCGAGCTTGCATGTTCCATGCAATAATGCTCACGGACTCTAAAAAAAATTAAAAATTAAAAAATAAAAAAGAGAAAAAGATGGGCAAAGCGACATATAGCAATGAAGTGCGAAAATAACTTGGGCCATCGGGAGTTTATTTTTACTAACGAAATTACTTCTTATAGTGCGAAAACACCAGTCATGTGGCCCTGCGCTCCAACGAAGCAACTTGGCATCGACCCGCCGTCCAACAAAGCCGAGTCTCTACACTCTCAAGAAGACGGGTCCATTGATTCACTGCGGGGTAAGGCCAAGTCCCAGGACTTGTCGTCGATCCCCCCGTCCAACAAAGTCAAGTCCACTCGCAAGAAGACGGGTCCCTTAACTCGTTAAGTCGAGTCCTTACACTCGCAAGAAGACGAGTTCATTGACTCACTGCGGGGTAAGGCCCCAAGTCTCCGAACTTGCCGCCAACCTCCCGTCCAACAAAGTCAAGTCCTTACACTTACAAGAAGACGGGTCTATTGACTCGCTAAGCCGAGTACACTCGTAAGAAGACGGGTTCCTTGACTCGCTAAGCCGAGTCCTTACACTCGCAAGAAGACGAGTCCCTTGACTCGCTGCGGGGTAAGATCCCAAGTCTCCGAACTTGCCGCCGACCCCTAGTCCAACAAAGTCGAGTCCCTACACTAGCAAGAAGACAGGTCATTTGACTCACGCCGAGTGCCATGCTCGAGCCATAACCATTGCCAATGGGTTACCTTTGGGGAACGAGCCCACGGAGTTAACGGGACTCCTAGCTCCACAACCGCCATGCGCGGCTTACTTTCGGGAACGAGCCGATGGGCTTGACAACCGCCTAAAGTGGACCCAATGGGTCGACGGGCCCTCTGACCACTTTGCGTGGATAACTTCACACTAACAACCAAACAAAGGCATCAAACGAACGTACACTTTACAAATAACAACAAACATTTGAGCTTTGTGCTCACACCATACGCGGTCGAGTCCATCTCCCACCTTAGCCGAGCTTCGCGCTCGCACTCTACGCTGTTGAGCCCATCTCCTGCCTTAGCGCTCGCACTCTATGCGGTGGAGCCATTTCCCGCCTTAGCCGAGCTCCGCGCTCGCACTTTACGCGGTGAAGCCATCTCCCGCCTTAGCCAAGCTTTGTGCTCGCACTCTACGCGGTCAAGCCCAACTCCCGCCTCATCCAAGCTACGCGCTCGCACCATTAGCTGAGGCTCGCACTTGCACTCTATGCGGTCGAGCCCATCTCCCGCCCTAGACCCGCATAAGCTGCCTACCCATACTCACTCTACGTAATCGAGCTCGTATTTGAAACCTGAATTTGGAAATATTTACTGTTTGCGCCAAATGAACAAATGAACGGGGACTGGCCTCCGGAATTTACTTCCCTAAGTATCTGGGCAGATCAAGTCGGCAACATTTTTACCTCTAAGGATTCTCAAGGTCCTTACTTGCCCTCAAGAATCGCGGGGTACTATGAGGGGGGAAAAATAAAGAAACTCATACGGGCCCAGCCACTAGGCCTAGCCCACGTGAAGTAGAAATTAGGGGATAAGAGGGGGTAAGAAGAGTTAGGAGGCAATGGGGTTGTGGGGTTGTCAGGAGGTAATGTGGGTGCCAGGGGGGCCAGGAGGTAATGTGGGTGCGATGCCTCTTCTCCAATAAATTTATATACAGCATCACCATTGTATAGTAAGATATGAGGGACCATGAAAGATTGTAAACAATAATATTATAGTGGATTTCTCCTCCTCAAACGCCCGTGGACGTAGGCATTATGCCGAACCACATAAACCTATGTGTTCATCTCTTTACTTTATCTGCAATTATGTTTTTCATTCATTGCCATGAGCGTACACATTGCCATCGTGCACCACATTGGAAAACTGTCGGGGGCTCCGAACAATATTGAACGGGGCCCAAGTCGCCCCAGTTGAGCGATTTATACCACATCAATAAGATGAGATAGTTTTACGTTTTGAGATTTGATAAAGGGGTGGGTCTCGCCAACGATTGAAAATCATTTAGTAATTATTGGGTAATAGTTATGAATATATTAATAAAATGAAATATTTATTACTAATTAAAAAATCTATAAACAATTTAAATCCCAAATTTTTTTTTTGTTGTTGTCCGAAATTACTCTATATTCCCAAAAATTAAAATTTATTTGTTAAAAGATATTATTCTATTTATGACCTATTTGTTTTTCTATATATAGAAATCTTTTATTCTAATTATAAATTAGAATAATTTTGATTATTGTAATAAATAATTATATGTATTAAAAGTGTGGTAGATATTTTTTTCCCAATTCAGTAGAGGGGAAGGGGCGTGAATAGGGAAGAAGACAGTGCTTTTTACTGTTGAATGTCTTTTTACTGTTTTATGTTAGACAATAATTGCAGTGGTTGAAAAATCAGAGATGCAATAAAAATTTGTATTCTGCCATTTGGATAGCAGATGAAATATGACGTACAACTCGGATGAGATAGTTTGTATCTTATCTGGGCATCCAAATCGGGCCTTAATCTTTCATTGTTCTGTTTGTATTCTATTTTACAAGGCTCCGACTTCCCCACACATGTTTTTATTTATTTCCAAGTCTATCTAATCTTTTAGTTTTTCAAAGTATACCTTTTGGTTTTTTTTTTTATCAAGATGAGTACTATATTAGACTAAAACCAAATACATCAGAGTCTAAAATACTTAATTATACAAGAGAAAAAGGTGGATCCTTTCCACTATAAAAATTCAACAGAGAAGGGGGTAATTGGATTAAAGGGATGTTGTCAAAAGCTTGCGTTGCCGCTGCCCATTGCGCCAAAGAATGCGCGCATCGATTCTTGGATCGATGAATTTTCCTAACTTTCCAAACAGTGAAAGAGAGGAGTAGGTGTCTGATGTCACTGATAATAGGGGACAGAGTCCAGTCCTGAACCACTGAAAGGGTTAGAAATTGCTTCAATGGTAATTTTTGAGTCCCCTTCTAGTAAAATATTTTGTAGACCCTGTCTCTTTGCTTCGGTAATGGCCATCAATGCTGCTCTTGCTTCCCCAAGATTAGGACTCACACTGCAACTGAAATCTATGGTTGTAAAGATGATTTCACCTGAGTCTTTCCAGCATATGGATGCTAAAATACTTCCTTGGTCTCTGATTGCCACATCGAATCGAATCAGAAAGAAACCTGCATGGCTTTCTTCCATTCTCCCCATTTGATTATTCTCAATGATCCAAGCTGTTACATGTTGCTGAAAAATAGAATTCACAGACTCAAGAAATTCAAGAGGTGAAGGACAGTCCTGAATCTGATTGTGGACTTTTTTATTCCTGAGAAACCAAAGACAATCCATAGCTATGACAGCAAATAATTGGAAGGAATGATGATCTTCTTATGGGATTCCAAGATTTTCCGAAGGATTAAGGATATTTTTTATCCAAATGGGTACATGTTGGCTTACAAAGGAGTTGATGTTAATGGGCCATTTTGAATGTCTCCACAGAATTCTTGAATAAAGACAGTTGAAGAAAAGATGTGAGATATCCTCTGGTTCAGTCTTGCAAAGAGGGCACATAATTTGATGTTCCTCTAAATGGATGACACTGGTGATTTTTACTCTGGTAGGAAGAATATTGTGACCACTTTTCCAAATGAAAAGCTTCAGCCTATCTTGGATCTTCATTTTCCATAAAGTCTTCCAATTAATGAACTGATTATTGGGGTTGGAGGAATTATTTCTAGAGACAAAAGCTGCATAGGCTGACTTTGCAGAAAAGATACCAGAAGCATGGTGAGTCCATTTGATCTTATCATGGTCCTGATGATAATTGTGGTTGGCTAGGGGAATTTTTTGAATTTCTCTAGAGGAACTTTTAGAAAAAAGTGTGTTAAGAAGAAGAACATTCCAGCGCCTTGGTTCCTCTAAGATAAGCTCAGAGACAGTCATGTAAGTATCAACATCGAGTTGATTATCCAGATTTGGTTCAGGTTTAGAACTAGGAATGGAGGGTATCCAGGGATCAGACCACACTTTGGTAGAAAGGCCATTATTGATTTGGAAGCAAATGCTGGAATAAAGAAAATCCCTTTGTTTGAGTAGACATTTTCAGAAACGAGAGTCATTAGACTTAGGAGATATTTCCTGGAAAGAGTTGGTTCCTAAGTATTTATGAGAAATGACTTCTTTCCAGAGGCTTTTTGAACTATTGAGGAGGGACCAAGCCAATTTGGTAATCAAAGCATAATTAAAAGAGTTCATATTTCTTAAACCAAGGCCACCCATTGATTTAGGCAAACAAATAGACTTCCATGATTTGGGAGTATATTTCTTGCCATCACCATCATTAAAACCCCACCAAAATCTACTAAAGAGGGAATCCAACTTTTTATTCATAGCCTTAGGGATGAGGGATGAAGACATGACATAGGAAGGGATAGAGCTAGCAGTAGCTCTGATGAGAACAGTTCGAGCAGCTTAAGAGAGAAGTTTAGATTTCCAACCTTGAAGTTTTTTGTGGATCTTCTCCATAAGGCCACTTAGGAAACATTTCCTGTCATTACCATTAGAAGTGGGGAGACCCAAATAAATTGATTTAGGAGGGGAAGTTCTAAAGTTGAAAAAAGCCTTGACATCATTAATAGCCTCCTGGGTTGTATTACAGCTGAAGTGGATAGAAGATTTTCTTTCATTAATGTTTTGCCCAGACCATTGATTAAAAACATTAAGACATTCAGAAAAGTTTTGAGCATTCATAGCAGTGCTGAACCAAAGAGAAACAGATCATCTGCAAAAAGCAGATGAGAAATAAAAGGGCCGCCTCTAGAAAGCTTGATACCCTTTAGGCTCTGGAGATGTTTTTTTTTTTTTCAATAAGTTTGGACAAAACCTCAATACCCAGGATGAAGAGGAATGGAGAAAGGGGATCTCCTTGGTGTAATCCCCTGGAAGGATGGAAAAAACCTTGAAGGGAACCATTAATGATGATGGAGTAGGTTACTGTTGTAATACACTCATGAATCCAATGAATCTATTGTGGTCTGAAACCTGCATGTTTGAGTACTTCGAGAATAAAGTTCCACTCCATGGAATCGAAAGCTTTTGCCATATCAATCTTAATGGCTATTTGACCAATTCTACCCGTTCTTTTTTTTCATACTATGGAAGATTTCCTGGGCAAGAATGGTATTATCCTGAATAAGACGACCAGGGATGAAAGCAGATTGGCACGGAGAGATAATACTGGGGAGAATGGATTTTAATCTGTTTGCAAGAATTTTAGCAATGATTTTGTAACAAACATTTAACAAGCTAATTGGTCTGAACTGGTTAATATCATTTGGATTATCAACTTTTGGTATCAAGACAAGATTTGTGTGATTAAGTTCCTTTAACAATTTCCCATGCATGAAAAAATTTTGAACGGCCGCCACCAAATCAGATTTGATTGTTTCCCAAAAATTTTTGTAGCAAAGGCCCGTGAAACCATCCGGTCCGGGAGCCTTGGTGGGGGGAAGTTTCTTAACCACAGAAGCTATTTCCTCTTCGTTTGGGATTTTACAAAGGAAATCATTATCCGAATCTGAAATTTTTGTAGGAAACAGATTACCAATGTTGTCAGACAGATTAGTATGGGAAGAGGAATAGATGGCTTGAAAATGTTCCTGGATCTTGATAGAAATTTCAGCTTGGTCAGTAGACCAACTACTACTACCAATCTTTAGATAGTCAATGCTATTCCTTCTGCATCTGATAGCAGTGGAGGCATGAAAAAATTTTGTATTGAGATCAGTAGAAATAAGCCAAGAATTTCTAGATTTTTGTCGCCACAAAGATTCCTCTCTATGAAGCAGCTCGTTAATGTTTTCTTTGAGATCATTTTCCAAGGAGGAAGAGGAAGGTTGAAGATCCTTTGCTTGAAGAGATAAAAGAGTGGATGACAGGTTCTTCAGATTGGATTGAATATGTCCAAAGGTATGATAATTCCACTCCTTGAGAGCTGTTTTGGTAACTTTGAGTTTTTTTGCGAGGATGAATGAAGGGGTTCCAACAAAGAAAGAGCTCCAGGCCTCTTTGATAACTTTAAAAATAGAAGGATCTCAGAGCCAAAATTCTTCAAATATAAAGGATTTTGGAAGACTTTTCTTATTTGTTGTATCAAGGAGAATGGGAGCATGATCAGATGAAACACGAGCGAGGGTGGAAATAGTATCTTGAGGGAACAATTGAATCCAAGAGGTATTAGCAATACCCCTATCAAGTCTTTCCTTTATATTATGGAGACCAGTTCTATTATTGGACCAAGTAAATTTTGGACCAGAGTAACCAAGGTCAACTAAACCCATGATTTCCATAAACAAAGCAAGATCTTTCGGTTTAGAAGATTGAGCATAAGGATTCCCATCCATTTTTCATATTGTGATATAATGGAGTTGAAATCACCCAAAGCCAAAGAAGGACCAGAAAAAGATTTAAAGATACCCGAAAGGAGATCCCAGAACAATTGTTTCTTTCTGTAGGAAGCAGGACAATAGACTAAATTGAGAGCCATGGCTGATGACACGGATCAGAATACACCAAAATAGAAATTATATTGCTAGATATATGAACAGTTTCTATATCAACACCAGGTCGATATAAAAGCAAAAGCCCTCCCCATTTACTAGTAGGAGGAGAATACACAAAATAAGCATAACCAAGTCTATTAACAATACTGACACAATCATTAGAAGCTAGTAAACATTCTGAAAGGAAAATCATATCAGGGTTATGAACCCTAATATTTGCCCTAAGAGATCTGATGGCACGAGGTCGGGCGATACCTCGGCAATTCCAAGCTTGAATTTTCATGGATCCTCTGGTGGCAGTGAGGACCCTGCCACATCAGTCGTTGGATTCATAGGGAAAAGATTCATGATATGAGATTGAAACTTGTTACCCGTGGCCTTGAGATGCTGAGTTTGATAAGGAGCATATCTGATAATTGTAGATCTCCTCGTTGGGCCCTTTCTCTGAATCCTTTCAGTTCTTGTTTGCTGGGTTCCTTCTCCTTGAACTGGGACCATCCTTACAGCTGCAAGTCCATCTACTTCCTTTTGGTCATCTTCGATTTTGTCAAGAGACATTCTAGTGGTTAGCGAACATTTTTTTGGAGGGTTTAAGAAGCTGCTCTTCTCTTCCAATTGAGATGTCCTCTTCCTCATAGTCTCAGTTTGGATGGGAACAGATGGTTGGGGTTTTGCGACAGGGGAGAACATTTTGCTTTGAGGTAAGTTTTGAAAATGGGAAGAAGGTATATCAGATAAGTCTGGAAGATTTGGAGGATTTAGATGTGTCGGGGAGAAAATATTGGTTGGACTCACCTGGATTGTGTTTATGGCAAAACAGGCCCTTCTCGTGGGACTAACGAGGAGTGAGATATTATGGCTTGGGTTTTGGGTTCAGTTGGGCTATTTTGTTCTCTGAGCTGTGAGATAAACTGTCGAATAAAGGAATTGGGCTTGTGGTCGACAGATAGAGGCCCTTTGGACTCCTCGTTGACTCACAGATTGGGGGGTTCCTGAGGGCTTTTAGGCAGGGATAAGGGGACAAGGAGATTAAAGGAATTTCCTTCATCCTGCGTTGACATGGAAGGAGACAGGGGGGACGCGTGTAAGAAGGGAAACTGGGGGACAAGTTTTGTTGTCTGGAGATCAGAAGGAACTGAGTTGATGTTGGGAGAATGACGGCCCTCCTTAATGAATTCTGGCTCATTTGTCTGAGGTATCGGATCCGTGCCACGTGGTGATTGAATTAGCTTGCATGGTAATGTACACAATGCATCTGGCTGAACAGTGTCATCGTTTAGGGTATCTCCATCGAAACCTGATGTTCCCTTTTCCCAGATGTTCGACTTTTCTACTTTTTCTAGCAGGGTCATTCGTACTTGAACATTCATGGGGCGGAGATTCTCTAATACATACTGACGGGAGAGAGTAGGGGATTTTTTCCATTTGATCTAGCAGGTGAAAAGCCTGTGTGCACTGAATATTTTGGTCCCTATGCGATTCTTCCAGTCTAATTAGTCTTTGTGAGTCTTGAGCTTTTGCTCTCATCCATGATCCAAACAAGGGTTCTTCAACTGGGTTAATAAAAATATTGCAAGTCTGAAGAAGATGACCAAGCCGACCACACCCATAGCAAAACTCTGAGAGTCTTTCGTACTTAAAGCTAATATTTGCTGGATGAGTGTTTGAACGTGGTAAAATGAAGCCTTCAAAGAGAGGTTTCTCAGTGTTAATCTCAACTCTAAACCTGAGAAATTGCTTAACTCCATTACTAGGAAGAAAAGCTTGTTCTATTTCAAGGAGATTTCCCATGACATTGCCTATTTTAACAGCATTATTTTCCGTCATCATTTCAAGGGACAACCCGTATATGTGTACCCAAAAAGCAGAATGGGTGAGGTCTATCTCAGACAAATTTAGTCCTGGGGGCCATTCTTTAAGCACCATATGGAAACCCTTAAAGTTCCAGGGTCGTTGGGAGAAGACTCTCTTTTTCTCAGTTGAAGATGGAAAGGTGAAAAGGAAAATATTTGGACCTAGATCTTCGATAGTAAGGCTGTGAATAAAACTCCATACCCCCCGGATTGTGGAGTGAAGCAAATGCTTATTCAACTTTTTTGTAGAAACCAGCTTACCAATCAGTGCATGACTTGAAATCTTTGCTGCAGTTTCCATTTCAGGCACGAGAATGATATCGTCCCAAGTTAGAGCTCTGGTTCGGTTGATAAGTGATTCCATGCTTTCTTTGTCTTTTTCCGTTGACATTGCTATTAGATAAGGGTTGAATGAGATGGGAGTGGTTGGTGGAATGGTTGGTGGGAAAGTGATCAGTAGGGAGGTGGGAAGAGATGATGGGTTAGGTTGGAGCCATAACGGCGGAAGAGACTACGGAGAGGAGAAAAAAACTCATCTTGGAGAGAGAGCTGGGAGAATTCTGGAGAGTTACTTGATACGTACTCATCATACCTTTTGGTTTTTTCAACTTATATACATGCACACATATTATTCTAAAATCAATTAATTCGTAAATTTATTAAGTTTCAAATGTAATTAAGAAATTTATGAATTCTTATGGATATAATTATTATCATGAGCAATGTTATATACTATATTTCCATCACATTTTCACTTCGCTATGTAAAATATGACATTTTTATTACCATTGGATATTTTTATTTTTTTAAAAAAGAAATATAAAGATTGATGTCATGATGGACAAGTCATCTCATCATAATAAAATGAAAGTGACATGTGAGTGTAATATATAAAATTTACTTATTATTATTGTTGCCCAGATGACTAACACAAGATGGAGGTGAATTGAGTTGTATTTCAAAATTCGTAATTATAAATTAAATACACAATATAAAATATGAACAAAATACGAAGAAGCAGTAAATAAAAAGAGTAAGGGTAAGAGGAAGCAAACTCAATATTTTAATGAGGTTCAGCCCCATTGCCAACGTCCTTACCTCAAGCTATCCATTGAGGATTTCCAAATTCACTATCCAATATTCTTCAGGTGGAGATAGAAACCTATTAAACTTTTGAGCAGTACCGCTACAAAGAATTCCTGTAGAACACCCTCTATACTTGCAATCACCTTACACGTGGTGATTCAACGACTATTCTCTGTGTAGAACACCTTATACACTTGCAATCACCTTACACGTGGTGATTCAATGTCCGTTCTCTATGTAGAACACCTTCTACACGTACAAGGGTTATACACACATTTTTATTGATTCAAGAGCTGATTGTGGGTAGGTTATCAGAAAACACTCCCCAATGAGTGAAATAAAAACAATACAGTACAAACTATATCTCTCTCAAAATGAACAAGGGTTAAGGCTCAATACTTAGAGAATAGAGATTGAAAGCTTTGAATGAATATTGTATGCTCTTGTTGTTGTATATATTGTTCTAAATTTGAAGAATTCAAATGAGCTATTTATAGGTATACGAGATTTCATTTTCAAATTTAAAAAGATTCACATGTCAAAGACAATATCACTCACTTTTCAAAATTTTCAAATCAAAGTTTTACTTTTCGCAATTGTCAAAGACAACATCATTCACTTTTCAAAATTTTCAAATCAAAATTTCTCCTTAAAATTGTTAAAGATAACATAATTCACTTTTCAAATCAAATGTTTACTTTTCACAATTGTCAAAGACAACATTATTCACTTTTCAAAATTTTCAAATCAAAATTTATCCTTAAAATTGTCAAAGACAACATCATTCACATTTTAAATCAAAGGTTTAATTACCTTAGTGTACCAATCATATGGAGTATTTAGTTAAAAATTGGGAAGGTAAAATGTTGAGTACTAGTTTGAGAGATGTACTCCCATTGTGTAAGGAAAGTGGTGAATGGGGAGATTAAATCCCGTACTAATCGGTCTCCCTCTAGTGATGCTCTTGGACTTCCCTACCGAAGCTCTAATGGACTATCCCAATTCCATCCTTCAATCCGATATTCCCTTCTCCCATCGTCATGTTTGTTTTTTCAAAACTTCTCAACTCATCTTATCTTATATATTTTAATTATTATAATTTTTACATAAAATAAAATAAACAATTCAAAATTTCAAATCTCAAAACAAAAGAAATATTAAAAAAATATTGTAACAATATTTTATTTAATTTTTAACTTTAATCTCATTTCATCTACAAAAACAATAGAAGCCGGGGATCCTTTTAAGCATGCCAATAAGTTTCTCAGCACCCTAAATGCAATAGGAATTTAGGTTTTGCTTTTATTATTTGATTGAATTTACAGATCAATCAAGCAACGAGAAGTGCTATTGATAACTTTTTTTTTTTTGTCTAATATTTTTTTATTATGATTTTGAATAATTGAAAAATTATTTATTATCTCTTATAAAAAATATATTTATTATCCATCATTTATTTGGATTGTGCCACAATTGATTAAGGGATTTGGAGAGTTGAGATGACATGAAAGTTGAATAAAATATTATTTTTTAATATTATTATTATTTTGATATTTTAAAAAATTGAATTATTTATTATATTTTTATATAAAAATTTAAAATTATAATAATTAAATAAAATAAATTAAAAAAAATTGAAGGAATTTTTATATTCGAATCGAGCCTAATATAAGAAATAAGAATTTTTATTTTTATTTTTTTAGTAACGATAGAAAGAGTTAATAGGGTTTCAATACTTTAAAAAAAATATATTTGTTGCAGCCAACATCCTCAACACACCAGCTGAGTTGAAGAAAAAAAAAAAAAAAAAAAATTTGTGAAAAAGTGTGGTGCGGATGTGCTGCTCCTCAGCATTCCTCTGCCTTAAAATATAATTCCGTTCAAGGACAATTAGGGTTTTAGCACCATATAAATTCCATCATTGGCCTTTCTTCAGGCTCTCTCGTTCTCTCCCACCAAATAGAGGCGGCTAGGTTCTTCTGTGCTTCTCCTCCTCTCCTCGAAGCATGGCTAACACCGCCGCCGCCCCACCTCGTCAGCTCTCTCAAAAGGAGGCTGACATTCAGATGATGTTGGCCGCCGAGGTCCATCTGGGCACCAAGAACTGTGATTTCCAGATGGAACGCTACGTCTTCAAGCGCCGTAACGATGGTATTTCTCGTTTCATTTCTCAGATCGGAATTTTTTTCCCAATTGCCTGTGTCTTAGTGTGGTCGGGCGATGAGAGATTTAAGTGGGAAGGGGAAAAAAAAAGAAAGGAGGGGTTCCGAGCTCTGTTTTCTGTCAATTATTTTGGTTTTGTTTGGAATGATCGGAAAGGAAAGTGGGAATGATGACCCTTTTTTTTCTTTCTCCGTTTTGTTTTTGGATCATTAAACAGGAAACTTGTGGTTTTGTTGGGTTTTATTGAGAGACCTAATGTGCTCAATGGTTTGGTCGTGTTTTTTTTATATTGATTTATGTTTTCTGTACGCATATATTTTTTCTCGTATGAGTTATCAAAAGTGAAGAGCATAATGCGTTCCATCTCTGTATTTGTGAAATTGTCATTTACATGCGTTGGTTACAGGTGAAATTTTCTAGCATTACGAAATGGTGTTTTGATGCTTAGGTATATACATAATCAACCTGGGAAAGACATGGGAAAAACTTCAGCTGGCAGCCCGGGTTATTGTTGCAATTGAGAATCCTCAGGACATCATAGTACAGTCTGCAAGGCCTTACGGTCAGAGAGCAGTCCTTAAGTTTGCTCAGTACACCGGTGCCCATGCAATTGCTGGCAGGCACACACCCGGTACGTTCACCAACCAGCTGCAGACATCGTTCAATGAACCCCGTCTCCTCATACTTACCGATCCAAGGACAGATCACCAGGTGAATGCTGCCTTCCTCAATTTAATGCGATGCCTAGTTTTTGGTTCTGTTACCGGTTGGAAATTTGTTTGAGATAAATTTTAATGCAGAAGTTCACCCCCGGGATTATTTGGGACCTGTTACCGGACATCCGTGCCAATAAAAAAAAATTATTGTAGAAGTTACTTGGAGGATATATATTGTTATATATTGGAGGATATATTTATTGTCACGATTTTTTTTTGCATTAATATTTGCTTGTTCTGCACTTCTTTATCTCAAATTTTCCTCACCGTGAAAGGATGCTTGCAGCCTATTAAGGAAGCTGCTCTTGGAAATATCCCAACGATAGCTTTCTGTGACACTGATTCGCCAATGCGGTATGTTGATATCGGGATCCCCTCCAACAACAAGGGGAAGCATAGCATAGGATGTCTCTTTTGGCTGTTGGCAAGAATGGTTCTACAGATGCGTGGTACTATTCGTCCTGGGCACAAGTGGGATGTGATGGTGAGGAGGAAACTAGACGGCTTTGTTTGGTGGACTTCTTGCTGAGAGCTAAATTGCTAATTTTAAAAAAATTGGTCATCCTTATGTGCAGGTGGATTTGTTTTTCTACCGCGAACCCGAGGAGGCTAAGCAACAAGAAGAAGAAGAAGCGGTTGCCATCCCAGATTATGGTCATGCTGATTATTCTGCTGCTCCCCTTGCATCTGAGCATTGGCCTGTTCAAGGTTCTGATGCCCAGTGGAACCCTGACGTTCAGCAACCTATTTCAGCAGTTCCTGCTGCTCCCTGGGGCTCAGAGCCAGGTAGAACTCATTTACCTGCTTTTTGTGGTTTATTGAAATTAAATATTATATATCGTTCTCTCCTTGTGCAGTTGGTTCTGTACTTGCATTTGCGTATTTGGCACAGCATCTAATTTATTTGTTGAAATGCCTTTGTAAATCATTATTAACTGCTTTTTGTTCAGCTGCAGTCCCTTTAACTGGTGAATGGGATCCTATTCCAGCGCCAGCAGTGCCTGTTATTGAAGGAGCTCCTCCGGCTTCTTCGGATTGGGAGTGAATGGAGTTTGAAAGTGTTTTTACTAAATTGCTTATTGCATTCACAATTGTGAGTTAGTTTTCTATCATTTTCAATTTTCTGTTTGGAATTGAACTTCGTTATCGGCACATCTTATCTTGAGACTGAGTTCCTGCTATTTTTGACCCACTTGTTAGTGTTTTTAGGGAGATGCCTTATTTTGATATATTTTAGTACTGAATATTTTTCCACCAGTGTAAGACATGTTTTATATGTCTTGTGAATGCAATTAATAGAAGGATGTAATTTTCCCGTACAAATTCAATTCTTTTGGGAAAGGAAGAGTTAAAAGGTGGAGTTGATGCCTAGGCTTTTCCGAGAATCTAAATAATATATAAAGTTATTTTAGAGCCTAAAATACTGGAAGGTTTGAGGTGCCTGCGGTGTTTCTACATTTTCTATTAAAATATGGCCTACTGGATTCTAATGAGATGGACATTTTGAAAGGGACTCTGATTGGCAAGCTGAGTAGTGTTATTATTCATTTATGGTTCTTCCTTCACCTCGAGGAGTAAGATAATAACCTCTGGTATCCCACTACATCTGTAATCTTATAATTATTTTTTTAAAATGAACTGATAATATCTCTTTTACTTGCCAATAAAAGGGGGAAAAAAATTTCGTAAAGAAAAGGGGTAAAAAAGGGATGGAAATCCATTGGATAGATGAAGTAAAAACGATGGTTGAATTCTTCAACGGTTGAGGTAAATTCGATACTGCTCTTTTTTCTCAAGAATCTCAACCCCAAGCATTCAAAAAGAGTTTTTCACACTTTTTCACGATCAAGTTCATTTTTTTTTATACAAAAGTAATTAATCCTCGTTTAGGTCCGGGCATTGCTGCCACGCCGACCACAATGGATCAAACTTCAAACGCATCTGGAGACAAAAATACGGCAGTGTTCGCATATTTTACTGTATTATGTTTTTTATGGAACAAGGCATTACTTTTCGCCTCCAAGACCCACCGCAGTTCTCAAAAGGATGCATCATGCAAGAGCCACAGTAATTCGAGGTTAAAATCCCTACTAACCCATAAATGGGACACCATTATCTGCTTACCATATAAACAAAAAAATCACAAGAAATTATAATCTAACAGTGTGCGTTTGCGATCTAATGGAAAAGTTCTAACCATATTCATGAGCATTTACGCAAGGTCAAGAACCTTCTGATCAAAGTTTAAAACCTAGAGGAATTAGTGGAGTTAAGAGCTCTTCATATCATATTTACAGAATCAAGTTCGTGAGTCGAGAGCAGCAGAAGGAATTAGCCGATGATATTTACCCTTGTACTTGATATATCATGCCCTGGTGGGAAGATTAACTCATGATCGAATTAATGCTGGCAAATCTTAAACGACTTGAGAATGAATTGTCTGTCTACAAGAATGTATCCGGTACCAATGCCATTCTCTTTTCATTGCTATCTTCCAATTTGTTCTGTACGGCAACCCACATCCTTCGGACGGGTTGAATCAGACGACGGTGAGAATAAATGTAGTGACAGACTTTTAGGTGAACTTTAGTGGTAACAGCACTCCCCCATGAGTTACCCATTTTGCAAAACTTTCAGAAAATCCAGGATGGACACCATCATCTATGATCTCTATTCCAGTCAGCTTCCTTTCCTAAATAATTACCAATGGAATTCATTACCCGTTTCCAACCTGCAACATGTAGTATTAAAATTCATTAATAGGTCCATTTAGAATTTTATCGTTTCATCTGGGATTTACTTGGTTATGTGCATTTGAGTGTAATTGTATGTATGCATATCCATGCAACTGTACATATGGTGGCTATATGTATGTGTATGGGTACATATGTACATACCATGAGTGATATGAACAAGGTCATAAATTCGGGGCCCAAGTTTAGAGAGACTAGGTAATGTTGCAGTAACATATCAGAGAATAGTATCGTGCAAAAGAGTAATGCCATATACAGTTTGAGTGTGTAAGTCCCGCGTACTCGTTTTGAAAAAAAATATAGTCTACCATTAAAAAAATGAACTTTTTCATATGAATCTCAGATTTACTCACTTTTTTCAAAGAATGTGTGTGGAACTTACACACCCTAAGACTGCAAATATTTCCATTTTCGAAATTCCTTGCGCATATTGAAAAATAATTAATGTCTTTGTCAAACATTATGCAGCAACGCCAATCATTTTTCAATCCTGCAATGATTGCTTTGGGGAAAATTCTATCCTGTAAACTCTTTCTCGATAAAGTCCAAATGCAACTTTGGATAAAATTGCCAGTACCAAGATGATAAAAACTTACCCTCATGCTGGAACTAGTCTCGCTTGCAGATGTGGTAGTGTCAAGTTTCAGTCCATCCCCAAAATTTTCTGATGAAAGGCTGGTGATAGACCTGCCAGCCAAATAAATCGGTAGTCAGTTGCCAGTGAACTCTTAACTCAAATGACGCCTTCTCAAGTAAGAAAGAGGTGGAGGGTGAAATCACGGTTCAAGACCTAAGATTCCCAACAAGAAAGAAAACAAAAACAGCAGAAAGAAAAATATTTCATTCATTAAAACTTCACAATTGAACATTCTCTTGTTGCATCTACCCAATCTAAGGCCTAGGGTCGGGCAAAGAAGCTAAGACAGGGAGTACGACCAAGTACTGATTGACTCCACCTAAGTACACATTCTGATTCTTTACAAGCGTTCTTCATAAAAAGACGTCCAATTCAAGGAATTGATTGGTTCGGACAGGGCTATCAAGTGGAATGATTTTACTTACCAGATTGCCACCAAAAAACTCAGCTTATTGTTTTGATCTGAAATCAAGGTAACATCAACTCACATACACTACAGGTAAAAGTGTTGCATAACAAGAGAAATTTCTTTTTCTCACATTGTAAATTTAACATAAATCTTCTTCATGTCACTTGAAGATTATCGCTTCAATGGCTAACGATAATGAATGCTCATATAAGATGCAAACAAAGAAATGTTTTGATCCTTGCATCCTGTGACAGAGCAGAAGGCATACCAGATACATGAGAATTACCTTTCATATATTTCTTCTTCACAAGAATTTCCAGATGAAGAAAGCCAGTCCACATCAAGCAAATTTGAGCAGGTACTTGCATCACCATGGTCATCATAACAAAGGTTACCACTTTCAGGGCTTTGGTCCTCTAGCATATCTCTAAAGAGCTGCCTGCGAGACATTGAAGGAGTAAACCTACAAAAGACAACCAACATTTACTGGATGAGTTGCAGATGAAGGCCCATAGTTCCAAAATAATCATTAGAGCAGCTTCACAAGGAAGCAAGTTAAAAATGAGAAATCAACAGACCTACAATAGGATATAGCACTTTCACAACTCGAGATCTCTGGCATCGACTCTGAATGACCAGTGTTACTTTCTTGCAATTTTTCAGACAAAGGCTCCTCGTGTCCAACATCTGTGCTTACCACAGGTGAATCCCTTTCACAATGAATATTGCCATCCGATAGTGATCTTTTAATAAATGATCTACAAATAAAGCAATAGGACTTGGTAAGTTATTTGAGAACAAGCAACATCTTTTTCTTCAAAGAAGTTCTATCATTTTTTTTTATCAGTAATTCAAAGAAGTTCTATCGTTACAAAAAAAGAAAAACTGTACATTTATTCCCATCCCTACAAAAAAGATAATTGAGTACAGTACTTCCAATTATATCATCCAAATGACAGAAATGCATTCTACGCACAGAAAAAAAAGGGTTCTTCTGTTTTTGATGGGGAAAAGAAGAGGAAGAGGGGAGGGCGTGGTTGGGTAGAAAGGGAGGGGAGGGACTCCCTTCCCAGTAGGCCCACTATTCTTTCCCTTCCAATTTGGATGATGCGACATAGAGACAATCAAACACCTAAACGGAATCCTTTCCATTCTGACTTAAAAGAATATTGTACATACATTTTATTGTTTATCAGCATATGAAGTCTCTCTCTAAAGTTCCATCAAATTGAAATGACAGAATAATGGCAACACAAAAAAGTATATACCTAATATGCTCATCAACAAAATTAGGGGCATTCCTGCGAGCACTGTGGTGCTGGTCCGAATCCATCTCCCACAGCTCTGGTTTACCTGGTTGGGGCTGAAAGTAACCCAGGAACCTGCACAACCACGTGGTCAAATTATGCATTTCGACTCTCACGCCAACTCACCAAGTATAATGGATTCAACTAGAAAGATCCCCAGATAGTCTTTTACAGAAATAAAATAGGGTTCTGACTAAGGGGATAGTTTGACTTACAAATTAATGGCATTTTGCGTCTCAGGATCCATGCATGTATTATTATAAAACCTTTGTAGTGTTCGAAAAAAGTCCTGCGACTAGTTGCGGGTTTCCACTGGCCTCGCCTCTCGGAAAATATCTGTTTAGCATTACATATGCACAATCATTTAATGACTATAGTGTTAATTAGGGTATTCATCGGGATCCGGATGCTAAAATCTGGGTGGTTATTTACCCGGATTAATCTGGATTTAATCCGGGCGGATAACCGTATTCAATCCGGATATCCGGATTGTAACTGGATATCCGGATTTAATCAGGATCCGAATTTAATCCGGGTTATAACCGGATTAAATCCGGCTTCAATTTTTTTTTTTTAAAGACTTAAAACTTTTGGATCTGTTTTTAAAACCGGGTTACAAATTATCAGGAAACATGTAAAATAAATAAAAATATTGTTGTTAAATCACAATAGAAGACGTAAATTTACAAAAAATAAAAGAAATAATAATACATTACAACTAATTAAACTAAAACATAAATTTACAAAGAAGAAAAGAAATAAATTTACAAAGATCAAAATTTATTAGACTTCATCTTGTATTAATCCAGTGGCATTCACATATACAGGTTCCTCTGCCATTTCAAGGGGCAAGGCCATTCTAGTGGGCTGCCCTCCAAGACAATGAGAATGTACCTAATTCAATATCCAATACTTGTTAACAGATATCTGGCCAAATACATCCATTTTATGAAGATAATCTGTTTACATCCATTCTAAGGCTACAGAGTCTTAGATTACATAAGTTCTCTACGAAGTCAATCTCAAAAGACAGTCATTTCGTGTTATTCTTTTTAAGGCATAACTGTTGGCAATGCAAGAATATGTGGGAGTTCAGGGGGGAAAATGAAGGTCAATACTTTGAAATTCTGTAATCAACAAAGTAAACAAGAAGGACTCTCAAGGGAGCGATGATGCCAATACTCGTAGTCGACCAGTTATTTTATGATGCTATACCTAGGCTCAGTAAAGCAATAATGAGGAATAACTCTGGAAAACAACATACCAAAATGGTGAATGTTTAAAAGCTCAAGTAATCGAAAAAGTAAATTAACAAGACACCCAAAGGTACATTCTCAACAAAAGAGATCTGCATTATAATATTTTAAATCAAATTACAAATCCGAGGAATAAATCCTACCCGTGATGAATGAGCTGCATCCTCACATGGCCATTTCATTATAATATTTTAAATTTGCCCCAACATATCTTCCTACATCAAGTTCTGGTTTGGTTTCTTTGACCCAAATCAGAAAAATGAAAAGCTGACTAGCACCCAATAAAGAATGCAGCAATAATAATAGATTATAGAGGACAAAATCTTACTGCTTGTGGATGACTGTGGACCACAGCCTTCTCATTACTCAAGTGTTCCCATAGACCATCAGATGCAAATATAAGGAAAGAATCATTTGGATGGAGATGATGAGAAATAATAGTTGGAACAGCACTCAAGATTGGCATATTCATTGGTTCAGGAAGTCTGAATTTTGCATCAATAGGTTCCCTGTTAAACTGTGCATTCAAATATAATAATGAAATCAATGACAAGATATCCTTTTTCCATGAATTTCATCAAATATAATAAATTCAGTGCAACTCCATATTTTTAACTCAATGCCCCTATCCAAAAAAATATATTTTTTACTCAATGCTTAACAAGATTGTTGAAAGTTAAAGGAAAAACTTATTTTTGCTACTTACTGATGAACAAAGATGCTTAACTAGTTAGGCACAACTCATAGCAAATGCAGAAGTTTGATTTACTGTGATTACTTGAAAAACTAGAGGAAATTTCTCACCATCCAGTCCATGCCAGAAAACAGATTTTGACCCAAGTCCGGTCTCTCTTTAGCAAAATTAAACAAGAATGTGTACATAATCACAGTGGGTTCTGCAACACCTAAAATCAACAAAGGTTGACCTATTTAAATACAAAGAACTAAGAAACTCATGATCTATTTAAATTAAAAATGGCATGGTTCCGATAACTTACTGCATAAGGAGAGTTTTCAATGCATAGGGTGAGAGTCCATATGCTTAAGTTGCTGAAGTTGAAGGAAGAGGGTTACCTTAAGCAGAAAAAAAATGTAAAGGTTAAGTTAAATGGATAAATTAATAATAAAAAATCAAACTTAACAAATAAAAGTGTTTACCTTCGATGTCAACGCGTTCTACATGCTCCTCGACCTCCCAAGAACTAAGTGGTTCACAAGTCAACCAATTTTGATTGCAAATTAGTGCTTGGACAGTCTCTGGAGCTAATGAGCTTCGGTATGGATCTATTATACGTCCACCGGTGCTGAATGCGGACTCAGATGCGACGGTGGAAATAAGGATGCTCAATACATCACGTGCGATCTCCGCAAGGATGAGATATCTAAATGAGTTCTTCTTCCACCAATCTAAAATATCAAACTCGGGTATTTTTGGTTCAATCACATCCGACAAATACCTATCCATGTCCGAGCTAAGTACTGAACTGTTTTGCTTATCAAGATATTGCTCTAGAGCTGTATCAAAATCTTCACAGTCCAGATCATCACCAATAATACTTGAGGAACTTCTATGGCCCATATTTGATCTTCCACTACCTAGCCCATAAAACTTGTGGTATTGTTCAATCAAACGACTCATGAGTAATTTTACTTTGGCCTCAATTCTATCTCCGCATTCATCCTCTTTGCACCTTTTTAACCAATATGACAAGGCTGTAATCTTATATCGAGGGTCAAGGACAAAAGCTACATAAACAATCATGTTCATCCTATCTGTTTTCCCCCAATATTTATCAAACTTAAGTTTCATAGTAGAAGCCATCTTCATCAACATATCATCGTCACTCTGACCTATGTTGTTCAAAGTATTCTCAATTGTACAAATTTGTTGAAACAACATATTGGAGGTCACATACAATGAGCCAGAGATTTTCAAAGTGGCATCATAAAAAACTTTTAGAAACTTAATAAAAATACGAGCCATTTGCCAATCTTCAAACGGAGGCGCCAAAAGTTGTGACTCCTTCACTCCTATTAGTACGAAAGCTCTTTCGTATTTTTCAGCAATACTAAGCATTAGGTATGTTGAGTTCCATCTAGTAGGAACATCTAGACACACCATTTTTCCACACATAATATTCAGCTCGTTTGCACACGTTTTAAACATATCAAGCCTTGCCGGTGAGGACCTCACAAATCTTATTGCTTCTCTAATCTTATTTACAGCATCATGAATAATTTTTAAACCATCACATACAATGAGGTTTAAAATATGTGCAGCACATCGCACATGTATGAACTCGCCTCCCAAAATTGTGAACTCATTATCTCTTATCTTCCTCCTCACATGATCAATAGCAACATCATTGGAGGAGGCATTATCCATGGTGATCGTACAAAGGCGTTTAATCTCCCAATCCGCCAAACAAGACTCTAACATCCAAGCAATGGTCTCACCCCTATGATTATGAATCTTGAAAAACATTATAATTTTCTTGTGTAATACCCAACTTTGATCAATATAATGACATGTAACACAAATGTAATTCTTGTTTTGCATCGATGTCCATATATCAGTGGTTAAACTCACTCTTTGACTACTCAACAATGCCTTCAATTTGTGCTTCTCCTCCTTGTATAAACTAATACACTCTTTTTGGAAGGTGGTTCGGGATGGCAAGGTGTGTCTAGGCTCTAAATAACCCAAAAGTTTAACAAATGCCGGATGCTCTATAACCTTGAATGGCAATTCACACTGGATAAACAAATTGGAAATCATCGCCTTTATTTTTATTTTTTTCCAAGCCATACCTAGTCTGCACTTGGCGATTCTCAGTTCTGTTTCTAGAATATTATTAGCTGGATTTTCGAATTTACAGCTTAGTCAAAGGTTGATGCATTTCAATGTTTCACTTGTGATTCTAGTGTATGCTCATGCTATACACACAACTGTAACTTTTGGGATGGGATTGTGGAGCATTGGTAAATGTGGTGAGTTACATATATATATATATATATATATATATATATATATATATATATAATAGGCAAAGAAGAACAATAGTAAGATGAAGATGAAAAATGGCCTTCAATGATAAGTATTTGACTTGCTATTTTCCTGGATGCATGTGAAAATAGACTATCTCATTCTAATTAATAGAACTTTTGGAGTGAAATTTTTCACGATCATATTGTCCTAACACTTGATGACTAGATCCTTTACTATTCATCCTAACTCCAGTGTGTGATGGTGATTTATCCTTCCCAAGATTTTTATTCTTTCTAATGGGAGAGTTCGGACAAGCATATCTTAAGTGGTGTGACATTGATGAAGTACCATTTTTATAATGACATCCATAAATCTTAAAGCAATAATTGCATTGAGCTTTGGGTGCAATGGGATCAATAGGTTCAACCCTTGTAAAATGATCCCATACAAGAGATTGGTTCGTAGCCTTCTTGGCTCTTTTTGACTTTGGGGGGAGAGATGGTGTGGGGTTTTTGGTATTCATAGAGGAAGGCACTAATGGACTAATGTTTTCCTCCATGTCCAATGAAATAGGCGCTGATCCACCAACACTACCACTAAAACTATATTCCATCTGTTTTAAACATAAAAAATAATGTATATACTTCAGTAAATATAATAAGAACCAACAATTACAGCAAATATCAAACAAGCTTGGCCAATTAGATCATTCTTAGGTAACAACAGTTAATCTCTCATATACACATACACATACACAACAGTTAATCTCTCATGTGGCCTAGAACATAATTGAGTCTCATTATATGTGCTGTTATGTTCACTTTAAAAAATAAAAATCATGTGCAATAGACAAAAATACATGAAATTTAGACAAAAATACAGTGACAAATCGTGAACCACCAATAGAGCAATAGAATGAAATTGCTATTGCTGAGTGTCCAATTTACTTAAAAATCAACTACTAATTGCTATTGCCTTTTTTTCTGCCTCCATCAGGATCCTCCCTTCTTTTTGATTAACTATAATAACTAAAGCAATGCCTAAAATATCATACTATCTGAAACACCCGAAAATACAATAAAACCCTAAAACACAAAAATTCCAAAACACCCATCGTTTACAAAAAAAAAAAAACCCAACACTCATAATCAAAAATTCCGAAACACATCATTTATAGAAACTAACGAAGTAGTGAAAGAGAGATGACCATACCGTACAGAAACTAATAGAGTAGAGAAAGGCTTGAGAAAAATACCTTACGAGCTTAGACTTCAGAAATGTTAGCCTCCGCGTCTCTCTCTAAAATGCGCAAACTGCAAAGGACTTTGAAAGACGAAGGGATTTAGCAGAAGAGACGTATGCGTCAAAGAGAGAAGGAGAAGAGAATGGATTTGGAAAGGAAGAGATGCCTGCGTCGAAGAGAATAGGCAGAAGTGATTCGGAAAGGGGAAAGACAGACGGGGGGATTCGAAGAATCGAGAAAGTTAGGGATTTTGCGAGCAGCGTGAACCGGTTTTTTTTGTTTTTTTTTTAAAAAAAAGACCCGGTTACGGATAACCGGGTCATAGAACCGGATTCGGATTCTCCTCACCCGCCCGGGTGTAATCCGGGCGGATAACTGCCCGGATACACCCGGATTTCCGGGTTCCGGGTTCCGGACTGGACCAGAAAAAAAAAAAAATCCGGTCCGGATGCACACCCTTAGTGTTAATCTAAATCAGGAACTAAAGTAACTTCCCAGCTTTAACAAAAAATAAAATAAAATCAACTGATATGCCAAAGGCCATTACTTGGGGGAGGTTTGAATTCTTTCTGTCACACTTTTTCACACTATTATCCATACAACCATCCAACATTGATTTCCGATTTTTCCAAACACAAAATTAATGTACCTTATTGTGCGCTGCAGAACCACCGTATTGTAATGCAAGTGTGTCACCCATAGTTTCATAAACTCCCATTGAATCCTCTGCCAGAGGGGTTATCTAGATCAATGTCCGGGGAATCTAAAAATCCTAAAGCATGCAGCTGACGGCAAGGGCAACTAGTCCGTAGGCATATTGTGCTACGTTTGTGCGATCCAAACAATCAATGCAATTGTACTACGTTTGTCCGGAAAGTAGTATGGATTTCCGAGTGATACGGGAGACAAACCAATGCTAGGAAGTTGACTGTTGTACTTGGCAGAGCCTCGTGGTCTCGGGTATCTGAGAGTCAATTCTATATTATACATTAATATATTAAACCATATTTTTATGCGAAATAATCATGAGAGCCCACATTTGTGCGCTCCAATTCTGATTACCATGTATGGGGAACAACGTTCTACAGCCTTTGGTCATACAAACATCAAAGTAAAACCTTTAAGAGCTAGTCTGCATACTCAAAATTTTTAAGCCATGCTGCTTGATCATGAAAATTACAAAATCATTTCTAATAAACATGCTGTTGGGTAAAAGAATAGGGAACTAAATTATGTTTCCTCGGAGACAGCTACAAGGATTGTGAATGAGATGTCAAACAGTTTCGTCTTGGGAAGATGACCTCTTCTTTCGTGATTTGGGCTTCTTTCTTGTAGATTGCTCGTTAGCAGGACGATCTTCGTTCAACAAATGCTCATTAGTCCTCTAGACTAGCAAATGGGGATGCCGTGGCCTTCCCACTGGACTTCAGTTTTCTTCTTCTCTGGTCAAAGACCTCATCTTCATCATCACTACCATCATCTGCATCCCCCATGTCAATGTCATCATCAGCAGTGGCATCAAAATCTTCTCCCTCGGCAATATCCGAGGGGCGTCGTTTTCTGCATCACTAGCATTACCGACCAAGTCTTCATCATCTTCATTGGCAACTTCGTCCAAATCATCATAATCATAGTCACCATCTGCTTTCAGGGAAATATTAGCCGAATCCAGCATGTTCTCAATTTCTTCATTATCACTCTCATCAGCTCCATCCACGCCACCATCCATGTCAAACAAATCTTCCGCTGCCTCTTCATCTGCTGTTTTCTTCGTTGGTTTCTTTGAAGAATTCATTTTATTCACATAAAACTTGTGGAAGACCAGATCTTCTGGAGGTCCGTCAACTTCAACCAATGAAAGAATCTCTTGCCCAATTAAAAGGTTGTTCATATCAAGCTGGGGAAATAAAAGTTAAATCAGAAAAATAATTAATTGGCTTGATAGTTTGTCAATGTCCACTGAAACTGATTCAATCACTCGAGCAAGATGCAGGAACTCTACATCCTGAAGGGAAGATTTTTTTTTTTTTTTTTAAAAAAAAAACAAAATAGATACTGGTCTAGAAATCCCAGTATGTAAGCTAACCTTCCTAGCAGGTTCAATTTGAGAACCACCATGCCATGCGCTTGTTTGGTTTCTTCTCCATGAACTTGTCCAGAAACGCGGTAAGTGATAAGTCATTCAGTGGGTTTCCATTGTAGACAATATTGGCCCAGAAAGAAGAGTATTAGCCATGGTAGCGACTGATGGATGCACATGAGAAGCAAGTACCACCAACTCCCACCAGCTTACTCGGTCCGCATTGCTGAAAGTGCATTAAAAGGAAAGATAAAAAGAAGAACCAACATGTTCAAAAAAGAATATGACAACACAACCAAAAATGTCGTTCCTGCAGCGGAGCTGTTCTATCTTTTCCTCAAAGTTCGAAATAACTTTATTATAATATATATAGGTAACGTTTGAAATAACTTACATGGAACGAATATATAGATTAGTTTCTGTCAAATCTATTGATGTTGTCTTTAATTGGCCACGTAAATGTGTTGCAAGCAATGAAAAGTGGGAACCATAAAAACTAAACTCGGAATATTAGATGACTGACCAGTAAAGAGGGCTCTCTGTGCCGTGGATCATACCCTCCAGGCAGCAAAGACTTCTTAGAAGATACTTGAGGTCGTTGCACATTAAGAGGAGATACTGTTTTGGATTCCTCGATATCTTTTGAATCATTTCTCATAAGAAATTCCTCTGCTTCATCAGAAACATCATCTTCAGAATTAAAAATCTTCGTCTTCTGAAGATTCACCATCTGAATTGGTAGCATCAGTGCTGTGAACCAGCCCACCATCATTTTCCTCTTCCTTTGCTGCAGTGCTTGGTTCCTTGGCAGTTTCTTCAACAACATCTTCAAAATGTTCTAGTTCTTCATCAATTGACTCATTCTGAAGCACCATGTTCCTGCATAGTGATGGAACTCTTAATTTAAAAGTAACGATAAGGGAACCAAGCCAGTTAACAAAAATCTTACTTACCACAAGAGTGGCCTAGCTTTAAAAACTTCAGAGAGGAGAAAAAGGCATCCACAGGCATATTGAGGGGGCTGCTGAAGTGCAACCTGTTGGTGTATTTGCATATGTAAATCTTTTTCAAAGTGCAGGACAAGCAAAGCCATAGATTATTTAATTGATGGAAACAATGCCCACAACCCTCAAGGAAATTATGAAAGGTGTATTAATTCAAACATCTAACCCATACATGCTTATTTGAGAAAATAATAAATTCACAATAGGGACCTTAAATTTGCAAAAAATATGAAAGGTGGTCTCATAATCTAAAAATATGAAAGGTGGTCTCATAATCTGAAACTTCCAACATCAGCAGCCAAAGAATCCGGATCCATGGACAGGTTGGCCAGCTGAAAATTTTGAATAACCTATACAGAATGAATTAAATTTATCCAAAATTCTGTTCTAGTCTCTACCCAAGCCAGAAGATATCTTGGAAATTGAAAGGAACTAGTGAGCAGCAAGGCCACACAGGGCAAGGAAGAAAGTCTTCCCTTTTACAGATGGTATGATAAAGAGGAGCCCATTCACAACCTTTCCGTACATCAAGAACGTCTTACTACGCTTTTTTAATTAGGTTCTTTCCTTCCTTACATTAAGGAAAAGCTGTAGACATCAATATACAGCAAAACCTCCACAACTACATTCCCAGCTATATATAGATGTCAATGAAGATCACAGTAGGTAAACTAGGAAACACATATCTGAATCAGTCTAAATGAGTAGTGGAATCAAATAGCCTCACTCAATTCCATATCATAAGCTAGTTTAACCAAATGGCATCAAACAGGATAACAAAACACCCAAATAATGTGATCATAAAACCAAAAAAAGATTAAAGATAATAATAATAACAAGAAAAAGAAGAAATAATCCTGCATCACATTAATTTGATCATACTTATGAACACTCTTAGAAATTGAATTTGAATTTGGAGGATGTGCAATCAAACAAAACTACACCACATCAACCCATATTTAGTTGCCTTGGAAGAATTCAAGGCAGTGGGAAGTAGAAGCTTTGCATATAAGGCTCGGTAAAACCGGTCACTAACAATTTGATTCTTAGAAGATATCTTATCAAGAAGCATTAATGTTTGAACTCCTACATTGAAATTCTTTGAATGAACCTGCAGGGTGAAAGGTTTACATTAACATCCAAACATCTGATACGGACACTGATTTTTTTTTTTTAATGAATGTCCACATTACAGAACAAAAAATGAAGTTTCCTCTCAACGAATTGCAATAAATTGACATCAAGCATTACACCTACCAGTTGGAAGAGCATTGGCGTTTGGACCTCAATAATGTCATCAGCCTCATTGCTCAAGACATAAGGAAATGCTCTATTTACTCCCTGTGAGAATGGAAGAGAGGGAAAGCACAAGTAGTTAAAAACATTTCAGAATAAGCTTTTCCAAAAGCCCACAATTCAAGCATAACTACAACAACTGGGAAGCAAACAAAAATATCCTATTCAGAGTAACATTGACATAGAATGAATAAGCATTTATACGGACTGTTAGAAGAGCTGATAGAAGTCTTGAATCCAATTCAACGTGAGTTTCTGACGAACTTTTCACTCTACTACCCTTACTATCCTTATGGTACCCCTGAGCTTTTTTATCCAGAGCCTTGCCACTTTTATCTATCTTTTGATCAGCACCAGTACCAGCCTCAGTAATCAGGACCTGAAATTGAGAATTGTAACTATAAGGTTCTTCTATCATCCTCACCAAGTCAGAAGGATGGTGCATTGTTGAAGTAAAACAACAGTGTCCAACGAAAAAAATTGGAGTTAGTCAGAGAGATGGTCTCTTAATATACATATGTTTTTTTGTAAGTATAGGTATGAAACTGTATTTAATTCAAAACTACAATAATAAAGACGAAACTGTATAGAGAACGTGTAAATTTAATTCAAACATGATAGGAAAGCCATGCACTATAAATGATACAAATTCAAAACAGGAGTGCAGCCATACCTTGAAAAGTGCAAAATACACGTCTATTAAATGTTTAGCCACTATTGGCCCATCTCCTTTACGACTAAGTCGAACTTGGCTTAAAAAGTTAACCTGCATTGGTATAAAACAGAATGAAACACTTGCAGGTCAAAACAAATGAGCCTGGATTGGGTGCACTATGGTAAGGAGAAAAGTAGAGCAAAAGAAATAGAGAGATTTGTGGTGCAATAGAGAAGCTGAGGAACACAACCCTTTAGAAGTATAATCAAGGTTTTGGAACCAGTTCAGTAGTTTTAGAGAGGTGGTTTCAGTGAAGAAAAACAAGTGGTTCCAAATAAGACAGACCCATACTAAATGTATATGATCATGAAAAATTAATTAAGAACGAATAGAATCTAGTATATGGAAGTTCAAGCTCAAAAGTATCAAGGGGACTTGAATCAGTAAAACAAATGTAAAGAGGCATATCCGTACAGAAAAACACATGAACACTGGTTGACTTTTAATGGCAAACGCGGTTATTGCCATCAGAATACTTTGGTTGGCTAAGGACAATGGCAAAAAACCATAAATATCCATGCCAGTCTGGTCATAAGATTCCCAATCAGTCTGGAAAAAAATGTGCCAACTAATCTGGCTTGATACTTGACTCTTGAAAGCCAATCATAGCAACCATATATTTGGTGCAAACGAATGCAAAGAACTTCACTAAATCTCTTACCACTCTGTGTGTACGCGTTTTGTAAGCACAAGATCACCATTATTATACAAGCTACTGGCATAATATACAGGACAAACTAATATTCAAACTACGCAACAAGTTTCCTCCAAATTACATAGTAGAGACTAAAATTATCAGCAGTAAAAATGAAGAGCCATACAGCATGGTACGTCGCTCGTAACCCTAAATGTGGCCGAAAGAGGAAAGAATCCACCTCATCAATAACCACCACCTGTAAACAGTAGGTCAATAATTAGATCAAATCACCATTCACAATGGCAACCATGACTTTCAGTAAGTGCATCCTAAAAGCCAGAAACACGGCAGCAAATTTTCTTGTCCCTGTTTTTGGTGTGAGGAGGGAAGGGGATTCATAATGACAAAGGACCATGAGCATGAGAAATCTTACAATATTTGACATATGACCTGTGTACATACCCTTTCAATAAAAAAATGCAGTGTTCTATGCCCTGTACCCCAACTTTTATGAAGTTTAAACTTGAATGTGTCATTGGTTAAAACAAGCAGGCTAAACCAGTTAACCAACACATAAGCCTTCACATTATACACAAAGAAAACTCTCATGTATACTCCCTGTGTACTTGGGCTTTGCCTATTTCTATGAATAAAACTTCTTGATTACCAATAAAAAAAAAATTATACACAAAGCAAACAATTAGAATTAACTACACCAGATGGCCATACCTTCATATTGGGATGATCAGACAAAAGGTTTGCCATGTGAAAATCAGCATTGGATGCACCCTTGTTTTCAGGATCTCCCAGCTGTAAGTAATACAATAATTGAAGTAGACAAGGAAACAACTTCAAAAGTTAAAGCAACTTCAATTAAAATCTTCAAGAAGGATATATATTTTTTTTTTTTATAGGTAGTTTTGATAGGAACCAAGGTGGGCCTACACTTAAAGATCATTTGCAAGTTCCAGATGGGCCAATTACAAGATCAAGGGCCAAGAAGATCAAGGAAGCAATGCAAGGATTGGTGCAATCCACTTGGGATGAAGCCAGCAAAAGCCCAACACTCAAGATGAGTCTGAAAGAAGAAGAACCAGTTTTGATCCACTTGATTCAAGCTGTGGAAGACATGACTTAGAGATACGGCCTATTGTTATTGGAGGCTTCCAGTTTGGTTAAATGATTTATTTTATTAGTTTAGAATAAGTGGGCTTGAAGATGCTTGGCTCACATGTCTTATTTCTTATGAACTATGTTTTTGGGAAGGCCTTGTATTTTGGCCAAGGGCTTATTGGGAAAGTAACTTTTTAAGAATTAAGGTTTCATCAATTTATTCTAGGGGTTACTGTAGCCGCGCGTACTGTAGCCGGCACTGTTCATCAAGGGTAATTTTGGGTAAAAGGGGCTTTATTTTGGTTTGGGTTTAAAAACTCTTTGTAGCCTCATTTGACACATTAGACAATATTGAATTTTATTTGTGAGTTGAGTTTTCTCCTCTTGTTCTTGATTGAACTCTTGAACTTATCAAAGGTAAATCACAACTTTTGTGGCGTTCCTCCTTTGTAATCTGGGTTCTTGAGACGGGTTCTTCAACGGGTCTAGATTTTAATATAATCTAGGTTCTTGAAACGGGTTCTCAATTGGGTCTAGATTCTCCATCCTTGACTTGATTTTTGGCTTTCTTGGGGAGTTTTCAAATTGATTGTGGGTTCAAGAGAATTCATTCTCACGGGTTCATATCATTTGGTATTCAGAGCAAGGTTTCCAATCAGGTCTGATTCTATCTTTTAATTCTTGCATCCTTAAATTAATTCTAGGGCTTCATTGTTCTAGGGTTTCCAAAAAAAAAAAAAAAAAAAAATAGAAACAAAAAGTAGGCTGCCGAAATTGTTAGGGTTTTGGGTTTGGCTGAAATTTGCATCACCTAGGGTTTCAAAATTCTAGGGTTTCCTGCATCTCTAAGTTTATCTGTTGCTTGGAGTGCTGTTCATTGATTCTCTTCTACTTCATTGTCGTGCTTGAATTCAATTGCTTGATTTTCACAATTGAATATTGCTATTTGTGATTGAAAAGAAAAGAAAAGAAAAGAAAAGAAAGGAAAAAAAAAAATCGGAAAAAAAAAAAAAATCCCAAGATCTTTTCTTCAGCCTTATCATCAAAAGGGGTGATTCTAGTTGGTATCTTGTCTTATAGTTACTGTTTCATTCATATAATTTCCTTGATTCACGTGTCATTTTATTTCTTTCATTGCTTCTGTGTTTCTCTTGTTCTTATTTCTTGGACCTAATTACTAGTTGGGATAAAATAAGGTTGTTTTGTCTTGATTGAGTCAATTAGTTCTTAAAGAACTTGAGTGGGAAAACTCTTGAGGTAAAAGGCAAGAGAGTGTGAGACTATTATCGAAAAAAAAAGCCAATTAGGAGTGAAACACGAGTGGAGTGTCATTATTCGAGTGTAAACACGTAAGGGAGTGTGTGAGGTTTACATTTCTTTTTTTTTTTTGCCACTAACATTCTTTTGTGTAGCACTTGATAATGTCTCATCGGAGTAGCACATCACCAAGGGGGAGGGCAGATAACACATCCTTTGTGTTGCAAGCCATGCAACAACAGTTTGAGCGGTTGAACTTGGTGTTGGGTGAAGTGAGGGATAGGATGGATCATCAAGAAGCAGCGATTAGAAATCTATAAGGTGGGAGGGACAGGAGGCGACGTGAGCATAGAGTTGAAAATCAGTATGAGAATGAAGGAGATGGTGAGGATGAGGAGGACTTTGCATCTGACGTTGGGTCGGGTAGAAATAGAAGACTTAGGCATGAAAGAGGACTTGAGGAGAATCTAAGGGGTCGGGATGGTGTAGATAGAGACCTTGGTAGCATCAAAATGAAAATACCATCTTTCCAAGGTAGAACTGACCCTGAGGTTTATCTAGAGTGGGAGAAAAAAATAGAGTTGGTGTTTGATTGCCATAATTACTCCGAGGAGAAGAAAGTGAAGTTGGCGGTAATTGAGTTCACTGATTATGCTATTATTTGGTGGGATCAATTAGTGACCAATAGGAGGAGAAATTATGAGAGGCCTATAGAGACATGGGGAGAGTTGAAATCTCTCATGAGGCGGAGATTTGTTCCAAGCCATTACTATAGAGACCTTTACCAGAAATTACAAAATCTTACACAGGGGTCTAAGAGTGTGGAGGATTACCATAAGGAAATGGAGATGGCGATGATTCGGGCTAATGTAGAGGAGGATCGAGAGGCCACCATGGCTAGATTTTTGAGTGGGTTGAATAGGGACATAGCCAATGTAATTGAATTGCAGCATTATGTGGAGATAGAGGACATGGTGCACATGGCTATGAAGGTGGAGAGGCAATTAAAGAGAAAAGGGACAGCAAGGTACACTTCGGTTTCTAGCACTACTTGGAAATCAAAATGGGATAGGAATGATCCAGCTAAAGCAAAGAGAAAGACCGAACCACCTAAGGGAAAAGATGAGGGAACTAGCAACAAACCCAAGGTAGAATCCCAACCTTCACGGAATAGAGATATCAAATGTTTTAAGTGTTTGGGTTCAGGGCACATTGCTTCTCAATGTCCAAATAGGAGGGTGATGATTATGCGTGACAATGGGGAGGTGATGACTGAGAGTGAGGATGATAGTGATGAGGTGCCCGAGTTGGAGGATGCTAGTGATGATGATGGAGTGGTATACCCTGTGACAGGTGAGTCTCTTGTTGCCAGGCGTGCTCTTAATGCACACATTAAGGTGGATGATGCAGAGCAACAGAGAGAGAACATTTTCCATACTAGATGCCATGTCAACAATAAGGTATGTAGTATGATCATTGATGGAGGGAGTTGTACTAATGTGGCTAGCACTACTTTGGTTGAAAAATTGAATTTACCAACCTTAAAACACTCTAGACCATACAAATTGCAGTGGTTGAATGATTGTGGAGAGGTTAGGGTGGATAAACAAGTGTTAGTTACTTTTTCTATTGGGAAGTATCAGGATGAGGTGCTTTGTGATGTTGTGCCTATGCATGCGGGCCATATTTTGTTGGGGAGGCCGTGGCAGTATGATAGGAGAGTGACACATGATGGGTTCAAGAACATGTACAGCTTTGAAAAGGAGGGCAAAACAATTAAGCTTGCTCCTTTAACTCCAAGCCAGGTCTATGAGGACCAACTGAAATTGAAAAGTGAGGTTGCTCAAAAAAGAAAGAGTGAAAATGAGAGTGATCAAAAGAGAAAGAGTAAAAATGAGAGTGATCAAAAAAGAAAGAGTGAAAAAGAGATTGAGCAAAAAAGAAAGAGTGAGAGTGAAAATGAGCATAAAAGAAAGAGTGAAAAAGAAAGTAGAGAGGTGGTTGAGAGTAAAGAAAAAAGAGTGGAGCCACGAGAGAAAAAAGAAAGAGAGTCTGCCGAGAGAAAAGGAAAGGCAAAAGTGAGTTTCTATGCAAGAGAGAGTGAGGTTAAGAGGGCTTTCTTCGCAGATCGCCCTATGATTTTTCTTATCTATAAAGAGTCTTATCTTAGTCTTGATGAAACTAACCAGTCTCTTCCTAGTTTGGCTGTTTCTTTGTTGCAGGAGTTTGAGGATGTATTCCCGGAGGAGATGCCAAATGAGTTGCCACCCATTAGAGGCATTGAGCACCAGATTGATTTTGTGCCCGGGGCTGCTATTCCAAACCGACCAGCCTATAGGAGTAATCCAGAGGAGACAAAGGAGCTTCAGAGGCAAGTTGAGGATTTGATGAGCAAGGGGTACGTGAGAGAGAGCATGAGCCCTTGTGCAGTACCAGTGCTACTAGTGCCAAAGAAGGATGGGACGTGGAGGATGTGCATTGATTGCAGGGCGGTCAACAATATCACGGTAAAATATCGCCATCCCATTCCTAGATTAGATGATATGCTTGATGAATTGCATGGCTCATGTATTTTCAGTAAAATTGATCTTAAAAGTGGGTACCATCAAATTAGAATGAAAGAGGGTGATGAATGGAAAACTGCTTTTAAGACTAAGTATGGGCTTTATGAATGGTTGGTTATGCCATTTGGACTTACAAATGCGCCCAGTACTTTCATGAGATTAATGAACCATGTCCTACGTGCATTCATAGGCAAGTTTGTGGTTGTGTACTTTGATTATATCTTAGTGTACAGCAAGAACTTAAGTGAACATATTGAACATTTGAGATATGTGTTTTATGTGTTGAGATGTGAAAAGTTGTATGCTAATTTTAAGAAATGTGCCTTTTGCATGGAAAAAGTTGTTTTTCTTGGTTATGTTGTTAGTACAAAGGGTATTGAGGTGGATGAAGAGAAAGTCAAGGCAATCAAGGAGTGGCCAACGCCAAAAAGCATCACTGAGGTAAGAAGCTTTCATGGCTTAGCTAGTTTTTATCGGCGTTTTGTTAAAGACTTCAGCACCATTGCTGCACCACTCACTGAGGTAATTAAAAAGAATGTTGGGTTTCATTGGGGGGCTAATCAAGAGAATGCTTTTACCACTATTAAAGAAAGGTTGTGCTCTGCACCTGTATTAGCATTACCTGATTTTAACAAAGCTTTTGAGATTGAATGTGATGCCTCAGGAATAGGGATTGGAGCCGTTTTGATGCAAGATAGGCGGCCCATAGCCTTCTTCAGTGAAAAGTTAAGTGGGGCATCCCTTAAGTACCCTACTTATGACAAAGAGCTTTATGCTCTTGTTCGTGCATTAGAGACTTGGCAGCACTACCTATGGCCAAGGGAATTTGTGATCCACACCGATCATGAGTCATTGAAGCATCTCAAGGGTCAAGGTAAGTTGAATAAAAGGCATGCTAGATGGATGGAATACATTGAGACCTTTCCCTATGTCATCTGTTACAAGCAAGGTAAGGAGAACATTGTTGTTGATGCTCTATCCCGGAGGTATGTACTTCTTACTTCTATGAGTGCTAAAATGCTTGGGTTTGAATATGTGAAAGACACGTATGCCGATGACGCTGATTTTTCAAATGTGTATGTGGCATGTGATAAGGCAGCATTTGGTAAGTTTTACAAGCATGATGGTTATTTGTTTAAAGAAAGCAAACTTTGTCTGCCAAATTGTTCTATGCGTGAGTTATTGGTGCGTGAGGCACATGGTGGGGGATTAATGGGACACTTTGGTGTTAAGAAAACTTTAGACATTTTGCATGAACATTTCTTTTGGCCTAAGATGAAGAGAGATGTTAACCGTATTTGTGGAAGGTGCATTACATGTAGAAAAGCCAAATCTAAAGTTTTGCCACATGGGTTGTATACACCCTTACCCGTTCCTAGTGAGCCATGGGTAGACATATCTATGGACTTTGTTTTGGGGCTGCCTAGGACCAAAAGGGGTAGAGATTCTATTTTTGTGGTTATGGATAGATTTAGTAAGATGACACATTTCATTCCATGCCATAAAACAGATGATGCCACAAACATAGCTGACTTGTTTTTCCGGGAGATAGTGCGACTTCATGGTGTACCTAGGAGTATTGTTTCTGATAGGGATGTTAAATTCCTTAGCTACTTTTGGAAGGTGTTGTGAGGGAAATTGGGTATTAAGCTCTTATTTTCCACTACTTGTCATCCACAGACTGATGGTCAGACTGAAGTAGTTAATAGAACTTTAACTCAGCTTTTACGCACTGTTGTTCATAAGAATTTAAAAACTTGGGAGGATTGTTTGCCATTTATAGAGTTTGCATATAATAGGACGATGCATACTACTACTTCATACTCTCCTTTTGAAATTGTTTATGGATTTAATCCACTTACTCCTTTGGATTTGATGCCTTTACCTGTTGATGGTAGGAGTAGTTTGGATGGACAAAAGAAAGCGGAGTTGGTGAAGTCACTTCATGAGAGGGTACGACTTCAAATTGCCCAAAAGAATGAAAGGGTTGCTTCCCAAACCAATAAAGGACAAAGGCGTGTCATCTTTGAACCAGGAGATTGGGTTTGGGTTCACATGCGCAAAGAAAGATTCCCAGCCCATAGAAGGACTAAGTTGCATCCTCGAGGAGATGGACCTTTCCAAATTCTTGAGAAAATTAATGACAACGCATATAAAGTGGATCTTCCAGGTGAGTATAAAGTTTCTGCAACTTTTAATGTTTCTGATCTTTCTCCTTTTGATGTAGGTGAAGATTCGAGGTCGAATCCTTTTGAGGAGAGGGGGAATGATAGGAACCAAGGTGGGCCTACACTTAAAGATCCTTTGCAAGTTCCAGATGGGCCAATTACAAGATCAAGGGCCAAGAAGATCAAGGAAGCAATGCAAGGATTGATGCAGTCCACTTGGGATGAAGCCAGCAAGAGCCCAACACTCAAGATGGGTCTGAAAGAAGAAGAACCAGTTTTGATCCACTTGATTCAAGCTGTGGAAGACATGACTTAGAGATACGGCCTATTGTTATTGGAGGCTTCCAGTTTGGTTAAATGATTTATTTTATTAGTTTAGAATAAGTGGGCTTGAAGATGCTTGGCTCACATGTCTTATTTCTTATGAACTATGTTTTTGGGAAGACCTTGTATTTTGGCCAAGGGCTTATTGGGAAAGTAACTTTTTAAGAATTAGGGTTTCATCAATTTATTCTAGGGGTTACTGTAGCCGCGCGTACTGTAGCCGGCACTGTTCATCAAGGGTAATTTTGGGTAAAAGGGGCTTTATTTTGGCTAGGGTTTTGATTAGGTTTGGGTTTAAAAACTCTTTGTAGCCTCATTTGACACATTAGACAATATTGAATTTTATTTGTGAGTTGAGTTTTCTCCTCTTGTTCTTGATTGAACTATTGAACTTATCAAAGGTAAATCACAACTTTTGTGGCGTTCCTCCTTTGTAATCTGGGTTCTTGAGACGGGTTCTTCAACGGGTCTAGATTTTAATATAATCTAGGTTCTTGAAACGGGTTCTCAATTGGGTCTAGATTCTCCATTCTTGACTTGATTTTTGGTTTTCTTGGAGAGTTTTCAAATTGATTGTGGGTTCAAGGGAATTCAATCCCACATGTTCATATCAAGTTTCCACAGGAGGCAGACTTCAAGGTGAACTTACTTTGTTTACTAACACAGAAAGCAATCTGCGCTCCTGCTCTGATTTACTCTTCAGCAGCGCATACATCGTCTGAAAAAAAAAAAATCCATGAGATCAAAATCACTTTGGCTAAACACCTACTTTATATAATTTAAGTTTTAATCCACAATTGTGACTTTCAAATGGAGCGCTACGTATTCAAGCGCCGTAACTATGGTATTTCTCGTTTCATTTATTAGATCGCGCACTTTCTTTCCCTCTTCCCTGTGTCTTAGTGTGGTCGAGCGATGAGAAATTTGAATTGGAAGTAAAAAAAAAAAGATAGAAGTGTTTTCGAGTTTTTTTTTTCCCAATTATTTTGGTTTTGTTTCGAATGATTGTAAATGAAAGTGGGATTGATGGCCTCTTTTCTTTCTTTCTTTCTGTGTTTTGTTTTTGGATCATCAAACAGGAAATTTGTGGTTTTGTTGGGTTTTATTGAGAGACCTAATATGCTGAACGGCTTGTTCGTGTTTTTTATACCAATTTCTGTTTTCTGTAGGCATATATTTTTTTGTTAGAATAAAAAATTTCATATAAATTTTTTTTAAAATAATAAATTTTACTAATAAATAATAATTTTTTATATTTTTTTACAAAAATTTATATAAAATTTATCTATACGAAACCTATACAAATCATGCTTTTTTTCAGTTGTCAAGAGCAAAGGTGAAAGGACGGTATTACGTTCCATCTCTTCATATGTGAAAATGTGATTTACGTGTAAAATTGGAATAAAATATTAATTTGAATATTATTATTATTTTAAAATTAAAAAAAATTAAATTATTTGTTATATTTTATATAAAAATTTAAAAATTATAAAAATAAAATAAAATAAATTAAGATAAATTGAGAGTACTTTATCATTTATATCAAACCGAACCTAAAATAAGAAATAAGATTATTTTTTTATTTTTTATTTAGTAACGATAGAAAGAGTTATTACGGTTTCAATTCCTTAAGATATAAATTCGTTAAGGACTGTTTTTTTAAAAAAGAAAAAAAAAAATCGTTTAGGACAATTAGGGTTTTAGCACCATATAAATTCCATCATTGGCCTTCTTCAAGCTCTCTTGTCTCTCCCACCAAATAAAGGCGGCTAGGTTCTGTTTTTCTCCTCCTCTCCTCTAAACATGGCTAACACCTCCGCCGCCCCACCTCGTCAGCTCTCTCAAAAGGAGGCTGACATTCAGATGATGTTGGCCGCCGAGGTCCATCTGGGCACCAAGAATTGTGATTTCCAGATGGAACGCTACGTCTTCAAGCGCCGTAACGATGGTATTTATCGTTTCATTTCTCAGATCGGAATTTTAGTCCCTATTGCCTGTGTCTTCAATTATTTTGGTTTTGTTTGGAATGATTGGAAAGGAAAGTGCGAATGATAACCCTTTTTTTCTTTCTCCGTTTTGTTTTTGGATCATCAAACAGGAAACTTGTGGTTTTGTTGTGTTTTATTGAGAGACCTAATATGCTCAATGGTTTGGTCGTTTTTTTTTTTTAATGATTTATGTTTTATGTACGCATATATTTTTTCTTATATGAGTTGTCAAGAGCAAATGACGTATTACGTTCCATCTCTGCATATGTGAAAATGTCATTTACATGCGCTGGTTACAGGTGAAATTTTCTAGCATTACGAAATGTTGTTTTGATGCTTAGGTATATACATAATCAACCTGGGAAAGACATGGGAAAAACTTCAGCTGGCAGCCCGGGTTATTGTTGCAATTGAGAATCCGCAGGACATCATAGTACAGTCTGCAAGGCCTTACGGTCAGAGAGCAGTCCTTAAGTTTGCTCAGTACACCGGTGCCCATGCAATTGCTGGAAGGCACACACCCGGTACGTTCACCAACCAGCTGCAGACATCGTTCAATGAACCCCGTCTCCTCATACTTACCGATCCAAGGACGGATCACCAGGTGAATGCTGCCTTCCTCAATTTAATGCGATGCCTAGTTTTTGGTTCTGTTACCGGTTAGGAATTTGTGTGAGATAAATTTGAATGTAGAAGTTACTTGTATAGAGTTTTGATATTTTGAATGTTGTTATATATTGGAGGATATATTTACTGCCACGATTTTTTTGCATTAATTTTTGCTTGTTCTGCACTTCTTTATCTCAATTTTTCCTCACCGTGAAAGGATGCTTGCAGCCTATTAAGGAAGCTGCTCTTGGAAATATCCCAACGATAGCTTTCTGTGACACTGATTCGCCAATGCGGTATGTTGATATCGGGATCCCCTCCAACAACAAGGGGAAGCATAGCATAGGATGTCTCTTTTGGCTGTTGGCAAGAATGGTTCTACAGATGCGTGGTACTATTCGTCCTGGGCACAAGTGGGATGTGATGGTGAGGAGGAAACTAGACGGCTTTGTTTGGTGGACTTCTTGCTGAGAGCTAAATTGCTAATTTTAAAAAAATTGGTCATCCTTATGTGCAGGTGGATTTGTTTTTCTACCGCGAGCCCGAGGAGGCTAAGCAACAAGAAGAAGAAGAAGCGGTTGCCATCCCAGATTATGGTCTTGCTGATTATTCTGCTGCTCCCCTTGCATCTGAGCATTGGCCTGTTCAAGGTTCTGATGCCCAGTGGAACCCTGACGTTCAGCAACCTATTTCAGCAGTTCCTGCTGCTCCCTGGGGCTCAGAGCCAGGTAGAACTAATTTACCTGCTTTTTGTGGTTTATTGAAATGAAATATTATATATCATTCTCTCCTTGTGCAGTTGGTTCTGTACTTGCATTTGCGTATTTGGCACAGCATCTAATTTATTTGTTGAAATGCCTTTGTAAATCATTATTAACTGCTTTTTGTTCAGCTGCAGTCCCTTTAACTGGTGAATGGGATCCTATTCCAGCGCCAGCAGTGCCTGTTATTGAAGGTGCTCCTCCGGCTTCTTCGGATTGGGAGTGAATGGAGTTTGAAAGTGTTTTTACTAAATTGCTTATTGCATTCACAATTGGGAGTTAGTTTTCTATCATTTTCAATTTTCTGTGGGAAATGAACTTCTTTATCGGCACATCTTATCTTGAGACTGAGTTCCTGCTATTTTTGACCCTGTTGTTGGTGTTTTTAGGGGGATGCCTTATTTTGATATATTTTAGTACTGAATATTTTTCCACCAGTGTAAGACATGTTTTATATGTCTTGTGAATGAAATTAATAGAAGGATGTAATTTTCCCGTACAAATTCAATTCTTTTGGGAAAGGAAGAGTTAAAAGGTGGAGTTGATGCCTAGGCTTTTCCGAGAATCTAAATAATATATAAAGTTATTTTAGAGCCTAAAATACTGGAAGGTTTGAGGTGCCTGTGGTGTTTCTACATTTTCTATTAAAATATGGCCCACTAGATTCTAATGAGGATCCATCTACTGTATTTTCGAGATGGACATTTTGAAAGGGACTCTGATTGGCAAGCTGAGTAGTGTTGTTATTCATTTATTGTGTTAGTAGGTTCTTCCTTCACCTCGAGGAGTAAGATAATAACTTCTGGTATCCCACTACGATTGGGTAACTTTGTTGGTTTTGATTCAGATTCGCAGCCTAAACAGCTCGTGATGATTGGCAATTGTAGCTGTCACTTGTATGGTTTGAGAAATAGAACGGTTGGGAGCTGAAAGTTTGCCATTGAAAGTTGGTATCGTCCCTCAACTTTTAAATATGATCGCCCAAAAAATAAACAACTCGTTTTGGGAGACCAGAGGTTATTTATTATCTTACTCATCTAAACCCTAACTATTCTAATATCGGCAGTTGTTAGATCATCCGGTGCTTAGCCCTAGCCTAGCCTTTCTAAGACAAGGTTAAGGAAAATGAGGGTGAGTCTTGTTTGTGACTGTTCATATCAACGGTTTTTCATCAATCTTATAGGATACAAGTTTAAACCCAATCCTGTATATATGATAGAAGTTTAATTGTAGGAGACAGACAACTTAATAGTTAAGCCAACCCTGTCTACATGACTGAACTTTGATCAGGTCAATTGGTTTAAAAATAATGGTAAAAGCCAGGAATGGTCAATAGACAGAATTTAGGTGTCAAATCTCATATTTGTTCCAAAATTGTATCCGTTAGGATGTGTCCTCAATTTTTAATTGAACTCATAACATATATTTTCTCGACAGAAAATTGAAATGCATCTGTAATCTTATAATTTTTTTTTTTAAATGAACTGATAATTTCCTCTTTTACTTACCAATAAAAGGGAAAAAAAATTTTCGAAAAGAAAAGGGGTAAGAAAGGGATGGAAATCCATTGGATAGATGAAGTAAAAACGATGGTTGAATTCAACGGTTGAGGTAAATTCGATACTGCTCTTTTTTCTCAAGAATTTCAACCCCAAGCATTCAAAAAGAGTTTTTCACACTTTTTCACAATTTAGTTCATTTTTTTTATGAAGAACTTGTACGTAATTGATGTATTTGTAAGTTGTATATATTATTTCTCAAAAGTAATTAATCCTCGTTTAGGTCCGGGCATCGCTGCCACGCCGACGACAATGGATCAAACTTCAAACGCATCTGGAGACAAAAATACGGCAATGTTCGCATATTTTACTTCATTGTGTTTTTTATGGAACAAGGCATTACTTTTCGCCTCCAAGACCCACCGCAGTTCTCAAAAGGATGCATCATGCAAGAACCACAGCAATTCGAGGTTAAAATCCCCCCATAAATGGGACACCATTATCTGCCTACCATATAAACAAAAAAATCACAAGAAATTATAATCTAACAGTGTGCGTTTGAGATCTAATGGAAAAGTTCTAACCTTATTCATGAGCATTTACACAAGGTCAAGAACCTTCTGATCAGAGTTTAAAACCTAGAGGAATTAGTGGAGTTAAGAACTTTTCTTATCATATTTACAGAATCAAGTTCGTGAGTTTAGAACCTAGAAGATGTTGTGGAGTCGAGAGTAGCAGAAAGAATTAGCCGATGATATTTACCCTTGTACTTGATATATCATGCCCACGTGGAAGATTAACTCGTGATCGAATTAATGCTGGCAAATCTTAAACGACTTGAGAATGAATTGTTTGTCTACAAGAATGTATCCGCTACCAATGCCATTCTCTTTTCATTGCTATCTTCCGATTTATTCTGTACGGCAACCCACATCCTTCGGACGGGTTGAATCAGACGACGGTGAGAATAAATGTAGTGACAGACTTTTAGGTGAACTTTAGTGGTAACAGTACTCCCCCATGAGTTACCCATTTCGCAAAACTTTCAGAAAATCCAGGATGGACACCATCATCCGTGATCTCTGTTCCAGTCAGCTTCCTTTCCTAAATAATTACAAATGGAATTCATTACCCATTTCCAACCAGCAACATGTAGTATTAAAATTCATAAATAGGTCCATTTAGAATTTTATCGTTTCATCTGGGATTTACTTGGTTATGTGCATTTGAGTGTAATTGTATGCATATCCATGCAACTGTACATATGATGGCTATATGTATGTGTATGGGTACATATGTACAATACCAGGAGTGATATGAACAAGGTCATAAATTCGGGACCCAAGTTTAGAGAGACTAGGTAATGTTTGCAGTAACATATCAGAGAATAGAATTGTGCAAAAAAGAGTAATGCCATATACAGTTTGAGTATGTAAGCCCCGCGTACTCGTTTTGAAAAAAAATATAGTCTACCATTAAAAAAATGAATTTTTTCATATGAATCTCAGATTTACTCACTTTTTTCAAAGAATGTGTGTGAGACTTACACACCCTAAGACTGCAAATATCATTTCTCCATACAGAAATGATGTTTCCATTTTCTAAATTCCATGCGCATATTGAAAAATAATTAACGTCTTTGTCAAACATTATGCAGCAACGCCAATCATTTTTCAATCCTGCAATGATTGCTTTGGGGAAAATTCTATCCTGTAAACTCTTTCTCGATAAAGTCCAAATGCAACTTTGGATAAAATTGCCAGTACCAAGATGATAAAAACTTACCCTCATGCTGGAACTAGTCTCGCTTGCAGATGTGGTAGTGTCAAGTTTCAGTCCATCCCCAAAATTTTCTGATGAAAGGCTGGTGATAGACCTGCCAGCCAAATAAATCGGTAGTCAGTTGCCAGTGAACTCTTAACTCAAATGACGCCTTCTCAAGTAAGAGAGGTGGAGGGTGAAATCACGGTTCAAGACCTAAGATTCCCAACAAGAAAGAAAACAAAAACAGCAGAAAGAAAAATATTTCATTCATTAAAACTTCACAATTGAACATTCTCTTGTTGCATCTACCCAATCTAAGGCCTAGGGTCGGGCAAAGAAGCTAAGACGGAGTACGACCAAGTACTGATTGACTCCACCTAAGTACACATTCTGATTCTTTACAAGCTTTCTTCATAAAAAGACGTCCAATCCAAGGAATTGATTGGTTCGGACAGGGCTATCAAGTGGAATGATTTTACTTACCAGATTGCCACCAAAAAACTCAGCTTATTGTTTTGATCTGAAATCAAGGTAACATCAACTCACATACACTACAGGTAAAAGTGTTGCATAACAAGAGAAATTTCTTTTTCTCACATTGTAAATTTAACATAAATCTTCTTCATGTCACTTGAAGATTATCACTTCAATGGCTAACGATAATGAATGCTCATATAAGATGCAAACAAAGAAATGTTTTGATCCTTGCATTCTGTGACAGAGCAGAAGGCATACCAGATACATGAGAATTACCTTTCATATATTTCTTCTTCACAAGAATTTCCAGATGAAGAAAGCCAGTCCACATCAAGCAAATTTGAGCAGGTACATGCATCACCATGGTCATCATAACAAAGGTTACCACTTTCAGGGCTTTGGTCCTCTAGCATATCTCTAAAGAGCTGCCTGCGAGACATTGAAGGAGTAAACCTACAAAAGACAACCAACATTTACTGGATGAGTTGCAGATGAAGGCCCATAGTTCCAAAATAATCATTAGAGCAGCTTCACATGGAAGCAAGTTAAAAAATGAGAAATCAACAGACCTACAATAGGATATAGCACTTTCACAACTCGAGATCTCTGGCATCGACTCTGAATGAACAGTGTTACTTTCTTGCAATTTTTCAGACAAAGGCTCCTTGTGTCCAACATCTGTGCTTACCAGAGGTGAATCCGTTTCGCAATGAATATTGCCATCCGATAGTGATCTTTTAATAAATGATCTACAAATAAAGCAATAGGACTTGGTAAGTTGTTTGAGAACAAGCAACATCTTTTTCTTCAAAGAAGTTCTATCATTTTTTTTTTTATCAGTAATTCAAAGAAGTTCTATCGTCACAAAAAAAGAAGACAAACTGTACATTTATTCCCATCCCTACAAAAAAGATAATTGAGTACAGTACTTCCAATTATATCATCCAAATGACAGAAATGCATTCTACCCACAGAAAAAAAAAAGGTTCTGTGTTTTTGATGGGGAAAAGAAGAGGAAGAGGGGAGGGGGTGGTTGGGTAGAAAGGGAGGGGAGGGACTCCCTTCCCAGTAGGCCCACTATTCTTTCCCTTCCAATTTGGATGATGCGACATAGAGACTAGGTTTAGTTGTTAATGGTTACGGAACCCAAGTAACATAATTTTCTTTCCATTCCCTAATTCCTTGAAGCAATCAAACACCTAAACGGAATCCTTTCCATTCTGACTTAAAAGAATATTGTACATACATTTTATTGTTTATCAGCATATGAAGTCTCTCTCAAAAGTTCCATCAAATTGAAATGACAGAATAATGGCAACACAAAAAAGTATATACCTAATATGCTCATCAACAAAATTAGGGGCATTCCTGCGAACACTGTGGTGCTGGTCCGAATCCATCTCCCACAGCTCTGGTTTACCTGGTTGGGGCTGAAAGTAACCCAGGAACCTGCACAACCACATGGTCAAATTATGCATTTCGACTCTCACGCCAACTCACCAAGTATAATGGATTCAACTAGAAAGATCCCCAGATAGTCTTTTACAGAAATAAAATAGGGTTCTGACTAAGGGGATAGTTTGACTTACAAATTAATGGCATTTTGCTTCTCAGGATCCATGCATGTATTATTATAAAACCTTTGTAGTGTTCTAAAAAACTCCTGCGACTGAGTTGCGGGTTTCCACTGGCCTCGCCTCTCGGAAAATATCTGTTTAGCATTACATATGCCCAATCATTGAATGACGATAGTGCTAAATCTAATCAGGAACTAAAGTAACTTCCCAGCTTTAACAAAAAAAAAATCAACTGATATGCCAAAGGCCATTACTTGGGGGAGGTTTGAATTCTTTTCGTCACACTTTTTCACTCTATTATTTATACAACCATCCAACATTGATTTCCAATTTTTCCAAACACAAAATTAATGTACCTTATTGTGCGCTGCAGAACCACCATATTGTAATGCAAGTGTGTCACCCATAGTTTCATAAACTCCCATTAAATCCTCTGCCAGAGGGTTATCTAGATCAATGTCCGGGGAATCTAAAAATCCTAAAGCATGCAGCTGACGGCCAAGGGCAACTAGTCCGTAGGCATATTGTGCTACGTTTGTGCGATCCAAACAATCAATGCAATTGGTTCTTAGGACTCCTGTTTGAAACATTGGGGTTTTGACAAGGTGGTCCCCGCTTGCATCACCATTACCACTGCCATTTTTAGCTTGTTTTCCCAAGTTATAAGAATTGTCATTTCTACTGGAAAGCTTCTCCAGAGAGTAGTTACCTCCATCATTTTCCCTCCTGCAACAATACGGAGGTGTCAGCAATGTAATTGACAAAAAAATATTTTTAAGCAGTATTGGCAAATACTGAAACGAAGCCTTAGAAGATAGCCTCAGGAAGCTATGGTACCTTACATAGTAATGTGATCCTGCAAAAAATGTTTTAAATGAAAGCATATAATAACCTTTAGTCAAAATGGAATTTTGTTCCACTCCACTGTCTCATCTGGATTGTACAAGCTAGAAACAGTGAGACCCATGGATGGGGGAGAAACATAATATTCATCAATAACATAAAGTTGTTAGACACAGGAATTCAGGCACGCTAATATGGGAAGACTGAAATGTTGTAAAAATAGATCACAATAGCGATTTCAGTAAGGTAGCATCTTTTTGTTAAGAACTTACTCTGAGTAGGAACAATTTAATAAACCCTCTGGCTTTAAATCTGGTGTTATTTGACAATAGAAGATGCCGGTTACATTCAATGCATAAGCAGCCACTTTCCCCAGTTGTGTCAGCACGTTTGTATCTTTGCTGCAATAATACAGGTTCTATTAATGTCAGTGATGGTTGAAATAACAAGAAAACTTGAAGCTTTTACATAAGCCAGGGGAAATCGAAGCACCTTGTAGAGTGTTTGTGTATATCCCAATGAAGAAACCTAAGGCGACTTTCCACAGTTAAACTTTTATTAATAAACCTGATAGCATTTGCAAACTCAGCACGAAGAATAGTTTCTCGAGGTTTCTTCTCACGAGTCTGTTAGTAACCAACCATTATAACAAAAGGCAAAAGAAAATGAACGAAGAGCTCAGAAATCATACCTCAAAAGTCACTAAAATTCAGATAGATGAGCATATAATATGAGCATGGAAGGAAATATGATGACAGGATTTCTCAATAAATGCAGAAAGGCCTACCTTAATCAAGTTCAAAATAAGTATGGGATTTCCATATCTTTTGGCAAGATTTTCAAAATGAAGTCTTGTAGCTACATAATTAGGGTCCCTCTTTGATACTGGAAACAGAAAGAGATGTCAGCAAAGTATGAACAGAACTTAAAAAGTTATCATGACAAAGAAATATGCCAAAGTCGTACATATAATGTCAGGTTTGATATTCAATCGCGAAGTTTCCTGGGACCAGAAAAGGGGTATTGAACCTCGATTTTGCACAACCGAACTTATTTGTGAAGAGTGTCCTTCAATAGAATCCTCAAAAACAATCTGCTCTGTCTCAACATCATTAGCTACTCTACCCTTCTCGTTGACACCTCGTTTTAAATATCTGCTCCAGGAGATGGGAAGACAAAGTGAGAGTTATGTCTAGAGGAGAAAACCTTATTCTGGCAAATGGAAAGCATAACATGTGCAGGGAAAATCTCATCAGTGGCCTACTACAGAGCTCGGGAGCATCCAGAAGAAGCCAGAAAAGATCAGAATTTACCGTCACAAGTCAACTTGAAATGACAAAGAACCGGTTATTAATGGTCACGTGGACTGTCTAGACCATTTATAGGTGCATATTTGTGGCAATAGGTCAAGGAGGTGAGAGTCAAAATATACCACATGCAATATCAAGAGAATGTAGCTTAACCAAATAACAAATAACTACTTGAGAAGGTATTCTTGAGGAGTGGCCAAACCTGGTGCCAGCATAATGACGTGAGCGCCTAGCAATTAGGGTCACGTTCAAATCCCTGCCAGATACAGAAAGTTTGACCTGGAAAACCAAAACATAAAAGAGTAAAATAAAACCAAACTTTTCAATTTTCGTTCTAATACATAATAGCATGCATAAATCCAGGAAAAACAATTGAGGAAGGTGGCAAGTCTGTGTATGACACTACACTGTCCAAGTTTTAGCACAAGCAAGCAGTTTGACTTGCTACAATGTGTATTCCTAAATTGACATTTTTGCAGTTCAAATAATAAAAAAATAAAAAAATACATATGCTCCCAACTTCAGAAACATGTAAACACTAGTACCCTTTAATCTGCCCCAAGGGTAAGCCATTTAGCTTTCTAAAAAGAGTATCCTTAACTGAATTATTCTCGCTTTGAATAATTATTGGGAGTGGACAAAATATATGCCAACGTCCTGGATGGCTCAGCAAGAAAACAGCTATATGTGAATAAAATAAAAATTAAACAAATAAGAACTATCTGTATTAATGCTCAGTTCTGAAATCATTTTAAACAGCCTGTCCTGACCCCAGTGACAGCAAAATGAGGATGGTTGTGGTGGTTTTCAAAAACAATTTTCAAAGATGAGTATATTAGACAAATAATTGAAACAAATAAAAGAGAAACAATGGCCAAAAAAGGTTCAACTATGCGTGCATCCTTCTTGGTGGTGACTTGTCAGAAGTAAAGAGATAAGAGAATCCCCATATAAATTAGTCAAGTCACATATTCCATACCTGTTTAAAGAAGCCATACACTAAGGCGACAGTCCATAGTGTGTTCTTGAGGCTATGACGAGTTCCACGAGTTAAGAACTCATTCCAAACAAACATTGATTCATAAAGGGATTCTCCTGTCTTATTATCACACAAGTTCTTTTGAAGACTATGCATGACATGATACGAGTAGCTGAAAAAGAAGTCCTTCGTAAGATCCACTGTGCCTAGGAGCTTCTTGTATCTATGTCCACCAGGAAAACAAAGGCAACAAGTATCAATATACATCTAATAACTTGAACAAGGAGGGGAAAATGCCATGAAGTAATTGTTTGAACTATACATTAACCAGGAAATAGAGGAGAAAAATGAAAGGAAAGAATGAGGATTATCCCTGCAAAATCCTGATGATACCTTGTCTCATTCAACATGTTATATTTACATCACAACAGCAATGAACTTTGCCCCTGTACATTTTCAGAAAACAAACTGGCAATAGCCTGCCTCTATCGGAAAGTATAAACAAAGAAGGATCCAACAATAACATTCAGTTCTATATAACTCAGGAAACAATGGAGATGCATCATTGGTTTCTTTTTATAATTACTATAAACTACCAGAGGAACATGAGATAAGTTTGAATCAAAGAAGCCCACATCATTGGTTTCACGCTGAGTGGTGAATACAAATGTGGTACACAGATTAGCTCCAAAATGCAGAGCTTATATACTGTTAAAAGATGGGACTAAGAAGATTACTTGCCCCCAGAAAGAATTAATTGAAACTAAGAGAAAAAAAACAACACTGTAACAAAATTCTCATCCAAGTACAATGGAAAATCTTTAAATCTGATTGCTACCCTCTTAGGTCTCCTTAGAAGCACTAAGGGCGTATTACATTTACATGCAGGATGGACAAAAGACCTGTTCTCATTCTTAGAATAAGCCATTTGGGACAGCACAGTAGAATTTGGAATTGGAATCATCCTGCTGTTGGCAATGGCATAAATTGTGTGCCCACAAATTGCACCGATCTTCTTTCTTTTCGTAATAAGCAGCATGTAATAAGGTCCTAGAAATTTGATGAACCCTATTATCAAAAGAAACACCATGAGCGCTCAAAGATTGAGCAAGAAAGTGTGCACAGTTTTTAACTCTTATAGACGTAACATACCAACGATTCCATAACAAGTGGTGACAAATTTAAGTCCACCCGTACACTGGTTTCCTTCATGAATCCTCCTTAGCAGGTCACAGCATTCAATTTCTGAGTACGTTGTACAGTCTTCAAGAACGTCTATCTCAGAAGGGTCCAATCTGTCAATCTTTAGCACCCTCCAGATTGTTCTGCTCTTGTCTCTTCCTACCATATAAAAGTTCTGTTGCATGTAGATGGCATGTTAACGTTTGCATTACTATTATTCAAATATGAAAAACTAACAATCGAAGTAGGATAATAAGTTAATAGACAGAGCAAAAAGGAACAATTGTTTTATTAGTAAAAGCCAATATAGAATCAGCATTGCCCAAATCCAAGATCGTGGTTGTTAAAAACCAGTGTCAATAGTCTGATAGTTCATAGCAGTGGAATATCTATATGTTTGCCAGTTAACACCAAAATATGAATTCCAAAATATCAGATACGAGAAAACGTAGATCTCTGGATCAGATACGAGAACACGTAGATCTCTGGAACGCTGAGGATATTCTAAACGTGAAAAAACACGGGAGAAAGACAACAATCAGAAACGAACACAAATAATCCATCATCTTCCAGCTATACACGGAAAAGTAGCAAATATATAAATCACGCTTCGACTTGGATCATTTCCACACACCGCATTCAAGCCAAAATCTAACTCTACTACCATTGCCAAATCATGCCCAAAGCACGAATCATTAAACCAAAATTCCTTTTGCGTCCAAAAATAATTGCAAAAATAATAACCAAGCATATATGACTTCAAACATATAATTAAAATAATAACACTTCAGTTGCGTAGATTCACACATAAAATTCAAATAAATCAAGTCCAACGAACAAGAGCAACAGCATATGGATTTCCAAAATACCATGCACAACACAATAATTCAAAAACTGCATAAAAGATATTTTTAGAAAAAAAAAAAAACTAAACTAAACTGTAAGGAACATGAACTTGACCCACACAACCGTGGAAACAAATCAAAATCGCAAGCCAATGCTGAAGAAGATGTATGTATATGTATATACCGAGCGAGTCTCATAGAGTCGGAACTTCTGCAAGTAGCGAGAGCTGTAGTCGGCCTCCTCATCAGTCCAGTTGTGGAGCTCTTTCTCCGTCGCCATGATCCGGATCCCCGAGCTTAAGGAGCTCGGGTTCACTCTCAACACTCAGACAAACAAATAGAAATCACCGAAAACAGCAAAAAAAAAAACGCAAATACAGTGGAAAATACTCAATCCGTTGTATACATGTTCAAATACATATACAGTGAAACAAACACGCAATAGAAAGAGCAAAACGAAGCTCAGAGGCGATAGATCGTGATGAAGGAAGGCAGCCACAGAGAGAGAGAGAGAGAGAGAGAGAGAATGAATGCCCCTGTTACTGCATCCACATAAATTAGATTAATAATAACAATAGTAATAACTACTTCTTCTTCTTTTTATATATATATAAAAAAAAAAAATATATATATATATATATATATATATATATATATAGCTTGGCGTTTGATCTCTATCTGACCGTAATTATTTTCTTTCCTTTCCTTTTTTTCCTTTCAATAATTGATGTTGGCCAAGTCCAATAATGAATGTCCCTCTAGAAATATAATACCACTTGGAAAGGAGAATATGCTAATATATGCCCTCGTCTTGATTAGAAGCGCATCACATAATGTTCTAATTTAATTACGGATTTTATATAAAGCTTCTGTGTTGGAATTCCAATCTTTACAATCACACCAAATACGAACCTTGCTTTTTATAAAAATCACATTCAGAGGATTATATTCTCCATTTAGAAGTTAATTTGCTTTCATTTTTTTAAAAAAAAAATTAAATGGTTTAGTCTCAAAAAATGTTACAAAATTAAATTTATAAACTGACATAATTTGATCTGATATATTAGATTATAAATTTTCTTTTATTATTATAAAATATATTTAACATATAAAATCACGTCAGTTTGTAAATTTTCGATATTCCTTTTACTTTTAGTCATCTTATTATAGAGCTCGCAAGAAATCGATCTGAGGGTATAATTATGTTTTTTTAATGGGTAATCGGATTGTATCATTGAAAGGTTCCTCAGCATTGCCGTGTTTACATCATTAAGCGTGTTGGGTCAATAATATGATGTTTAATTTCTAGTATTTATAATGTATAGTCTCTAGAACTGTTCGCCCGACCCGAAACGGTACATCATCCAAAATTTTATTTATCTGTCCTATCTTTTTGCGGAGGATTATCTGTAAATAAAGATTATCTGTCCTACTATTTTGCATAAATTTTAAAAATTATTTAATTATAACATATGCGATTTAGTCAAATACGTATGAACATCTTCCAATTTTCACACTATAATCCAATGCAATAAACAAGTTGATTTAAGGTATGACTTTCTATATGTACCAATACCATACTTTCTGTAAAAGTACGTTTGAAACCATTTAAAAAAAGGTACCAAACAAAGAATAGTACAAATGAGTACCAAAGGAAACAATAATGTTGCAATGTATAAGGCTTTGCTTTATCATTATGTGGCTTTGCATGAACTGTATAGAAAGGTATTTTTTGCAAGCATTCAAAATGTACTTGTACGACACGTTATGTGTCGTTTTAACTTCAACGTTGCTATATATATATATATTTTAAATACTTTAGTCATGAAGGGATAAACCAAACTGATGTAGTTTGAAATAATAAATCAGATTATAAAATTATTTTTATTAAAAATATATATATAACGAATTTTATGAAATTATATTAATTTATAAATTTATTTATACCTGTAATTTTTTTTTTTTAACGGAAGAGACTGATGATAGGTTTGGACTCAAAACTCACCTCAACTCATTTCAATTCATCTCATATCATTATTATAATTTTTTTAAATTTCTACACAAAATATAATAAACAATTCAACTTTTTCAAATTCTAAAATAACTTTATCAAATTCTTTAAAAAATATAATAAATAATTTAATTTTTATTCTATTATTTACAAATCAACTCAACTAATTTATAAATCTAAATCTCTATTGAGAAATAATTGAGGTAGGCTAATCCATCCCATTTGTGGAGGACGAAATTTAACACGCTTGCGTGGGGCAGGCCTGTCCTTCATGACCTTCTGTCTTTTCTTAATTTGAAAAAAATAAATAAAGAAAGAAAATATATCAGTAGTTAAATAGAGCGACAAAAGAAGCGATTACAAGCCATGATCGTACGGCTGTGGAAAGAATGGAGAAGGATGGCGCCAGTTGGCAGGCGGCAGCCCTCCGTCACTGGTCTGAGATTATTCAACGTGGCCAGATCCTAAACGTAGCTGGAGACAACTGGCATAATGACGCGGCATTACGTGGACGTTTCATCTTCACCCACCCACGTTATTGGATTTGTGCAAGGTACCACATTTCCTCGAGCCGAGTCCCGACATCAACGCCACGCCCACGCGGCCTTGTGTCTTCCACAGGTCAAAACAATCATTTACCATGATGAAGAATCAGAGGGTATTTCATGTTCGTCTTACTCCTAGTTGTCCCCACCATCCGAGGGTAAAACCATAATAAAACTCGCTAGTCGTGACAAACACGTAGCAACTAATAATTGTTATTAAAATTTTGATAAATATTTCGTATAAGGGCATTCTTATTAAATTAGCTAAAAATTAAATTCAATGAAAATTTAACTATTAAACCATAAAATATATCACATTAAAATAGCTATAACTTCTAAAATTATTTATAAATTTAAAAGATACTGTTTATTCATTAAATATATTTTATATCATTTATTTCTCTCTACAGAGGTCTCCATCAATGTCTTTCTAGTTTCTATTTTTAATCTATTATTTAATTAGAATATAATTACTAATTAATATATAATATTATGAATAGTAAAATATGATAAAATAAAATAATTTCATAATTAAAAAATTAAAATATTTTTGAAATTGATATATTAATTTGAGTTAGTGATATATTAATTTAATAAGAATATGATTATTAATTAATATATAATAGGTAGAATAGTAAAATATGATAAAATTAAAAAAATTAATAATTAAAAAAATAAAAAAATTAAAAAAATTAAATATTTTTGAAATTATTAGTTATTCATTACTATCTAATAAATAAATGTATAATCTAAATGTAGAGATTTGATGTGAATAATTAAAATCAAATTCATCTTATATTATTTTATTATTATATAATGAAAAAATAACTATTTCAATGTGGAGATTTATGTGAATGGAATAGTTAAAAGTTAAATTTATCTTATATTCATAAAAAATGTCTTTTAACTTTAGCGAATCCAATGAGAAGTCTACAATGCACATCATTTCCAAGACCACATCAATTAAATAAAAATATAAGATTTAAATTTCAAGATGGCTCTTTCAAATTAAATTATATTATATAAGTACTTTACTATACCAATTTGAGAAAAAAAATCTGATGAGAAACATGACATATAAAATAAATCTTATAACATTCACTTTTTTATATAAATTTTGTTAATAACATCAAAATACTCAAGAATTGTGATAACTCAATATGTTTATATTAATATTGGAAAATGTAGAGGGAATAATAACTAAAATAATATTTTGTAACAATATGAGGAAGGGAGTAAATTGGCAATATTTATTATTATTTGTTTGGCATAAAATGCGTTTCGTTGGATCCAACGACAACATCACGCTTGTCAGCAAACATATGATGGGCAGGGCAGGGCAGGGCAGCGAGCTGCTTTCCTGACTCGGATCCCGTGAGATTGTCTTACGTACTGAAAAGACAGAGAGTTGAAAGGATAAGTCAGTCTAGAGAGAGAGAGAGAGAGAGAACCCAATAATTGAGAACGTGGAGATCACAAAATGGTGGCGTAAAAATTGTCAAAGCATCCCTTTTAAATGATTAAAATCAATCTCGATCTCAAAGTGCATGGCCTAAAACTTCTTGGATTCGATTCGATACCCACATCATCTCTAGAATTTTGCAGCTTACCTTTCTCCACCTTATCAGAATAATACCACTTTCAATCATCTCTTCATAAAGTAAAAGTTAAAACCACGAGTCTCCTCCTTTCTTCATCTTCCCTTCCCGCTTTTGCGGCGTAGAAACTGCCACTTCATTTCCCACGCACCAATGTTTTTAATTTTCTCTTTTATCCCCAACTCCTCAAAGTCCTTTTATGTACATAGCAACAAAATCAATCTTCCGCGTTGATTAATTTGTGGTCTAACTCTTTATGTTGGCGTTACAAATAATTACACGACCGAAACTTCTGCTCCACTTGCACATATTTTGTCTTTTTCATGGATTGAAAAATACTGTACATTGACGATGGAGTAGTTGTAATTTGCTCGTACGCTACCTTCCCTTGCCCTCGGCCTCGCTTGTTGCTTTCGCCTGTCCTCTTTCATATGGCAGACACCATGACATTTCATTTTTCTTGTGGACTAAACGAAGAGCAACATCTTTTTCTTAAGGCCCTTGTGTTCCTTACTTTGTCATGATTAAGTTTCCGTTTGGATGAGTAATTCTACATACAATCGTGAAGTGTATAATCACCGCGTAATCATTTTAAAAAAAAGTAGGATCCATTATTAAAAAATTAAATTTTTTTATGTGAGTTTCATGTTTTTTTCATTTTTTTTTTAAACAAATACGCAGCAGTTGTTCAATTCACGATTTTCCATTGGTATTGATCAAAAGCAGACACAGCAGCATTATTGTGTTTTAAGTTTATGCTTCTTAAGTAGACACGGTTTGGTACAACAAACACAACTACTGTATTAGTTAGGCATGGACATTAATCTGAGCCAAACCCAAAGTTGTAGAATGAGCGGAGTTTGGACTCGAGAGTTTTCGGTTCTATTTCCAGGTAGCTGCGTTTGAGGAGATAGGACGACAGGGCTATGTTGTTCATTTTGGCTAAGACTGTAGGCTCAAGGGCGCAAACCTTTATATATATACATCCTATTGGCCCCAAGTTTCGGAACCCAAATAGCTGCAGCTTTAACTTCTTCTCAAAATAGCTTACTAGCAATTTAATTAAGGGTTATCTGGAGAAACACAAGAAAGACAACAAATGAAAATGAAATGCAGGGACGTGATAGATTGAGTGGGTCATGTATTGGAAATTTGGATGTATTAATTGTTATTTGTTTTAGATCAATGCCTGATTTATTTTGCCCAACAAAACATGGGCCCGCTTCAAAGTAGCCCAAACCAAATGATTCTTGTCTAAAATTATTGACAATTTATTTTTATTTAAAATTTTCAAGAATATTAAATACCTAACAAATATTATAAGATTTGCTTTGCTAAACATCTCTAAGAGCATTGGTGCAAATGCAAATACACATTTGCATAACTAGACTAGGGTTTAGAAATATATCTTATCCTAAAACTCTCATCTCATCTTTTTCTTAAATATAATTTTTAAACTAATCATTACAACTTTTCAAAACTTTCAAACAAAAAATAAACAATTCAATATTTTCAAATCTCCAAACAAAAATAATATTTTAATTTTATAATATGTTTTATTTAACTTTTTTTCTCCTATCACAATATTCAAAAAGTACTCAATTCAAACTCTTTCATTACTATTCATAAATTATCTTACTACTATTTACACCACGTGATGGACGTATCATGTGAATATTTGATTTTTTATTTTATCATTATTACTATTATTGTGTTTTTAAGAGTTTGCGTGAGCATGATTGCTGGCTAAATTCTTGATATTAATGGAAGAAGTACTTGAGGATTCTGATGCAACGAAGTGCAAAGTTTCCCATAATTTTCTTGTTCCCTTCCATTACTAGATTTTTGGAGAGAATTATGTCTCAAGAAATGCAATTTGTCACAAAAGTTTAAACTAATGCGAAGAGGTAAATTTAATAATTCATATCTCTCCCTCATGTATAGGTCGGACTTTTCTTTAATAAGTGAACCAAACATGTAGAATATTTAATTATGAGGTAAAGTGTAGAATTATGGTTCAAACTTAAAACCTCTGCTACGATACCGTATGATATCGCCATTTGTCCCAAAAATCAAAGTTGATAAATTTGCTGATAGTGACATAGCTATCAAAGTTGATAGCTAATTCATCAAAGTTGATAAATTTGCTGATAGTGACATAACTTTGATAAAAATCAAAGTTGATAAATTTAATAATTTATATTTAATTGAACATATATTTGCTGATAGTGACATAGCTAAGATTAGCCACAAACTTATCAACCAACCTCTAATTCATAATCTGATGAAAACATTAGTAAGGTTTAAGGCAAAATACAGATGTTTTTTAGTTTGGTTCACAGGGCCCTATGACTGCAACTTCCTTGAACATCATCATAAGAAAGGATTAGTTGTGATAATGGTATTTTCTCATGGATGCTCGAATAGCTGTTTCACATTGTACGGCCCCGTGAAACGTGGTCCTCCACTCCATATCAGCTCTGCTAACTGCCGGTTAGCTCTTTCAGTGGTATGGCCACCATCAAACCACACATACTCGCTAGGAGTACTGCATAATTCGTATGGTTCTGTTCCATTTCTTCCTCCTCCACAATTCTGTCCCTTGTACGCTCCACTGCCACAACACGCAGCCTTTCCATTCTTAAAGCCTGAAAAAAAATGATAAGAGTTGCAACAAAGATTAGGGTAAATCTAGCTCTATAGGCACAAGCATATAGAGGGGATGGTGCTCAAAGCCTACCATATTTTGAAGGGTTTTGCACCCTGTCTCCAAGGGCACTGTAGTAATCAAATATTGAATATTTGAATCCCGGTAATTTGTTCTCTAGCTTTTTCAGAACATTGGCTAGAGCTCTGTTGTGCAGCCTTGCTAGAGCTGAGGGTTCTTCAGCACATTCACTACCAAGTTGGGGATCCCTTGCCTTCATGGCCGGTAGGCAACCCAAAGGCCCTGCATTCTGAAATGCAATTTTTCTTCCTCCTAAACCATATATTTCCTGCTCAAAGAAAATTGTTAAAAATTAATATAGACCAAATTGTTAAATGATGTCTCCGTAGTACAATACTTGCACAAATTTAATTTCTCAAAAGTGAACTTCTTACTTTGAGCACACTAGTCAGGTTGCCGATCACCATGCCCACATACTGTCTTCGATACGGCTGAGTAGCATTTGGGTACCGTGTGTAAAAGCTAAAGTAATCGTTTCCTCCAATGCTAAACAAGTATACAGCTTTCATCAGCAACTTCTTGGCTGCTACATCACCCAGTTTCTGCCTCAGTGACTTCACTACAGCCTTGAAATAGCTTAGCTGCATTGGGAGACTTATCTAAAATAAAGAAGGTCAATCTACATTTGGATGTTGAGATGATCTCAAATGATCTGTGAATTGTAGTGAAAAAGTAACGAATAATAGTGAAAATGTATTGAATAGTATGTAAATAATAGTGACTTAGACTACTTCACTTACCAAACACAGCCTTAACTACTAAAAGTAAAATCTCATTTTGCACAAGTGCTTCATTATTGGATCAGAAGATAGTTGTTGGGAACTATAAGAGAAAAAGTACAGCAAAAACGAAATCGATCATACACGATACACAAGATCTACGTGGTTCGACAACGTGCCTACGCTCACGGAACTACAAAGGATTTTATTTCAGATGATAGTCCAATACACAGTGCGGCCGTACGAGAATAGTGGATTATAGAGTAAAACCTTAATTAACGGTCATACAAGAGTTTAATATAATATATGGTAAACCCTAATCAGCTAGTCGGGTCGGTTCAAGAGCCTATAGGCCCAAGATTGCGCTTCATGGCCCAAGCCTCATTGAAAATTCTCCAAAAAAAAACACAACGAATTCTTGTCGGGTCAGTTATCAAGTTGGGCCGCGCACAAACAAAGTCAGCCTCCACACAAACAAGCCAAAAAATAATGACAAACTTCAAACAGAGCATTCGAGAGAGAAGTCCTCAACAATCAGATGACAACAAGAAAGTTAAGATTTATCTAACTACAAAATAGAAAGCAATTCAATTTGTATAATTTTCATCCATGAAATGTGTATTCAACACTTAAAAGTCGCAAAGTGTGTGAGTTTTAATAAGTATGTTTTCATTCAGATGTAGGTTTAGCTTCTTATCAAACATTCAGAGTGCTTAGGTTTACATTCATTTCATAGTTTTAATAAGTAGCAAAAAGTTGCAAGCATCTACGAAGCCAAAATTTCTTTCGAGGCAACATGCCATGAGAAAAAGATTCGCCTTTCAGTAATTTTTCATTTCGACCAATTGATGCCATTCCCCCCTTATTTCTAGGAGCACCATTCTATTAAGTCTAAATCCAAAAACAAGTCGTACTTTGGAAAATGAACACCTACCGTTCCAGGGTGGGTTTGAACGAGAACACCTCCTCCAGCTGAAGCAAAGTTGGCCCCATCAGTGAATCGATGTGTGATTGGTTGCAGGTACGGTGGAAGTATACGCAACTTCGCGAGCTGAGCTGCAGCCATTTCCCGTATTAGAGAGTTACAATCAAGGTCTATCACTTAGAGCCCTATCTAGGATTTTCAAGCAAACAAATCAACTAATAGATTACGTTGAAATCCACACGCATGCCACAGACACGGTTTGAAGCCCCTGCAATTAGAGCATTTGTGAGAGAGTGTGAGATATGTGGTCGTTACCAACGAAATCGGGAACTAGACGGCCATCGGAGAGCCTCCCAGTGGAATGACCGAAGTAGGTTTCCCCATATGGCCATGGAAGTGCTCCCCCTTCTACGCTATCATTGAGGTACTGGTTGTTGCCTGGATCAAAAAGGGAGTCGCCGAACACAAACAACGTCTTGTGTTCTCCCTGTGCCTTGGGCTGACCATTGCAGCTGACTGAGTGGAGAAGGCTCACTAAAACACACAAAAGGTGGCCCAGATCCGCCATGAGCCAATATTTCTTAGCTTTCACCTCGTCTCTTCTTGCACTGGCGCCCTGCTCGGATTCCACTTCACGGGAGATTCTTTTTTCTGCGGAAGTCCCAATGTGCAACAGGGGTGGGAATCCTCCACCATTATGAAGACGAGGGTCAACATTCTCTGCCCATAAACGTGGTCCGCATTGGAGAATGGAGAATAAAGCACGAAAAATTCTTTCACTATTCAGTACCACGCCTTGCATTTTATAAAAAAAAAATATATATATATATAAGGATTGATAGAATTCCTCAGCAAGCAAATGGAGTACGAGGAGGGCGTGGGCCGTGGAGCTACTTCCTGTTACCTGACGCACGAGGCTAGAAAGGCAGATAATGTTGACTTTTACGTATCTCGTTTTAACGGTTTAACCATGCAGGTCCACACAAATCTACCTATCAAAAGAGGGTGTGTGGGCCTTGGGCCGTTGTGCAGGCCTAAAGCAATAATCTACCTATCATCATTTTTAGCTATGATATTTCTAAATCACATTACGATTTTATTTTCTCATAGCAATCTACCCATCATATTTTTTAGGATGATATTTCCAAAATCACCAACTTTTTTTTCGGGAAAAAAAATCGTAAGCTGGCTTTTATAGACATTAGGTTGGCATCTTTACGTCTCTACAAGATTTTTGGAATAAGCCCTGATTTGACTATTTCAAAGTAGGGGTGAAAACCGACCTTTTCGGCACGATTTTTGAACAAAATCGACGCCAACCGATGCTTCATTTTTGGGAGAGAAAATCAGCTGAAACCGGTCGATGGATAGAAGAAACACCGGCCGACTCGATGCCGGCGGTTCTCTGGTAGTTCACAGTCAGTTCATCGGTGAGCATTGTCTGAGAGAATATAGAGAAAAAGTGTTGCAGAGGAGAAAAAGAGAGAGGATAAAAACTAAGAAGTGAATCGGGGAAGAATAAGTGAGGAAGAAAATGACCTTATTTCAAAACGACGCCATTTGGTTAAGTGAATCGGGAAAGAAGAAGTGAGGAAGAAAACAATCTTATTTCAAAACGATGGCGTTCGTTTTACTTAAATTTTTTTTAATACGTTATGAATAATAAAATGATACCGTTTGGTTTAAAACACAATTACAGGTTTAAAACGACGCCGTTCCACTTAAACTTAAACAGAATGACGTCGTTTTGAGTACAAAAAATATATATATATATATATAAATATATAATTTCGTTAATCGGCTGGTTCAGTAGTTTGAATCGGCACCAAACCGGCTGATATCAGGTTTTTCTATTTTTTGCCGCATGCCGACCGGTTCTCTACCGATTTCGATCAATTTTGAGCTCAAGCGGCTAGTCTGATTCGGTCTAGGTCGGTTGTCGGTTTCTTATACAACCCTTTTTCAGAGGTTGTTTAATAGTTTCCTGCTTTTGACCGACATTTTCAATTGAATTATATTATTTACAAGTTAAGTGTATAATGGGACACAATATTAATATAAAAAAAATTAAAGTACTAATTATTCTTATGTAAGCTGATGTTTAAGCCTGCGGCATCCGCGATGTATTTAGTATATTGATAAAGAGACTTACAAATAGATTTATTCATTTCGACCAACCATATCTTGTAGTCACTTAAAACTGCTCTATTCCATAGACTGATGTTTCGGTGGTGCTTGCAAAATAATGATACTAGCAGAACCTAAATCCTGCGTATTTTCTCAAACTTGCTCTGTCAACGTAGAATGAGGCTGGCAGAGAACTAGGAATTAGAAATGGGTGAAGCAACTTCAAAAGAAATAGGAAAATTCTCAGGGCTCATTCTAATGGCAGAGATTTAGGAATTGATGGTCCTTCTCTATTTGATGTGCCTTCTCTGATCTCTCTATCAAGGAATAGTAAGAAAAGGAAACAGAGCAAGAACAATTCTACCTTATTACTTCAATTCAACTTCGAAACACTGATGAGCATATTTAGATCATCGCGAAACACTAACATCTAGAAAGAAGAAAATGCAAACTCGTTTATTTGGTGAACAATGTGAGTTTGGCAAATTGAACAGATGACTAGAAAAAATCTTCATTTCACCTCTGCTCAACAAGTGCTTTAACATTGTAAGGCCATGTAACACTTTGGTTTCCACTCCACATCGACTTGGCTATTAGCAAGCTGGCCCTTTCAGTAGGATGGGCAGAGTCAAAGAACACATAGTCACTGGCTTTTTCACATAATTCATACACTTTGACGGATCTCTTCCCTCCACAACCGTTATCTCCTCTGTATGGACCAGATCCACAGCATGCCGCCTTCCCTTCCTTGAAACCTTCACAAAATAAAACCAGAATTGGTAAATAATAAATTGCACCCTGCAGTACTATGAAATTGAATAGCCATCATGACATACCATATTTTATAGGGTTATTCATTGTTTCACTGACTATACTGTAGAAATCTGTAATTGAGTATTTGAATCCTTTCAGCTGGCTCTCTAGCTCCTGGAGGACATGTGGAAGTGCTTTGTTGTGCAGTTTTACCAGTGCTGTAATTTTCTCCACGCATTCACCTGCGTTTATTAGCTTTAAAAATGGTAAGCAACCCAATGGCGCCAAGTTTACAAACGCGAATTTCCTTCCTCCTTCCTTGTGTATTCCCTATATAAGAAATCATCGAAGAATGTTTGTGGTCGAGTTAAAAATCGAAAAAGAGAGAGAGAGAATAATATAAAACAATTTTTATTTCAAATATCGGGTACGAATGTAAGTGTTGTTACTTTGATCACAGTTGTCAAGTTGCCAATAACCATATCTACATACTCTTCTGGAGAGTAGGATTGAAACAAGCTTGAGTTTGCAGTATAAGGGGCTACGTAATCGTTGCTTCCGACGCTGGTTATGTAAACAGCTCTTGACACCAATGTCTTGGCTTCTGCTTCACCTATCTCTTTCTTCAATAGCGTCTTCATTCTCTTGAAATTACTGAGTTGTGTGTGCAGGTCTATCACCTATTAATTAGAAGGGAGAGATCAAGAAGAAGAATAAAACGCAAATAAATCTCAACAATGTCATCATATAAGGCTGTGTTTATGTCATAGGAACGCAATCTATTTCAAGAAAGGATAATGATACATCCCATAATTCTTTTACAACCTATTTTACAATTAACGACTACGAGCTGCATGCATGCTAGCTACTTCATCAAAAATAAATTTCAGTTTTAGTTAATGTACAAGAGTTATTAGAGAGTAACAAGTTAATAATTTCCTTTCGAAAAATAAGATGCAGGGATGATAAGAAGATCAGACGTACGGCTTATATTTCCTGAGCTAAATATTCAAGAATAAACAAAACAATAGCATACGAGGACTATAATTACGATCTTTTGAAAGAGTTTGTAAATTGTAAATGCAACAAAATTGAAAGAGAAGGAGAACATGAAAGACAATGAGACAAAAAAGAAGTTTCTAGTGGTTCGGTACATACAAGATCACTCGTTTGTTTTTCAGATGAGATAGATGAAATCATGAGTTGAGATTAAAGTTAAAAAGTTGAATAAAATATTGATAGAATATATATTTTTAATATTATTTTTATTTTAAAATTTGAAAAAGTTGAATTGTTTATTTTATTTTGTGTGAAAATTTAAAAAAATTGTAATGATTAAATAGGATAAAGAAACAAACGAGGCCGCTATCTATGCTATAGTTAGTTGTATTTCAATTGCATACCGAGAAGCCTAATATTGAAATTCAATGATCAGGTAGAAGCATATATACCGATCCTAGATGAGTTCCGACCAGAGCACCAGCTCCGGCAGATGCAAAGTTAGCCCCATCTGCATATCGCTTATAACCAGGATGTAGGTACGCCGGAATCAATGGCAACTTTGCAAACTCAGCTGCAACGTCAGTGCATGCTTTCAAAACTTAGCCGACAGAAACAGACTTCAGGTTCTAAAGAAAAGAAAACAATGGCATGATGAGTGTGCGTGTATATCTTACCTATGAAATCTGGAATTATACGGCCATCAGAAAATCTCCCAGTTGGGTAGTTAAAGAAGGTTTCCCCATAGGGATAAACATTTGCCCGGTACTGGTACGCAGTGTTGATGTAGTTATTGTTTCCTGCATCAAAAAGAGAATCTCCGAAGATGAATAGAGCAACATGGTCATCCGGCAGGCATAAGTGACTAACATGGTCATCCGGCAGGCATATGTGACTAACATGGTCATCCGGCAGGCATATGTGACTGTGACCAAGGCTTGGGGTTGGTATAATACTAAGGCTCGCACACATAAAAACCAAGAAACAGATACGAATCCTCGAACTCATCATCATGTTCATTAATATCTTTTTCATCTTGTGTTTTGTTAACTTCTTTAATTAGTCTCAGTTTTGATTTATTTATAGGCTGCTTTGTTTAGGTGAAGGGGATGCATGGTCTGCATTTCTTGATCTTCTGAATTTCAAGACGTTTTGGTTTTTAACATCTTTTTCAGATCTCGGACCGACGATTATTCAAACTATTGGACCAAATTAGGTAGGCAACCGTGCAGTGTGCAAGCGCCGTGCAGTCGCTTTAAAAAAAATGAATAAATATGAGACTCACTTGAAAAGAAATTAATTTTTTAATAGTAGATCTCACTATTTTTTAAAGCGACTGTATGATATTTGTACATTCCACAACTGTACATAACATTACTCATCTTGAAAAGTGCAAGGTCATATATTATCTTATTTTGAATATTCCTGGCTACTGAGCAGATGCTTGTCAATTTTTTTTTTTTTGAGGTGTACTAATGCTTATCATCTTCTTTATATCAATTACTCGTGAAAGTATCTTATCTCCATTCGATGTAGACTTCAGCGTGATATTCCAACACCATCCCCTCCATGTCCACACATAAAAGATATTTACATAAAAAAAAATAATATTTTAATAATAAAGAGATTTCATAAAAACAAACTCACAAACTGATATGATTTAATGTGATACATTATATTATAAAGTTATTTTTATTATATCATATGAAATTATATCAATTTATAAATTTATTTTTATAAAATTTCTTTATAACTATAACACTTCTCATTTATCATTCTTGCTTGCATCAACCAACATTGAAAAACTTGAAAAGCATTTCCACAGATCTAGTGCAGATGTACTAAGAATATAATCCAGGTTATGGTTCTCAATTAATCCTTTTTACTACTTTGAATGCGTTACCCTATTTTTTCTACCCTCAAACTGAAAATCCTTATTTTTTCTTACTTTGTGTTACAGAATGCTTATTGGAAGATAATTAGCACATAAGGCTTCGTTTGGTTACCTAACTACTCTCAACTCATCTCAACTCATCATTACAACTTTTTCAAATTTCAATATAAAATATAATAAACAATTCAACTTTTTCAAATTCTAAAATAATAATAATATTAAAAAATAATATTATAATAATATTTTATCATCTCAACTCAACTCACTTCAACATCCAAACACAACCTAAAGTGACGTCTTGAAATGTGAACACGGTGCTGATTTGGATAAATAAATAAAACACAAATCATCTCATCTGAGTTGTACGACTTGTTTCATCTATATATCCAATCGCTTAAACGTAAATTTTTAACTCATCTGTATATCTCTATACTCTACATTGATTTACCCAGACAAACTTTTGACCCCCTTCTAACAGCCCACTGTTATCCTTCACGCCTCCCCTTCCACTTCCAACTACAAACTTCTGAAAAAGTCAAAGGTAATTCAATGACCAACTACAAAAAAACATATTTTGAAAAAGTCAAAATGTTTATGAGTTTTTAAATTAATAATAGATAAGATAAAAACTTAAGGGCAGTCGGGTGAGGTTCTTATTTTTATACTCATCAATGAAAATTTGCCACGTAGATGTTGCAGGAAACAAACATCTACACCCGCACGCAGGAAATTCTAGCTTGTACACTTCAGAGTTCAGAACCGCCGTTCCTCGCATAGCGGTTCCTCTCCCTCGCGCAGGCCATTTCCTCTTCCCCCTCGGTATGAAAGATGCACCATATGCACCATTTGATTTACTAGAATAAATGTTGAAAATAACACGAACACAGTCAGTATGAAAGATGCTTCTGATTTTTGAGACATTCCATTTTCTGGTAGCATGGACAAAGAAGTAGTTCATCAAAATTTATTGGTTGGCATATAACCTCCTGGCAGTCTAAAGAAGCCAAACGATATATGTACAATAATTCTGCATAAATCAAAATTGCTTCACATGATTGATCAGAACAACTAATCTATACAAAGAACCTTTGAAGAAAGATGAAATAATATACAATGAACTAGAACAAGAAAATACAACAATCAAAAGGCAAAATCTTCATACAGTACAAGAAAGAGATCCCCACAAGAAAATGCATAAATCGAACTCTAGAAACACATGAAATGCAAAAATCAAACCTTGAAATCCAACAAAAAATGGCATGTGAAATGCATAAATAAAAAACTTACCCATGATTGTGTAAGGATATTGGCGCTGCGCAAGGGAGAGGAAATCAACGCTGAATGGCCTGAGCGAGGGAGGGGGTGGTGAAATTGACGCTGCGCGAGAGGGAGGGGAGGGGGTGGGGAAATCGACTGCGCGAGGGAGGGGGAGAGGAACTGCTATGCTGGGGGGGGGGGGGGCGGGGGGGTGGGTGGGTTTGAATTTTGAAGGGGGGGGGGGGGGGGGGAGGGGGGGTGGGTTTGAATTTTGAAGTGTACAAGCCGGAATTTCCTGCGTGCGGGTGTAGATGTTTGTTTCCTACAACTCCTACGTCGCAAATTTTCATTGGTGGGTGTAAAAATAAGAACCTCGCCCTACTGGCCTGTAGCTACTCCCAATAGATAATACTTATTTTTAATATATTCATAATAATATTTTCCACCCAATAATTAAAAATACTTTTCAATAATTGGTTAGACCCACCACTTTATCAAATCTCCAAAAAATTAAAACTATCTCATCTCATCTTAACTAAAAAATCTCGCTACTATTCAAGATATCTCATCTCATTTCATCTAAACTGCGTAACATGTTAAGATATAAAATAAATAATAAAATCTATATCTTCCATTCAGTTTAAGCTTTTAAGATAAGTGATGATTTCACATGGTATCAGAACAGAGGTCTTGAGTTCGAACCTTGACTCTACATCATTTCCCCCAACTAAAAAAAAAAACCCTGATTCTATACTCTATCCTATTTAATTAACAAAAACTCTATGTGCAGTCACTTTTACGTACTTCTTATGTACTCTACCATTGTGATTGACTGTGCCACTTTTTTAATATAAAATAACTGCTTTGACCAATCATATTAATGGAGTGCGCAAGGAGTATACAAAAGTGACTATATGTAGCAAAACTCTTTAATTAAATATTTCACGCGTTAAGCCATCCATTAAGGGGAGTCTGGTCCACGCGTGAGAGGGAGTGTTAAAATATAAAATAAATAATAAAATCTATATATTCCCATCAACTTAATCTTTTAAAATAAATAGTGATTTCACATAACCAAATAAGGCCTACAAGGCGCATGGTTCCCTTCGGCATCTATATTTCTAGAAATGTTGTCTCGAATGGCTCATTCCTGTGAATGTGATTAATCTCACACTTAGAGAATATAATGAGATTTCGAGTCTTATGAGAAGATACTTGTTATGTTTGATGTGGCTCAAGGTTTTTTTTTTTTTTTTTTTGGCATAGGGCGACTAGGTTAGGCATGGTTGCCACCGATGGCCCCCAGGCCAATTTGGTGACCGCCCCTCGTCAAAGAACCTTTGCTGATATGGTTCTAGACTCCCCGGGAAGAGGTTGCGGTGCCTTTTCATGCTCATAAAACGGTTGAGGGAGAGGTTTGTGTCGTTTTTTCAAAGGATGAAATTGATCGGTCTGCGTTGCCATTCCAATTCTCTTTGGTATTGAAATTCCTGCGTCAAAGGCCTTCATTGGATTCCATTCGATCATTTAGCAGAACAAGATGGGGGCTGCTTAAACAACCGATTGTTTCTTCGATGAGTAGGCCGAGAAACGTGTTTATTCGCTTGACTTCAGAAGAGGATTTTGTAAAGGCTTTCACTTGGGAAAATTGTGAGATTAATGGTATACAGTACAGAGTGTTCCATTGAACTATAGATTTTCAAGAGGACCAAGAACCTGTGTGTGTTCCGGTGTGGATTATGTTGCCGGGATGGCTGCCTAATTTCTATCATGAATCTTTTTTGCTAGTATCACTGCTCCGATAGGTAGGTTCCTTAAGAGGGATAACCTTACAAGATGTGCTACACGCACGGATGGTGCGAGAGTTTGTGTAGAGATGGACGTAACGAAGGATCCTTTGCAAGCATTATGGATAGGTACTCCCAGGAATCCCCAGAGTTTTTATCAAGTGATCGAGTTTGAAACGTTGCTGGCATACTGCATGCGATGCCATGTTCAAGGTCATAATGTTAGGACTTGTAAGTGGGAAAGAAAGAAACGGGAGGTGGACCAGTCCGCAAGGAAACAAAATGGGAAGGGAGATCAGACCTGGGTTCCGAAAGAGAAAGAATTTGAACAACCTGGTGATGGCTTTCAGAAAGGAGAGAGTAGTAAAATGGGAGAGATGAAGTTGAAGGAATGTGAAAAACCTTTCGATGAAGACATATCGCTGAACGAGCGGGTCAATAGTCTGGTTGAAATGGAACAAAAACAATCTATGATTAGTGCAGATGCGGAAAAAGTTCAATGTATTGAAGGAATGATGGGAGATGGCATGAATGTTTTGATGGCGAAGGAGGTCATTGCTGTCGTGACGGATGACTGCTGTGAGATCAACAACCAGACGAAGGGGGTGCCAGGGGAAAACTGTGGTGTGGAGGGAGGTGAGGCACAGAGATCAGAACATGTACAAGAAGAGCTAGAGAAACATATGGAGGTTAATGAGGTAGGTCTGCAGGTTGACGGGTTGGATATGAGTTTAGGAGGTGTGTTCGTTGGTCAGAAGCAAGGCGTTATTGCTGACCTTCTGGCCAAAGAGGGTTTGGATTTTGATAGAAGAGAAATACCAGAGATTTAGGTTTGCTGGATACCGAATCAGAGGGGGTGTTGGATCATTTAGCAAAAGAGAACAATACGATTTCTCGCGAGACTTAATCTATGAGGACATCTTTTTTGTTGTGGAATGCCCGGGGTCTGGGTACTTCAAGTAGACGTCTTAAGAAGTTGGTATTATAATTTAGGCCTAAAATTCTTGCGATTGCTTAACCGATGGTTAACATTTCAAGATTATGGTTATGGCGGGATAAAATGAGGTTTGACAACTGTTGCTCTAATGTTGATGTAGGAGGTAAGTTATGGCTGTTTTGGTCATAGGATTCTGAGATTGTACTGGAGTCTATGGGGGACCAGTTTGTGACAGTCCGGATAAAGGAAAATTTGAAGGAAGTCCTTGTTACATTTGTTTATGCTAAATGCTATTATACAGATCGTAAAAGACGAAAAGACTTTGGAGTATGTTGAAGGATGCCATCAATCACAATATTCCATGGGTGGTGACTGGTGACTTTAACATCATTCGGGGTGATGAGGAAAGGCGAGGGGGTAGACCAAGACTTGCGATGGCCATGGAGGAATTTAATTGTTGGGTGGATGCCTGCGGTCTACTTGAAATGCAATCTAGTGGGCAACGTTTCTCTTGGTGTAATGGGCAGGATGGTCTTTCTAGAAATTGGGCACGTTTGGACCGTAGCTTTCTCAATGTTGCAGCCTTTGATATTTTCCGTGATGCTCACATGAATTATTTGCCATGGACTTCCTCAGATCATTCACCTATGCAGAAGATGTTGTAGAAGAAGATGGAGCTTTATGGCTTCCCTTCCTTCAAATTTCAGAAAATGTGGGTGTCCCATGCACAATTTTTTCATTGTGTCTCACAGGCTTGGAATGGCAACGAGATAAGGGGCTCAAGGTTGTCCAATCTGGTGATGAAACTTAAATGTCTAAAAGTGGCGCTGAGAGCATGGAATAAGCAGGTGTTCAGACGGACTGAGACTAATATTGCAGTGTTAGAAACTCGTATAAAGAGATTGGAGGAGAGTTTACAAGTTAATTACTTGGAGGATGTGGAGATTGATTTAGCGGTCTCTCAAGTCGAGCTCTCTGTTTGGCTTGGTAGGGAAGAGCAGCGGTTAGCATAGCAGGTGAAACAAAGTTGGTTAAAAAAAGGTGAAGCAAGTTCTTTTTTTTTTTCCGTGCGATGTGCCGTCGAAACCAGAAGGAAGTTACGGAAATAAAGCTTGATGATGGTTCCATTCTTTCTTCGCCTGAGCAGATTCATGATGGGGCCATCAGATATTTTAATAAATTTTTGGAAGCTGGTGATAGACGGGTAGAACCGAATTTGCAAGGTTTGATTCAAGAGGTGATTCAACAGGAGGATAATGAGAGGATATGTAAAGTTTCGACGTCATATGAAGTTTATGATGCTGTTACGTCCATTCCGATAGATAGTAACCCGAGATCGGATGGCTTTGGTTCTGGGTTTTATCGGTCATGCTGGCACATTGTGGGTGTTGATATTGTTGAGGCAGTGACTGAGTTCTTTAGAGGTACGGCTCTTCCCCGGTTTTTTAATGCCACTTTTTTGGTCCTTATTCCAAAAGTGGAAAACCCGGCTAGCTTTGATAAATTTCGCCCGATTAGCTTGTGTATAGTGTTTTATAAAGTTTGTTCTAAGATTTTGGTTGATTGACTTTCGCCGTTGTTAACCAAAATTATTTCTCCTGAACAAGGAGTTTTCCTCCCGGGCTGAAGTATTTTTGAAAATATCAATTTGACTCAAGAGACGATTCACGCTATCAATAAGCCATCCTATGGTGGGAATGTAGTTATGAAGATTGATATGGCCAAGGCGTACGATAATGTTGATTGGAATATTCTTCTGCATATTTTGAGGCTGTTTGGGTTCTCTAAATTTTTTTGTTTGCTTATTAGGCAATGCGATACTTTTCCATGGTTCTCAGTGGTCATGAATGACATCCCTAAGAGTTTTTTTAAAACTGGTAGAGGCTTGCCGCAGGGGACCCTATCTCGTCTTATTTATTTTAGTAGAAGAAATTCTTACTAGAATGATTAAAAACAGGTGGAATTGGGAAAGATTGTGCCCTTCTATCATCCAAGATTTACTCCGATTATCTCACACATGCTATATGCTGATGTTGTATTATTTTCGAATGGAAGTAAGGCGTCTTTGAGGACTATCGTGAAGGTGCTAAAGGTCTATGAAGAATGGTCGGGACAAGTGGTGAATAAAAGGAAGTCATCCATATTTTTCTCGAAACATATTCCCGTAGGTCGACGGCGTATATTACTTCGTACCACTGGTTTCACGGATGGTTGTTTTCCTTTCTCTTTACTTGGGCGTCCCGATTGTTTCTGGAAGATTGTTAAATGTGCATTTTGAAAACATGTTGAATAAAATTCGGTCTTGCCTAGAGGGTTGGCAGGCTAGACTTTTATCTAGCGGAGCTCAGCTTCTACTTTTAAAGCATGTATTGCAGAGTATACCGGTGCATTCCCTATCAATTCTGCAGACGCCTAAAGCTGTTTTTGCGAAGCTTAAAAGACTTATGAGTACATTTTTCTAGGGAGTGAAGGATGGTAAAGAAAAGAAAAAATGGTGTGCCTGGAAGAAGCTTTGCAAGCCGGTCTCTGAAGGTGGATTGGGGCTGCGTGAATTGCATAAGGTGCAAAAGTCTTTACACATGAAATTGGCTTGGAATCTACTACAAGGATCTTTCCTATGGTCTAAGTTCTTTCTGGGTAAATATGTGGGCAATAAACATATAACGGTAATCTCTCCTCACAAAGGCACGAATTTTTGGAAGATAGTATTGAAAAATATTCCGTTGGTGCATGCGAACTCGAAATGGAAAGTGTGAGATGGAAAAATTTCTTTCTGGCGAGATCACTAGTTTGGTAATACGGCCTTTTGTGATCAACAGCAGATAACGGAAATGCCGCAGCTAACGTTGGAGGATTGTAAGGCTGGCATGGGCTGGAATGTGGATTTGTTTACTCGGCTTGTGGGGCAAGATAAAACAGAGATGATTGAACAACTGGGAAGGATAAAGTATGAAAGGATGTGCTGATATGGCTACCAAACTCGGATGGACATTTCTCGACGCGAAGTGCATGGAATTGCATAAGAGCTACATGTCCTGATTGTCCTTGGGGAATGGGTGTGGCACTCTGCTCTACCAAAGAAAATTTCAATAGTAATGTGGAAGGCCATGCATGAGTGTTTGCCGCTTGATGACAGGATTAGAAGGGTGGGTATTCCTATAGTGTCTAGATGCGACTGCTGCTTAGTACGTGGAGATGAAGACCTCAATCATGTTTTTGCGAAGGGCGAATTTGCAGAAGAAATATGGTGCATATGTTCACATGCAATCGGCATGCCGAGTATGGTTGGTAGAAACTGGAAACAGAGGGTGGAAAGTTGGCATCGAAGGGCTCGTAACTCTTCGAAATCTGGACAGTTGCTGGGCATTTTACCATCAATAATCACATGGAGGCTATGGCACCGAAGATGTAAGGCGAGGATGGAGGGGGTGGAGGAATCAGTTCAACAGATATGGGCTTCAATAAAATATTGGTTGTCATGGGCTGTTGTTAAATTAAAGGAAGTAAATGCTATCAGTTGACGAGATGAAGAGATTTTAGAATGCTTCAATCTACCTATCACAAAAACTAGAGAATTTGCTGTCAATATGGTTCAGTGGAGACGACCGAAAGCGGGATGGGTAAAGTTAAATGTGGATGGTTGTTCTCTTGGAAACCCAAGTCCTTCAGGTGCGGGAGGGGTGATTCGGAATGATAGAGGGGAGCTGTTATGTGGTTTTTCTGTTTCAGCAGGCTATTACTCTAACAATTATGCAAAGGTGATGGGTTTACTTCATGGCATTCGGCATATTAGTATGTTGGGCTGGACGAGAGTTGAGATCGAGCTGGATTCATTGCTTGTGATTCAATGGTTGAAGAAGCAGCAATGTGGTCTTTGGTATATGGAGGATTATTTGGAGGAAATAAAACAAAGGTTAGTTGGTCTCAGTTTTTCTTTATCTCATGCTTATAGAGAAATAAATGCCGCGGCAGATGGCCTAGCAAAAAGAGGAGCCCAAGGTTGCACTGAAGCATGGTTCTCGGCATCAGACCTCCTTTCTTTTATTAGAGGAATTATTAGATTGGATAAGGGGGTCTACCTTATATTCGGAAATTGAGGAAAGCTTGATAGAGAAGTTGTGGGGGTTTTTTGTATTTGTCTTTGACGTAGGTTGTTATACTCACAGATGGGGTTTGTTTTGGTTATTTTTAGGCCTGTTTAGATGAGTTTTATGGAATTTAGATTGGTTGATATTGTAACAAGGTTTTCCTCCGCCATAAGTGATGATTTTCAATAAAGTGCCAGAGGTGTTGCGCTCCTTTTGGTCAAAAAAAAAAAAGAAAAAAGTATTATGAGATTCTTTGCTCGGTTACTTCCTAAAAATTCGGTTTAATTTAATCTTTCCAAAATACCCTTATATTTTTTTATTAATTACAAAACTATTTCTTGAGTTTTCATGAATTAGCAAAAAGTACATTAGGTTTCTAATTTTAGCAATTAACCCATTGACTTTATGATTTTTTATAATTAACTCCCTCAACCCATTTTCTGTCAATTTCACTAACGGCAAGGTTATTTATTTTTATATTTTTAGATTAAATTATTTATATAATAGCGAAGGAAAGTTACTTTTATCTATTGATAAAAAAAAAAAAAAATAGTCAGAGACATTCCGAGAAGGGCAAGAATGTGGATTTCCACTTATTTAGAAGGAAATCCACATTATCTTAAAAAGGGGGTTGTGATGGGATTCCAAATTTCCTTGACAATTTCGATTCGCTCGCCTTAAATCCATCCAAACCGAATAATCAAATATATTCTATACCATGAGAAGGGCAATATGTAACATACCATATATTAGATGGGTTGTTCATTCTTTTCGTGACAAAGCTGCAGAAATTGGTATTTGAATCCTTTCAACTGGCTCGCTAGCATGTGAAGGACTGCTTTATTGTGCAATTTAGAAACCCAAATTTCCTACCTCCTTTTTTATGTATTTCCTGACACATTAATGTGTAATTCAAACCAATTCAAACAATGAAAAATGTGAATATTTTAAGAGAAATGATATTTGCAGTCGTGTAATGTGCAAGTGCCGCACAATTCCTTTTGTAAAAAGTGAGAAAATACAGGATTTACATGAAAATTAATTTTTTAATAGTAGACTCCACTATTTTTTAAAATAATTACGTAACACTTACGCAACTCTACGTATCATTACTCATATTTTAAATATTGGATACAACAGTAGTAAATGTCATTACTTTTTAATTTACTCTTCTTGTGAGTAGTAAATGTTGGGCCATCACGATCAACCTTGTTCACTTTCAGTCAAGTTGTCATTATTTGCTGTGTTCTTCATTTATAGGCTGTTTTTGTTGGAAGTTTAGCCAAATCCAACTTTCGAAGACTATTGAGCATTCTAAAGATCAATTAATAAGGCTTTTTGGTTTCTAAGACTAGCAGTCTTTTAATTTCTGAACAATGTCTTTTTCTTTTTAATTGATGTGTCTTTTTATTCTCTCTAACGTAAAGCTTTAATTAAAAAACTTTATAGTTATCAAGTTCTTTGAAAGAACAAGTCCGTAAGTTCAACGGATTGACATTTTCTAACAACAGAAAAATATCTTCAATTTTCTTTATCTGATCTTCTTTTATCTCGATGAAAGTATATAAAGATTTATCCCTTCAACTTTGTGTCCTGGACGTGAAAAACATTGAAATTTTTTATACGAATAATGATGTGCACGCTGTCAGAGGCCAGGCCCAAGATAAGGCTCGGACCCAGGATTGCGTACGAGAGCTAGGATGGCCCAGAAGGGAGAACGCAGGGCAAGAGCCCTGACAAGAGGATGGGAGATGGTGTGACCTGACACCACTGACCGATGTGCCACCGACCCTGACACAACAGAATAGCCTGACATCTGAACTAGCCGACCGTCAGGAACATCCCAAACTCTAACACAACCATCCAAATGGCACAGAAGGACAGGGGAGCTCGTCCAGAGCCAAGCCACATCTAATGGAGTAGGGAAGGCCTGTCTGAGACCACGCCGCATTTAATGGTGCAGGAGTAAGCGCACATGGTTGGGCAATGCAACATTTAATGCATCTCGGGGTCGGCACTCAATGCGAATGCCCTCCTGGGTGTCAACAACAACCCTGACCAGACTTGGTAGGACTGGCGGAAAGTAGGAGGTTGGCAAGGACATGCGATCCCAATATGAGCTGCACACCAGTCACATCACCTCGGGACCCACCCTGACTAGGTATAAGTACCCCTCTCTCTTCTAAGAAGGGGTTACACTCATTCTTGAACACTTCTCTGATTATTCATTCTAAGCTCTCTCTCTCTCTTCATATTGAACTTTGGCCTAACTTGAGCGATAGAGGTATCACGGCCCACGAGCTCCCCCACTCTCCTCCTTGCAAGGAAAAGGCCGAGTGTTGCTAGCGTGGAGTTGCATAGGCCCATGAAACACGACATCAACACACGTAATCTTTTTTATAATGTTTTATATAATTATGTTTTAAAATGAGAATATATAAATAAAATGATGTTATTTTTATAAATTATTTTTAAAAACAAATTCTCATTTAAAATATAATTATATAAAAAATTATAAAAATAATTGTATATTTATCATTTTACTTTTTATATTGCTTAATTCGGTTGAACTTTCAAAACAGGTCAATTAGTTTATTATTTCTAGAAAAAAAAAAATGGCTGTGAGAGTGAGCTAATCACTTACGTATAAGATTGAAGGGATATTATGTAGTCACTTGGAAAGAAACGTGTCAAACAATCAATAAGTTTGACTGATGCCCTTCTGGAATTAATTATAACAAGTCATTTTCATGCTACTGGACTTTGCATGTCTCTGCGGATGATTGAAATAATTGAATTATACTTGTTGCTGTTTTATGACATTTTGACATATTATTAGTTTAACTTAAAAGCTTAAAACCCTTGCGTTAAATTTTTCAGAAAGTGAAAACTTAAATAGATATCAGTACTGCTTCTTGCACCAACAAAACTTGAAGCATTTCCCCAGAATGCAGATAATAGTAAGAAAATGAAACAGAGCAAGAACAATTCAACCTTATTACTTCGAAACTTCTGAGCATATATAGATTATTCCAAACACTAACATCTAGAAAGAAGAAATATCAAACTCATTTATTTGGTTAACGATGTGAGTTCTGCAAATTGAACAAATGGCTTGACAAAATCTTCATTTCAACTCTGCTCAACAAGTGCTTTTATATTGTAAGGCCATGTGACACTTTGGTTTCCATTCCACATCGCCTTGGCGTATAGCAAGTTTGTCCTTTCAGTGGGATGGCTAGTGTCAAAGGTCACATAGTCACTGGGATTTTCACATAATTCATACCCTTGGACGGATCCATTCACTGATCCACAAGTGCTAATTCCTCTGTAAGGACCAGATCCACAGCATGCCGCCTCCCCTTCCTTGAATCCTTCACAAAATAAAATCACGATAGGTAAATTGCAATACATGTGGGGTTTAGCCTACGATTAGAACAAATATACTTGCTCCCTGCAGTACTACGAAATTGAATAGCCATCATGACATACCATATTTTAAAGGGTTATTCGTTATTTCACTGCCTATACTGTATATATCTGTAATTGAATATTTGAATCCTTTCAGCTGGCTCTCTAGCTTCTGGAGGACATGTGAAAGTGCTTTGTTGTGCAGTTTTACCAGTGCTGTAAATTCCTCCTCGCATTCACCTGCGTTTATTGCTCTAGCCGCTGGTCTGCAACCCAATGGCCCCAAGTATAAAAACGCAAATTTTCTTCCTCCTTCCTTGTGTATTCCCTATATAAGACACCATCAAAGTATGTTTGTGGCCGAGTTAACAATCGAAAAAGAGAGAGAGAATAATATAAAACAAATTTTGTTTCAAATATTGGGTACGAATGCAAGTGTTGTTACTTTGATCACAGTTGTCAAGTTGCCAATAACCATATCTACATACTCTTCTGGAGAGTAGGATTGAAACAAGCTAGAGTTTGCAGTATAAGGGGCTGCGTAATCGTTGCCTCCGATGCTGGTCATGTAAACAGCTCTCGACACCAATGTCTTGGCTTCTGCTTCACCTATTTCTTGCTTCAATAGCGTCTTCATTCTCTTGAAATTACTGAGTTGTGCGTGCAGGTTTATCACCTATTAATTAGAAGATAGGAAAAGAAGAAGAACAACAAAAGGCAAAAAAATCTCAACCATGTCATCATATAAGGCTATGTTTATGTCTTAGGAACACAATCTATTTCAGGAAAGAGTACTAATGATAAACTTACGCTCACAATTAACGACTACAAGCATGCTACTTCATCAAAGATTCAAAAATAAATTTCATTTTAAAAAACTACATTTTTTTTAGTTACAAATGAGTCGTAAGAGAGTAACAAGTTGATAATTTTCCTTCGAAAAATAGGACTGAATGATAAGAAGTGACGGTTTATATTTCTTAAGTTACATGTCCAAGAATAAACAAAACAATAGCAGACGAGGAGTATAACGGTCTTTCTGAGAGAGTTTGTAAATTGTAATGCAACAAATTTGAAAGAGAAGGAAAACATGAAAGATATTAATGAGATAGAATTTTCTAGTGTTTTGGTACGTACTAGACTACGTGCCATCTATGCTAGCTATAGTTAGTTGCATTTCAATTGCATGCCGAGAAGCCTGATATTGAAATCCAATGATCTGGAAGAAGCATACCCATCCTTGACGAGTTCCGACAAGAGCACCAGCTCCGGCAGATGCAAAGTTAGCCCCATCTATATATCGCTTATAACCAGGATGTAGATACGCTGGAATCAATGGCAACTTTGCAAACTCAGCTGCAACATGAGTACATGCTTTCAAAACTTAGCCGACAGAAACGAAAACTTAGCTGAAACAGTATTCAGGTTCTAAAGAAAAGAAAACAATGGTATGATGAGTGCGTGCGTGCATATCTTACCTATGAAATCTGGAATTATAAGGCCATCAGAAAATCTCCCAGTTGGGTAGTTAAAGAAGGTTTCCCCATAGGGATAAAAATTTGCCCGGATCGTGGTGTTGAAGTAGTTATTGTTTCCTGCATCAAATAGAGAATCTCCGAAGATGAATAGGGCAACATGGTCATCGGAAAGGCATATGTGACTGTGACCAAGGCTTGGGGTTGGTATAATAATAGTAAGGCTCGCACACATGAAAACGGCCAAGAAACAGATATGAATCCTTGAGCTCATCATCATCTTCATTAATATCTTGTTCACTTTGATCTGTTTGTTAACTTCTTTAATTAGTCGCAATTTTGATTATTTATAGGCTGTGCGCTTTGCGCTTTAGGTGATGAATTGTTGAAGAATAATCCCATATTGGCTATGGACAAGGTATTGGACATGTTTATAAGCAATGAACAATCCTCTCTTATAGAACCAGTTTTATGAGATAAATTAGGCTCATGAATTTCTTCATGGTATCAAAGCCTGCCACAGGACGAATGGGGGCCCACACTACTTACACCGTGACAAGGACCAGAAGAAATACTGGCCAGCACGTGAGAGAGGGTGTTGAGGAATAATCACACATTAGTTGTGGACAAGGTCTTGGGCATGTTTATAAGCAATGAACAATCATCTCTTGTAGAACCGGTTTTATGAGATCAGTTAGGCCTATGAATTTCTTCAGAAATTAAGAAGGAAATATGTTTACATTTTCCTATCTGTTCATGAATCTTCAAGACCTTTCAATTTTTAAAATCTTTTTCAGATCACGGACCGACAATTATTCAAACTGTTGGACCAAATTAAGGATTTTTATGGCAACATATTCAATCCTTCTTCACCTAAAACAATTTGTTCAGGGGTTAAGGGAGACAACGTTTCCTTTTTTCTTTCTTTATTTTGACCTTTTAAATTGGATAAATCATAATCTTGTAAAGTACATTTGTTTTTTTGAGTATTCCTGGCTGCTGAGAAGATGGTTGTTATTTTTTTGAGGTGTGCTAATGTTCATCTATATGTCAAGTTCTTGAGTATCTGATTCCCATTCGACGATGAAGATCGACTTCCCGCACAGCATGATATTCCAACGCTATCCCCTCCATGCCCGTGTTCCCCTGGTATAGTGCTTTCATCATCAGTAAATAACACAATGGCTTCAAGCTTAGAAACCCAAATTTCCTACCTCCTTAATTTCTTGCGTATTTCCTGACATATTAATGTGTAATTCTAACCAACTCAAAAAATGAAAAACTTGAATGTTTTGTTGAAGTCCCTGCCCTGACTGCTTGCTCCTCAACTTCAGTGCCCAGCGCGCGCCTAGCGCTCAACAACCTATTGAATGCAACAATTTAATGCATTTATACGTTAAGGTGCCTATAAATTGAAGCTCCATGCGAGAGCTTTAGATACATTAAAGGAGAAAAGAAAAGAGAAAGAGCCGGGAGAGCTCTGAGAGAAAAGAAAAGAGTTGAGTTGAGTTAAGTGTAATCCTCCTCCTCTGTAATATTTTCTTGTGTTCTACTATTTTTTAGTGAAACTTTTTTCTGTGGATGTAGGCAATTGCCGAACCACATTAAATTCTTGGTGTCACTGAGTGCGTGAATGTACTCTTTTATTTTCGCTTTTATCCCTTCCGTTGTGTTGATTTCCCCAACAAGTGGTATCAGAGCGGTTGTTGAGAGGAGTTTTTATAGGAAAACTCGTTTTTAGTGCGTTGCTCAGTTTCAAAATTTGAGCATACCACTGTGTTCGTCCCATCGAGACAAGAAAAGTAGTGAAAACCAGAGGCCAAACGGACCCCACACACTCCCCCACGCGCCATTTGAAGAGTGGAGAGTGATGCCCACTCTCGACACGCGCCACACGCGCCCAGGAGAGGATCGAGCGCGTTACCCCCACGCGCCGCACGTGCTCTAGAGAGTATTTGGAGCGTGATGTACACGCGCCTACGTGTCCATGCGCACCAGTGAGGACACGTAGGAGCGCGTTGTTTGTCGCGCACGCACTTCACGCACGACAGAGTTCCTGTTTTGGTTATTTTGCTCATTCCTTGTGCTATCTGAGTCCGATTTTGACGAAACAAGACTCATTACCAACAAAATCAGGCATTCCGGACACAACGGTGCTGTCCATTTTACGATATTCCACCTCAAAGATCCTGTACTTGCATTTTATATTTAGAATCAGTCTAAATCCATGGAGGATTAAGCATCAGGCGCCATGATAAAACTGACTACCTCAAACTACAGTCTTTGGAAACCTCGGATGGAGGATCTCTTGAACTGTAAAGATCTGTCTAATCCCTTGGAAGATGAAGGGAAGAAGCCAGATGAAGTTACGGATCAAGTGTGGAAAAAGATGCACAAGAAGACTATTGGTCAGATCAGGCAATGGATTGACCATAGTGTTTTTCACCACGTGGCCCAGGAGACAGATGCATATAACCTCTAGAAAAAGTTAGAGGATATGTATCAGGCTAAGACTGCTTGAAACAAGGCCCTCTTAATGAGACGGTTTGTTAACTTAAAGTTGAAAAGCGACACCTCTGTTGCCGAGCACATTAGCGAGTTTCAAAACCTAGTTAACCAGCTCGAGTTCGTCAAATTGAATCTTGGTGATGAAGAACAAGCCCTACTACTTCTCAGTTCATTACCAGATAGTTGGGAGACGCTGGTGGTCTCCCTAAGTAACTCTACTCCAGATGGCAAACTTATCATGACGATGGTTAAGGATACCCTGTTTAATGAGGAGGCCAGACGAAAGGAGATGAGCATGAATCAATCTCATGTCCTTGTCACCGAAAGTAGAGAAATGCCTCAAGGTAATGATAGAGAGAGAAGTGGAGGCAGAAACAGAGGGAAGTCTCAACCACAAGGAATGTTCAGCAGTAGCAGGAACCAGCAGACGGGTAACATGAAGTGTTACCATTGTGGCAAAGAAGGCCACATGAGGAAACACTGCCGCAAGTTTTTAAGGGAGTAAGGTCAAAGCAGTAAGCTGAAGAAAGAAGATGGTGAAACCCTTGTCACTCTTTCGGGAGATGTGGCAATACTCTCCACCAGTGACGAGACGTGTCTGCACGTCGCAAGCCACGATGTTGAGTGGGTGGTAGACACAGCAGCATCATACCACGCCACTTCCCATAGTGAATTTTTCACTACGTACAAAGCAGGAGACTTTGGTACGGTAAGGATGGGGAACGCCAGTTCCTCGAAAATCGTGGGAGTTTGCGAAGTGCAGATAAAAACCAACGTTTGTTGCACCATGGTGTTGAAGGATGTTCGACACATTCCTGACCTTAGGCTCAACCTGATTTCCAGGACAGCCCTTGATCGACATGGCTATGACAGCTACTTTAGCAAAGGCACTTGGAAGCTGTCACAAGGTGCCATGGTTGTCGCCCGAGGACATATTTGCGGTACGTTGTACAAGACCCATGTGAAGATCGGTTCTGATAGCCTCAATGCAGTGAAAGACAAGGCATCACCGAATCTGTGGCACAAGAGACTCGGACACATGGGTGAGAAAGGGTTGGATACGCTTGTGAAGAAGTGACTCATCAAAGTTGCCAAGGAACAACTTTAAACCCTTGTGAGTACTGTTTGTTTGGCAAACAACGAAGAGTCTTGTTTAATTCCTCTACGAAGAGAAGATCAGAGTTGTTGAGTCTGGTACACTCTGATGTATGTGATCTCATGGAAGAAGAGTCATTAGGAAGTAACAGATATTTCGTGACATTCATTGATGATGCTTCATGAAAGGTCTGGATATATGTTTTGAAGTCAAAGGATCAGGACTACGAGCACTTCAAGAATTTCCACACCCTAGTGGAAAGGGAGACGGGAAAGAAGTTGAAGTGCCTGCGAACGGACAATGGAGGAGAATATATTTCCAAAAGGTTCGCTGCATACTGCGCTGATCGCGGTATTCGACATAAGAAGACGGTCCCATATACCCCTCAGCACAATGGTGTAGCCGAAAGAATGAATCGGACCATCATTGAAAGAATAAGATGCATCCTCAGTATGACCAAGTTACCAAAGCCATTCTGGGGTGAAGTTGTTCGTGCTGCATGTTACCTGATCAACAGATCACCTTCTGCACCACTGAAATTTGAAATTCTTGAGAAAGTTTGGTCTGGAAAAGATGTCTCTTACTCTCACCTGAGAGTATTTGGGTGCAAAGCCTTTGCACACGTATCCAAGGAGCTGAGACAGAAGCTCGATATCAAGTCAACTCCATGTATCTTTGTTGGATATGGAGATGAAGAATTTGGATACAAGTTATGGGATCCAGTGACAAAGAGAATTGTCAGAAGTAGGGACGTTGTGTTCCATGAAAATCAGAACATAGGAACTGAAGCTTCCTCGATGTCAGTAGAGCTTAGTTCCTATACTTCAAATCCTGCACCATTACAATTTGCCACAGATAATGAGGATATGCAAAATCGAGATCCAGAAGCAGAAGAAGAAGCTCAGGATGTTGAGCAGGAGGAGCAAGAACCCTCTCCACCAGCAGTTGGTGTACCACCACAAGGGTTAGATGGTGATGAACCTCCTTTGGTTGATGAAGCTCAACCAAGAAGATCGGCAAGAGGCCGCCTACTGATTCCGTCAATAAGATATCCGGAATCAGACTATATTCTGCTTACTGATAGGGGGAGCCTGAGAGCTTCCAGGAAGTTCAAACTCATGCTGATAGAAGCCTATGGGTTCAGGCAATGCAATAAGAGATGAGTTTTTTACAGAAAAATCAGACCTATGAGTTGGTGAAATTTCCTGAAGGAAAGAAAGCCTTAAAGCACAAATGGGTGTTCAAACTGAAGAAAGATGGCCAAGGAAAGCTGATAAAGCACAAGGCCAGATTGGTTGTCAAGGGATTCCAGAAGAAGAAGGGAATCGATTTTGACGAGATATTTTCTCCGGTGGTGAAAATGATGTCAATCCGAGTCAAACTCGGATTGGTAACCAGCTTGAATTTGGAACTCGAACAGATGGATGTGAAGACAGCCTTTTTCCATGGAGATTTGGAGGAGGAAATCTATATGGAGCAACCAGAAGGGTTTGAAGCTCTAGGTAAATATCACTTAGTCTGCAAGCTAAAGAAGAATCTTTATGGCCTCAAGCAAGCGATGAGGCAATAATATAAGAAGTTCGACTTATTCATGATGAGTCATGGTTACAAAAAACTTGTTGTAGATCAGTGTGTCTATGTTCGAAGGTTCCAGGATGACAAGTTTGTCATACTCCTTCTTTACGTTGATGATATGTTAATCGTTGGTGAGGATAGGTCCAAGATTAACAAACTAAAGAATGAACTATCCAAGTCCTTTGACATGAAGGACTTAGGCCCAGCACAGCAAATTTTGGGCATGAAGATTGTTCATGATAGGAAAGCCAAAAGAGTGTGGCTATCACAACAAAAATATGTTGAACGGGTCATCAGACGTTTCAACATGGGAGATGCTAAGCCAGTTAATACTCCACTTGCTAACCACTTCAAGTTGAGCAAGAGCTCGTGTCCTTCTTCAAAGAAAGAAATTGAAGAAATGGAAGCAGTCCCCTACTCTTAAGTGGTAGGAAGTCTGATGTATGCAATGGTTTGTACCAGACCAGATATTACTCATGTTGTAGGCATGGTGAGCAGATTCCTTTCAAATCCAGGAAATGATCATTGGGAAACAGTCAAGTAGATTCTTAGGTACCTAAAAGGTACATCGAAGATGTGCTTGTGTTTTGGGGGAGCTAAACTAGTTTTGGAAGGTTATACAGATTCAGATATGGCAGGAGATCTGGATAGCAGGAAATCTAATTCAGGATTTCTCTTCACCTTTGCAGGAGGAGCTGTCTCTTGGCAGTCCAAATTGTAGAAGTGTGTTGCTTTATCTACAACAGAGGTAGAATACATTGCCGCAGCGGAAGCGGGGAAAGATATGTTGTGGATGAAGTGTTTTCTCCAAGAACTAGGGATTAGTCAAGAAAACTACAAAGTACATTGTGATAGTTAAAGTGCTCTAGACTTGAGCAAGAATTCAATGTATCATTCTCGCACCAAGCATATTGATATCCGCTATCATTGGATACGCGAAGCGATGGAACAACAGCTGTTGAAACTTGTGAAGATCCATAAGAAAGAGAATCCAGCGGATATGCTGACGAATGTGGTTACAAGTGAGAAGTTTGAGCTATGCAGAGATATAACTGGGATGGATAGCAGCTAGGTAAATGAGCATGGAGGGGGAGAATTGTTGAAGACCCTGCCCAAGCAAGCAGTCAACACGACTGCTTGCTGCTCAACATCAGCGCCCAGCGCCCAGCTCTCAACAACCTATTGAATGCAACAATTTAATGCATTCATACGTTAAGGCGCCTATAAATTGAAGCTCCATACGAGAGCTTCAAATACACTCAAGGAGAAAAGAAAAGAGAGAGAACCGGGAGAGTTCTGAGAGAAAAGAAGAGAGTTGAGTTGAGTTGAGTGTGATCCTCCTCCTCTGTAATATTTTCTTGTGTTCTACTATTTATTAGGCAATTGCCGAACCACGTTAAATTCTTGGTGTCACTGAGTGCGTGAATGTACTTTTTTATTTCTGTTTTTATTCCTTCCGCTGTGTTGATGTCCCCAACAAGTTTTACGGGAAGTGCAACAGCCACAAAGAAAACTCACAAACTGATATAGTTTGATCATGGGTTACGTTAGATTATAAAAGTACTTTTATTATAAAATAGATCTAACTTACGTTCCATATCAAGTTATGTTAGTTTATAGATTTAATTATATAAAATATCGTTGTGGATAAATCATTTTTCATGTTTTAAATACCGGATACAACATCTCTAGATGTGATCATTGCTTTTAACTTACAAGTAAATGTTTGGCCATCACGATCAACCTTGTTCACTTTCAGTTAACTCGTAAATGGTATTCTCGAGATCAATTAATAAGGCTTTTTGGTTTCTAAGAGTGGCCTTTTAATTTCTGACTCTTGCATTTTTTGTTTCCCATCTCTGTGTCTTTTTATTTTCTAAGTAAAGCTTTAATTAAAAGACTCTATAGTCATCGAGTGCTTTAAAAGAATAGTCTGAACGTTAGTCTGGAATTAATTATAACAAGTCATTTTAATGCTAACGGGCCTACATCATGTCTCTGAAAGGGATGAATGGAGATATATCAGCCCTGATCTGCTCTGCAGATGATTGAAATAATTGAATTATATATACTTGTAGCTGTTTCTGTTTATTATTAGTTTTACTTATAAACAGTTTAAAACCCTTGCTTTAAATTTTTCAGAAAGTGAAAACTTAAATAGATATCAGTACTGCTTCTTGCATCAATAAAACTTGAAGCATTTCCCCAGAATGCAGATAATAGTAAGAAAATGAAACAGAGCAAGAACGATTCAACCTTATTACTTCAATTCAACTTCGAAACTTCTGAGCATATGTAGATTATTCCAAACACTAACATCTAGAAAGAAGAAATAGCAAACTCATTTATTTGGTGAACGATGTGAGTTTGGCAAATTGAACAAATGGTTTGAGAAAATCTTCATTTCACTTCTGCTCAACAAGTGCTTTTACATTGTAAGGCCCTGTGACACTTCGGTTTCCATTCCACATCGCCTTGGCGTATAGCAAGTTGGCCCTTTCAGTGGCATGGCTAGCGTCAAAGACCACATAGTCACTGGGATTTTCACATAATTCATACCCTTGGACGGATCCATTCACTCCAGTGACTCCACAAGTGCGATATCCTCTGTAAGGACCAGATCCACAGCATGCCGTCTCCCCTTCCTTGAAACCTTCACAAAATAAAATCAGAATTGGTAAAAATGCAAGATATGTGAGTTTAGCCTACGATTAGAACAAATATAATTGCACCCTGCAATACTATGAAATTGAATAGCCAAGATCATGACATACCGTATTTTAAAGGATTATTTACTGCTTCACTGACTAAACTGTATAAATCTGTAATTGAATGTTTGAATCCTTTCAGCTGGCTCTCTAGCTCCGAGAGGACATGTGAAAGTGCTTTGTTGTGCAGTTTTACCAGTGCTGTAATTTCCTCCTCGCATTCACCTGCGTTTATTGCCTTAAACAATGGTATGCAACCCAATGGCGCCAAGTTTAGAAACGCAAATTTTCTTCCTCCTTCCTTGTGTATTCCCTATATAAGAAATCATCAAAGTACGTTTGTGGCCCAATTAACAATCGAAAAAGAGAGGGAGAATGATATAAACAATTTTTGTTTCAAATATTGGGTACGAATGTAAGTGTTGGTACTTTGATCACAGTTGTCAAGTTGCCAATAACCATATCCACATACTCTTCTGAAGAGTAGGATTGAAACACGCTAGAGTTTGCAAAATAAGCGGATACGTAATCGTTGCTTCCAATGGCGGTTATGTAAACAGCTCTCGACACCAATATCTTGGCTTCTGCTTCACCTATTTCTTTCTTCAACAGCGTCTTCGTTCTCTTGAAATTACTGAGTTGTGTATGCAGGTCTATCACCTATTAATTAGAAGGGAGGGGGAAAAGAAAAAGGGAAAAGAAAGCACAAAACGCAAAATCTTAACCATGTCAGCATATATGACTGTTTGTAAAAGAATAATGACACATTTACTATTCTTTTACAATCTATTTCACAATTAATGACGGTAAGCATGCTACTTCATCAAAGATAAATTTCAAATCTTTTCGAGAAATCAGATTGGATGATAAGAAATTTCTTCAGTTACATATCCAAGAACAAATTGTAATGCAACAAAGTTGAAAGATAATGAATGCAACAGTTATAGCTAGTTGCATTTCAATTGCATGCCGAGAAGCCTAATATTGAAATCCAATGAGCAGGTAGAAGCTTACGTATCCTGGATAAGTTCCGACAAGAGCACCAGCTCCGGCAGATGCAAAGTTAGCCCCATCTGCATATCGCTTATAACCAGGATGTAGATACGCCGGAATCAATGGCAACTTTGCAAACTCAGCTGTAACATGAGTACATGCTTTCAAAACTTAGCCGACAGAAACAGTATTTAGGTACTAAAGAAAAGAAAACAATGACATGATGAGTGTGCGTGCATATCTTACCTATGAAATCTGGAATTATACGGCCATCGGAATATCTCCCAGTTGGGTAGTTAAAGAAGGTTTCCCCATAGGGATAAAAATTTGCCCGGATCGTAGTGTTGAAGTAGTTATTGTTTCCTGCATCAAAAAGAGAATCTCCGAAGATGAATAGGGCAACATGGTCATCCGGCAGGCATATGTGACTGTGACCAAGGCTTGGGGTTGGTATAATAATACTAAGGCTCGCAAACATGAAAACCAAGAAACAGATATGAATCCTTGAAATTATCATCATGTTCGTTAATATATTGTTCACTTTCTGTTTGTTAACCTTCTTTAATGAGTCGAAGTTTTTATTTATTTATAGGCTGCTTTGTGCTTTGGGTGAAGGAAATGCATGGTCTGCAGTTCTTCTAGACGTACGTGTCGGTTTTTACATTTTTTTCAGATCACGGACCGACGACTATTCAAACTAATTAAGGATTTTTATGGCTGAATCCTGGCCCTTGGGCAGCAAGATGTTATTTCGACCTTTAATATTGGATAAATGATATTATGTTATTTTGAATATTCCTGGGTGCTGAGAAGATACTTCTAATTATTTTTTCGAGGTAATCATGTAATAATGTTCATCTATACATCAATTACTCAGCAAGTGCTGTCCAAACCAAGCTAGCTAGATAGTCGCCAGTCAATAGGCTCACCAACAAAGCTGGACTTTTCAACTATCTTATCCCCATTCGATATAGACTTCTTGCCTAGCGTCGTACTTGAACTAGTAATATTAAACACAGTTGTAAATGTTTGGCCATCACGATCAACCTTGTTCACTTTCAGTTAACTTGTCATTATTTGCTGCGTTCTTCATTTATAGGCTGCTTTTGTTGGGAGTTTTAACCAAATCCAACGTTCGAAGACTATTGGGTATTCTCGAGATCAATTAATAAGGCTTTTTGGTTTCTAAGAGTGGCCTTTTCATTTCTGACTCTTGCATTTTTTGTTTCTCATCTCTGTGTCTTTTTATTTTCTAAGTAAAGCTTTAATTAAAAGACTCTATTCTATAGTCATCGAGTGCTTTAAAAGAAGAGTCTGAACGTTAGTCTGGAATTAATTATAACAAGTCATTTTAATGCTAACGGGCCTACATCATGTCTCTGAAAGGGATGAATGGAGATATATCAGCCCTGATCTGCTCTGCAGATGATTGAAATAATTGAATTATATATACTTGTAGCTGTTTCTGTTTATTATTAGTTTTACTTATAAACAGTTTAAAACCCTTGCTTTAAATTTTTCAGAAAGTGAAAACTTAAATAGATATCAGTACTGCTTCTTGCATCAATAAAACTTGAAGCATTTCCCCAGAATGCAGATAATAGTAAGAAAATGAAACAGAGCAAGAACGATTCAACCTTATTACTTCAATTCAATTTCGAAACTTCTGAGCATATGTAGATTATTCCAAACACTAACATCTAGAAAGAAGAAATAGCAAACTCATTTATTTGGTGAAGGATGTGAGTTTGGCAAATTGAACAAATGGTTTGAGAAAATCTTCATTTCACTTCTGCTCAACAAGTGCTTTTACATTGTAAGGCCCTGTGACACTTTGGTTTCCATTCCACATCGCCTTGGCGTATAGCAAGTTGGCCCTTTCAGTGGGATGGCTAGCGTCAAAGACCACATAGTCACTGGGATTTTCACATAATTCATACCCTTGGACGGATCCATTCACTCCAGTGACTCCACAAGTGGGATATCCTCTGTAAGGACCAGATCCACAGCATGCCGTCTCCCCTTCCTTGAAACCTTCACAAAATAAAATCAGAATTGGTAAAAATGCAATATATGTGAGTTTAGCCTACGATTAGAACAAATATAATTGCACCCTGCAGTACTATGAAATTGAATAGGCATCATGACATACCATATTTTAAAGGATTATTAACTGCTTCATTGACTAAACTGTAAAAATCTGTAATTGAATGTTTGAATCCTTTCAGCTGGCTCTCTAGCTCCTGGAGGACATGTGAAAGTGCTTTGTTGTGCAGTTTTACCAGTGCTGTAATTTCCTCCACGCATTCACCTGCGTTTATTGCCGTAAACAATGGTATGCAACCCAATGGCCCCATGTTTAGGAACGCAAATTTTCTTCCTCCTTCCTTGTGTATTCCCTATATAAAAAATCATCAAAGTATGTTTGTGGCCGAGTTAACAATCGAAAAAGAGAGGGAGAATAATATAATACAATTTTTGTTTCAAATATTGGGTACGAATGTAAGTGTTGTTACTTTGATCACAGTTGTCAAGTTGCCAATAACCATATCCACATACTCTTCTGGAGAGTAGGATTGAAACACGCTAGAGTTTGCAAAAATAAGCGGATGTGTAATTCAAATAGAGACCGACTCTCAACTGGTGGTTAATTGGATTGAAAAGAATAAGTGCCTCATTTGGTATTTAGAAGATTTCTGGGAGGAGCTACAAGAACATCTGAATAGCCTGGAGTACACAGTGAATCACATCTTTCGTGAAGGTAATGCCGTGGCTGACTTTCTAGCTAAGTGTGGGGCGGAAGGATTGAACTCTGATTGGGATGACATTCATATGCTGCCTAGCCTGGTGAAGGGTCTTCTCCGCATGGACAAGCTGGGTATGCCCTACCTGAGGATATCATAAGCTTCGTGCCAGGTTTGTTGTTCGTTGTTTATTTGTCTCTCGTTGTTCTCAAGTTATTTGCGTTTCTGTTTGCCTTGTGTACTGGGTTTTTTTACAGGTGCCCTCTTTTGGCTAGCTTGGATGTAGGTTATGTATCTTATTTAAGGCCGTGTACCCTATATGGTTATACTGATTTTGATGCCTGGGTTTTTTATTTAGCGTTTATGTAAGTCCCAGGTGTTGTACTTGTAACCACGGTTTCCCTCCGCCACAAGTGAGGACAATCAATAAAATTGGGATCCCGTCCTCTTTTAAAAAAAAAAAAAAAAGCGGATGTGTAATCGCTGCTTCCGATGTAGGTTATGTAAACAGCTCTCGACACCAATGTCTTGGCTTCTGCTTCACCTATTTCTTTCTTCAATAGCATCTTCGTTCTCTTGAAATTACTGAATTGTGTTTGCAGGTCTATCACCTATTAATTAGAAGGGAGGGGTAAAAGAAAAAGGGAAAAGAAAGCACAAAACGCAAAATCTTAACCATGTCAGCATATATGACTGTTTGTAAAAGAGTAATGATACATTTACTATTCTTTTACAATCTATTTCACAATTAATGACGGTAAGCATGCTACTTCATCAAAGATAAATTTCAATTCTTTTCGAGAAATCAGATAATGCAACAGTTCTAGTTAGTTGCATTTCAATTGCATGCTGAGATGCCTAATATTGAAATCCAATGAACAGGTAGAAGCTTACGTATTCTGGATAAGTTCCGACAAGAGCACCAGCTCCGGAAGATGCAAAGTTAGCCCCATCTGCATATCGCTTATAACCAGGATGTAGATAACGCCGGAATCAATGGCAACTTGGCAAACTCAGCTGCAACATGAGTGCATGCTTTCAATACTTAGCCGACAGAAACGAAACTTAGCTAAAACAGTATTCAGGTTCTAAAGAAAAGAAAACAATCTCAAGATTCAAGGAAATTAAGAGATAAGTCAGCAGATAATCTGCCCCAAAATCCTCAATCTGCAGTAGCAGTTCAGCACCTTGGAAACATAACTGCTATATTTGGAAAGACAATGCCCACAAGCCATCCTCTACTCTATGCCTCTGTTTAGATAACTTGTATAGAGTTTTGTATTTGTACATATATGTCTTGTTTAATAGCCACTGTCAGTAATTTTATTTTAGCTAGATTATTTTATTCTTCCTTCACCTGTATAAATTACCCTCTCGGGCTCCTCTGTATTTCAAGAGCTTTGATAGCATATTTTGAATATATTTTCAAACTTTCCAAGTTATTTTCTCTCAACAGAGTTGTAACTTATTTTTCTCATCCTTCATTCAATTCTAACATGGTATCAGAGCAGGATCTTTGACCTGTTCTTTTACTCATCTTCCTCACTCTGATTTCCTTCTGCTACTATCAACTCTCATTCAGTTTTCATCATGTCTACAGATGCACCTATTGGTAATCCTCTTGCCAGAAATCTCTCACCATCCGAGGACCCCAACAGCCCATATTTCCTTCACCATTCTGATGGCATTAATACTGTTGTCATTACTCCACCTCTATCTATTTCACAATTAATGACGGTAAGCATGCTACTTCATCAAAGACAAATTTCAATTCTTTTTGAGAAATCAGATTTGATGATAAGAAATTTCTTCAGTTACATATCCAAGAACAAATCCATGTAATGCAACAAAGTTGAAAGATAATGCAACAGTAGTACTTTGACCGGTATGCCATCCACAGATCTAGTGCAGATGGAATATAAAGCAGGCTTCTCAATTAATCCTTACTAGTACTTGAATGCTTATAATTCGAAGATTCTCAACATTTTTAGTCAAGTACTGCAAACATGACTTAAAAGGTGTTCCCCTGGTATTAGTGCTTTCATCATTGGTAAACAACCCAATGGCCCCAAGCTTAGAAACCCAATTATCCTACCTCCTTTCTTATTTATTTCCTGACACATCAACGAGTAATTCAAACCAACTCAAAAGAGTAATGTTATACAGTTATACTCCATACTTCTATCCTATTTTCATCTCACTATGGATTGGTTTCTGCTTCACCTAGTATTGGCCCCAACAGCAATATTTCCATGTCCTTGGAAATACTTTAGTCGAGTATTTAGGTCTATCACCTGATAGAGATAGAAAAAAGAACAGGGAAGTACGCAACCATGCTACAATACAAGATGTTCTTATGTCATAAGAGCCAAGAGGGTAATCTATGTCAGAACATCTGATGCAACATATAAGATAAGAAAGCTGGTATTTCAAGGAACTATTGCCACGTTTTTTTTTTTTTTTTTTTTTTTTTTTGCATGCTGATCCTTGGCGAGTGAGTTACAACAAGAGCCCCAGCTCCTGCTGATGCAAAGTTAGCCCCATCGTATATCGATGATAACCAGGATGTAGATATGGTGGTATCAGTGGAAACTTTACATACTCAGCTGCAAAAATGCTTCAAAAGTGAATTTGAGCGACACTTTAGGTTATAAGGGGAAGAAAACATCCGAGTTTTACCAATGAAATCTGGAATTAGACGGCCATCAGTGGGGTACTTGAGGAAGCTTTATCCATATGGCCAAAAATTTGCCTGCAAATCAGTCGTGGTGTGGTTGGGAGAAGACGGCTCGCACACAAAACCAAGAAACAGAAAAAGGAACCTTGAACGCATGCATCATGTTAGATCTTGTTTACTTTCTGGTAACTTCTCGTTTCTTGCGATTTTCATTCATATACAGATAAGGAAAAAGGAAAGATAAATTGCTTTCAACACAGGTAGATTAGTTCAATATTTCTTGCTAATGGCCGAACTAATCGCACGCGATCAAGATATCATGTCACAAACAACCCAAGTATTGTAATAAATCACGACTTTTATGGTTGTAAGACTAATTAATATTCAGCAATATTTTAAGGAAAGTGCAATTTTCATTTTATTGGTTGATGATAGCATATACGACTTGCTTGTTTCTCATCATATCAAAGCTACATCGATCTCAGAGTTCAAACAGAGCTTTGAGATTGTAAGGTCCGATGAGATCGGGGGGTCCACTCCACATTAGCTCAGCAAGTTGCTGGTGGGTCTTTTCAGACGGATGAGCAGAGTCAAAGAACACATACTCCCTGGGGTTCCCACACACTTCGTACTCTTTCACTGGTCTCTTTCCTCCACAACTCCAAAGTCCTCTGTAAGGACCGGTTCCGCAACATGCTATCTCCCCTTCCTTGAACCCTTCACAAAACGTAATTAATCACGACACGGATTTCTGTCAGTCTATGAAAGAAATGAGAATCGAATTATGATACTAATAAAATGTACTCTGTGTGCATGCAGAGCCATGACATACCATATTTTGAAGGACTGTTTATTCTTTCACTAAGAAAAGTGAAGAGAGTGGCTTTTGAATATCTAAATCCATGGAGCTGTCTCTCCAGCTCCTGGAGGACCCTAGAAAGTGTTTTATCGTGCAGTTTTATGAGTTCTGCAACTTTCTCTCGGATTTTGTCGTCTTTGTTTGCCACCGTTCCTGCTCTCCTGATTGGTAGCAAAAGTATTGGCGGCACGCTTGGAAACGCAAATTTCCTTCCTCCTTGCTCATATATTCCCTAGCACATGATCAAGAAAAAACCATAAAACCAAGCTGTAACAAGAATTCAAGTAGATAAAGTTAATTCATTTAAAATATTGCAGTGAATGTTAATCTTTTTTTTATTACTCTGAGCACAAATGTCAAGTTGCCGATCACCATGTCCACGTATTCTTGAGAGGAGGGGGAAGGTCTATTGGAATTCGACATTGAAGAGCCAGGATAATCGTTGGCCCCAATGCTTATTAAGTAAACTGCTCTCTCCAATAATTTCCTGGCTCCTGCATCACCAAGTTTTCGTCTAAACAGCCTCGCCAAGTTCTTGAAATAACCCAGTTGAGTTTTTAGGTGTATCGCCTGGGGTCATGAAAAACAACACCGGCATCATATTTATTTCAGAAAATGACGTAACATATTTGGACATACATATACAAAGATTTGGAATTTGGGTAGAATATTGCAAGAACAACGTCCCACTCCATCTGCTAATGTGAAAGATTACATACCGATCCTTGATGCGTTTCACCAAGGGCACTAGCTCCTGCTGATGCAAAGTTTGCCCCATTAACAAATAGATGATAACCAGGATGCAGATATGGGGCAATATATGGCAACTTTGCGTACTCAGCTGAAACAATTAAAGCTTCAACAGTCAAATTTGGCAACAAAATCAAGATACTTAAGAAACAACGTCATATATAGCAATTTCTGTTACCTATGTAATCTGGGGCAATCCGGCCGTCAGAAAATCTTCCGTTGGGGTACTTAAAGGTGGTCATCCCGTAGGGCTCAAAGTTTGCCTTGGATTCAGCAGTGACGTTGATGTAGTTATTGTTTCCGGCATCGAATAGTGAATCCCCGAAGACGAATAAGGCAACATGTTTTTCTGGCAGGCATCGGCGACCATGGGAGTGGGTAAGAAGGAATGCATAAAGAACCAAGAAACAGAAGTTCCACCTCAAACTCGCCATGTTAATCTGGTTCACTTGTCTCTCCCTTTGTTTTAGTTTGTCATTTATATATAGGACAATCCGTTTCCTGCATGTAGAAGAAACAGCAGGTGCTTGATCACTTGCCTTCTCACAACTGGCTAATTCATAATTGTGTGGGAGCACCCAGATGTGGTGTTATTGCCATCTAATAAATGTATAAGATAGACTCCACAAAACCATTACTTTTTTTTTTTTTTTTTTTTTTTAATCTTTTTAATTTTTTTATTCAAGCGGAGGTGTCCCAAGATTGATGGAATCCTCCCTCCTGGTTCCATGGGCTTTCCTCTCTTTTTTTTTTTTTTTAAAAAAAAAAAAAAAAAAGAGGACGGGACCCCAATTTTTTGTGGCGGAGGGAAACCGTGGTTACATGTACTACACCTGGGACTTACATAAACGCTAAATAAAAACTCAAGCATCAAAATCAGTATAACCATATAGGGTACACGGCCTTAAATAAGATACATAACCTACATCCAAGCTAGCCAAAAGAGAGGCACCTGCAAAAAAACCCAGTACACAAGGCAAACAGAAACGCAAATAACTTGAGAACAACGAGAGACAAATAAACAACGAACAACAAATCTGGCACGAAGCTTATGATATCCTCAGGTAGGGCATACCCAGCTTGTCCATGCGGAGAAGATCCCTCACCAGGCTAGGCAGCATGTGAATGTCATCCCAATCAGAGTTCAACCCTTCCGCCCCACACTTAGCTAGAAAGTCAGCCACGACATTACTTTCACGAAAGATGTGATTCACTATGTACTCCAGGCTATTCAGATGTTCTTGTAGCTCCTCCCAGAAATCTTCTAAATACCAAATGGGGCACTTATTCTTTTCAATCCAATTAACCACCAGTTGAGAGTCGGTCTCTATTTGAACCCGATAAAATCCAAGCACGTGGCATCTGCGAACACCTTCCAATAAGCTTTTGAGTTCAGCAAAGTTATTGGTACCCAAACCCAAGGGAATAGAATAAGCCACAAGTAATCTTCCATCCTCATCCCGAATAACACCCCCAGCGCCCGAGGTGCCAGGGTTCCCGAAACTACTACCATCGGTATTGAGTTTTACCCAGCCCTGACGGGGCCGGTGCCATTTTACCACCCGGACCCTCTTGGGCTTAGGGAGTAAAACGGGGATATCTAGTCTATTCAAAATATCCATTTCCTGGACGGAGAGGGAACACACTTTCATGATCTGGTCCATGGTGCGCCGGAGCCAAAGTTTAATAGCATGCCAAACCGACTCTTTTGAATGAGCTTTATCTTCATACCGGGTTTTACAGCGCCTCTCCCAAAGTTTTCAAGAAATAATAGAGGGCAGAAGGCCAAAGATGATTCTAACCTGTGAAGACTTACCCGCACGACGAAACCAAAAATTAATTTGATCCTTCCAAGTGTAAAAAGAGGCCATATGAACCCCTAGGTGAGTGGCCGCTAGACACCAAATGTATCTTGCGAAATCCCCCGTGCAGAGCACATGGTTCAGGTCCTCAATATGGCCCTTTTGACAACAATTACACTTAGAGGCCATTGAGACGCCCACCATTCTAATATTATTGTCAACACTGAGGCAATTGTTAGTAGCCTTTCACATCATGATGGAGATCTTCTTGGGGAGATGAGTGTGCCATATCCACTGAGCCCAGGGTAAGGGGGGCCCGAACCCTTATATAGTCCCAGGCGCTCTTAGTAGTAAACTTTCCCTCATTATCCTTCAGCCAAACAAGCGCATCTTGACCCTCCTTCCGTCTAGCAAAAAAATTATACAGTTCATTGGCTTTCTGATGGCCCACTAATCTATTCAGGAGGGAAATATCCTATTCATTCTCAATGCGACACTCATTTATCTTAATCAATGGGTGTTCAGTCACAGGATATTGACCATAGAGCGGACCTTCGTCGTCCCAATTGTCATACCAGAAAGAGATATTACCTTCTTTCACTATCCATTTGGAGCTATTTATCACGTCTGGGATACTTCGGACAATAGATTTCCAAAAGCGGGTCCCTTTAGTAGGAGTTAGGAGGGATAAGTGATTCCCTTTAACATATTTACCTCTGAAAAAATCCGCCCAAAGAGAGTTGCCCTTGATAAGATTCCAGGCAAGTTTCATGTGTAAGGCTCTTTGAACATCCCCAAAATCCCTAATACCCAAACCACCTTCGTCCGCAGGCGTACATATATGCTTCCAGGATATCCATTTCCTCCGACTTTTGCCTCCAGCTTCACCCCAAAAGAAAGAGCTTAGGAGCTTATTCAAGCTACATAACACCGCTTTGGGGACATCTAAAACAGCAAGAAGGTGTGTGGCCATACTAGATAAGACGTGACGCAAGAGAATAGTTCTTCCACCAGCAGAGAGAATCTTCATCTTCCACCCTGCAATCTTCTTATTCACTTTGCCCAAAAGATCACCAAAATCACAAGCCTTCAGCCTACCATCCACGATAGGCACCCCCAGGTACTTAAAAGGAAAAGATCCCTCGGTAAACCCAGTATAGCGGAGAAGAGCATGTTTCCTCGAGACTGAGATTTTGCTGGAGAAAAAAATGGCACTCTTCTCTTTACTAAGCATTTGACCAGTCCACTCCTCATATTGATTCAGCACTTCCATCAAACCTTTCATGCTTTTTTTCCCACCATTTGCAAAGATAACTATATCGTCGGCATACATTAGATGAGAGATAATCGGGGTCCCTCTAGCTTGAGTAAATTGACCAATTTTTCCTTTTCCAAAGGATTTCTTAAGGAGACGAGAGAATACCTCTTGCATTATGATGAAGAGGTAAGGCGATAAGGGGTCACCTTGCCGTAGGCCTCGCTCACCTTTGAAAAAACTCATGGGGGTCCCATTCATCATGACAGAGTACCACGGTGAGGATATACAAGAGTTAATCAGGTCACAAACATTAGGAGAGAACGCAAAACTGGCCAAAACATGTAGTAAGAAATTCCAATCTACTCTATCATAAGCCTTGGACATGTCAAGCTTCACCAGAACATTGCCTCCAATGGACTTCCTATGAATAGAGTGGACCATTTCCTGAGTTAAACTGATATTCTCAAAGATACTGCGTCTGGGAATAAAAGCCCCCTGCTCATGTGATATCATTTTAGGGAGCAAACTAGTCATACGAGCCATAATAATTTTTGAGCAAATCTTATAGACCACAGAACAAAGGCTAATAGGCCGAAACTTTTCAAAATCAGAGGGGTTGTCCACCTTCGGGATTAAAACAATATAAGAAGCAATGAAATTTTTTGGAAGCATATGGCTATGGAAGAAATCAACAGTGGCTAAAAGGAGGTCATTTTTAACAAAATCCCAGCAAACTTTAAAGAATCCTGATCCAAAACCATCTGGCCCTGGACTGCTATCGATGGGAATAGAGAATAGAGCATCCTTTACTTCCTCTATGGAAGGGTCTCTACCAATGGTCAAGCTATCCTCATTAGTAATAATGGGAGATATCAGGTCACTCAAATTTGGGAGAGCACGGGGACTACTTTGACCCAGAAATTCCTGGAAATGAGCAACAGCGACTTTATGAATTTCGAGAGGGGACTGTAAGACCCTACCATCAGGCATACTCATCTCTTGAACTCTTTTATGCAATTTGGCCTTTAGGAAAGCATGAAAGAATTTAGAGTTTTGGTCCCCATCTTTCAGCCAGCGTTTCTTGGCCGTATGGGCAAGTCTAGTATCCTCTCTGCCCAGCCAAGTTACAAGTTCCAGCTTGGTTGCTATGAGGTCCACATCGTCTTCGGCATTAAAAGAAACTTGAAGACGGCTTTCCAAATTTTCAATACGATCCTCTAGACCTTTGATTATGACGTTAGTATTACCAAAGACACTTTTATTCCACTCCTTTAAAGCCACCTTAACCCTTTGTAATTTAGAGGACAGGTTGATTAATCCATGACCTAGGCCCTCGCGTTTCCACACCCCCTCCACAAAACTATAGAAATCTAAGTGATCAGTCCACATATATTGAAAGCGGAAGGGACTAGGACCATACCTGAAAGAATTCTCCCCATTCTGAATAGCCAAAGGGGAATGATTCGAAGTAGAGCGCGCCAATACCTGGTAATAAGCATTAGAGAAAAGATTAAAGAAATTAGTATCAATAAAACATCTGTCTAACCTGGCCCAGCTGCGCGCTTGTCCGCCTTGCCCATTACACCAGGTCATATTCGGGCCTTTTGAGCACATCTCTATCAGACCACAGGTATGAATACACTGGTTGAACTCTTCCATGGCTACAAAAGGCCGAGGACGACCACCTCTTCTTTCTGAGTCATCCTTAATTATATTAAAGTCCCCGCAAAGAACCCATGGAATACCGGCATTCCCCATATTCTTCAAATCCGCCCAAAGTTCTCTTCTTTCATTACGGTTGCACTTTGCGTATATAATAGATAGAAGAAAACTATGACCACTCTCCTCTACTTTCACAGTAATAAATTGATTAGACCCTGCCACCCATTGTATCGAGACCAATGAGTTCCACATCAACCAAATTTTACCACCATGCACCTCATTTGTGACAAAATAATTGCAGCTGAATCTTCCCAAGAATGACTGTATTCTATCCTCTAACAAAAATGGCTCAGCCAAAGCTATGATATTAGGACTAAATTGTTTAATAATCTTCCTCAACCTCCTATAAGAAGTGCCTACTCCCCTAATATTCCAAAAAATAATAGGACTGATCATAATTTAAATTTGGAATGACGAATTACCACCCTGGTAGCGCCCCTTTTTTGGCCTGTTTCCCTAGGATTGTTGGAGCCCTCAGAATCTGTACAGTATTCCTTGCGCATGTCATCATTTATTTTGTCCCTCTCACTCTCGTGATCTGAATGGGAAAAGAGTAACTCATCCGTTCCTTCCTCTTCATTTCCCACCAAAAACTTCTCATTAACACTGATTGCAAGGGGCCTTGCCTTTTTCTTCTTCGATTTCCTCTTTAGACTTATCAGAGGATTCTCCCATTCTTCACCTAAACCAATTACTCTGTTCACAACCGGGTTCATGTCTTCTGTGCTAATCTCTTGTGGGTCTGGTAGGGGATAGGTAGATTTAACGATTTGTAAGCTCTCTTGCTGAAATATATCCGCAACAAGTGGCTCTTCATCTGGTATATCATCATTCAGCTGATCCACAAAACTGGTGTCGTCCTGTCCGTTACCTGTAGCCATATTGGGTCTTATTGTTCCACTAAGCTCCTGGTTATTTGCGTTGTTCGACCCTTTAGGCTCTATGCATGCTTCTTCTACTTCTACTACATTTAGGTCGTGGGTGGCATGCTGCACTTCTTCTCGTTCGATTCCCTTCACCTGGGGAACTAGTTGGGCCCCTGTTTCCTTGTCTGTATTATTCTCCTTCTTCGATGACCCTCCTGTTCCATTCTTCTCTTCCTGATTTTTCCCAGCTTCTAATTTTGTCTTGGATTCTGTTGAAGACCCTTTCTTGATCCAAACTTGGTTCCCAGTCCCTTTCCTGGTATGATCTTTACCATTGCGGCATGTTTTAGAATTATGGCCCTGTAGGTGACAGTTGCAGCAGTAAGCAGGTAGTGTTTCATAGACCACCTCTTGTCTCCTACTGTGAGGCAGCCCTGGACATCCAAGCCAGAAGTGAGTGATTGGATCTCGAGAGGCATCGACCTCTAAACAAATCCTTGCTCCATCAGTTCTTGTAGCGCATGTAGTCGGATTGTCTCTACGAATGAACTTTCTAATTGGCGCCGTAATCATTTTCAATACCGAAGCATGGTAAAAATGAGGGGGAAGTCCAGGCAAAAAAACCCAAACAGGCACGCAAGGCGACTCGTATTCCTCTGTGTACTCTGGGGACCATGCAAATGGCCTATAGCATACACCATTGATCTCACAAGATTCTCTGGACAGTGCTTTATTGAAATCCTCTTCTTTCGACATCCTGATGAAAACATTTCTTGGACTTTGCATCGCCGAGACCACAGGACAACAGGATAATCCCCATCGATTACGAATAAAAGATCTTATAGAATCAAGTGAAGGTCTTTGACGGAGGAATTTTAAGACAATAGAAAAACGAAATGGCCTAGCAGTAGCCTCTATTTCATCTGCAGAAAAAATAAAGCAAATCTCACCTTCTAAGACTTTCGGTGGTCTGGGCATAATCTCCACTTCCGGCAGCGGTTGAGGTGCTGCGGAGACCTCAGCAAACGTCCGGTGGGCTGCCACCACTTCAACGTCCGCCATGAGCCGCTCACACTGTCAGCAGCCGTCAGTTCCGTCGAGGAGGGGCGGACTCGCTGGCCATCTCCCCACTGGACGGAAACCAGAGCCAACCCGGGCCGGAAGACCCTCGGCGAGGTCGCCTGGGTCCGGCGACTTGGTCTGTGCCGGCGGTGATAGCCCACTCGCCGTCGGTGATCGGCGTTCGCTCCTCTCTCCTCTGAGCTGCTTCTTCGTCAGACGATCGCCAAACCAAAGCCAACCCGAGCCGGAAGACCCTCGGCGAGGTCGCCTGGGTCCGGCGACTCGGTCTGTGCCGGCGGTGAGAGCCCACTCGCCGTGGATGACCGGCGTTCACGTTTCTCTCTCCTCTGAAGTTTTTCTTCTCCATCAAAACGTTTTTGAATTTTCAGAGAGTTTTCTCTCTCCTCGAAACGTCACTATCCCCATAAAACCATTACTTAAACCTTAAAATGGGTACTTTGAAAAAAAAATATATCACTAATAATTAATAAAAAATGCTAATTAAGTAGATCCCCAGATGAGTGACTCATAAGTACTGTTACCGATTGGGCAATATTCTTGTATTTTTTTAATATTTAAAAATTAAAGAAATGTAATGTTCGGTAACACTTGTCGGTCACTCTTCTCAGATTCTGTAGCAGCACTATAATTAATTGGAAAATAATTTATCTATAATATTTTATACAATATATTATACAATAATATATTAAAAGAGTGGTATTTTTATAAAATATCTTAAATATAAAAGTAACAATTTTATAAAAATATCATTCATTTAATATATTATTGTCAAAGTTGTGGTTATATCATTATTCTAATTAATTTTCCGACTCCAAACTGTCTCTCGGATGGCGGCCCGAATGATTATATATCGCTCATTGGAGGGTGTATTGAACGTGACCTAATGAGGGATCTTCAATTAAACAATATATTGAGGACGGATAAGTAGACTAAAATCTATTTAAAAAGTTTTGAAGGAGCCCAGAGGAAAATAATAAAACCAAGTAGATTTTTTAAAAATATAAATATAACTTTTGAGAATGCAAATCTATACAGAAATATTATATAAATTTATAAACTAAACGTATTTTCTATATATATATATATATTTAAAAAAACAACTATTACATAGCTTTTTCGACTGATGAAATGGTTATTTTATATTTTTGATGGGACAAAAATAACTTTTCTGTAAATTTTAAGAAAAGGCCAAGTGAAAATAACATTCTAAAAAAGATTTCGAGCTTTAAATCCACGCCAGCAAAAAGTAGCTAGGATGATTCTAACATTTAAAGCCATAAATATAACTTTTAAAGTAAAAAATAGCTTTAATAAAAGTAAGAAAGTACGCAAAATTACCGAAGGAAAACGTGAGGAGGCCAAGCCGATTCAATTCATTTTTGTGAAACGGCATGTTCTTGGCAAGAACATGATACGTGTGAGGGGACTAATCTCCTAGACATGCGCTGAACCAAATGGGCCTGGCCCAATCAACTCGGGTAATATGGGCCAAAACTATGTTGAAAAGGGTCAGGCCGACCCAGAAGGCCCATTGTGGAAAAAGATCGTAGACGTGCCTTGCTTGGGGCCCGGTCAGAAGTATGGGTTGCTCCTGACCATCCACAATCAAGGTGTCAAGGTTAAATCAACGTGTCGGGAATGACCCTAACACCCAAGCACTGAAATCAATGCAGATGGAGGTGCCGACAACTTAGGAGCAGGGTATTAGGGACAATTTGTGCACTCAAGTATCGATGGCAGGCCCGCCTAACCATGGCCATGCCACATTAAATGGGAGACAACGCCAAGCACGACACGACCTGGACCGAGGTGTCAATGATCGCCACAGTTAGGCGTGGGACCCTGCCACCTGACGAAAGGTTGACACGGAATGCAGCAGGAGGGAATGTGGGCAACACCCCCACGATCCAGTAGATAGGTACAGACGACACCTCCTCGAATCCCTTCGTCAGAAGATCACACTAGCTAGGTATATAAATACCCCACACACCCTCTAGGGGGCTCTCTCTCTCTCTGATTGAACTTTTTTCTCTTATACTCGCTTTGTCACCGTCTCCCTACAACTGACTTAGCCATCGGAGGTACCATGGCGCCCCAAGCCCCCCATTATCTATCTCAACAGGATCCAAATCGATCTTAGCAGCATGGAGTTGCCCAAGCAGTGAAACATGACCTCAACAGTGGCGTCGTCTGTGAGATATTTTTCTTTCCTATAATAGCGTGTCCTTCGTATGCATGCAACAACGGACTCCCAAGCCTCACGTTGTGAAGAAGAACAACTCGAAGCAATGGAAGTAAGAGCCAACGAACAAGGTGAAACAATACAGAAGCTGATGGAGGAAGTGACGGCTCTCAGTCAGGAGAATGCCGCCCTGCGGAGAACCAACGGGGAGGTGAGCACAACCACCACGCCAAGTCCCAGGGAACCCCTGAGGTTATGGCAGCTAGAGAAGAGAGGTGCAGGATGCACCTCGAGCTCCGTGAACTCGGAGACAAATATGTCGAGATGGCCAAACGGATGGGCACGACGTCCACGGTGGACCAACTGCTCACCAGCACGGACCTACCGTATAGCGCCGAGGTTATGCCGGCCCCTCTTCCCCCAAGATTCAAAGTTTCATAGATAGATGCGTACAACGGGTTCAAGCCAAAGTTTTAAATACCATGTCGTACCAGCCGATATTTACCATGCTAGGATAGTGACCGGTACATGGAAGATATGTATTTCGTACCAGGTCAAATACTAATGCATTTAGGTCAATACTGGCTGGTTTTCGGTGTATTGGCCGAAATTAGTGAATTTTTGTACTTTCAGTGTATTTTCGTAATTTTCATTCTATATATCACTCTGAAGACAATTTTCTTAACATTTTTTAATCTCTTTTTCTCGAGAACTAAAAATCAAATCCATACTCTCATTTTCGTGATGAATATGAGTGATCATTTTTTTTAATAGTTGGATTGAGAACTTAAAAGTATTATTGAGTTTTAAAAATATGTGTTTTAACTTTTTAAGATTTGCATTGATGTTATTTTGAAATATAATTTATACATATATAATTAATTTATCCATATATAGACTATCTTAAAACGGTACCGATACCAAAATATTTTGTACAATGCCTTATGTAACAATCCGATCTTAAGATTAGGTCATAAGATAAGTTTTATGTATTTTCCTCGTAACTATTATTATTATTATTATTGTAATTTTATCAGATTTTATATTGCTAATTTTAATAAGATTATTATCATGTTATTATTATTACTATTGATATTTTATTTGTTATTAGAATGACTTACACTTTTTCCACGTTTTGTCTCCTCCCCACTACCGAATGTATGACCCTTCAGATTTCGATAGCCACTAGAAGTCTTTTATTTTTTTGAAGCCTGTGTTTCTCCAGACTCCCACTACTCCACTCACACCAATTATTAGACCACATGCACCTCGTGATCCCATCCCTTTCCTCCATTACCATGTGCTGGCCTCCTCACCAACGTGCACCGACATACACCATTTTTCTTTCCTCCACTCCCATGTGAATACACGTCCATTTCTTTACCCCACTCCCACTATAATCATTATTTTAGTCTTCTTTTGACTCTACCCACTTCTCCACTCACTTGTTCTTGGCGTCTTCTCTCTCTAAAGTTGTCCAATCACCTATATACATGTATAACCTTACCTGCACATAGAAACCACCCTCAACCTCACGAGTCACGGTAGTCCCCTGTTATCGCACCACTAGCTGAAGCATGCTTCAACAGGCCCCATGCACGACAGTTCGCGTTAGGGAGCCATGAAGCCGAAGCTCGGATAGCCACCACCCAACGCACGGAATCAACCGCTAACATCGTCCAACCACCCTCAGCCACCAAGGCACGCCGCAGCAGCCACGGACGTGAAGCCCGAAGCATCTGTACTAAACAAAACACAACACAACACAACACAGAAGGAAAACTCACACTTCCTTCCACAATTACTTTGTCCTCCGTCTCCTCCACTATACACTTCTACTGTACACCACCGTGGCGACTTCACTGCCCAGAAAACGCCGACCAGCCACAAGTCCTCTACAAGCTGCCAACCACCACGAGCATTTCACCGTCCATCCCTCGACGCCACTGCCTCGGGCAGACGCCATGCAGCCATCGTGACACACCACAAGCCCCTCGGTCCCTCACGGCAAACAGAATCTATATCAACCGTCACGCCGAAAGACCACCGAAAAAGAACCCTCATGCGTGAACCCGTGTCTCCTCCATCCCGCCTTGCCGTCGTGATTCTTAGCCCAGCCACCGCTTCGTGGGCCTCTGTTTCTCTTGCACGGTAGCCACCTCAGGAAGTCGAAAAACCACTCGGGAAGCCACAGAGACTGCCGTACGGTTCACTTCCTTCGGCCGCACCGCCCCGGTAAGCACACGTCCGTCGCCACCCTCCTCTCTCTCTCTCGGTTGATTGCGGCTTAGCAGATTTTCTCTCTCTCTCTAAACTCTCTCTCCCTCTGTCGGTGTCGCACCACCACAGGGACCCTCCAGCTGCGCCGCCTTGACTCCCATCCGCCAGAGCCGCCGTACCGTGCAGCTTCCCCTCTCCGTAAGTCCACCGCAAAACTTCTCCCTCTCTCACGAGCTCTCTGCAGTTAACCTTCTTCCCAGAGTGAGTTCCTTTTTATAATTCAAAATGGGCCCTCGTACCCTAAGCCCTTATGGCCAAGTGCGGGCCGAGTGTGCTGTACTTATTTAGTGTATCTAACCATTGCCAAGTCAAAATTTTATCTAGAATTTTGAAGTTTTAGCTATAGCTTTAATCTTTAGCTAGATGAATTCATGTTGAACTAGCCATTAGATTAGTCAAAATATTAATATAATATTATTTTTTTAATAATATTATTTTTATTTATTTTTTTCATATTTTACAATTACACTAACCATATGTTAATTAATAATTTAATTTGATACTTAAATTATTGTTTACCAACTAATTTTTTTCCTCAACCTATTATTTTTCATCTACAAAAAATATAGAAGTTCCAAATGTGAAGTAAAAATATAGAAGTTTTGGGGTTATTATCGTTAATTCACTCCCAAATCCTGCCCCCACAACTTAAAGACCGTCGATTAACGACATTCAAACTAACTAATCTAGTCCTCACCCTAATTTCATTCATTTCCTCCTCTCGCTTCGCCATCATCACTATCGAGGATGAAGGGTTTCAGAACAACATTGTCTGAGGAGGCACGCGAATCGTGCTAATGTGCTGGATTTTAGCGCCATTAAAGGAGGATTTGAAGATTGGGAAACGGGGTTGCGAAGAGAAGCTGATCGATGAAGAGAAAGCAATTGGGAGGCTCAACATCTTGTTCTTTCTAGCTACGTTTTGTCTGGAGGCTCAACATCCTAAACGACGTGGAGGAAATCGTGTAACCATTGGACGACATTTCACCGGCAACGAGGGAGAGAAGAGGGATGAACGAGGGAGAGAAGAGGGCAAGGAAGCTTGCGGGTTGAGGAGAGAGAAAAGAACGAGGGAAATAAAGAAGGGGCTGTCGATGAAAATAATAAAATAATGTGATGAAGGATGAATAGTGACTCACCAATAATGGAGAGCCCTCTTAATTGACTGTAGCTCACATGTTAAACTTTGGAGCATTGGCTAGTCCAGTGCAGATATTTTTTCTAACATATAGCTAAATTATAGATTTGCATTAGCATTTAGCTAGTCCATTACCAATGCTCTAAAGATGGACTTGTGTTTTAAAATTGGGCTGGTTGCAATTTCTACAGATTTTTAAATGGACTGTTTTTCTTAATTGAGATGGTGCTGATTATTAAGTCGAAGTTTTTATTTAAATAAATATATTAGTCATAAGCTTGTTTTTTATAAAAAAATATTTAAGGAATTTGAAATGTATTTTAAAGTGTATTATTGAGCCTATCATTTTAGTTAATATTTCCCTTTGTCTATTTAGTTAGATTTTAATAAAATTATTATGTTATGATTTAAATAGGAAAATTAAAGAATATGTTATGAATTTTGAATAATATTATTATGTATTAATTTAAGTGTAATTAAATATGATTAAGACTACTTTTATTAATCGAATGTTTCCGCCAACTATTTTAGATACAAAAATACATAGTTAATGATATTTGAAAAATTAGATATTATATTAGGATTTGAATTTCAGAAGTTTAATCTTGATTTTTATACGCATTTAAGTTCAATGTCAAACGTATGAAGATAATTTCTACTGTTTATTGCAATAGATTTGATTATGCTAGTAAAGTTGTTGATTGAAAATAAAGAAATATGTTAAGAATATTTAAATGATATTAATATTTATTAAATTTCTTGTTGAATAATTATGTTAATTATAAGAAACGACACCTATTTTGAGAATTATAACATAATTAGCCCAAGTATTCTACCCAGTCATATTTTAAAAGTAAAAAGTATGTTAACAGTATCTTAAATAATTTAAGATATTAGCATTCATAGATTTTCGTATTAAATGGAATATTTATTTGTTTATTTCTTATAAGTATGAATTTAATTAAATGAGATATTAGGACATGTCTTCCTAAACAAATTTAGTAACGTTTATTAGTTTGTATAGGTAACGAGCTACGAAGTGAAATTCAAGAAGCAGCGTAGAGGTAAGTAATTTGATCATAAATTAGTATTATCACAGTGTAGCTTATATATAAGTATTATTCAAGCCAGCTCATTAACAAGTACTATTTATGCACCAATCATGTCACCAAATATAGCACACGTAATTTATTACTTCGTATAGGTAACGAGCTATGAAGTGCGATTCAGGAAGCAATACAGAGGTAAGTAATTTGATCATAAATTAGGATCATCACAGTGCAACTTATATATAAGGATTATTCAAGTCAGTTCATTGACATGCACTATTTATGCACCAATCATGTCATATGCAAGTATGTCACCAAGTACAGCACACGATCATGTCATTCAGCATCATATTCAAATTCAGAAATTACAATTATTTATATCAGTATGTATATCATGCATCTCATTTTTTCTATTTATTTACACTTTTCCTTTTAAGTCTTCCACTAGCTAGTTTGTTTGGATTAGTTTTGTTAATAAGTACATATATTATATATATAATTACCATCGAGTTAACAATTAGGAGTGAATACAACAAACCTCACATAGCTATTTTTATCTATATTATAGAGACTTTATAATATTCAATCTTAAATTCAACAAAAAATTTTATCTTTGTCTACTTAATTTTTATTATTTGCTTCAAAAAATCTTACATGGCTATTTCTATCTTAATTTTTATCTTTCACTTTAGTTTGGTAGAACTCAAGTGAGAGGTTTAGATGGGTGGCTTTAATAATTTAGTTTGTCCCTAGATAACAACCTTATATGGTTAATGTTAAATGTCGGGGACACATTTTGCTACTTTAAATGTTGGTTACTATTCACCCCTACATACGACACACTTTACTAATCGCCCCCTCCCCCTCCCCCTCCACGCACCAAATCCTAGTTCGGCCCCTGGTCCACCGTAGTATGCCAGAATACTACTCAGTGGCTCCCCTTGCTGCAGTGGGACGTGAGGTCGGTGCACAACCTTACACACAGGATTAAGTGTGTAGGTCAGATAAATCAGTCAGATCAGATTCATCAACCAGTCAGTTAGATCAGTCAATCAGTTAAATCAGTTAGTTAAGAAAAGTCACGCATAACATAAGCATCAGTATGATCAGTCATGATTTTAAACTCTCAGCATGAAAATTTCATGAAAGCCTTATGCTTAATATGTTTACGTTATGATGGATTTCTTACTGAATTTTTGACTCATTGTAATTTTATTTCATGTTTTTAACCACCCAGGTGATGATAGTTAGTACAGGCAAGCAGGCTAGGCTTAGAAGGAGCAGACTATAAAGTTAGTGACTTTATTGAGTGACTATCTTTTCCACTTCAATTAGTTGGAAATATGGATATGATTGTGTTTTAGACAATGGTTTGACTTAAGTTTTCTTTTGGAATGAACAATGTTTATTTGTGAAAATTATGCAAGTCTCTTACCTGGCTTCAACTACGTATGTACGTGACATTCCTAACCCTAGGGAATGGGGTGTTACACCTTAACATAAACGGTATTCAAAACCTTGGTCTAGAGACCCCCTACAACACTTGGAAACATTCAAAGCCCATATAACCATGCACGGGTTCCCGCGAGAACTTGTGTGCAAGGCATTTCCTCTCACTTTAAAGGGGACAACAAGAGCATGGTTCGGGTCTCTGTCGCCAAGTACCATTGACAACTTCGCCGAGCTGGCTCGTCTCTTCCTGGTGCAATTCATGGCAAGCAGGAAAATGAGGCATCTCGTTGCCTATCTCTTGACGGTGAAGCAGTAGGACAACGAAAGTCTAAAGTCATATCTCTCTCACTTCGACAAGGAGCGCATGACAATAGATGACCAGGATGAAATGATCACTTTGGCGGCTCTGCTAGGGGGGTCTTGCCCCGTAACCCCTTTATGACCGAGATCGCCCGAAAAACCTCCACTTCATTAAGGGAGTTCATGGACAGAGCCGACGGTCTCATCAACGCCGTAGATACACTTCGGGCGTTGACGGCTCCTCGAAAGACCGAGTTGGAGCGGGCATACAAGAGAGCTACCGGGCAAAGCAGCAGTGCTAGCTGTGAATGTAACAAGAAGAAGGCATGTGAGACCAAGACCAAGAAAGAGCAGCCCACTCGAGGGCAGGTCTAACCACGCTGACACTCCAGCAACAGGGCCCGACCCACCCTAAATACTGCACCTACCACTTCATTAACAACCATCAAATAGAAGATTGTTTCACTAGAAAGCATAAAATAGAAGAATTAAAAGTCCTACTAGACCAACGAGGTGACAAGCAACGCGCCCGACGTCCCGATGGTAGCGTGCTACGACCCCAAAGCGTGGGACGACGGCCCAGAGTAAGTCTGCGCCAAAGGAGCCTGGCAAGAGGAAATGACCCTGTGGGTGAAATATGCATGATCGCAGGAGGATACATCGACGGAGGGACCACCTCCTCAGCACGAAGGGCCCACACTAGAAGGGCCCAATATAAAGAAGTATTCACAATCGGAAGGGCGATCCCGTGCTCTAGGAGCCACTCAGGGGGGGACAATCATACCCTTCAATGAGAACGATTAGGAGGGTATCCTCCACCCTCACGACGACACTTTGGTAATGACCATACAGATTGGCAACTACACGATGAGAAGGGTCCTGATCGACAACGGCAGTTCTGCTGATACCCTATTCTGGGAAGCCTTCAGGCAGAGCCCAATAAGCCCCTAGAGTTGGTGTCAGTGGACCCGCAAAGACCTGAATAAACCATCTGGGTGGGAACAAAAATGGCTCTAGAGTTGAGAATGTCCGTAAAGCAGCTCCTCATCGAGCACTAAGACATACTCACCTAGAGCCACGAAGAGATGCCCGGAATTAACAAATGAGTCATCAAACATTGCCTGAGTGTGGATCCCAAGGCAAAGAAGTTCAAGCAAAAGCATCGCAGTTTTAGTGCAGAGAAGTACGCAACCTTCGTCGAAGAGGTGGACCGCCTCCTAACCGTGGGGTTCGTCAGGGAAGTCCACTATTCCGAATGGCTTTCTAACGTGGTCCTGGTGAAGAAGGCGAGTGGGAAATGGAGAATGTGTGTTGATTTCACCGACCTGAATAAGGCATGCTCGAAGTTCAGCTTCCCCCTATTGCGCATAGACTTAATAATGGATTTGACGGTCGGGCACCCCCTGCTCAATTTCATGGATGCATACTCAGGGTACAACCAAATCAGGATGAACCTAGAGGACGAGGAGAAGAGAACCATCATCACTGACCAGGGACTCTACTCCTACAAATCTATGTCGTTCGGTCTAAAGAATGCTGGTACGACTTACCAACGACTTGTTAATCGGATGTTCAAGGAACAGATCAGACGAAATATGGAAGTATATGTGGATGACCTCTTGGTTAAAATCAGAAAACCTGAGTAGCATATCGCTAACCTTCGGGAAGCTCTCACAGTGCTAAGGAGATACCAGGTGAAGCTTAACCCGTTGAAGTGTGCCTTCAGCGTCGAGTCGGGAAGTTTTTGGGCTTCATGGTCTCAGAGCGAGGAATTGAGGCCAATCCAAAAAAGGTCCAAGTGATAGTAAGTATGTTGCCATCGCGAACAATCCACGAGGTCCAGAGATTGGCAGGGAGGGTAGCGACCCTAAACGGTTTATCTTACAGTCAACCAACCACTACCTTCATTTCTTCAAGTTCCTCATAATGGTGTGGGAATGGGACACCTAGTGCGACCAGACATTCAGTGAGCTAAAGGAATATTTGGCTCACCCACCACTTCTTAGTTAGACCAAGCCATAAGAAAGCTTGACTATATACCTGGCAGTGACCCCGAACGCTATATTTGTTGTCATAATCGGTAGCGAGGGAAGGGAGCAACGACCTATCTACTACACGAGCCAATATTTTTGAGGTGTCGAGGCTAGATACCCCTGAACAGAGATGCAGGCATTTGCATGAGTCATGGTCACAAGGAGACTAAGGCCATACTTCCAAGCCCACCCAATGAAGGTGCTCACTGATGTTCCTCTCATAAAAATTATAACACCGCGTATTTTATTGTATTTTTTAATTGAAAGATTATTTGTTATTAATTTAAAAATTGATTTTCTTGTTTTAAATTTTCATATTTTAGTGGGTTTTTTTATGAGTTTTTTTTTATTTATGAAAAATTAAATTTGACATGTTTCCTTAATATTAATAATTGTTATGCATTTAAATTTCTCTTTATTTTAAATTAGTTTATTGTTGGGTTTAATTATTTTATTTTCATTTAATCACTACGTTTGAATTATTTTATTTTACTTGTTGTTTTGAAACTGTTTCCGATTGGACCTCATTTCTTTCTCTCACTTTTTTTTTCTTTCCCTCTTTTTCTTTTCTTCATCTTTTTCTTTTCTCCTCATTTTGTTTCTTCTCCCCTCTCTCCCGCGCGCGCGACATCGTCTCTCTCTCTCACCGTGCGAATTCTTCTCCTCCACCCAGCCACCGCGCGCGCCGTCGTGTACCTCACCGCCCAGCCCAGCCCACCTCCTTCCCCACCTGCCGGCGACCCCTCCCCTCCGATCTCAGCTCCTCCTGCACCGCCGTTTGCTCCCACGCGCAACGCAAAGCTGCGGAGTTCCTTGAGCTCGCCCTCCGCCGTCGCACCACCTCCGGCCACCATTTCTTCACCACTTTATCATCGACCTCCTAGCAACCCAATGCATCTAACCCCAGCTCCGATCCACCACCGGTGAAGCATATCCAACTCCATTTTCATTTTGGATATTTTTCCACTTCAAACACCCTCTATGCCGCCACCCACGGCCAACCACCACCACCACTAGCTTCACCGACATCCCTAAACCCTACCCTATCAATATCGTGTCTTGGTTTGTCCCCGTTCAAAAGTGAGTTTTTGAGACCCACGGCCACAGTGCATTTTGCACTATGCCGTTGTTATGCCGCCACTTCTAGCACCTCCGTGATTTTTCAAAAATTATATTATAGCATTGTAAGTATTTTCTCAAAGAACTTTTGAGATTTAAATGTATTTTTGGGCTAACTTATATTTACTGTGAATTGGTTGGTTGTGCCGGACTAAGTCCGAGGAGTGAGGGGGGTCGGTTAAATTGGATGATGGAGTTTTTGTGTGATTGGTTTATGCTATGAGATTTGTTGGCTGTTTCGGGTTTAAATATTGGTGCTTTGAGTTTGACGTTGGTTCTGGTGGATATTGATGATTTTAGGAAGTGATGATATATTTTGGGATGATGAGGGTTTTAAGTTTTGAGGAATTAAAATAGGTTATTTTAGAAGCTTAGGCTTAGATATCGAAATCCGTGATTGATTGAAAAATTACGAAAATTATGTGATTATTTTTATAGGTGACGATTTATAGTTGACTCGACATTTTGAGAAAAATTCTGAAAAACTAAGTTGTCCAGGTAAGCAGGGTTCCTATGCTAGATTTGCATAAAAAGAAATGAAATAAGGTTGGTTTGTAAAAATATACATGTTATTTTAAAAAGAAAAAGTGAAAAACAACCTCAGTATATGTTTCGCATTCACTCATGAGATACGTATGAAAGAGAAAAGAAATGTTTTCGAGATGAAATGTGTAGACATGAGCAATATTTGACATGTTTCTGAAATAGTAAAAGAGCGAATATGATATCATTGAGATTTTTATGCATGTGGTATGAAATGATATGGATCTGTTTTTTATCAAATGGAAATGATGTGAATATGTTTCGCACATGTTTTGATATGATATGGATATAATAAAACTTTGGCATACTTATCTGTTCTGGATCTGATTCTGAATATGGTTCTGAAATGATGATACTGGTTCACGTGATATGGTTGGTACCAACATGAAATGATATGATATGAGTGCACCCACTTTGGAAACAAATTGATATTTTACGTGTTCTTTACTGTGTGCACACTCGGGGCTCCGAGATTGAAAAATGAGAAGTTCACCACATGATATTGTCTGGTTTGGCCACCGGAGATAGCACCACCCTACCACGGGGGTTAAACATGGTATATGATATGATACGATATGATATGATAAGATGAAGATGTTCAGTTATATTATGCCAAAGCATTTTTTAAGATGAAGCGGATCTTTAAATGTGAATAGTTGATTTTGAGTATAAAAAGATTGAAAAGTTGCTCTGATTTTTTTATAACACGTTTTTTTTCTGAGATCTGCATATAAAAATAAAATATTTTGTTTCTGCATACTGAACTTTCTGAAAAGGCTTATGTTTGCATACTAGTATATCTTTCTCTGCTTATTGAGTTGTTGATAACTCATCCCTTATCTCCATAATATTTTTTAGATGATTTGAATGTTCCAGTTGAGGATCAAGAATATGGAGTATAGGTGAGAGGAGTTAAGAATGATGGTTTAAACATAAAAGATTTATATGAGTATTGAGGATTTTTATTCAGTAAGCTTGTTGTGCTCTGATGATATGATTTGTTGGGAGATTGATATTTATATTAAGACTTTGTATTGTCTTAGAATAATTGTACTGGAGTATTTGTTGTGAATTAATGAGTATTTTGTACGATAAAAAAAATTAGAATATGTACTATGTGGATGGAAAAATGATTTTTAGGTGACATGAGTTAACTCTCCGGACCCTCGTGGACAGGACGTTACAAAAATATTGCAGAAACCTAATGTGTCTGGCAGATGACGAACTGGCAGATTGAATTGAGCAAGTTCGACATTGAGCACCTCCATCGCACGACAATCAAGGGGCAAATGCTGGCAGATTTCATAACTGAATTCTTGGACTTTCCAAAAGAGACGCTTATTTCACCCCCAAGGCAAGCTTTGGCAGGTCTACTTCGACGGCTCGTCCTGCCGGGCTAGGAAAGGTGTAGGGGTGCATGTCATCACAGAGCTCGGGGAGGAGCATGACTAAGCGATCAAACTTGGCTTCAAGACTACCAACAACGAGGTCGAGTACGAGGCACTACTAGCGGGAATGTCGATAGCCAGGGAAAAGAGCCACTAAGATTGAGGTGAGAGCCGACTTGTAGGTGGTAGTCAATCAAGTGATGAGGAAGTTCGCCACAAAAGGGTAAAATAAAGAAGTAACTCCAGCAGGTGGGGGAGGCGCGCGACCTTTCAACTATTTCCTTATCTAGCAAATCCCGAGGAAGGAGAACCATAAAGCAGACCGTTTGGCAAAGGCCGTCTCGGGTCAGGAAGAGGCCCCTATTCCGGATCATACTGTAGCCCAAATGATTGACACACCAGCTATCGGGATCAGCATATCCATCATCCAACCAGCACCGCCAGAGTGGGTCGTCGATATCATGAAGTAGCTCGGCAAAGGCCTAGTCCTGGACGACTAGGAAGAAGCACGAAAGATTAGAAATACAGCAGCGTGTTTCATGTTGTTGGAAGGAGTTTTGTATAGGAGAGGATTGTCCAAGCCCCTCCTGAGGTGCATCTCGCCTGAGGAAACCTAATACATCCTAACCGAGATACATGAAGGAATTTGTAGAAATCACTCTGGTGGAAGAAAGCTGGCCGCTAGGGTCACGCGTGTGGGGTACTACTGGCCCCACTCCTTCCGAGATGCAGAGGACTTTGTGAAGAAATGCCCCAAGTGCCAAGAACATGAGCCCATACCCCAGTGTCTGCCGGAAGGACTGACATCCATCATGTCCCCTTGGCCCTTCGCACTCAACCTCATCGGCCCCATTTCCCAGAGGCAAGGGAGGAGTGAAGTTTGTAGTAGTAGCAGTTGACTACTTTACAAAGTGGGCGGAAGCAGAAGCACTGGAAACCATAACGACCCAGGCAATCACAAGATTCCTCTTGAAATCCATAGTCTGCCGGTTCAGCATTCTTCAGAGCCTCATATCGAACAATGGTAGGCAGTTCAATTGCTCGCATTATCGGGAGTGGTGTGCCGAGCTAAGGATCAAAGCCAAGTACGCATCTCCAGGGTACCCGCAAGCCAATGGACAAGCAGAGGCAACCAATACGACCTTGGTGAATAACCTGAAGAAGAAGTTGGGGGACCAAAAAGGGAAATGGGCCGAACAACTCCCCGGTGTATTATGGGCCTACTGAATGTCCGTCAAAAGCCCTAGGGGAGAAACACCTTCCGCGCTTGTCTACGGGACCGAAGTTGTAATTCGAGCCAAGGTAGGAATGCCCACGTACCGAGTTCAACACTTCAGCCCAAACCACAACAACGAGGGATTTAAAGAAAACCTGAACCTCCTGGAAGAAAGGTGAGAGGAAGAAGCAAGTCGGACGGCAAACAACAAGAGGAAATTCTAACAGTACTTTAACAAACGAGTCCGACCTTAGGCCTTCAAGGTAGGAGACTTGGTCCTAAAGAACACGAGAGTCACCACCCAAGAAAAAGGAAAGCTAGGTCCCCGATGGGAAGGACCCTTTGTGGTGACGGCTAGCTGAAGGCCCGACTCTTACCGTTTGAAAGACCAGGAAGGTTGCAATTTCCCCCACCCATGGAATACCGAGCACTTGAGAAAGTATTTCGTCTAAGGGCCACGGTTCCGCCCAACAATGTAACCAATGACTTATGAATGAGAAAGCACTTATCATTTCATCTCCATTTCCATCTAAAAGCTTCGATCACACAAGTCGAGTCTCTGGACTCGCCGCAATGCATTGGTCGAGCAAAAGTCCCAAGGCTTGCCCACACGACCTTCATGCTACAAGCCGAGTCTCTGGATTCGCCATGAAGTATGGCTAGGGTCATAGCCTCCCGAGCTCTGCCCCACCAACAGCCAGTCGAGCACAAGTCCTTGGAATTGCCGACCTTTGTGCTATAAGTCGAGTCTATGAACTCGCCACGATGCATTGGTCGGGCCAAAGCCCCAGGGATCGCCCACGCGACCAGTCGGACACAAGTCTCTCGACTTGCTGACCTTCATGCTACAAGCCGAGTCTCTAGATTCACTGCGAAGTATGGCTAGGTCTAGAGCTTCCCAGGCTCTGCCCCACCAATAGCCAGTCGGGCACAAGTTTCTCAACTTGCCGACCTTCGTGCTACAAGCACAGTCTCTGGACTTGTCCCGATGCATTGGTCGGGCTAAAACCCCAGGGCTCGCCTACGCGACCAGTCGAGCACAGGTCCCTCGACTTGTCAACTTTTGTACTACAAGCCGAGTCTTTTGACTCACCGCGAAGCATTAGTCGAGGGACTGGCCGAGTCGACAACCTTGTGGACTTAGCGAGCAAGGGGCAGGGAAAAGAAGAGAAAGGCATGCAAGAGTAAAGAAAACGCGATTGCAGCAAAAACAAAAAGTTGGCATTCATCATTGTTCTTTTACATTAAAGGCCTAACCGGGCATGGAAAGTGAAAAACAAAGAAAAACAAATAGAGTCAAGGTGGAGAAGGAGCATCGCGGAATGCCAACGACATATGCTTCCTTCCAAGGTTTTTGATGAACTGATGAGCTTTGCAGCCGGGCTTGAGGGAAGAAAGCGGGAGAGAGTTGAGGTCTGCTGAGGGCTTCTCCCTTAGGTAGTACCTTAGACGCTCGAGGCCTTCTTTATAGCAGTACCCCTAGGCCTCGTCCCGAATAGCTGGCGTGAGTTGGATATGGGATCTGACAGCCTCCCCATACTTGCAGTTGGCTTCCTTGGCACCCTACAGAGTCAAGATTGTGAGATCTTGAGTTGAGATGGTATCCGAAACCCTGATCAGATCCCCCTCCAAGGAATGGATTCGATCCCCGCGTCGTTGCGCAACGGTCCCCAACCTGCGAACGGACCCTGTATGCGCGAAGTAACGAAAAATCAATCGTGTGCACTACGTGGCATCCGAAGCCCTTGCACTCCTAAACCTCCGAAGGAGCAAACCATAACTCGCCCTCCAACATCAGAATTTCCCCTCCGACCCAGCCTCTCTCCTCACCAAGGCGTTGGATCTCCCTCATGAGCTGCGAAATTTCCTCCCTCGCTGAGGCCAGTTCCCTATCCCTCAACTTCTGGTGCTTGCGAAGCCCCTTGTTCTCCGAGTGCAAGAGTTTGGTGGACTTTCTCAGCGTGTCCAAGTCCTCTATCAAGCCGTCACGCACTAACAACAGCTCAATTATTTCTTGAAGGCTTCCCGCTCACCCACATCATACCCGCTAGTCAATCTGCAGCCTGAAATCTGAAAACGATGTTAGAGGAAAGACGGCAAAAAGGAAAACTAAAGTGCTGGGATCGGCGGTACCTAAGGAGCTTTGCATTCGATCACCTCAATCTAGGCACTCTCGAAGCTCGAGCCCGTTGCCTGGGCACTTCCACTCTGGGGACGGAAGGATGGACCCACACTAGCCAGCGATGAAAAAGACAAGAGCGCCCCAGGAATAGTTTCTGGAGAAACCGAGCCCAGGCTCACTTGAGCTCTACCAATAGGAACATGCCCCTCTAAACCTTGAGCTCCACGGGGAGAGGCAGACTCCTCCAACCTGTGAGCTGAGCCCCCAGACTCCGGCTCGCCTTGGGCGGACGTCCCCATCTAGAGATCTTCCGAACCACCCAGGGTGCTCCTCACTTCCGGGGTCGCATTCTCTTCATGAACAACGGACGTCGAGGAGGAGGTCACCTCCACGACTATGGGCATTTCGTCGACTGGAGGAACAACCCTTTCTACCCGGGGACTCGCCAGATCCTGGGACGGGGGTTGTGGCACTTTGCCCCCATCATTAGCCACTAGAGGGGAAGGCTGGTTCTTCCTTCCGGGAGAAAAGGAGGAACAGACAGAAACTCTGGATCGAGCACAAAGGATCGGTCGGGAAAGAGCAGGTGCCGCCTGATGTTGGGCTCCGCCAACAACGCATCAGTCTCATACTCAACGGGGTGGGCAACCACCCAAGACAATACAGTTCCAACCTTGAGCTCCTCCCTTTCGGATAGTTTGATTGAGAGGGACTAGCTTCCTGGTACAATGGCCTAGACGGCCCGGATGGAAAATTGCTGATGAATTTCCTCCCCCTTGGGGTACTCCCAGCCTAAGCTGAAAACGAAGACGAAGCGCCGTTGCTACTCCTTGATGGAAGAGAAGCACCTCTCCAGAGTAACGAAGCGCTTCTCGGCAGCTCCGAGCCCATGCCTGGAAATTGCACAGGCTCCCTTCGAGGCGCATGATCCGATATACTTACAAAAACTCCCGAACAGTTAAGTCGGGATACTCTTACGAGCTCGCCTAACACTTGTCGAAAGATTATGCAACTCGCTACCATGATTTTCCAGGCGTTGGGATGGAGTTACGCAAGGGCTCACTTTAGAAAATCAAGGATGTCCCAGATGTGGCAGCAGAATGGCAGTCGCAACCCGTTGGAAAACATCAACGGGAAGAGGGTCACCCACGCCGCCATCCCCTCCGCATCTACGGCAGGAACGCGGCAGCTGGGAATCTCCACGACCACGTCTGTAGGAATGGCCTACGACCTTCACCATGCAAAAAGGTCGTCGACAGTCACAATCGACTCCCAGTTTCACCCAGCAAAGGAGATGATACGACCTTCAGATTTGCTAGGTGCGGCCATGGAAAAACACACAAAGAGGATGTGGAAGCAGAGAAGGGAAAGAGGCTTTGAGGAAAGCTTGAAGAAGAGCATGAGGGTTTAGGGTGCGCATAGGCAGAAATGGGAGGAATGAAAGGGGAACGAAGGCTAAAATAGGGAAGCGGGTGACAGTTGGTATTCAGCAGGCAAGGAAGCGACCATGGGTCAGAAATTGAAGGGACGTGACAATTCTCGAGAGAAGTACGAGGTGACGTGATGGCACCAACTATCGCCAATTGGGCACGTGGTCGGCATGGCCCAATCGTGAGCACTATACCCGGATGGGAAAACCTGAGTGAAAGAGTGGGAGTAACCCCCCCCCCCCCCCCCCCAAATCTTTATGGGGCAGCCAAAATGTCGCGGGTTCATTTCGGGTGCTCCAAACCAACGACACGCCCCCAGGAAATTAAACGGTTGGGAGATACGCACGTAGACACTGCACTTCAACCCCGACTCCACACATGGATGAAAAACAACGGTTACGCCACCAAGACTTTAATACGACAAAAGAACGGTCGTGGGTATGACAGAACCATAACCTTTCTTTCTTTTTTTCAATTCCTACCTTACAAATATGCTATAAATTCATGGGCTAATTTGAGGGGAGTAATCCCCTTGACCTGGGCTGAACCGAACAGGTCTGGTCCAAGCAGCTCATTTAACATAGGCCAAGGCTAGGCCGAAGAGGGCCAGGCCAACCAAGAAGGCCCATAGTGGGAAAAGGTAGTAGACGCGCCTTGCGTGGGGCCCAATCAGAAATATGGGTTGCTCCAGACCACCCACAATCAAGGCTCCAGAATCAAGGTGTCAGGAATGACCCCGACACCCAAGCACTGAAAGCAGCGTAGACGAAGGTGCCGACAACTCAGGAGCAGGGTGTTAGGGACAACCCCTGCACTCGAGTAACAATGGCGGGCTCGCCTGACTCTGGCCTCACCGCATTAAATGAGAGACGACACCAAGCACAACACTACCTTGACCGAGGTGTCAGTGATCGCCACGATCAAGCGTGGGACCCTGCCACCTGACGAAAGGGTAATACGGAACGCGGTAGGAGGGGATGTGGGCGACGCGACCCCCCCAGCGGGCGATCAAGTGGATAGGTATGTACGACACCTAATCGAATCCCTTCATTAGAAAATCACACTGGCAAGGTATATAAATACCCACACACGCCCTCTAAGGGATGTCTCTCTCTCTCTGATTGAACATTTTTCTCTTATTCTCGCTTTGTCACACTTTCCCTACGACTGACTTAGGCATTAGAGGTACCACGGTGCCTCGAGCCCCCCATTCTCTATCTCAACAGGATCCAAACCAAGCTTAGCAGTCCGGAGTTGCCCAGGCTGATGGTCCTTCTCTATTTAGTGTGCCTTCTCTAATCTCTCTATCAAATCCATTAGAAATCCTTGCTTTAAATTTTTCAGAAACTGAAAGCTTAACTAGATATCAGTACTGCTTCTTGCATCAACAAAACTCGAAGCATTTCCCCAGAATGCAGATAATAGTAAGAAAATGAAACAGAGCAAGAACGATTCAACCTTATTACTTCTGAGCATATGTAGATAGTTCCAAACACAAACATCTAGAAAGAAGAAATAGCAAACTCATTTATTTGGTGAACGATGTGAGTTTGGAAAATTGAACAAATGACTAGAGAAAATCTTCATTTCACTTCTGCTCAACAAGTGCTTTTACATTGTAAGGCCCTGTGACACTTTGGTTTCCATTCCACATCGCCTTGGCGTATAGCAAGCTGGCCCTTTCAGTGGGATGGCTAGAGTCAAAGGTCACATAGTCACTCGGATTTTCACATAATTCATACCCTTGGACGGATCCATTCACTCCAGTGACTCCACAAGTGGGATATCCTCTGTAAGGACCAGATCCACAGCATGCCGTCTCCCCTTCCTTGAAACCTTCACAAAATAAAATCAGAATTGGTAAAAATGCAATATATGTGAGTTTAGCCTACGATTAGAACAAATATAATTGCAACCTGCAGTACTATGAAATTGAATAGCCATCATGACATACCATATTTTAAAGGATTATTTACTGCTTCACTGACTAAACTGTATAAATCTGTAATTGAATGTTTGAATCCTTTCAGCTGGCTCTCTAGCTCCGAGAGGACATGTGAAAGTGCTTTGTTGTGCAGTTTTACCAGTGCTGTAATTTCCTCCTCGCATTTACCTGCGTTTATTGCCTTAAACAATGGTATGCAACCCAATGGCGCCAAGTTTAGAAACGCAAATTTTCTTCCTCCTTCCTTGTGTATTCCCTATATAAGAAATCATCAAAGTACGTTTGTGGCCCAGTTAACAATCGAAAAGGAGAGGGAGAATGATATAAACAATTTTTGTTTCAAATATTGGGTACGAATGTAAGTGTTGTTACTTTGATCACAGTTGTCAAGTTGCCAATAACCATATCCACATACTCTTCTGAAGAGTAGGATTGAAACACGCTAGAGTTTGCAAAATAAGCGGATACGTAATCGTTGCTTCCAATGGCGGTTATGTAAACAGCTCTCGACACCAATATCTTGGCTTCTGCTTCACCTATTTCTTTCTTCAACAGCGTCTTCGTTCTCTTGAAATTACTGAGTTGTGTATGCAGGTCTATCACCTATTAATTAGAAGGGAGGGGGAAAAGAAAAAGGGAAAAGAAAGCACAAAACGCAAAATCTTAACCATGTCAGCATATATGACTGTTTGTAAAAGAGTAATGATACATTTACGATTCTTTTACAATCTATTTCACAATTAATGACGGTAAGCATGCTACTTCATCAAAGATAAATTTCAAATCTTTTCGAGAAATCAGATTGGATGATAAGAAATTTCTTCAGTTACATATCCAAGAACAAATTGTAATGCAACAAAGTTGAAAGATAATGAATGCAACAGTTATAGCTAGTTGCATTTCAATTGCATGCCCAGAAGCCTAATATTGAAATCCAAAGAGCAGGTAGAAGCTTACGTATCCTGGATAAGTTCCGACAAGAGCACCAGCTCCGGCAGATGCAAAGTTAGCCCCATCTGCATATCGCTTATAACCAGGATGTAGATACGCCGGAATCAATGGCAACTTTGCAAACTCAGCTGTAACATGAGTACATGCTTTCAAAACTTAGCCGACAGAAACAGTATTTAGGTTCTAAAGAAAAGAAAACAATGACATGATGAGTGTGCGTGCATATCTTACCTATGAAATCTGGAATTATACGGCCATCGGAATATCTCCCAGTTGGGTAGTTAAAGAAGGTTTCCCCATAGGGATAAAAATTTGCCCGGATCGTAGTGTTGAAGTAGTTATTGTTTCCTGCATCAAAAAGAGAATCTCCGAAGATGAATAGGGCAACATGGTCATCCGGCAGGCATATGTGACTGTGACCAAGGCTTGGGGTTGGTATAATAATACTAAGGCTCGCAAACATGAAAACCAAGAAACAGATATGAATCCTTGAACTCATCATCATGTTCATTAATATATTGTTCACTTTCTGTTTGTTAACTTCTTTAATGAGTCGAAGTTTTTATTTATTTATAGGCTGCTTTGTGCTTTGGGTGAAGGAAATGCATGGTCTGCAGTTCTTCTAGACGTACGTGTCGGTTTTTACATTTTTTTCAGATCACGGACCGACGACTATTCAAACTATTGGACCAAATTAAGGATTTTTATGGCTGAATCCTGACCCTTGGGCAGCAAGATGTTATTTCGACCTTTGATATTGGATAAATGATATAATCTTATTTTGAATATTCCTGGGTGCTGAGAAGATAAATGATATCATGAATTCACACTTCATGACTCCTTTTCCTATGGGCCTTAATTTCACCATACATCATCCATGGGGTCCATATGCCCATCCATGCAATCATGGACTCCAAATCAAATTGAAAAACGTGATGAATTTATCATTACTGCTTGCATAAACCAAAAATGAAAAACTTGAAGCACTTCCACAGATCTAGTGCAGATGGAATATAAAGCAGGCTTCTCAATTAATCCTTACTAGTACTTGAATGCTTATAATTCGAAGATTCTCAACATTTTTAGTCGAGTGAAAACACTAGATATTTAGTATTACATAGTACATATTACAAAAAAAGACAAATTGTCTTCAGCATGGCAAAGCGCTGGAATCAATGGCAACTTTGCAAACTCATGAGTACATGCTTTCAAAACTTAGCCCACAGAAACGAAACTTAGCTGAAACAGTATTCAGGTTCGAAAGAAAAGAAAACAATGGTATGATGAGTGCGTGCGTGCATATCTTACCTACGAAATCTGAAATTATCACATGAAAACGGCCAAGAAACAGATATGAATCCTTGAGCTCATCATCATCTTCATTAATATCTTGTTCACTTTGGTCTGTTTGTTAACTTCTTTAATTAGTCTCAGTTTTGATTTATTGATAGGCTGCTTTGCGCTTTAGGTGAGGACTTAAGAAGGAAATATGTTTACATTTTCCTATCTGTTCATGAATCTTCAAGACCTTTCAATTTTTAAAATCTTTTTCAGATCACGGACCGACAATTATTCAAACTGTTGGACCAAATTAAGGATTTTTATGGCAACATATTCAATCCTTCTTCACCTAAAACAATTTGTTCAGAGGTTAAGGGAGACAACGTTTCCTTTTTTCTTTCTTTATTTTGACCTTTTAAATTGGATAAATCATTATCTTGTAAAGTACATTCGTTTTTTTGAGTATTCCTGGCTGCTGAGAAGATGGTTGTTATTTTTTTGAGGTGTGCTAATGTTCATCTATATGTCAAGTACTTGAGTATCTGATTCCCATTCGACGATGAAGATCGACTTCCCGCACAGCATGATATTCCAACACTATCCCCTCCATGCCCGTGTTCCCCTGGTATAGTGCTTTCATCATCAGTAAATAACACAATGGCTTCAAGCTTAGAAACCCAAATTTCCTACCTCCTTAATTTCTTGTGTATTTCCTGACACATTAATGTGTAATTCTAACCAACTCAAAAAATGAAAAACATGAATGTTTTACGGGAAGTGCAACAGCCACAAAAAGAACTCACGAACTGATATAGTTTGATCATGGGTTACGTTAGATTATAAAAATACTTTTATTATAAAATAGATCTAACGTACCACATCAAGTTATATTAGTTTATAGTTTTAATTATATAAAATCTCTTTGTGGATAAATCATTTTTCATGTTTTAAATACCGGATACAACATCTCTAGATGTGATCATTGCTTTTAACTTACTTGTAAATGTTTGGCCATCACGATCAACCTTGTTCACTTTCAGTTAACTTGTCATTATTTGCTGCGTTCTTCATTTATAGGCTGCTTTTGTTGGGAGTTTTAACCAAATCCAACGTTCGAAGACTGTTGGGTATTCTCGAGATCAATTAATAAGGCTTTTTGGTTTCTAAGAGTGGCCTTTTTATTTCTGACTGTTGCATTTTTTTGTTTCTCATCTCTGTGTCTTTTTATTTTCTAAGTAAAGCTTTAATTAAAAGACTCTATTCTATAGTCATCGAGTGCTTTAAAAGAAGAGTCTGAACGTTAGTCTGGAATTAATTATAACAAGTCATTTTAATGCTAACGGGCCTACATCATGTCTCTGAAAGGGATGAATGGAGATATATCAGCCCTGATCTTCTCTGCAGATGATTGAAATAATTGAATTATATATACTTGTAGCTGTTTCTGTTTATTATTAGTTTTCTTATAAACAGTTTAAAACCCTTGCTTTAAATTTTTCAGAAAGTGAAAACTTAAATATATATCAGTACTGCTTCTTGCATCAATAAAACTTGAAGCATTTCCCCAGAATGCAGATAATAGTAAGAAAATGAAACAGAGCAAGAACGATTCAACCTTATTACTTCAATTCAATTTCGAAACTTCTGAGCATATGTAGATTATTCCAAACACTAACATCTAGAAAGAAGAAATAGCAAACTCATTTATTTGGTGAACGATGTGAGTTTGGCAAATTGAACAAATGGTTTGAGAAAATCTTCATTTCACTTCTGCTCAACAAGTGCTTTTACATTGTAAGGCCCTGTGACACTTTGGTTTCCATTCCACATCGCCTTGGCGTATAGCAAGTTGGCCCTTTCAGTGGGATGGCTAGCGTCAAAGACCACATAGTCACTGGGATTTTCACATAATTCATACCCTTGGACGGATCCATTCACTCCAGTGACTCCACAAGTGGGATATCCTCTGTAAGGACCAGATCCACAGCATGCCGTCTCCCCTTCCTTGAAACCTTCACAAAATAAAATCAGAATTGGTAAAAATGCAATATATGTGAGTTTAGCCTACGATTAGAACAAATATAATTGCACCCTGCAGTACTTGAAATTGAATAGCCATCATGACATACCATATTTTAAAGGATTATTAACTGCTTCATTGACTAAACTGTAAAAATCTGTAATTGAATGTTTGAATCCTTTCAGCTGGCTCTCTAGCTCCTGGAGGGCATGTGAAAGTGCTTTGTTGTGCAGTTTTACCAGTGCTGTAATTTCCTCCACGCATTCACCTGCGTTTATTGCCGTAAACAATGGTATGCAACCCAATGGCCCCATGTTTAGGAACGCAAATTTTCTTCCTCCTTCCTTGTGTATTCCCTATATAAAAAATCATCAAAGTATGTTTGTGGCCGAGTTAACAATCGAAAAGGAGATGGAGAATAATATAATACAATTTTTGATTCAAATATTGGGTACGAATGTAAGTGTTTTTACTTTGATCACTGTTGTCAAGTTGCCAATAACCATATCCACATACTCTTCTGGAGAGTAGGATTGAAAGACGCTAGAGTTCGAAAAATAAGCGGATGTGTAATCGCTGCTTCCGATGTAGGTTATGTAAACAGCTCTCGACACCAATGTCTTGGCTTCTGCTTCACCTATTTCTTTCTTCAATAGCATCTTCGTTCTCTTGAAATTACTGAATTGTGTTTGCAGGTCTATCACCTATTAAATAGAAGGGAGAGGGAAAAGAAAAAGGGAAAAGAAAGCACAAAACGCAAAATCTTAACCATGTCAGCATATAGGACTGTTTGTAAAAGAGTAATGATACATTTACTATTCTTTTACAATCTATTTCACAATTAATGACGGTAAGCATGCTACTTCATCAAAGATAAATTTCAATTCTTTTCGAGAAATCAGATAATGCAACAGTTCTAGTTAGTTGCATTTCAATTGCATGCCGAGATGCCTAATATTGAAATCCAATGAACAGGTAGAAGCTTACGTATTCTGGATAAGTTCCGACAAGAGCACCAGCTCCGGAAGATGCAAAGTTAGCCCCATCTGCATATCGCTTATAACCAGGATGTAGATACGCCGGAATCAATGGCAACTTTGCAAACTCAGCTGCAACATGAGTGCATGCTTTCAATACTTAGCCGACAGAAACGAAACTTAGCTAAAACAGTATTCAGGTTCTAAAGAAAAGAAAACAATGGTATGATGAGTGTGTGCGTGCATATCTTACCAATGAAATCTGGAATTAGACGGCCATCAGAAAATCTCCCAGTTGGGTAGTTAAAGAAGGTTTCCCCAAAGGGATAAAAATTTGCCCGGAACTCGTACGTGGTGTTGATGTAGTTATTGTTTCCTGCATCAAAAAGAGAATCTCCGAAGATGAATAGAGCAACATGGTCATCCGGCAGGCATATGTGACTGTGACCAAGGCTTGGGGTTGGTATAATACCAAGGCTCGCACACAAAACCAAGAAACAGATATGAATCCTTGAACTCATCATCATGTTCATTAATATATTATTCACTTTCAGTTTGTTAACTTCATTAATTAGTCACAGTTTTGATTTATTATTTATAGGCTGCTTTGTGCTTTGGGTGAAGGAAATGTATGGTCTGCATTTCTTCTAGACGTAGGTGTCGGTTTTTACATTTTTTTCAGATCTTGGATCGACGACTATTTAAACACTATTCGACCAAATTAAGGATTTTTATGGCCGTATCCTCTGACCCTTGGGCAGCAAGATGTTATTTCTACGTTTAATATTGGATAAATGATAGGCTTAAAAAATAGGAGGTCATATATATCTTATTCTGAATATTCCTGGGTGCTGAGAAGACGCTTCTGATTATTTTTTAAATAATTGTACATATAATCATCGGGAAATGCGTAAATGTCGCATAATAATTTTAAAAAAGAGTGAAATCTATTATTAAAAAGTTAATTTTTTCATGTAAATTTTAAATTTTATTTATTTTTTTAAAAATAATTATACAACGATTCACAATTCATGATTGTAAAATATATTTTTTCTTATTTTTTCGAGGTGATCGTATCAATTACTCAGCAAGTGCTATCCGTACCAAGCTAGATAGTTTCCTGTTGAATATTCCTGGCTCACCAAGCTGGACTTTTCAAGTATCTTATCCCCGTTCGATGAGACTTCTTGCGTGCCGTCGTGTGTTAGCAAGTAATGTTAAGGATACTGCTACAGCCACCGCTTGGCTACCGCTGAGAGTTCCCTTTGGGAGCTGTAGTATTATTTAATAATATTATAATTTTTTTTATTTTTTAAAATCATTAAAAACATCTATATAAAAAAAAATTAAAAAATACACATCATAAAATATACTGGAGCTCCAACGGGAGCTCCAACATTTTCCTAATGTTAAATATAGTTATACGTTCAATAAGTATCAAATATTTATTTTTTATATAAGGCTCGTACCTACTTACCTTTCTAAACAAATATATATGACACCAACTATTTTATAATTATAAATACCATTTCTCTATTACAATACCATCCCGTCCAGCCCCATGCCCACATGACTTTGGACTTACGAATAGTACTCCATGCTTAACCCCCCCCGAAGGTCTTTGTTACGGGCAACAAACATATCATGAATTCACACTTTCTCCTTTTCCTATGGGCCTTAATTTCACCATGCATCATCCATGGGATCCATATGCCCATCCATGCAATCATGGACTCCAAATCAGATTGAAAAACGTGATGAATTTATCATTACTGCTTGCAACAACCAAAAATCAAAAACTTGAAGCATTTCCACAGACCTAGTGCAGATGGATAATAAAGCAGGCTTCTCAATTAATCCTTACCAGTACTTGAATGCTTATAATTTGAAGATTCTCAACATTTTTAGTCGAGTGAAAACACTAGAAGATTATTATTACATAATACATATTACAGAAAAAGACAAATTGTCTTAAGCATGGTAAAACGCAAGTAAAAAACATAACATAAATAAATGAAAACAAATTTTCTTAAACATAGAAACAATGTAATATACATATATATAACATAGAAGAATGTGACAACAAATTGAGAGTGATCTTCATGTTTGCTGCTTCGACCTTCAATATTCAATAGTTGTCATGTTTGATTATGCGCTCAACTCTATATTCAAATATTAATAATAAGAATAAAATATCAAATGTTAGTGAATTTGGATTATGAAAAATACTGAAATTAAATTACAATAAAAACAAAGAAAACTTTACCCGATACTACTATGAAGCTCTCCACATTATCTATAGTCTTCCGGATATCAATGGTTGTTGACGGATGCCTTAACCAGTTTTGAGTATAAATAAGTGTCTCAACGATTCTCAGAGTCAACGAACTCCGAAAAAGATCAAGCACACGACATCCCGTACTACATGCTAACTCGGACACAACCGTAGAAACAGGTATGACCAATAAGTCTCGTGCAATCCTCGCGAGTATAAGATAGTTAGGCTCATTAATTTTCCACCAAGTCAACAAGTCAAACAATGGGCTGAGTGCGTCACAATCATCTAATAAATATCGATCCACTTTTGTTTTGGCAATAATAGATCTCATGACAGAATATGTTTTATACCACTCGTAAAACCATTTGGTCTCACGTTTGCCATCACTATCATTCATGGTTCTAGATGTTGAATGGGGTTCATGTTCTTTGGTACTTGTGGTAGAATCGAATGTAGTATTAAACTCCGCTTACAAATCTACTAATACATGTCTCACACTCGACACCAACTCATCAGCACAAAACTCATCATGAAATTTCTTTAGGTGGAAAGTAAGAATCCCTAACTTGCTTCGTGGATCAAGCACAACTGCAATTAACATGAACAAGTTCATCATGTCTAATGACCCCCAATATTTATCATATTTTGTTCTCATGTTTATGATCAAACTTCTCAAACAACTATAAGTACTCTCGCTCAACATAATCAACTCATTTTGGAGATCACAAATCTCCAGAAAATTGGTGTTGGGTGTCACATATAAAAATCCAAAAAATCTATTAGTAACATCATAAAATATTTTTAAAAACTTAACAAACACTCGCACTGTCTCTCACTCCCTAGCTTTAGGAGGCTCCATCTACCCAGGCCCAGGGTCATCATCAAAGTAAGAGAGAAAATTAGAATCCTCACTCTCCATCAGCCTAAAAGCCTTCTCAAACTTCTCAGCCGCCTCATATATCATATAGGTTGACTTCCATTGTGTCTGTACATCAAGATACAAAATTTTCTTACAGCATTTTTTTTTTCTGCACATCTTTTAATGTAACAACCCGATTCTAAGATTAGAATATAAGATAAGTTTTATGTATTTTTTCATATAAATAAAAATATTCTATTATTATTATTATTATTATTATTATTATTATTATTATTATTATTATTATCATCATCATCATCAGATTTTACATTTATTAATTTTAATAATTACTATTATAATTTTGTTGGAATTTACTAAAGTTTTGTTTTTTTATTAATAATTATTATTAGATTTTATTGGGTTTTACGATCCACTAGAGTTTTGGTTTGAATTTAAATCTTATTTCTTCATATCTCTACCCATAAACCTCATCTCTTGATTCTATATTCCTAACCTCGTACTCATCTTTATCCCCTAATTTGGTAAATCCAAATCCTAATAGGAGACCAACTCATATAAGCAAAATCCTACCATATATTCTCCCCATTGTCTATAAAATTCCACAAAAACTAGGGGTGTAAGTTAAAACCGGTAAACCGGAAAACCGGTCCGGACCGGACCGGTTTTACCGGTTTTGAACCGGTCCGGTCCGGGACCGGTTCTTAGAATGTGAAAACCGGCCGGTTCCGGTCCGGTTCCTGTTTTAAGATTTTTCGGACCGGACCGGTTGATAAAAAAAATATAAAAATAATATTTATATTATTGTATATATAAGTTTTATACAAATTATTATATATATATATAAGTTAGTTTTATATATTATGTATAATTATAATTTTTTATGTGAAAGTTTTATATATAATTATATATATATTTATATATGAAATAATTTCTTATTATAATTTATAAATTATTACATAAAATGTTAATACTAAATTACTAAAAGTTTATAGCTAATACTAATATTAAATATATAGTTTATAACTAATACTAATATATAACTTATAATAAAAGTATAAAACAATATTTTTTAAATTAGTTTTTTTTTTTTTTTTATAAACAAATTTATGATGACAAATTGTGAAACTTACATTTTAAAAAAACCGGAAAACCGGACCGGAAGTACCGGTTTAGGAGGGTAACCGGTGCGTAATCGGTTTTGAAAAATACAAAATCGGTACATACCGGTTCGGTCCTAGATTTTGTCCAAAACCGGACCGGACCGGACCGGTTACACCCCTAACAAAAACTCTTTATTTTAAACATACGAAAGTGCGAAAAACTCACTTGCGCCTTTTATACTCTGTCCAACAACTATCGCAGCTTCCCTCCCAGCAGCCACCGCAGTAGACCACCCTTTCCTCAGCCACAGAAACTGCCGACCAGCACAGCCCCGTCAAGCTCACTCCCTTCAGGTAAGCCCAACGTTGTCGACCACCAGTTTCTCTCCCTAACTTTCGGTTTAACAGTTTCTCTCTCTAATACTCTCTCTCACTGTGTCAAACCACCATGCTCAGAGGAGCCTCCAGTTGCGCCACCATGATCCCGTTTACCACCCAGAGCTGTCGAACCGCGCCACTTTCCTCAGTGAGCCCCCTACCATCGCACGGCTTCCCTTCAAACTGTGATGCCCGTGTGTTGCCTGAAGGGTAGCCACCCTTTATTTCATATTTGACCAAGAACATTTTAGTTCTTGAGTAGGGTTTCCTCTCATGGGCCTTAGGCCTTCCCAATAAAAACCTTATTTTTCTTAAAGAAAACAATTAAGGAATTTTAAACTATATTATTTATGATTAATTTTACAATTAAATGTCAATAGTAAATAGCAATTGTTTAATCGTTTATTTTTAAATAGTTTTAATCTATGGTATGAAATGAACCTCTAATGTTATTATAATAGATTTTAATATATTTATGCTATTAATGTTACGAATTTAAAACAAAGAAATATGTTAAGAGTATTAAAATAATATTAGTATTTATTAGATTTATTGTTGAATTAAATAATTATGTTAATCATGAGAAAGTAAATCTATTTTAAGAATTGAGGTTTTTTTGACTTATTTTTAAAATAGCCCAAGTATTCTACTAAATTATAATATGTTATTAGTATTTAAGTAATTTAAATACCAAGCTTTATTGGTTATGGTGTTAAACAAAAGGTTTATTTGAATATCTTTTTAGATTGTGAATTTAATTAAATAGGATATTAGTGCATGTTGTTCTTAGACAAATTTAGTGATAGTTAAAATTATGTACAGGTGACGAGCTACAAAGTGAGATTCAAGTAGAAGCACAGCGAGGTAAGTAATTTGATCACAAATTAGGATCATCATAGTTCAGGTTATATAAAAGTATTATTCAAACCAGTTCATTGACAGCCATTATTTATGCACCACTCATGTCATATGGAAACATGTTATCCAGCATAGCATATGATCAAGTCATTCCGCATCATGTTCAGATTCAGAAATTATAATTATGTATATATTATGTCATGCATCTCATGTGCATAAGACACGTAAGTTATCTCAAGTTCAAGTGGAAGATAAGATCAGATCAGTTAATCAGATAGCCATTCAGATGCATGGTACCAATGCAATTCAGTTTTAGGGTGGATCTGTAAGTCACGGACTCAAGCGTGGTCCACCATAGTATGCCAGAATACTATCAGCGGCTCCCCTCGCGGCCGCAGGACGTAGGGCCGAAGCACAACCTCCCACACAGGGATAAGTGTGTTGGTCAATCAGATAAATTAGTTAAATCAGATAAATCAGTCAGTTAATTCAGATAAATCAATCATGCATAGCATAAGCATCAGAATGAACAGTCATGAATTTTAAGCTCTCAGAATGAAAACTTTTATGAAAACCTTATGTTTATTATGTTTATGTTATGGTGGATTTCTTGCTGAGTCTTCGACTCATTTTAGTTTGTTTTCATGTTTTTAACCACCCTGGTGAGGATGATGAATACGAGTAGACAAGCCAGGATTAAAAGGAGCAGTTGATTTAGTTTCAGACTTTCTAGAATAAAATTTATTTTTATGATCATAAATTTATTCAGTTTATTCATTTAATATTTTTGGAAGACATTTTATTAGACATTTTTCTACAAAATAAATTATAATTTCATTTATGAAATATGAGATCTCTTACCGGATTTATTTTTATGAAAAACATGTGACACTCCTAGCCTACAGGAATGAGGTGTTACACTTAAACTTGTCTAATCTTGCGAGGGATGAACGCACATATATAACTACATTTCTAACCATTGTGATAGTGTCATTGCACTCCTTCAAACCCTCATTCGCAATAAGATTCAATATATGAGCACATCTCATGTGCATATACTTACCCCCAACACATTCCCAGCCAAAAACTGTATCAAATATGAAATTGTAAAATCATTTGAACTTGCATTATCAATAATTACAATAAATATTATATCAATCAGTGTTGTGAATTTCGTACCGTACCGGCCGATACGGTCAAAATTTTTCGTACCGGCCAAAATATCGGTATACCTGCCGGTACCGGCCGTTTTGGCCTAAATTTCGGCCTGTACCGGCCGATATTTCGGCCAGTGTTTTTTTTTTTTTTTTCAAACTACAAGCTTATTTTTAACCCCTAATTCAGACTAGACTATTTATAATTTATATATATATGTATTTATATATAATTTATTTATATATAGACTATTATTTTAGAATATAATTTTTATATATAATTTATTTATATATCGACTATCCTGAAATGTTATCCCGAAACGCTATCCCGAAACGGTACCGGTACCGAAATATTTCGTTCCAGTGCCTTGCCGGTACGGCGTCCGGTACGGTATTCAAAACATTGATATCAATGCCCCAATCAAGCAAACACGACTCAACACATTTCCACTCCTTATCAATGAAGTGTGTAGTTAGACACATATAATTCAAATTTTGTACCGATGTCCATGTACTAGTCGTCAACGAAATTCTCATGCCACCATCTTTAAACACTTTTTTTAAGTTTTTCCTTTTCTAATTCATACAATTTTATACAATCTCTTGCAACCGTAACATGACATGGCACTTTAAACCGAGGATCAAGAGACCAACACACTTTCCTAAATCATTTTCCTTCAACAACTATAAATGGTATCTCATCAATAATTATCATCTCTGCAATCGCCAACCTCACAGCCCTTTCACTATATTTGTAAGTTACAAGACTCCTTAATATACTACCATCACTCTCTCCAACCCCCCAACAGGTGTTGTCTGACCTATTAATGTTTTTTGGTGCGTATCTAAAGGGCCACATTTATGAAGGCAAATGGTTTTGCATTGTTGAAGCTTCGTTCCTCTTTCAGTGTCAAGCATACGTCTTACCACAATAATTACGTTTAGCCTTCAGATCATCTACTGGACAACCTCCACCTTCGTAAAATGGTCTCAGAATCCTTCCATTTCTCATTTCTTAGGTAATGGACAAGTACTACTAGTAGAGGCACTAGGCGGTTTTGATGTTTGAGTCTCCCTCAAATCATCTCTCAAGTTAATGATTGGTTCATTTGAATCAACAACAATCGGAGTCGACGAATAATCCATCTAATTTATAAAACAAAACGTAAATGTTACAACTTACATGTGTGTGTTATACATAGTGCATAACACAAATTAAAATTACATAATAGCTAGGTTGCAACATGACAAACATTACAAACCTAAAACTCTAATTTAGGTTTTAGTTCACTCATCTTTCTTCAATTTATATCAAACTATTTTTACAACACAATTAGAATATCATAAATTAACAATAATAATTTTTTCATGCAAAATAAATATTAAATCAAACATATCAAGAACACTCACAGTGGAGATTCAGGAATAACTCTCAGATTATTGTTCACACTTCACAGTCCAATAATTCGCTTAAAAAACTTAATGTATGTCGCTCTGTACATAGTCATACACAAATAAATAATTTTAAATTAGTCTCAGATCTTCCCATATTTTGTATAAATCTCAAACAGAGAGAGAGCACAACAATTTGATCATATCCACCAATAATCACAAGGATTGAAAAAGCAACAAATATGCTTAAATGATAAAATTTTGAATCAACCTTGAAAAAAAATAGGTTACCAGATGGAGAGACAGGGGAGAGGGAAAGAGATGAGAGTGCTCGCAGTCGCTGCTCGATCATAAGATACCAAAACTGGAAGTCTAAGAGAGGATAGAGGCGTTGGCCGTGACACTGTAGCCGTGTGGTGTGGGGGTTCATCGGCGGCTAGGATTGAATGAGAGGCTGAGAGAGGAGCTAGAGAGTTTGAGAATAGAGATGGAGAGAGGAGCGAGAGAGTCTGAGAATAGAGAGGAGCGAGTCAGTCCAAGTTGGAGTTCGACACAAGAAGGGAGGAATCATGCGATTCTTAACCCTAGCACAGAAACGACGTCGTTTGGTTTAAACTAAATGACATCATTTCATTTAATTATTTTCATATGGTTTAAAACAAAACAACGTAGTTTCATGTCAAACGGCGTCGTTAGAAATATATAAAATATATATATATTATATCGGCCGATTCAGCGATTTGAACCTTATTCAAATCAGGACTGAACTGGCTGACTTCGGTTTTGGTTATTTTTTCCTGTCGGCCGACCTGTTCCACGTCAGTCTCCGTTATCGACAATCGGTCTGGCTAGTTCCTCTTCACCCCTAATAATTATATGAGATAAAATGTGATGTTTCACCAAGACTTACTCTTCTTGTGAGTAGTAAATGTTGGGCCATCACGATCAACCTTTTTCACTTTTAAGTCAAAGTTGTCATTATTTGCTGTGTTCTTCATACATAGGCTGCTTTTGTTGCAAGTTTAACAAAATCCAAAGTTACGAAGACTATTGGGTATTCTAGAGATCAATTAATATGGCTTTTTGGTTTCAGAGAGTTGTCTTTTAATTTCTGAACGTTATCTTTTGGTTTCTCATTGATGAATGATGTGTCTTTTTATTTCCTAAGTAAAACTTTAATTAAAAGACTTTATAGTCATCAAGTGCTTTAAAAGAAGAGTCTGTACTTTAGATCTTATATGCCTTTATGTAGGCAGATGTAATCCTAGTTGTATCAAGAGCAGGGGTGTAAAACGGACAGTCTAGACCGGAGAAATCGACCGGTTCTGTCCGGACCGAATCAGACCAAAAAAATACATGGTCGGTTTTGGTCTAATAAGTAGGAGAATTTCAATCTTTGGTCCGGTTCTAGGATGAAGATTTCTCGAACCGAACTGGACCGACCGAATAAAAAAATAAAAATAAAAAAATATTTTATATATATTATTTATATAATAATTATACAATTAACAATATAAAATTTTAAATATATTATTAATACTTGTTAATATTATATAAATTAACAATATTTTATATATATCTTCATCTAACCTATCACTATTAACAATATAAAATTTTAAATATATTATTAACACTTGTTAATATTCTATGAATTAACTAATATATAATATCAATTAGTTAATTATATAGTAATTTATAAATTTAATAATGTAATTTTCATCTAATTTATTATCATTGACCATATAAAATATTTTTTTTATTGAGTTTGTTACATAATCCATATTAATAAGTCACTTAGTTTAATTTAATTTAGTATTTTAAATAATTTTTTATTAATTAATTTAAAAAATAAAAAAGGCTGGACCGGTCCGGACCGATAACTACCAGTCCAGTCCGGTTTCTATGGGTGTTCGGTCTGGTCCGGTCCGGAAAAATGATGGACCGAAAATATTCAATCCATCGCCGGATCAGACCAGACCGGACCATTTGCACCCCTAGTAAAGAGTATTGATATCTTCGATTCCCTTAATCTCTTCTTTATCTTTGTCTTCACATGGAAAGATTTATCTCTTCAACTTTGTAGTCTGGGATATCCTTATTTTTATCAAATGGGATATCACATATTATATGGTGCATGTTTGGAATTGCAGTAGGCACGTAATATAACTTTTAGTTTAAGGCTTATAGTTGTAGATTTTAAAGTAATAAGTACTGTAATTAAAAATTTATTTACTGTTTGTTAACTATATATCTAAAATACTTTCAAACATATTACATTTATTTGATAATAAATAAAAATGATTTTTTAAAGATAGAAAATGTTATTTACACTTATACTTTTAATTACACAATCATACCGCATGCCGATGTGTTAATTATTACTTAAAATGATAAAGATTTTAAATTTTGAAATTTGAAATTCAAATTGAAAAAGAAAATATTGATAAAACGAGATTGTCACTCAATAAGATAAGACAAGGGCAAATATGTAATTATTTAAAATTTATATAGATATTTTCGCTCATTGACAATATTTTTAAAAGTGTAACTACGTTAATCAAAATTCCAAAAATTACATTAAAGGAAAAACATCAATTTTCTTAAAAACTTGCTTTTTAACTATTTGGATATTAAGAAATATTTTAATACGAATAAACAACCAAACACTATGGAGATTTTAACACTGATTGTTATAATACCTTTGATCGCAGTTGTCAAGTTGCCAATCACCATATCTACCATATTATTCTTGAGAGTAGGATTCACGAATGCGGGGATTTGTAGCGAAAGGGATCGACTAGGTCATCGTTGCTGCCAAGGCTAATCAAGTAAACGGCTCTCGACAGCAATGTCTTGGTTTCTGCTTCACCTAGTATTGGCCCCAACAGCAATATTTCCATGTCCTTGGAAATATTTTAGTCGAGTACTTAGCTAGGTCTATCACCTGATAGAGATAAAGAAAAGAACAAAAGGGAAGTACTCAACCATGCTACAATACAAGATGTTCTTATGTCAAAAGAGCCAAGAGGGTAATATAAGATGAGAAAACTAGTATTTCAAGGAACTATTGCCACGTTTTTTTTTTTTTTTTTTGCATGCTAATCCTTGGCGAGTGAGTGACAACAAGATCAGCCCCAGCTCCTGCTGATGCAAAGTTAGCCCCATCTGTATATTGATGATATCCAGGATGTAGATATATATATGGTGGTATCGGTGGAAACTTTACATACTCGGCTGCGAGAATGCTTCAAAAGTGAATTTGAGCGACACTTTAGGTTATAAGGGGAAGAAAATATCTGAGTTTTACCAATGAAATCTGGAATGAGACGGCCATCGATCGGAAGGCCTCCCAGTGGGGTACTTGAAGAAGCTTTCTCCATATGGCCAAAAATTTGCCTGCAAATCAGTCGTGGTGTGGTTGGGAGAAGACGGCTCGCACACAAAACCAAGAAACAGAAAAAGGAACCTTGAACCCACCATGTTAGATCTTGTTTACTTTCTGGTAACTTCTGGTTTCTTGCGATTTTCATTTATATACAGGTAAGGAAAAAGGAAAGATAAATTGTTTCAGTTGAACTTTCAACACATGCAGGTAGATTAGTTCAATATTTCTTAAGAATGGCCGAGCTAATTGCATGCGTTCAAGATATCATGTCACAAACAACCAAAGTAATGTAATAAATCACGACTTCATGGTTGTAAGACTAATTAATATTCAGCAATATTTTAAGGAAAGTGCAATTTTCATTTTATTGGTTGATGATAGCATATACGACTTGCTTGTTTCTCATCATATCAAAGCTACATCGATCTCAGAGTTCAAACAGAGCTTTGAGATTGTAAGGTCCGATGAGATTGGGGGGTCCACTCCACATTAGCTCAGCAAGTTGCTGGTGGGTCTTTTCAGACGGATGAGCAGAGTCAAAGAACACATACTCCCTGGGGTTCCCACACACTTCGTACTCTTTCACTGGTCTCTTTCCTCCACAACTCCAAAGTCCTCTGTAAGGACCGGTTCCGCAACATGCTATCTCCCCTTCCTTGAACCCTTCACAAAACGTAATTAATCACGACACGGATTTCTGTCAGTCTATGAAAGAAATGAGAATCGAATTATGATACTAATAAAATGTACTCTGTGTGCATGCAGAGCCACGACATACCATATTTTGAAGGACTTTTTATTCTTTCACTAAGAAAAGTGAAGAGAGTGGCTTTTGAATATCTAAATCCATAGAGCTGTCTCTCCAGCTCCTGGAGGACCCTAGAAAGTGTTTTATCGTGCAGTTTTATGAGTTCTGCAACTTTCTCTTGGATTTTGTCGTCTTTGTTTGCCACCGTTCCTGCTCTCCTGATTGGTAGCAAAAGTATTGGCGGCACGCTTGGAAACGCAAATTTCCTTCCTCCTTGCTCATATATTCCCTAGCACATGATCAAGAAAAAACCATAAAACCAAGCTGTAACAAGAATTCAAGTAGATAAAGTTAATTCCTTTAAAATATTGCAGTGAATGTTAATTTTTTTTTATTACTCTGAGCACAAATGTCAAGTTGCCGATCACCATGTCCACGTATTCTTGAGAGGAGGGAGAATGTCCGCTGGAATTCGACATTGAAGAGCCAGGATAATCGTTGGCCCCAATGCTTATTAAGTAAACTGCTCTCTCCAATAATTTCCTGGCTCCTGCATCACCAAGTTTTCGTCTAAACAGCCTCGCCAAGTTCTTGAAATAACCCAGTTGAGTTTTTAGGTGTATCGCCTGGGGTCATGAAAAACAACGCTGGCATCATATTTATTTCAGAAAATGACGTAACATATTTGGACATACATATACAAAGATTTGGAATTTGGGTAGAATATTGCAAGAACAACGTCCCACTCCATCTGCCAATGTGAAAGATTACTTACCGATCCTTGATGCGTTTCACCAAGGGCACTAGCTCCTGCTGATGCAAAGTTTGCCCCATTAACAAATAGATGATAACCAGGATGCAGATATGGGGCAATATATGGCAACTTTGCGTACTCAGCTGAAACAATTAAAGCTTCAACAGTCAAATTTGTCAACAAAATCAAGATACTGAAGAAACATACGTCATATATAGCAATTTCTGTTACCTATGTAATCTGGGGCAATCCGGCCGTCAGAAAATCTTCCGTTGGGGTACTTAAAGGTGGTCATCCCGTAGGGCTCAAAGTTTGCCTTGGATTCAGCAGTGACGTTGATGTAGTTATTGTTTCCGGCATCGAATAGTGAATCGCCGAAGACGAATAAGGCAACATGTTTTTCTGGCAGGCATCGGCGACCATGGGAGTGGATAAGAAGGGTTGCATAAAGAACCAAGAAACAGAAGTTCCACTTCAAACTCGCCATGTTAATCTGGTTCACTTGTCTCTCCCTTTTGTTTTAGTTTGTCATTTATAGGGCAATTCGTTTCCTGCATGTAGAAGAAACGGCAGGTGCTTGACTTGCCTTCTCACAACTGGCTAATTGTGTGGGAGCACCCAGATGCGGTGTTATTGCCCTCTAGAGCATCTTGATTGGTTTATGTGTATGTGTATGAAAAGTTATAATATAATCTTAAAATTCTCTATATTGATTTATGTATATCTAAATATTTAGTTAGTTATGAACAATATTTATTTAAATTTGGATAACTATTATTCACTCCATAAAATATATTTTAATTATTATTTCTCTATTCTCACTCTCTCTCTCACAATTCTTTCATTTTCTCTCTCCTTCAACAATATAATAAACATTCACTTGTACAATCATTTTATTATTATAATATATTATATTTTTTTTCATTTTATTATATTTTTAATATAGAGCAGTGCTACCCATAGGTTCTACACCCTACACACTCATTTAAAAATATGTTATTTTATCGTTTTATCCTATTTTACTTGCAAACATGTTTGGAATCATTTTCATTATGTAGATAAAAAGGTAAAATCACATATTTTTAAATAGGTGTGCAGGATGGGGCTTATGTCTAGAATTTTTCTTTAATATAATATATAAAAAATTATATTTTTTATTATTACATTTGTATTATTAATGTCAAATGTATGTAGTGGATGCTAATTACAAAATATATATAAAAAAATTGATTTTAGCAAAAAATTAATAATAATAAAATAGTATCAAATATACATAAGCCAATATAAAAAATTTGCTTAAATGATAAAGTGTTTATATAAAAAATGTGATTTTACATATACATGTACTAATGCTAATGGTTAAATGTATAAGATAGACTCAATAAAACCATTACTTAAACCTTAAAATGGGTTGTCTGAAAAAAAAAGAAAAAAAAAAACTATCACTAATAATTAATAAAAATTGCTAAGTAGACCGAAGGAGTGACTCACAAGTGTTACCGATACGACAATATTCGATCTTGTATTAGTTTTTTAAATCTTGAAAAAATAAAGGACTGTACTGCTCGATAACACTGGTCGATGACTCTTCTAAGACGTTGTGGCAGCACCCATAATTAATTTTGAGAAGCGATAAACACATTATATTTTATATAATATTTTTTACAATATATATTATAAAATAAAGATATTTTTATAAAATAATGTTAGTTTTATAAGAGATTTTATAAAAATATTATTATTTTAAAATATTGTTGTATAAAATGTTATGTATTTATTATTTTTTATTAATTTTTCGCTCTAACTATTTCTCGGGATGGCGGTCCGAATGATTGAAAATTTAAATTTTAGTACAAATAATTTAGTGTGGATGCGCACATTATATCACTCTTGGGATGTCTTATTTTTATTGGAGGGTGTAAAGAAGGATTTTACACCGCATCAAGTTAATGAACATGACCTAATGAGAAATCTTCCATTAGGACGGATAATTAATAGATTACGTTTAGATGTTGAGTTGAGTTGAGTTCTTTATGAATAATAGTGAGTTGAGATAATAGAGTGAATTGTTCTATGAGATCCACCTAAGATAAATTTAGATGTGTTTAGATGTTAAAATGAGTTTAGATGTATTTATGTGAAGTTAAAAAAAATTATGAGTCTTACGTGTAAAGAAATTTTGAGTTGAGATGAGTTTAATGAAAATTGAGTATTTGAATATTATAAAATATATAAATCTGAACTGTTTCAATAAAGGAACCAAACACAACGTAAAATCTATTTAAAAAGTTTTGAAAGAGCCCAGAGGAAAATAATAAAACCAAGTAGATTTTTTTAAAATATAAATATAACTTTTGAGAATGCAAATCTATACTGAAATATTATATAAATTTATAAACTAAACGTATTTTCTATATATATATATATATATATTTAAAAAAGGGCGAAGGGAAAATATAAAACATTTTCAAAAAGATTTCGAGCTTTAAATCCACGCCAGCAGAAAGTAACATTTAAAGCCATAAATATAACATTTAGAGTCAAACATAACTTTAATAAAAGTAAGAAAGTAGGCAAAATTACCAAAGGAAAACGTGAGGATGAGGCCAAGTCGATTCAATTCATTTTTGTGAAACGGCAAGTTCTTGGAAAAAGCATGATATGTTTTGTAGTACATGATATAAATTTTTGTCACTCAATACACAAATTAAAGTAAGATTATCCATTGTCTTGTCAAAAGGGGGAAAATGCCATAATAAACCTGACAATATTCTTAAATGTTGCTAGCCCTAGCTTAGCCTAAAAGATTTCTATCAATATCTTCTTTCTCATTTACTCTAATTATTTCTGCAAGATTACAAGCACTAAAGATGCATTAAAGGAGTTTTTTAGAGATTTTGGAATAGATCTCTCAGATTGTAAGGACCCTGCATGCTGTTGGTGTTGCTTTCCCCACTCCACATTTCATCTGCCATTTGTTTGTAGGCCCTTTCTGTGAGATGGTAAGAGTCCCAAAACACATATTCCTTTGGATTCTCACAGACTTGGAACTCCTTCACCAGTCTTTTTCCTCCACAACTGTACACTCCTCTCAGTTGTCCTGTTCCACAGCATGCTCCTTTCCCTTCCTTGAATCCTTTACTCAAACACAACATTTCCCATTAACTTCATCCTATGTAAAAATTCATAACAATTAAAATTCTACTGCTTACAAGTCGGTATGCAAAAAAAAATAATTCTTCTCATTAGCCACTATTCACTGCACACACCTCACACTTTATGAAAAAATATAGAAAAAGTTGTCAGGTGTGAGTTAAATAGTGGCTGATGCATAGTAAAACCCTTATTATATATTAATTTAGAGTAAATATAAATACCACTACTGTATACAACATCTCCACCACACTCAATGCATTAAGTGAAAAAATAAATAAATAAATAAATTTGCCTGGGATGGTGCAGTGTGCGGCTGCTCCCAGCAATTCTCATTAATTTATTATTTTGGTAGCAACTTATAATTTGAATCCACAATGCCAGCTTGACTTGGGCTGCTTCAAAACCTATTAGAGAGGCCCACCTAATCCCAACGTAACTCAAGTTCTGGGCTGAAGCCCATGAAATATGATCACCACATCATATAGACCAAGAGGAAAGAGAGAAGCTGAAGCATGTGCGTACGTACATGTCATGAATACATACCATATTTTGAGGGATGATTCATTCTTTGTCTAAGATTGATGTTGAGGTTGAAAACTGAATATTTGAACTCCTTCAACTGCAACTCCAATTCCCGGAGAAGGTTGTACAGAGCTCGGTTGTGTAATTTTGCCAACAATGAAGCTTCTTCTAAGCAGCCACGTTTGTTATGATCTGGATTGATGATTCTGATGCCTGGCAGACATCCCAAGGCAGGCAAATTGATGAACCCAAATTTCCTACCACCTCTTTTATGTATATCCTACCAAAAAATGACCATAACCCAAAACAGTTGCTCACTACATGAAGTTAATAGCTATTCAGTATTGAACCATAGAGAAAAGATCAAGAGGAGGAGGGAGAGCTTACTTTGATGATGGTTGTCAGATTACCAATCACAATACCAACATATTCTGATTTGGAATATGTGTTAAGTACAGTGGAATTGGTTAGGAAAAGACTGGTATAATCATTGCTTCCAATGCTAAACAAGTAGACAGCTCTTGATAATGTCATTTTGGCTTCAACTTTGCCTAACTTCCTTCTCAACCAAGTCACTACTACCTTTTTGTAGTAACTTAGCTGTGTTCTGAGATCAACAACCTGCAAAAGTTTTTAAGGCACATAACTCTTGATAGCATTCACCAATCACTGCTTGAAAATTCGAAATATGCCATTTTCATGGCTGTAGCAATGGACTGATCTGTTTGTTTATGTTGACTTTTGCAATAAGAATTAGGGGTCCACACTGGTATTATTATTTATGAGATGGAATTAAGCCTGTATATGGGACAGCTAGTATCACCTTTTGGGCCTCACTTGACGTTTGACAAATCAGGAGTGCACTTAGAATTTGTGGCCCAAACTATAAGTGCTGAAAAAAGTGAAAAATGGCTCAAGCAAAAAGCTTACATTGCCACAAATTTAAGTCAACATCCATGCCAGCCAGCCTCTCATAGGTATACCACCCATGAAAGGCTGCCCTTAGAACTGCTTTGACTAACATGTATGGAAGAAGTCTCCTTGTAAATAAATAAATAAATAAATAAAAACTCCTTATTACTAAATTAATAAACTACAATGATCTGCGAATCAAGTTTTCTGCAAATGCCATTTACGAAAGCAGGTTTTTTTCTCTGATGAGAAAAATGTACGTACCGACCCTTGAAAGGTTTCAACCAGAGCGCCCGCCCCAGCAGAAGCAAAATTCACGCCGTTGAGATAGTGAGGATTCCCAGGTTTCAGAAAGGGTGGAATCAATGGCAGCTTTGCATATTCAGCTGCAAATGAAGCATGTCACATACCAGTAGACAAGAAAAAAGAAGAGTATTCTTTTAGCAGACAGACAGAGAATATTTTTGTTGGTTGACCAAAACAGATTTGTACAAACAAGATCAAAGACATGTTCTAGGTAGGAGGATTTGCAGATCTCACCAATAAAATCCGATACCAAACGGCCATCAGAGAACCGCCCGGTTGGGAACTTGAAAAAAGTCTCTCCATAAGGCCAGAAATTTGCTTGGTCGAGGGTTGTGGTGTTGATGTAATTATTGTTGCCAGCATCTAAGAAAGAGTCTCCGAATATGAAAAAGGGCGCAACATGAACGTGGTGTTTTGTTGTTGTATGCTCGGATCTACTTCCGCAAGAACTGGTTGAGATATTGAGGACTGCATGAAGAAACAAAATGAGGAAGACAGAGCTTGGCCTTGCCATGGCTGACTTATTTCCTGAGCATTTAGTTTCATTTCTCCTATAGCTAGAATCTTGTGTGGCTAATATATGACAACCGAGCTAGCTTGTTATTATCCTTGTCTGTATATGCCTTTCAATGACCAAAAACAATTGTTGCCTATGGATCATAATACTGCAATATTGTAATTTGGACCAGTCAGCGTGATTCGAAATTTGACATGATCCTAGCTCGGATCAACCTGCAAATTACTAAACGTGCATTTCTTTCTAAATTTATAAATTGATTTGAATACAAAATTATTTGAACACCTTGAAAACATCAACTTACTTTTTTTTTTTTGCTCAAAATTCAACGCTCGTTTTTAGTCCGAAAACAGCAATATAGATATATTCAGCTATAAATTGACGATTTAAAATACTCGAAAGGATTGTTTTGAAACCAGTTCAGACGATGATCTATTTGACATGATCAGAAGAGTGATTATTTTAGTACTAATTATCGAGTTGCTTCTACTTCGATACAAACCCTTGTGAATATAGAGCATCCCAACACATGGGGAACATGGAATTATTGAACTTTTAGCGGTAGAATAAAAAAAATTTGGGATTTCACGTAAAAAAAATACTCTGGTTGGACTTTTATGTAATGATTTGAGAGTTTGAAGAATCAAGAGCCACGGACTAAAAAACTCGAGTTCCTTCTTGACCTAATCGACCGGAGAGGGTGAAATTAGAAAATAATATATATATTATATGGTTACGAAATCATAATTAATGTCCCTCCCATAATCGATGACTGCATGACTGAGAATTAGGGACGTACAGTTGATCAGATAGCTTTGTTGTTTTTTAATTCAACTTTCGGTACCGATCATCGAGATCCTAATTGATTGCATCACTCTCTCGTATTCCATGTACGTACAATATATATATACATGAAAAATCATATTAGATATAATCGTATAATTTTTTAAAAAAAAATACTGAAATCTAATATTATTAAAAAATTAATTTTTTTTTATATGAATCCTATATTTATTTATTATTATTTTAAAAAATTACGCAACGTTTGAATATTATATATAACTATAAATATCATGTTCTTGTACGAAAAACAATTTCTTCACTGATATGATGCCTGGAATTTTATTTTATTTTTCTTTTATAGATGATTCATGGCATGAGCATGGACTTCATGAAAAACTCAAAAAAGTTTATAATAAAAAGGACAAACTTTTTCCCACACGGCCAAAAACTCATGAGGTAAGTAAACATCTAGTCATTAGATGTTTTTTCAATCTAAAGGCACTATAAATATTAAAAAAAAAAAAAAAAAGAAAGCTAGCTGGGTTGCACCAAAAGAACACAAAAAAGTACTGAAGCAAATTAAAAAGATGTTACTGTTCATGCTACGTAGTACGCACCTTCCATGCGTCATGTATCCCTGTTCGACGTTATTAATCCCTAGCTAGCTAGTAGTTGAAGGCTGTATCTGAACTCGATCTCAACCATATATGGACCCAATATAAGAACCATGGTTGCGTGGTTTCATTCGGCCAGAAGATCATTAATTAATGGTACATATATATAGATCAGGCAGGATGCATGGTTATACGTAGGGATCGATGGTTTTCTAATTTCCAGTGATCATCTTTTGATTTTTATGAGGGGTTGTCGGCTTATTGTAAACCATTTCATCCTTTGCCTTAATTATCATACGCCAATTTCTTTTCTCATTTCTTAGAATTATGAATTGGTGCTAAACGAAATATATATGAAGAAGTTAAAGGTGCAACATAATTAATCAAGGCAACAGAGACTTCCATTGCTCCTTTTAGGTCTCCTTTGAGAGGAATCACAACTAGATCCCAAGCCTTATCTTCCATTGAAAATCACTGTAAGAAACGCATGGAGATGATAATGTACATAGATACATATATATAGATATATAAAAGCTGGTTATGACATCACATCCAGTGGCACATATATACAAATTTGGTGAAAATATGAGGTGGGTTTGGGCTTCCAATCCCATTGCTCAGAAGTGATCACTACTCTAATAATTACAGTCCAACAGTAACGCAGTGGAAAGTGCAAGAAGATGAGGGAAGTTTTGTATCCATATATGGTTGGATTTGACAATTGACATTAAAACTTTAAGAGCCATCTAAGCCTTTGGTATCGGAATTGACCATAATGTGACTTTGCCTATCTAAGCTATCTTTATGCGTAGAAAGTTAATGCTCAGTTCACGAAGATAAATTTTGGAGAAGAGCCTGAAAAGGAAAACCCTACTATTTTTGTCCATCTGTCCGTGTGGGTGTGCGTGTGAACTTCTCATTCTGCCAAAACCAAAGGAAATAAATTTTATGACGAATTCAGTAATACGTCCGATCGAAATAATTTCGAACAACCCTTGTGATGTGATGTCATGTCCTGTGGTGTAAACTTCCATCTTAAATCTAAGCCCTCGATCGGTTTTCATAGTGTTATATTGCAGTACTATAAGGCAACCTGAAGAAATAGAAACGATATTAAAACGTGAAAAAAAAGAAGAAGGGAAAAGCAGTAGTCATATTGAGCGCTTTAAAAAAATTTCCTTTTCATTTGTTTTCAAATTATTTTTTAGTTTATTTTATATTTTCTATCGGGGGCATGTTTAGGATTATTAATTAATTCACTCTACTTTTTTGTGGAGTTAAACAGCTTCAACTTGAGCATGATTGCCTGATATATGACATATGTTGTTTGAGAAGATGCTATTTCTTTCGTCTGTTTATGGTCATCTGGCTTTTGGGATTGCTACATTATTAACTATAGTAATGCTACATATACTTGTAACTTTTACTTATAAAATTCATTTTGTCGGTTTTGTTTTTAAATTTAAATTTTAAATTTTAAATTTCATAATTTTCAACATATCAATAATTGGTATCAATAACTGACATATAGAAAAATAAATTTTTTGTAAGTTTTTTTTTTTTAAGTATAAATAGCATTTTTCTTATTAACTATATTCTCTAATCTTTCCTTTATTAGCCTTCCTTTCTAGCCCTCGCCTGATCTACTAGTAGTATAAATAGAGTGAATTAATTAATAATCCTAAACATGGCAAACGCGTTAATTCTCGTGGATTTGTTTGGCTCTTGGACATTATTGTCAAAGTAGGTGATTGCTCATGACATGCCCCCGATAGAAAATATAAAATAAACTAAAAAATAATTTGAAAACAAATGAAAAGGAAAATTTTTTAAAGCGCTCAATATCTGTATTAATCTTTATTTATAAATTAATTGCATAGATATCAGATGATAAATATTTTTTAATCAAATTAATTTTATAATTTTAATATTATCTCCAACATCTTCGTGGCCAAATTTCAGAGAATCATGTCATCTTCGGAGGAAACTACGACTACTTTAACACCTTCAGACTCGATAAGGAAAATTCTTATCGTTTCATTGGCTGGATCACCTGCGTGCCAAATGATTAGGATTAGAAAAAACCACCATTTTTCCACCCCCGGCGCTCTCGGTGCAAGAGCTCTAAACCTTTGCCTCAGAAATTAGAATACATGTGATTGGGGAATTTGGTAGGCCGTGGGCTAAAAAGGGGGAGGGTGGATGGCGCTGGTGCAGGCTACTCCTAGTCATGGCCACCTTTTGTAGCCAATAATCATGATTGTTCCTCTCTAAAGCACGCTTTCTCATGCCATGTGCTGTGCTTGTTTCTTTTTGCTGCTGCTACAGTACATGACCACAGAGTCCATCTTCCTTGAAAGTATACATTTATGAGCCCCAGAGATGCCTCCCTCGGTCTATATTACCCTCAGTTTTGGAGCCCGGAGGAACAGGAAGACTGGCCGACTTCCTTTGAAGTTTGACCTGTAGTTGCATCACACCTCAATTTTTGCGAGCAGATGGCTATTTGAAAAAATTTATTTGGAGGGGCCAGACCCAATCTCCAATGCTGCATCCCATAACGATGACGCCTCGTAGTCGTGGCTGGCTTTTTGTCCCCATTGTGCAAAAAATCATAACGATGAAAACAAAGAAAATCACGACCTAATACCCGGGATCACCTCATGATACTGAATAAACCGACAAATAAACGATACTTGTATCAATCTGTTCAGGCTGCAGACAGAGAACGGTATTGTCTTGATAATTCTGTCAAAACATTTCTAAAATCTTAAAAATACTTGAATGAATTCCGTCATTTTACAAAAACCACAGAGAGAAAAAAAAAACCAATCTTAAAAAAATTCTTCATTAGGCTGTGTTTGAGAACACTTCTCCCACTACTTCACTGAATATTTATATCATCTGAAATAGTCTTAACATCAAAAACCATATGTCCTTTTTATCTAATAATTTGCCTACACTTTCGGACAGACTAAAGGGACCCTCATGGTAGCCCAACTAGCATGATAAAGTTTGAAAGGAAAAGCTGCAAAGAGTGAAGTCCCCAACAGAGTGAGCAAAAACTGCAAACGACCATTAAAAGCTGTAGAAAATCTACGACACCAAACAAAGCAAATTAGCAATCCAAAAATTGATGGTCCCTCGTAAAAGAAATAAGATGCAAACAAACACCAAAGTTTACATTCATAATGTTTTAGAATCTTATCACAGACCACACTTCATTGATACAAAGATCGATCACAAATTCAAGGTCTTCAAAGTGAAAAGGAACCTAAGCACCTATAAACTCCATAAAAGCCTCGAGCAGCTTCAAACTTGATCGTACTCCATCACAGGTGACACCATTCCTGTAAACAGTAAGGTTGATATCGAGATTTTTTTTTTTTTTTAGGGAAAAAAACCCCAAGAAGATGAAAGGAAACAAGAAAATGAGACAAAACATAAGTGGGCACAAGGATGAAACTTACTGATTTTATTTTTATTTACATACTAGCAAGCATGGGAGTGGTTTGCTTAGAAATCTCTACCAACCATAACTGAGTCATCCTCGAAGCCCCAAAGATCCATCGGGTTACCAACATCCTGAGTTGCATCTCCGCTAAACAATGTCTCAATCGAGTCATCCCATATTCCCTCCAGATACGGCACCTGATAATTTATCTGGGACTCAAAAGCTGAGAGCTCCACAGACACTGTTTTTGCAGTGTTATTTTCAACAGACCCAACATTCTCAGAGTCAAACTTCAGTTTCTTCCTTGGACTAGCATCCTCCAGAAACTGAGAGGCATCCTCCAGAAACTGAGATTCGCCCCCTTCTGCACTAACTGAAAGAACGGACGAGATCTCTGGCGTCTTAGGGCCCTGTTCACCCCATGCAAAGTCAGAATAATCAAATGTGTTACTCCCCTGATCTGAATTGAAGTATGTGGGGGTGGCGCCACCAGAGGAAACAAAGGATGTGGGTTCAACATCTCCATTGAGGGGAATGGAGTCCAAATATCCATACTGGTTGGTAAAAGGTTTTTCTTCCATCAATCCCATGGTGTAGTCCTGATCAGCGTTGTTCATGGAATCAAAATTTTGATTCAGGTTGGTCTGCACAGAGTGCAGGTTTGCCTTGGGAAGTGGCTGCCGCAGATTTTCCTTCACTGAATGCTTTGAAGACACACGGGTAGCCTCATCAGGGAAATTCACCTTAGCTTTCTTGCCACGAATTTTCCGTGCCTCGGCATCATAAGCTCTTGCAGCTTCCTCTGCAGTGTTAAAAGTTCCAAGCCACACACGGACACCTTTCCTTGGATCTCGGATCTCAGCAGCCCACTTACCCCATGGGCGCTGCCGGATTCCCCTATACTGATTCTTCCTCTTTCTCTTTGCAGATTTCTCAGCTTGCCCATTCAGTTCCACGGATTTTATAGCCTTGGATCCTTGAATAACCACACATCATTATACAGAGATATCATGAAAAAGTATATATTAAAAAGTCTAGCAGGGAAACTCCCATAATGCACACTAAGATACTGAGATAACCCATGCACATCCTAAGACAGTTGCTCAGATTGCCCAGTGACTTCCATAGATTAATTAGTTGTTCAAAAGCATGAACAAATAAAGGAAGACTTCATCAGCCACCAAAGTGGAAATTAAGATAAATTCCAGTCATACCAATTAAAAAAAAAATGACATCACAGTTGTGTATGTGTGTGTGTGTGTGTGTGAAAGAGAGAGAGAGAGAGAGCTCAACAACATTTAACTATCGATTAACCAGGCAATACAAAGCAACTTCAGCCAAGATAATCAAACAGGAGCAGAAAAATCAACATGGAAAATAAAAAATCAACCTATCTCTGGAATTTGAATAAATACTTTGTGCACGTCAGTTTCCATTAAATTACCAAAACCACCAATAGATCCTATATCATTTTAATTTTTATTAGCAACTGACTTATTGATGGAAATAAAGCCTCAATGTTTTCATTTCATTCAAAGTAACTCATCAACAAATACAAATAAAAAATTATAACAAACATGATCGATGTAATAGAACAGCCAAAACAGCAGCAGGACAAGTTAGTTGGCTGAAAATTTGAAATGCAAAACCTTGATTCATTGTTTGATAATCAGAGGATAGAACAAGCATATAACCTTATTTTAAAAAATTAGTAATTAAACAAGCAACGACTCCAGATTTGATACCCAACTTGTACAAAAAGAAGATAAGAACAAGAAAACTCCATAAGATTTTCACCGTAAAGTTGAATTATAAATCATAAAAGGGAAGTTTTTTTTTTCCCGGCCGAGACAAAATCTAGCAACAGACGGAAGTTCGTTTTTTATTTATTTTATTTTCATTTTTTTTAGAAAAAGGGGGGGGGGGGGGGGGGGGGGGGCAATTGTCAACTTCGAAAGTAGAAAATAAAAAAATAAAAACCACATATTTGATGTTCGTTTGCTTTTCTAAAGGGGAAAAGGATTAATATTTAATAGATCGACAAGAGATAAAACTCCCTTTTACCACCACGAAACATAATTACACTAATTACCCAAAAATTGGTAAGAAATACAGGATTTGTGAAATTTATTATTAAAAAAAAGGATCTCTAAAAAATTACCTGCGAAATCACAAAGGGAATATTCATATGAGGAAACAAAAGTTTACTAAAAAAATGCTTTCTTAGATTTCATATAATATGACGAGCAATCATACAACACTTGAAATAACTAATAAGTGTATAATTTGTTTGCGGAATATGTACCTAACATTGATATCAACTTTAAAAAACTATTATATTAAATAAAAATTAAGGAAACAACATGAAAACAATTATATTTGATCGGTTAAATCATAACCCAAGACACCAGCTGGATAAGGATGATACCAGGGTCACGAGCAGCAGAGAAAGCGAAGGACTTGCCATCGAGCACGAGGAGCTCATCGTCGTCATCTACATAAGAAACATCATCCTTGAAATCCTGAAAATCGGCCTCGAAATCGTCGTTTTCATCTTCGACGAGAGGCTTCGAGAATCGCTTCCTTGAAATGGGTTTCTTGAGATTGGACCATAAGTAGTCCGCCGTGAGCCTCCGCGATCGGTTTGGCGCGATGAAGTCGGAGATGATAGCCCCTCCACACATGGTAGTTTCTTTTCCCTCACTTTTTCCCTATTCTCAGAAAGAACGAAAATAAAATTTTGTTTCACTAATGGGGTTTTCTTCAGTTTCTCAGAGAAGAAATGATTTGGGAGCGGTATATATATTTTTGGAGCAACTGGTGATGGGGTTGGAGGAGTCGGACTCAGGTTCCTATGGCGGGTTATATGACGTTAATACCCCTGGTTTGAGATTGAATTTACGGTTGTGTCACCTAGACGCACAGTACTACAGTCTACAGTAGTGTCTTCGGAATCAGGTTCTAACGTTCGGATAAAAAGGTTACAGCCTGTTTGGAAAATTGAAACCACGATATTTCACCTTAAATAAGTTAAAAAGAGTAATATTAAATATTTATTTAAAAAAAGTGAATTTTAAATTTTAATAAATATTTAAAAAAAAATAAACGAAACTTACGTATCTTAAAATTGTAAATATATTTTTCAATGAAATATATCTTATCAAACTTTAAAAAATTGCTTAAATTAATAAATTATATAAAATCACAATAATTGATTATGACTAATTTTATACGAAGATTAACATTTTCAATTTCTATTTTAAAAATTTTATTTTTTTCAGACAAATTTAAGAAACACGGAACGGAAATGACCCTTTTAGTCTTTACAATGCTGAAATGCATGTCTCATTCAACGACGTCTGTATCGTGCCCACTGCCTTCCCATCCCATGAATCTAAGCCCCGATTACAGTATTATTAGACGTATATAATTAATTATACTTCTAATTGAAAATCTGTTCACTCATTTTTTGATGATTCGATCAGACCAAACGTTGCCCAATTATCATCTATAACAAGACACTTTATGTTTTATCGTTGTTTTTTTTTTTTTATTGTGGATAATATTCTCATGTTTGATCACATTCGTCACAATATTTTTTGTGAGTTATTACAATATGTTAATAAAAATTTAAGAAAAGGTAAAGTCATATTTCAAATGACTAATCAAATGTTATAATTTGAAATTCTTTATAATATCAAAATAAATTAAACAACGTTAATTTCTAGCAATGGATTCCACTAACCAATTATCGGATCAAGATTCCAAAATCTCAAGTGAAAGAAAAATAAACATATATTAAGAGTGAGCAACGAGGGATAGCCCCTGCCCTGCCCCACCCCGCATGGGAGATCCCTAGCGGGGAGGGGTTGGGCTGACATTAAGTCTAACATTAAATAAGACTTACATTAGTTATTAGTTATTATTGTGTGACAACATTAAATAACGAATAAATGATGTAAATATACGTTTAATCTATGCATCTCTCTTACTTGATACGTTCAAATTCTAACAACAATTCAAGAAATTTTGTACCCTTAAATTATGAGACGTATTTGACTGTTAATGCACTTATATTGGACTATCCAAATGTTAGTTAAGTCTAAATTTTGACTAAACTTTTTCAAAATCAGTTATATTGAACTAGTCAAATCACTTATAGTCAAATTATGAGTTACTATAAATGAAAAACCAAAGCGATAAGTTACTGTTTACCAATCAAAAGTATATTTTATTAAAAAGTATTATCAGTTTCTCACTCACTCCCCATTTCCTCTCTCCCTTCCTTCCATTTTTTCTTCATTTTTCTTTCTTTATTCTTCATATTAAATAATTTATTTAGACAGTAAAAATTAAATTATTAATTAATATATAGAATGTATTTATAAAATATAAAAAAAAATATTAAAATATATACTATTATACTACTATTTTGATTTTAGAATAAGTAATCCAATATAAATTAACCTCTTTAAAAATTTTGATTTTAATCGAAATCAGGTGCGTTTGGATGTTGAATTGAGTTGAGTTGAGTTGAGTTAAGTTGAGATGATAAAATATTGTTAGAATATTATTATTTATTATTATTATTATTTTAGGATTTAAAAAAGTTAAATTATTTATTATATTTTATGTTAAAATTTAAAAAAATTATAATGATGAATTGAAATAAGTTTAATTTTCAAACGAAAGTTAGTCAAAATTTAGATGTATAAAAGTTAAATGCCCTAGCATTTATCATCTCGTATTCATCAAGGTTAGTCAAAATTTAGATTTGACAATGATGTCCATTCGGACCATTCCAAGCACTGGTAGAGTGCCAGAGTCAATGTGCGAGATTGCGAGTAACCAGTCGATGCGTATAAGTTAGAGCGCCTGATTAGCACCGCTCCAGTGGACCCTTAGGTCAATTTGGTATTTTTATTTATATTTTTATAATTTTAAAATATAAAAAAATTAATATATTAATAGTTATTTTTTTAACTATTAATTAAAAAAATTAAAATATATAAGATGTTAAAATGAGTGGACAAATTAAATAGATAAAGTAATAATTTTTTTATAAGTTAATACGACCAGTATAGATCGGGTTGTTCATTTGATTTGACCGCAGGAAAAGGGCAAAAAAAAAAAAAAAAAAAAAAACACGAGAATATGCTGAATCACCTAACCTTGGATGAATGAAAAATTCTATTGTTTAGTTTCATATACTATACGTCATTTCTTTAATTTTAATTTCTTACCAAATGTATTGTATATAAATTATTAGTAGAATAATTTAATTATTTTAAAAATAATAAAACTAAAAAACACTTTAAAAAAATTTAAAAAAATAAATTTTTTTTAATGTATGGTGTATGAGTTTATGAATAGCAATGTTATAGATGAATACAAGATGATAAATGCTAGAGCGTGTTTTATTATGTGTTTTTTTTTAGTTTTTTTTTATATAGATTTTTTTAGTAAAATTATTTTGAAAAAATAAAAAAATTTATAATATTATTAAAAATTTTAATCACGAAGTAAAATAAAAAATATTTTTTAAAATATTTAAGGAAGTGTTTTTAATGATTTTTTAATTTATTTTCTTTTTTAAAAATATTTAAAAATGTTAAAAAATAACTTTAAAAAAACACGAGATAAAACTCCAACGGAGCCAACGGAAGCTCTAGCATTGACCATTCGCGATTTACAAGGCAGTCAAAGCCTCATTTCTTCCCATTTCTAGCTAGTATTTATGTATACATGTAAAGGGAAAATATTTACATATTTTCCACACCCCGGCACACACTCAACGTATTGAGCGTACAAAAAAAAAAAAAAAAAGTGATATGAAGTGTGCGCAGTTGTAAGGCAGATGTATAGCATCTCTCACTTGTAAAATATTTTAACCTTGATTATCAAACGAATATGGCCACGTTCTTTAGCATTAAGCATTAATTCTACTAATATTTGAATATTGTAATTTCACTCTCGAATAAATATAGATAGAAGTTATTATTAAGAGCATTCATTTTATATATATTATGTGATATCATTTAGATTATATATTTTTTCAAATAAATATTGAGAATAATAAACTAAAAATAATCATATAATAAATATAAAATATACATTATTACAATAACTTCTCTCTAACCTTACTCTCACTTGGCAGCTGCTCCAGATCTACCAAAATGAAAGAGTCGCGTGGCCAGTGATTTATTGCCTGCCAGTTTTGTGCATCATGCAGCACGTGGATTAACTTCGAAAGAGCTGCATATAGTACACCTACCTTACCAACCCAGCTAAATGCCTTCAACGCATATTTTTAACGCATATTTTGAATGAGAAAATATAAAAACCATCTTAACATTCTTATCACACTTATGTATTAGGTGAAAAAAATGTAAAAATAAAAAATTTACCTTATGTCTTGCGACTTCCGACTACTCCCAGCAGAGCTCATTTTTAATATAATAAATTCAAAACTCTTGAAAGAGTAATAGCATATTTAATTAAAGAAAATGGTGATAATTAGAAAGAAAGACTTGTCTGCCCACAAAGCATGCAGAGCCGGCGTACAGGAGGACGTGTTCAATTTGGGTAGTCATGTCATTCCGCATACGGCATATATAAGAAACTTTTGAGTACAAGTAATTGATTGATCCCGTCATTGACACGTTTTTCCAACTCACGTAAAATCCCAAGATCCAAACACCCTCGTAAGAAAACGTAACCAGCCCTTTGCTTTTTAGATGTATCCGGCCTGGCCTGATCTCACTCCTTATTGCTTTGTGGTCTGTCACCATATCTGTCTTGTGTTTAATTTAACCGTGTATTCAGGAGTACTTAAAAAGTGCAATGGCAAGTCTGTAGAGAAACGAAGAATGAAACGGGTAACATCGGCAGAGAAAAATTATATGAAACTTGTAAGGGTTTTTCCAGCATGTGAGAAGTAACTAAGATAATAAAAAAATAAGACTCAACCCAGAACAAGCCCGGCCTGCAAGGAGACTCTCCTGGATACAGGGGATGAGACTCGCCGTCTTGGAGATCCCTCGAACAGCCTCCAGTTCTTGAGTATCTACCCAAATGAACGAGCAGGAAACAAGAGAGACTCTCAATCCTCTAATAAGGTGACATCAACGGACCACCGAAAACACTAGCAGAAGAAAGCTAATTGAGAAACCACGCTGTATTAAAGGATTATGACAAAATGAATAGTAAAAAAGACATGGACTCCACGGGACAGGCACGATCTGTCTCCCAGACTCTCAGTATAAATGACAATTTTCAAGTACGAAAGATCTCTCTAGACTCTTTCATTATTTACAAATTTCTAAAATACTATATTGATTTTGGTATCGGAGACTCTCAGGTTCTAAGGTTTTCATTTCTCAACTTCTCTCTTCTTCCTTTTCACATATCTAACTTTGAAGACCTGAATTGTTAGAACCTAATTCAAAAGTATACGAAACATGACATTAACAAAATGAGTAATTCTACATACAATCGTGAAGTATGTAAATATCGTATAATCGTTTTGAAAAATAGTAGAGTCTACCGTTAAAAAATTAATTTTTTTTACGTGGGTCTCATGTTTTATTCATTTTTTTTAAAATGATTATGCATTAATTACATAATTCCTGATTATAAATATATTTTCCCTAACAAAATTATTTGGGATTCTTACACGATATTTACCGCCTAAAAAAGTAAAAGTAACCTAAAGATGGTTCTATTGTGATGTTGCCGAATTGGCAAGAGTGAAAATAAAATAAAATAAAAATAAGAGAGAGAGGTTCATGCACCGAAATATATGCCGCAAATGTGGCATGATAGACAGAGACAGAGCGACAGCCCAGAGCGACAGAGCTTAAAAAAGTAAAAAAATTAAGTTGGAATGCGGGACCATGTAGAGAGAGAGCTGTGGAAACCAACCACAAATTATGAATATACAAGCCCTTTTGTGTTTTTTTTTTTTTTTTTGGTTCTTTTCCTGGTGTTTTACTATACATTTCTTTTCTTTAGAATAATGAGCGAAGACATGATGAAACCTACTTTTAAAGTGATGAAACAATAGATTATGACTGAGTTGGTGTCTAAATTCTAAACCCTTTAGAATAGGGTTTGAATATATATACTAAAAATTAATACTATCATCCGGGGATCGTCTTAATCTTAATGGGTGGGTGATCGCATCATTAGAGCACTTGTTCCCATATCGATCGACATGCTGTCTTTCTTAACCTTATTATCTGCAGCATTAATGGTCGATGACAACTTGCCTTCCTTCCGAGTTTATGTATCATATTTCACACACACATATCATGCAACAGAGAACTCAAGAAGAGATGCATGTAATTTGAGCTAAAAAAAAAAAAAAAAAGAAGAGAAGAAGAAGAAGAAGATAAGAGATGCATGTAATTAAGATGGGCATGCAATCCCGAGAAGATTCATATTCTCAGTAATTTATATACGTCTGCACTTCGGCAAAATCATTTTTTTTTTCTAATCATTTCGGCAAAATCACTTACTTCTAAGGTAAGGTATTTTACTAGTGTCCCCAAAAAGAAAGGAAATAGGGGTAGGAAGTGTAATATGCAGAGTACAGGGGTAGGGAATGGACCTGGCTCTTTGTTCGATCGATCGGCTTGTATCATTTCTATCAAACTTTATGATGTGATCATGATCTTGAAATTGCATGCATGAAGAATACATCTGTCTGGATCACCAAGCAGTTTTGGTTTGTCAAATAATTGAATGATGACGTCAAAATTTCGAGGTTGGTAACTAGTACTCTTGGTGATCATGACAGTAGTTGAAAGACAGATATTTGGAGGACAGTAGTTGAAAGACAGATATTTGGAGGTATACATGTGCAAGCTGTATGAGACAGATACATATATAAATATAGAGAAGCGTGACGTGAGGCCTCTCGCAACGCTACGGCTAGGCTAGGTGGCCCTAATTTATTTTGCGGAAAGAGTAATGCACTACCGTGTCCATTAGTGCATTAGCTATTTGTTGCCAGCTACTTACTCATTTTATCTGCCTGCATATATCATCGCAAATCAAATTATTCAGTAACCTGTCGTTTCAGAAGTTGTGGGAAGCTTTGGGGCCATGAAAAGTCTAGCTGCATAATAGTTTAATTTATTACTCGTCATCTTTGCACATTATATAACATTTTTTTTTTAAATTTTCATTAACTAATTAAATTTTTATACTTATCATCTATACACTACATATTTAATAATAAAATAAAATAAGTATAGTGTATGATTTGTAAAGACAAATAAAATTTTTCTTCTTGAAATGACATTCTTAGACTGCGTTTAGATGTTAAGCTTAATTGAGCTGAGTTGATTTCTTTATAAATAGTAGTAAGTTAAGATGATGGAGTGAATTCTGTAGAGTCCACTTAAGATAAGTTTAAATGTGTTTAGATGTTAAAATAAATTTAGATATATTTATAAGAAGTTAAAAAAGATTGTGAGTCTAGCAAGTAAAGAAGTATTGAATTGAAAATGATTATGGGTCACACGTGTAATGAGATTTTAAGTCAAGATAAATTTAATAATTTAATAATTAAATACAACCAAACGTAGGCTTAGATTCTTAAATAAAAAATCGTGCGGAGAATTAGCTCTTAGCTAGGTGGCCTGCCATGAATTGACATTGATCGTAGCTAGCATGATTAATTTGGAAATTATCGATGTCAGTACTCAGTACTAGAGATATTAATAAGGAAAAAATTAGTTTGTCCAAAAATTTTTTATTTTTATTTAATGATTAAGAAAGTTATTTGAAATGTATTAATGTATTTTTTTATTTTTTAAAAAAATTTAAAAATATTAAAAAATATGAATAGAAAAATAAAACAAAAAATTATAAAAAAGACTAGCGGTGAACGAGATGCAGAGTAGCCCGACTCTATTAATAATGCTGATCGTCTGTTGCTGAAAGCATTCAGAAAACAAACGAGCATTCGGCTAAAGACGCTGTGGTTGTTACTGGGCCTTCATTTATTTTTGTATCTAAGATCGATTTTTGGGCTTGTCACTTGGGCCGTTGTGGATGTGCGTGGCCTAGTTTTTCTGTGGTTGCCATCTTTTCTGTATACAGAATCTGGAAACTTGGTAACCCATTAACCCGATGGGCCTCTATTGCCATCAGGTTATAACCGCGAAATTCCTCCTATTTTACGCATTTTTTTAATTATAATACCAGTTCCCATCAAGCAATTGAAGCAAGTGGATTTTTTAAATAAGGAAAATGCTAATTAGCTCCTCCACGTGTCCCACTCAGAGTTACTGTTAGTGTAATTTGTTTTTTATTTTTTATTTTTATGTTTAAATAAGTTACTACCAGTATGTTTATTTGTGTGTGTTTTGCTTTAACATTTAAAACAAAACAAAACAAAATGTACTAGGGGTATACTTAAGGGGGCTAAATGAGGAGGCTGAGTATTAATTAGTGTTAATACTTCATCCTTTAAACAATAATTCATCGTTTGTGTTAATTAGTATAATTAAGATATTATGAAGTAGATCTAATATATCAAATTAAACCACGTCAGTTTGTGAGTTTACTTTTGTAGAATCTCTTTGTAACTAAAGTATTTATCTTTAGTTAAATGATAATTCTTTCATTTGTACAACTGTTTTGGATTATGAAATCTATAAAATTTATGGGGGGAGGAGACATTATGATTGATGAGGCTATTAACACAAAAAATAGTGATTCAAGAGCCGAGTAGAACCCCAAAAGCGAGTTGAAACGTAATGAACATGGCCCCCATGGTTGTAAAGCAATTTCTTGACTAGTGGTCCTTTCCAGCAAATTAAGTTACTTTCTTCAAACGGATGAATGCACTTTCAATATCAAAAGCATTGATAAATGCTCCAGTACACTTATAAGCCAGCCAGCCAGCAGGCAGTCCCATGACTTCCCGTTGATTGTGCACCATTCGGGTTTTAATCAACACCAATGATTATGCAAGCATGAGGTTTCAAAGTCAAATAACTGATTACGCTGTGTGGGGGTGTTCTTTTGCCTTTTACCAGCAGCTTCATCTGAAAGTTCATTCCTCTGAACGTGGCAACGCATTTGCAACCCATAAAAGCAGCAAAACATTCGAAACACTGCGCATAAACAATTAGTTTGGACATCTGCACCTGCAAGAAACCCCTCGTGATTTTTGTACTACTGATTATCGTTGTCATGATGTTCTTGTTGCTATTTGCTTACATGCCGGATACCATGAATTTAAAAACTACATTTACGGAAAGCAGCAGCGTCATCCCCCTTTTCACCTGGCGTAAATCGAATGACTTCAGCGATCTAAAGGAAAGTGGATCTTAGTACTTACCATTATCTTGGTCTTTTCTCAAAACACAGCATTTTTACATTCATTCTTCGTTCTTAATCTTACAACAACATACACGTCCACTGTGCATTACAAAGTACAAACCAACCCCACCAGTTTTCTGAAACTGAAAACCATTTAAAAAAAGGAAAGAAAAAAAAAAAAAAACTTACTCATGATAACATATAGAGATAACTTAGAAAGTATTCTATAACAAGAAAGGTGAGCAAAATTCCTAAAACCCAAAACCCTCAACACTCTCTAGAGAGGTTGCTGCATGGTCACAACCAAGGGGCTAGTGACATTGTGCTTCCCATCAGACCATACGATAGAGCCAGTCCGCATTCTAGAGCTACCAGGGGAGAGCTTAATTGCCCTGGTTTGCACCCTCACAAGGAAGTTCAGCCTCTGACCCAACCTCCTAAACACCAGCTTCTCCGGCCTAACCGTCACCACCATTCCACTCGGCGGCTCAGCCGTAACTTGGTAGACAGAATTCGGGTCTCCAACATTGGTCACCGTTCGAATAAAATGCGTAGACATCTTACGCTTTCCATATTGTTGAAACACTGCAGTCAACGAGGGGTAATTCAAATTCCCAACATGGCCAGCCCGTTTTGCCCCGTTGCAATCCGCAGTCTTCCTAGTAATCATTTGGATGTTCTGAGTAGTATAATTGGAATTGCATAGGAAATCCACATAATCATAGGAACTAATATCGTAGACGAGACCAGGATCCATAGCCTTCTGGGGGTGGACATGGCCAGCCCCGAAATCTAATACTGTCGAAACATTTCCAGTGGACTCGTCCAACATGTTTCCTCCACCCCTATTATCCACAGTATAAGCGGTTGTCATTAGTGCAGACCTTATGGCCGCTGGACTCCATTCGGGGTGCGCTGCTTTCAACAATGCAGCCAAACCGGAAACATGAGGACAAGCCATTGATGTGCCAGACAGTATATTGAACTCGGTTCTACGCTTATCCGAAGGTATGCCGGTCGGCCCGATTCTGTCGGGCCAAGCTGCGAGAATGTTTAATCCGGGCGCAATCACATCGGGCTTCAATATTTCCGGAGTCACCGGATTAGGACCACGAGCCGAAAACGATGCCACCACCGGAGCAGGCCTCACTCCGAGCCTTGTCCCCTTGAAGACAATGGTAGCCACCGGTGTCGACTTCGAAGCTGCAGAGATATATTTCCTGATCTCGTCACCGGACGATGCGCCTACAGCTGTGGCGGGCAACACATGGCAATCGGCCACCAATCCTTCGCCATCAAAAACCCCATTAGCTAAGATCATTCCAACCCCTGCAGCTTTCCTCACAACCTCACCTTTGGCAGCTCTCGAGTTGATGCCTCTGTCGCACAACACGATCTTGCCTTTCACGAAATTGGGGTCCAGAGAACCTTCTAAACATAGCGAGGACGAATACCCATCAACAGCACCGCCCTCAGTGTTCCCACCGTATACTAATGGGTACATCTGACCCGGAGTTAAAGCCGGTCCGCCGTAAACACTTACACCAGGTATGATTTTTCCATTCCCCAGCTTGACATCGGCGGGAAAATCCCTGTCAATGGTGCCGGCACCTACCGTAGTCACCCAGGGAGCAATATTCGTGACAGAGAGCGCGCCCGGACCGCCGTTACCAGCTGAGGCGGAGACGAAGACCCCGGAATCGGAGGCTCTGAAAGCGGCAATGGCGATGGCGTCGAGGTAATATGGAACGACGACGCCGCCTACGCTCAGGGAGATGACGTCGACTCCGTCAGCCACTGCGGTGTCGAATGCTGCGAGGATGTCGGAGTCGTAGCAGCCCGAATTCCAGCAGACCTTGTAGGCGGCCAGGCGAGCTTTGGGAGCCATGCCTGCGGCAACTCCGCGCGCGTAACCAAGGGTAGAGGCCGGGAAGACGTAGCGGCCGGCAGCAATGGAGGCGGTATGGGTGCCGTGGCCGTCCGAGTCCCTGGGGGAGCGAAACTCGTTGGTCTCGTTCATTTTGCCACTGGTGGACTCGTAGCCAGAGCAGAAGTATTTAGCGCCGATGAGCTTACGGTTGCAGGAGGAGGAAGGGAAGTCCCTGGCGGCGACGCATCGGCCTTTCCACTTGGAGGGTACAGGGCCAAGATCTCGGTCATCGAAGCTCTTACGCTCGGGCCAGATGCCGGTGTCGATTACTCCAATGACGAGGTCGGACCCAAAGTCCGATTCTTTGAGGAGACCAGCACTGTCCGTGGTCTTGAGGCCCAAGAACTGGGGGGAGCGCGTCGTTTGCACATGGCGGACTTGCTCGGGGATGAGGGAAATAACGTGCGGGAGGGACTCAAGAGTTTTGGCTTCGGAGGGGGACAACTTGGCAGAGAAGCCATGGAATATGTTGGAGTATGTGTGGATGAGACGGCTGTTGGTTTGTGCTGGTGGTTCCGTCCTCGTTTTCCTTAATGCAGAGAGTGAAGACTCGTACCAGAGCTCGTGGGTAGGGAAAATGGAAGGCTTGGCATCGGGTTGGACTTCGACTATGTAAGTAGTCTTCTTCTGGTCATCTTTAATAGTGGGAAAAGAGGAAGAAGATGCGGAGGAGGGGGAGATGGGTGAGAGAAGAAAGAGTAGGAAGAGGACGAGAGAGAGAGCCATTGGAGGGAAGAGCGAGATGCTCTGGAAATGCAAATGCTGGTGCTGTGTCTGCTCTGCTGTGTCACTGAACAAACTATTAAAAGAAAAGAGACAGAGGCAGTGTCACTGTTCTGTGTGTGCTTGTGAGTGGAGACTAGTGGTGTAATCATCAGAGAGGGTTTACTGTTTATCGAGAAAAAAATATAGGGAAGTGTTACCGTGCCCTTCAGGTTTGACTATTGTGTGGTATTAGTGCAAATTCTAACCTTTTTTTTTTTTTTTTTACTTTTAAATACTTTTTTAAAAAATAAAAAATATCAATATATTAATAACCATTTATTTAATTAAAAAAAATGCATAAACAATTAAATTGAATGGATAAAATTAGGCGGCATAATATTATTTTCTAAAAATAAACGCATACAATAATTTTTTTTTATACAAGTAATGCTGGAAACAATATTAATTAATTTTTTCATTTCAGTTTTTTTTTAAATAAATGTTATCTGCGTGGCACTTTAAGATAATAATAAAATAAATTTTTAATTTTTATTAAGAAAAATATTTTTTATTATACCATAATATAATAGGAAGTATGTATGTAGATTCTACAATAATTGTGTAAATTATAACTTTGAACGATGTTTTTTTTTTATGGGAATGTCATGACTAAAATGGATATCATATAATAATAATAATAATAATATAGAGGTGTGATGGGCAGAGCCTTGTCATAGATTTGAAAGGGATCTATGTTGTTTTGAGGGGTACCAATGATAGAATATATAAATTTGATTAACATTTTCTTTTTTCTTTGGTTATGCTTAGAATTTTAATTTATTTTTAATTAGCTGGTAATAATTAGGGAGACTCAACAACTGCTGCACGTTGCTAATAACTTTGTTAAGTCTCACTAATCATGTAATGCACCAAATATAATTATGTCATGAACATTATCCCTCTTGACTAGATAAAAAAAAAAAAAAAAAAAAACAATGCTACGTACAGTTTTTAAATGGAGACTATAATATAAAATTATGTAATTTTATCTTTAAAATTTTTTAAAATTATAAAAATATCCCTCCTAAAATGATATTTTTTTTCATTTAATAAAGAGCCTGCATATACAATCTTTAAGTGAGGACTGCAAACAGAATTTCTTAAAAAGAAAAATGTTGTCCTGAATTCATCTTCAAGGGTGATTATCTATGATAAAAAAAATATATGAGGAAAGCTGGGCAGCAGCCGGAAGCCGCAGCACATTCTTCAGAATTTTTTTTTTTCTTCAACTCAATACGGTGTGTTGAGGATGTAGGCTGCAGCAAATATTTTTCCAAAATATATATATATATATATATATATATATATATCCTAGGCCTCAAAATAAGTTGAGAATTTGGTATTTTATTGCGGTTGTAAAGATATTTTTCATACTTAATAAACATTAAATGATTTTCAATCAACTCTCGATAATAATAATAAATATTGTAAGACATATTTCATGTTTTTACGTTGCTTTAAATGTTATAATCGAACAGAAGTTTAGGAGGTATTGTGATGACAAAAATCTTTAAAAAAAAAAAATCCTTGATTTTTGACTTATTATCTCCCCGTTAAATACTTGGTTTGACCTATTACTCATGTGAGTAGGAAAAAAAAGTATAAAGAAGATAATTAAGATATTCTCCTTTTGTCATTCATATTGGGAAGAAAAAATTGTTTCTAATGTGTATATGTTGACTAGTTAGGCTCGATTTGGATATAAAAGTCTTATAACTCATCTCAACTCATTATTATAATTTTTTAAAATTCTCACACGAAATATAATAAATAATTTAAATTATTCTAATAATAATATTTTATTCAACTTTCATTTCAACTCATTATTCAAATCTTGTCTAACTTCCTCCTACAGTAGGTGATACAATCTTGGATTGGGAGCAAAGACAAAATGGAAACGGTTAAATATTTTATAAAATTTTATATTTTAAAATATATATAATAAGATGGCATTAGAAAAACACATAAAAAAAAAAAAAACTAAAGTTATTGGAATATAATCTATTTTAATGATGAAAGAAAGAATCTTTCTACTCAAAATTGGTGTGATGTGGTCTCACGGGCTCTTGAGTTGGCATACGCGTTTCTTCCCAACTTTACTTTGTTTTTTTTTTTCCTTTTTTACGATAAAGACACATGACATTATTTGTCTTGCTTAATCTCTTCATTTCACATTTTTTTTTAATAATTAATAAGAAAAATAGTAAACTTACTGTATAATTATTTTACAACTCTACTTAAAATGAAGAATAATTATGTAAAATTAAAATTATTATTTAATAAAATGACACAATTATATTGATTTATTTAAAATAAGTTATAAAATAATTATAAAAATATCGTAGTTGTATGTAATGTCCGTCCTTATGGTGGAATTTTAATAAATAGTTTTAGAAAATGAGAAGGGAATTACTGAACTTTTTAAAACTTTTTCCTTTCCTTTTCAGAATAGAAAAGATTTTATATTTAAAATTAAAACTTATTCTATAAATTAAAAGAGAGTTTATCATTAAATTAAATTAAAAAGTCATTTTACAAAAATTTACTTTCATACATTACATAAAAACATGTCTAGGCTCCTGTCACTCTTCCCTTGGGACATGTCTATTCTAACATTGTTATGTCGCTTACTATCCGGCATGGTTTCGTGATGGAGGCTACATATGTGCAAGGAAGGGTTGGGTGGAGGCTTGGTGATCACTATTGTGACCTTAAAACAGAGGTTGTTTGGGTGGCTGGAGCTAGGGTTTGGCAGTTATGAGTGGGTTGCAGGAAGTGCGTCGGTTTTGGTCTCACAATGGTGGATGATAGGTGGTGAGTGGCAGCTGGGCTTGTCGTGCACGATGGAGAAAGCAAGAGGTGTGTGTGTGCGCGCACTAGAGGCCGATTTAGAGATGGGGGAAAAGAGAGAGAAATGAATAAGGGAACTGAGGCATTGAAGCTGGGCATTTGGCTACCACGGATTGGCATTGCAGACAGTGGCTAGCGGTGCCGCAAGCGGCTGTGGGTGGCGGACAATAATAAAACAAAGGGGTGAGATACGAATGGGTTGTTGGAGGGAGAAATTGAGAGAGATAAGAGAGGGATGAGAGGGGGTGGCCGTAGCGACGGCGGCTCAAGAGGAGATGCGGCGGCGCTGGAACTCGTGGAGGCTTTGGCCGAGAGAAAGGAGAGGGATGGTCACGGTGGTGAGGTATGGTGGCTCACCCCTGGTGCGACTTCGTTGCTGCCATTCATGACAACAAACGACTTTGCATTGTGTAGGGTGAGAGAGATCAAGAGGGAGAGAGAGAGAGCTACAGGGTGAGGGTGGAGTCGAGGGAGGAGTGGTTTTCACCAACAAGGTGCCACGATGCCGTTGACGGCGACGGCACAGGCTAGCTACGCAGAGGTGGGCATTGAGGAGTTTCTGTTGAGGGGGGTAGTGCATGGAGGGGAGAGAGAGAGAGAGAGAGAGAGAGAGGAAAATAAGGGAATTAGAGTTTTTGGAGAATTAATTCTAGCCCTACATCTTGGGATTCCTAACTTAAATCCAACGGTAGAAATTAAACATGGACAAATAAATTAACTAAATAATAGGAAGATGAAATAGAAATGCAATGAGACTAGATTTAAAATCAGACTTTGTTTTATTGATCTAAAATAATATTTTTCATCATAAAATAAAATAATGAAGTTTACTAAATATTTTTAAGAGAAATAAAATCATCTAGATAAGTAAAGTTTTTAACATATAAATAAAATAATGAATATTAAATAATATTCTTAAGGAAGTAAAATTGTTTAAATAAAATGATTTTCTAAAACTATATTATTTTTGAGGCTCCAAAGATATAAAGAGGTTTACTTTAAAAATTAAGTTTGGTTCAATAATACTAAAAACACCCCATTTAAAATAATGTTGGACTTTTAAAATATTTTGTGGATTTTAAAATACTTAGCTCGTTTTAAAAATTATCTGCTAAATTCAAAACATAAATTCAAGATTTAAAACGTAAATGCGAAACTCATGACAAGCGAGTGGAAAATGAATGGTTGGTCACATTGTATCATTACCCAATTAATAAACCTTGTCAAATCTTACCAGGTGAATCCAAGGAAATCTGTTAAAAATGTTTTGAATTCTTAATTTATATTCTAGGAATTTATTAAGAATAAACTGTGCACTTGAACTCCATTTTATAAAAGATATAGGAATTGCTCGTCTTTATTTGGTATTTACCTATGCTATATTTAACTTGTTTTTTTTGTTATTTTTCTGACAATGGTCCTAAGTCATATTTGTATAATCACAGTACATCAAATTTGATTTTTTATTTGGAAATTAATTTATATTTTAAACACAAACCCTCTCTCTAAATATTTTTCTCCCTTCCCTAAAAAAATACAACCAAGTAATCTCCCGCTTCTCCACCCGAGCCCTGCCTCCCTTTCCCTACCCTAAGCCTATTGTTTTAAGAGAAATATTCTAACAACAAAGTGATTACACAAAAATAATTCCACAAATTGACGTGTCTTGATGTGATATGTCAGATTGTAAAGTTATTTTTATTATATTGCAGATCTGACGGCTTACATGAAGTCACGTCAATTTGTGAGATTACTTTTGTGTAATCCATTTGTGGATGTAGCACTCCTCTTGTTTTAATAGTCACCAAATCGTCTCTATGGTTGTCGATCTTCAAAATCTAAGTAGAATGGTTTATCAAAAGACTGGCGTGTAAGCCTCATACACTTCCTACGCAATTCACGAGCTATTGCTTATTCTAGCTACTATAAATTATATGCATGACACGACTTAAGCCTAGTTTGGATATTGAAAATACATTACTACTATTCATTATTTTATTATTACTTTTTACTATTATTCATAAATATTTAATATTCTATCATTACTTTTTCATTATTTTTTTACTACTATTCATAGAATACTTGAGAATACCTCACTATCTAAAAACAACCTTAATTCCTCTATTGTAGATCTTCTAGATTTGTACCTCTTCGCCACACTCTAGTCGGAGCAAGAACCTTGCACATGGACATTGCCACAAGAAGATGTGAAGATTCCTATCATCAATACCAGAACAAATATATTGCAACAATCATTTTCCGATTGCTAACTTAGATCGTATCCAAATGGTGCATCATGGGGTTACAAAATTGTTTTATTTATAAGTCATCTCCTTGTCTCAGCCATTGAATAATATATCTTTTGTCCTTTGTATATGTTTTATGTTCAATATAGACTGTGTGAAAAGATAATTATTTAAGCGATTAAGAAGCTAAAATTAAGGGTTTGTTGACCGACTAATTACATGGGATTTGGTATTGAAAATCGCAGTAACTTTCTGTAAATTTTTTTATTTTAAATTTTCAAACCAGAAATTTGATGGCTATGGTGTCACCATGCAAGATGCCAAAATGTCGACAGGCTTTGCCGGGAAAGCCCGGATGTGTGGTCCACTTGGTCCAACATGGTCACCACCACCAGTTCCATCTCTATAAAAGCTTGATGTGGTAATTCAACGACGTCTGTATCAGTAATCTGTCAATTTTATTAGATTTCTGGACATTTCAGCGACAACAAATAAATCTTACTCTCAATCATATTTATTGACTTAACCTATTGGATGTCACCGCCTATTAAATTCATAAGCAAGATGACAAATATCTCCATTCATATATTTTTATTTTATTTTTATTTTTATTTTCTTAATAATTAAGAATATTTAAAAAATATTTAAAAAAAAAACTATTTGCATTAGTGTGCAAATTTGAGGTGTACATTATGCACCCTAACATTGTTCAATTTATAAATTAATACAGTTTGATCTAATATATTATATCTATTTTATAATATTTGACATGTTATATCAAATCACGTCAGTTTATTAATTTTTTTTTATAAATTTTTTTTGGGATTAAAATATTTATTTTTACAAAAAAATTAAAAATTTGATGCATTCTTGCTAAAACAAATAGCAAAAGCATGATGTGATCTTTGCTTGCTTGCTTTCCAAATGTTCACAGGTAGGGTATTCGCGCAAGACATGAGACTTGGACGATTATATTGAGAGACAAAAGTGGGGTTTGTATTAAGAAAATAAATAATAGACACGGCTTTTCATGTACCATACCCAGCGAGGGACATTCTCATATTCTATGCAGTTATATCGCTAGCTGTTTCAATCACACAACAAAAGGGGGCCGGGGGTCCTCCTGCTGCCTTCTGCCTCTCCCATTTTATATATAAATAAATACGTATAATATAAATGTGGAATCCTCTGCACAATTATATATATATATATATATGACAGTAAGTCTCGTTCACTTTATTTAAAAAAATTTAAAATTTGCATGAAAAAATTATCTAGGGTTGTTTATCCTCATTTGTTTTTCTTTTAGTTTTGTTTTTTTCTCAATATAAAAAGTGAAGGAAATTCAGAGTTATAGAGCACTTTCATTGGATTAGCTAAAAGTTAAATCTAATGAGTATTTAGCTATTAGCTATTAGAGAGCAAAATATACTCACATTGGATTAGCCAAATTCCAAATATTTAGAATTTAACTACAGTGACTTTCAAAAGTTTTTTCAAATTTGAAGGTTATTGTACATACATCAAATACATATTTTATTAATTATTTATCTCTCTTTCTTTCTATCACATATTTTATCACAATTGATATATTAATTTGAGTTAGTAATATATTAATTTAATAAGAATATAATTATTAATTAATATATAATAGGTAGAATAATAAGATATGATAAATTAAATTAAATTAATAATTAAAAAATTAAATATTTTTGAAATTATTAGTTATTCATTACTATATAATAAATAAATATATAATCTAATGTAAAGATTTGATGTGAATAACTAAAATCAAATTCATCTTATATTATTTTATTATTATATAATGAAATAATAGCTATTTCAATGTGGAGATTTATGTGAATGAAATAGCCAAAAGTTAAATTTCTCTTACATTCATAAAAAATATCTTTTAACTTTGGCTAATCCAATAAGAGTGATCTTAGGCCTCATTTGATTACATAGGTGAAATGAAATGAGATGAGATGAGATAAGAAATCTGTAAATAGAAGTGAGATAATTTGTGAATAATAGTAAAATGGTTTGAGTTAAGATTTTTACAAGATTTTGAGAAAAAAAGAAAAAAAAAAGTTGAATAAAAAAATTATAAAATTTAAAGAGTTTTAGAATATAATTTTTGTTTTGAAATTTGAAAAAGTTGATTTATTTTTTATGTTTTATTTAGAAGTTTGAAAAAATTGTAATGATTAAATAATTCTTAGATGAAAAAGTTAGAAATTTGAAAATTTGAAATTGAAAATATTTATATTTGAATGGTGTTTAAATGTTAAAATAAAATTGTTTGAAAGGTTGTGAAACGAAACCAAGCCATAGCCATCCCGCTGCCAACACACTTATTTTTTTGTGGTTCATAATGTCTTTATATATAACAAGATTTTATTTTTCTGATGGGCTGAAAAATTCTAATTTTAGTTTTAAATTTGTCTTCCATTAATCCATTTCATGGTAGTATTTTACCGAAATCAATGAAAAGTGTATATAATCTTGCAAGCTCGATCGAGAACAAGCAAAACTCTGTGCAATTCCTTTTATTCGAGTGATTCCAAAAATAATGAAAAATTAAAATATGTAAATTCTTGGATAAAATCTTTGTTAAAACTTTCAACCTTCGAGTACAGTACGTAGGTTATAACAGAAAAATAAAATTAAATATTGGGGTCAAATTAATTCATTTTAACACCAAATTATTGATAATTGAGCTATTCACTATTGTTTTTTTTTTTTTTTTTTTGGCGTTTACCACAATGATTATACTATTTTAAAATAAAAAAATAAAGGAAGACAAAATTTGACACGGATATAATATATATATACATACGGCCCTTTATTCTAGCAATTAAATAATACTTTTGTACTTATTACCGTATATGATATAAACTCAACTCATCTTAACTTTGTTCAAACTAATCATTAATAGAACTTACTACTTTTTTAATTTCTCATATAAAAGTTAAACTCATCTAACCTACTTCAAACATTTTATCCTAAAATGTTAAGCACATCTCAATGAGATCCATAAAATATTACTATTTATAATTCAATTCGACATTCAAACGCAGTCTTTTGTACACAAGTGATATTATAGTACACTACATATTGTTAATTTGGCAGGTATTGTTGTGATGGAAAATGATAGGATTACTACCCTTCTACTATTCATTTACTACTCCTTTTATATTTGATATATCACTTAGTTATGAGTAGTGAAAGAATGATAATAAGAGCATTAGCATTGGTTTATGCATATGCAAAGTCATATTTGTATAATATGGCCCTAAAATCCTTCACATTGGCTTATGCATATCCAAATATTTAGCTACTTATGAACAATGCTTATCCAAATTTGGATAACCACTATTCACCCTACAAATTATATTATAATCATTATTTCTCTCTCCTCTCACTCTTTCTCTCACAATCCTTTCATTTTCTCACTCCTTTAACAACACAACAAACATTCACTTGCACATTCATTTTATTATTATAATATATTATATTTTTTTTTCATTTTATTATATTTTTAATATCTATTATTAAAAAATTATATTTTTTATTATTACATTTGTATTATTAATGTCAAATGTATGTAGTGGATGTTAATTGTAAAATATATATAAAAAATTGATTTTAGCAAAAAAGTAATAATAATAAAATAATAATATTTTATTATTATTTTGTCTCAAATATGCATAAGCCAATGTGGAAATTTTGCTTGAATGACAAAGTGGATATGCAAAAGAGGTAATTTTGCATATGCATATGCATAAACCAATACTAATACTCTAACATATGTATATTTTATCATCTCAGTCACACTTACTAGGTGGGAGCCATTTATTTGGCTCCGAGACCCGCATTCTATTTTTCTTTTTTGTGTTGTAATATGTTAGTTTTGGGAAAACTGTAAGAGACTCACACCCCAAACTTATATCTTATATCCGATAGTTTATCTATAAATATCTTATTTGCAGAAAAAAAAAATATTTTAAGTGTAGTACTAAACATATAAAATGACAAAATTTATGAAGTAGTAAGAGCATTGGTAATGGACTTAGCCAAATGTCAATGCAAATCTAAACTTTAGCTAGATATGATAAAAAACTTCCATATTGGACTAGCCAAAAATTCAAAACTTTAGACTTGAGCTACAGTAAATCTTAAGTTCTCTCCAAACATGGCTAGTTACTATTCACAATGGAAAGTAATATTTTATTATTTCATCACTTCCCTCTTTCTTTGAATGGTAAAACATGCATGACATGCACATTATTTATTCTACTGATTGCGAATATTGATAGAGTAGATACATTATTTTTACAAAGCATGAAGATTTAGAAAATATATGAATTGTATTTGTAAAAAAAATAAAAAAAATAAATATAATATTATATTATATTATTATTTTAACTTTAAGATAACTAGTCCAATGTAGACTTATTTAATAAAAAATTAATAATATAGCCAAAAGTTAAGATTCTAACTAAATTTTAGACTTAACAATTGCCAATACTCTAAGAAATGAAGAGGGAAAATGAGGTTATGGGCATGGATTACATAAAAAGTTGGATGAACAGAACCATTTGAGATAGCTAGGTGTGTGCATGTGATTGATTTGGCCGGTATATGAAGTCATCAATCTCAACCAAGCTAGAACCACTCAGAGGTGGATGCTGATGCCGCTGCCGCTAGTCCTACTGCGCATGGTTAGGACAGTTGTCGACCATTTTAAATCATCATTTGACATTTTGGGAGGAAACACAAATGGAGAGTGGGCCACGCTATCAGAAGAAAAAACATGCACTAGTATTTCATCTTTACTTTGAATTCTGATGATGATGACATCCTGGTAATCATCATGTGTCGGTCTTGTTTAGTTTCACATGATCTTCAGGATCTCAACCGTAACAAGGAATGGGTAGGGGGGGGACCTTTAGAGAGGGACAAAGTTGCATTTGTGATGTTCTTCTAGCTAGCTTTGAATTTTTGAAAATGGACCCTTCCATGATCACCATGCATGCTACCTACTTAATTCCCTGCTCCTTCCCTCCCTTCGCCATTATTTAAAGACTGTGTGTAAAGGAGCCCTAAGTCTAACCCTGTTTGTAGTGAAAAAGTTAAACCGAGGAAGAGTCCAAAATTAGATTGCTAAAAGGGAAGGGAAAACCCTAAAGCAAACAGGCCGAAACAGATAAAAGCAAAATGTATATTGTATGGGACGTGAGGCATGGCATGCAGAGAAGGAAAGATATTGTAAAAAGGGATAGAGATGGAGATGGTAAAAGTCCAGATGAAATTCAAGTCTAACTATAAAGAGGGAGATGTAGGGTCCTGTTAGCTGTGTTTTCCAATCAAAAAAGCAATAGTTTTCTTCGCAGTTAAACTAATAGTACTGTGATTAAAAAAGATCAAAGAATATATCGAAAGCAATAGCCAGTACTCAATATCTGAAGAAAACCCTTTTCTTTTCTTTTCTTTCCCACGTTCTAATCTCCATTAATAGCTTCCGAAAGGATTACTGTTTAGAATTGATTTAAAGATCACGTTCACGGTTCATGAAAGAAGGTTCTTGCATCTTCCGTCTTCATGATGATCATGCTCTTGAATTATTGTCAACTAAACGTCTTACTTTTGCTAAACACAAGGTTTTCGAAAGTGATGGCAATTAAGTGACATCTGAAAGTAACATAACTACTTTTTTAAAAAAAAGAAGAAGATTATCAACGGGAAAATAGTAGAAGGGTACTTAATGATCATGAACTTTGTCTAATCATAATATAGATTATACATTTAGAACAAGTGTATTTTTATATTTGCTAATTGTTATAGTGCACCAGTTCATTAGCGCACAATCGCCAGGAAAACTGATGCCGTGAGGGAACCCATATGGGCCAGAATTAAATAAATTTTCGAAGCAGACATACAATGAGTGTGGTCAAAGGTGAATTGAATTCGGAGTTATTGCAAAGATAGAGCATTTGTACTGTCCCAGCTGATGCGCGGTTTGGATATTGAATTGAGTTGAGATGTATTCAATTTTTTATGAATAGTAGTGAGTTAAAATAGTAGATTGAGTTTTGTGGAGGCCACCTAAGATGAGTTTAAATGTATTTAGATGTTAAGATGAGTTTAGATGTCTTTATAAGAAGTTGAAAAAAGTTGTGGGTCTCACGTGTAAAGATGTGTTGAGTTGAAAAAAGTTATAAGTCCCACGCATAAATAGATTTTGAGTTGAAATGAGTTTAATGATCTGAGAGTTGAGTGTTTGAATGTTGAGTTTTGCTACACAACCTCCACCACACTCTACACTATACATTTTTTTAAATTTTTAAATTTTTTAATATTTTTTTTGAGTTGATTCTTTTTAAATTATTTCAAATTTTTTATTTATTATTCATATAATAAATATTTGATAAAAAAAATAATAAAAATTAAAAAAAATATGAAGTGTAGAGTGGGAAGAAGTTATTAACTCTAGATTTCTTGCCGGCAGAGTCGTATCTGAAGTGCACCACATATTCATATTCATATTCTTTACAACAATTTTCTTGCCCTAGGACGAGCCTTTTCGAAAGAGAGAGCCCTCAACTGTAGAACCAAGAAAGCGATCGAGCTGCAGCTCCATCATCTGGGCATTTTTCTTTCGCTATATATATCTCACGGCCTATACTTAAAAAAGCTGCTATAATTTACTCTTCATATATGAGCAGTAATAAATAGTTTTTTTTTTGTTACTGTTTATAAACAGTAATTATAAACAGATTAAATCTATTTTTTTTTTTAGATTTATCCGTGTGAATGTCAATGTGTAACTTAATACCACAATCGTGCATGAGGAATGAGAGAGGAAAAAAAGAAAAGTAGGAAAAAATATTAGTTTTTGAGTTTTAAATTCCAACCCTTCATCTTTAATTTTCAGATTTAATCTAACGGTAGAAATTTAAATATTGATTTAAACTAACATAAAATAGATAATTAAATATTAAATATTATATCATAAACTTAAAATTAATTTCAATTTATAAAATACTAATTTCTCATCATTAAATAAAAGATAAAGTTTTACTGAATATTAAATAAATGATAAAATTTTGTTAAATATTTTTAAAAAAGTATAACAATATAAATAATTAGAGTTTTAACATAATTTAAATATAATAATATTCTTAATTAACTAAAAAGAACCGCTATAATTAATGAAGAAATAGCCTAAAAATATGTCTTGAATGTTTATTTCATTTTTTTATTTTCATTTTCCTTTTGTCATGTATTTTTTTAATCATCATAAATATTTTAAAAAAAAATAAAAAATTCACAAAATTATTAAAAAAACACTTCTTCAATCACTAGATAAAAAAAAATTAAAACACAAAAAAAGGCAAACGTCCCTTGGACGTTACCTACTGCTACTATTATATATATATATATATATATCTATATCTATATATATATATATATATATATATATATATATCTATATATGTTGCTATTCAAGAATATCATTTTCGATATAGCCTACCTAGATTGATACATCAATAAGAAAGCATAATCGTTGTCTTAAAATTCCTCTAGTCTTTGATATCATTTACTCAAATGAATTCAGGGTATACAATATGAGAATTCCAAACGGGTGTCGTTCTTCTGGTGGTTCTAAGGTTCTCTGTGTTTGTTCCAATCACACATTTTGGTAAAAATAAACTCGAAGGTAGATGAAATATAATATAGAAACCTTTTTTTTTTATATATATAATCTAAATTGTTTTAAGGGATATATCCCTCGTGATGTTAAGCTACATCAGTCAAAAGTTCAATGGAGAATCAAATATTTTACAACCACTCTTCCCAAGTTAAGGGCATTCTTCACCCTATAAAGACTTCCCGCCCCACTAAAAGGTAAAAATAAAATATATTAAATTCCTACATTTGATGTGATGCCAGCAAACTCCTATTATGCTCCATTGATTTCGTGTTTCTACTTCTTGTGGTCAGTTGCTCACAAAATGATACTAGGAAAAGAGACCCCAAAACTGGTGAGAGAGAGAGAGAAGTGAAGAAGAAGAAGAAGGGAATGTAAAACTGAAATCACAGTGGTCGCGATACCATCAAGCCTTGGGAATATCCATTTCCGACTTTCTGTGGTTTCTTCTTGAAATTTGTAATGCTACAATGTGGACATATGTATTCCAGCCCATCTGTTTTTGCATAATCCTGCAAGTTGAAATCCAAATTATTACAACATATTAATGCAAGTTCTTAATTCTTTACAGTAAAATGAAGCAAATGTAGAATATACAATCAAGATGCAACTCCTGACATGCACAAAAGTTATGGACGTGATATTATTCACAACCCACAGGTGCTTATGTAGTTGCAGTGCTGATACCTTAAAAGCACCAAGACCCTGCCTTCTGTCACAGCCAAAGTGGGCCCACTCACCACATATGCCACAATTCACCCAATCCCCTGGTGCACTACTGTTAAACAGTCATGCAATTCCATTGTCAGCAAACATTTATTTAACATAATACAATTACTTATCATGTCAGCAGGAAAAAAGAAAAGGGGAAAAGTACAAACCTGTGGCATAGCAAGCAACACTCTCCATCTACATCGTCATGAGCCAATTCGTACTCTAGAAGGTAAGTTTCATAGTGTCTTTTTAGCGTATTACCAACACCCTGTTAATACAGAGAGATTATCTTAAATCAAATGAAAAGTATTATAATCTACTTGATTTTTCACAGGATTTAACTATTACTGTACTCAGCTTATAGATTCTAAATATGCTTGTTACAAGTTACCACCATATTTGAATCCTTCATTTAGACAGTTTCAGGAATCCCAACCTCTCTAGGAGTACGCACTCGTTCCCTCCCATACCCCTACCTATTTACTATCGTTGCTGCCACCACTTTTCCATATTTCACCCGAACCCCCCCCCCAAAACAAACTTTCTCCCCTTTTTGTTGCAAACTAAAAAAAAACCTATCCTTAAATATCTCAGAATAAAGAGAGAAAGGATTATAGGGCGTACAGTCATTCTATTTGTCATTGTGTAATTATGCATCTTTGAAAAGATCTGCCCTTTCCAGTTGATACCGTTGCCAACATGAAAGCCTCCTCTTGTAACCACCTAAGAAAACCCTGTGCTTCAGCACCAAATTCTAACAATTCCCACTAATCAGAACAATGCAATGAACTCACCTCTTTGTACAAGTTGAAGAGGTCAAGACGCTTCCCATTAAGTATCGCATCTGGAAACTCAGCAAGTCCGCCTTGAGGGATAAGTCGAGTGTGCCCTCGAAGGATTAGAAACTGCATCACATCCTTCAGAAACTCCTCCTACAAGAGAATTAACAAATAATTACAAAAACAATAAATTACACAGGTCCCATGCAGGCATAAGATTTTTAAAGATACTTTGGGTCTAACCCTATCCTAACTGGAACTTGATTTCTTAAGGATCAGGCTACCACGTAACAAATGTTATGGTAGGATGGGTTGATGTATAGATCATATAGTTAACTCTTGTTGGAATATGTGAGGTACATGGAACTTAGGACGAGCATTTTCTTCAATCAATAGAAGTTATTAAATAAACCATTATGTAGAGAAGTCTCCTCTTCACTTTATGAAGAATCTTTTACTTGAGTTAAATTTCGAAGGTCAAAACTGTAACATTTGCTTTCTGGCATACATGTGAAAAGCTTATGCCCCACTTTACCTCAAAAGGGTATGGTATGATATAGTCCCAATTTATTACTTTTGAGTCCACCATTTACCACAAAAGTACAACGTTTCAAAGAGTTCCATGGCCAAGATTTTGGTCCATCAACCGCTTGGCAAAACTTTTAATTTCCGTATCCAGATTTTGATCAAGGAAACAAATTTCAGGTAGTTCACGAGGTAAAAAGCTTTTACTTCCAATTTTAATATAGATATGATGAAATTGGATATCTCGTTTCATTTTGTATATTTTTCTTTTCTTATTTAACCTAATGAAATACGCAAGAATGGGAAAAGTGGAAATCCAAAAACAGCCAGATTTGACAGCCAAACATAATTAGGCAACTCACCTCAGAGCAAGTATGCATTGGACTCCTGCCACAGCCATGTTTCTTCAGAGGTAGTGGATTCAAGGAAATAATCTGCTTGGCCTGTGATGAGCTTGAATATGTTCTTCTCTGTGTTGTAGGAGTTGATCCCACAATACTGTGCTTTGTAGGGGCAACAACTGGCAAATTAGCCTTAACTTGGCCTCCTTCATGCCCATCTGCCTCAGACATTCCAGAAAATGGCGTCATTTTATGGCGTTGAACATGAGGGATAGGCCTCATTGCAGCAACCTTCAGTTTTTTCCGAGCTGGGAGTAGGGGCATGCTAACCCGATTCCTCAATCTGGCATCCTTGTCCTCTACATCACGTTTATTAGACACACCATTACGAGAACCAGGCGTAGTCTCTTGGCTTGGTTCGGATCTCTTTCGAGTAGGAGCAGGTGGTCTCAACCAACTTGGGGCGCTGCTAAACATTAAATTGTCTGTACAAGTATCTTTCCCATGCCTTGGACAGAAAAAAAGTAGACGCTCAGCATCATCTCTCTCAAAAGAAGCAACAGGCAATCCCTGAATGCTGGCAATGCCAAGTGCAACTAAACTACGATATGAAACATCTGGTGCTGACTGCCTCAAAACCTGAAAACACAACCACAATAGGCACCGTAACTAACATCCAGTACTAGTTGCCGCAAATCAAGTCTACAGAGTAAGTGCGCTCATAAAAAAACTATGTTTCTCCGGAACCAATTCAGATTAAATGTCCAAGTGACTTTCTAGATACTCCGAGGTCCAAAAAGTCAAAGAACTTGAACATCAAAAAATGAATTTTGAATAGTTTTCTCAAGGTTCACCCCGGGGCTTAAATTGTCACCACTTCAAAACATTGTAATGAATCGTAATGCTTCAACTCTTTTGCAGTTTAAGGTTGCGTTTGGATGTTAAGCTGAGCTGAGCTGAGATGAGTTGAGTTCTTTATGAATTGTAGTGAGTTGAGATGGTGGAACGAGTTTTGTGGGACCCACCTAAGATGACTTTAGATGTGTTTGGATATTAAGATGAGTTTAGATATATTTATGGGAAGTTGAAAAAGGTTGTGGATCCCGCGTGTAAAGAGGTGTTGAGTTGAAAAAAGTTATGAATCCCACGTGTAAAGAGGTCTTGAGTTGAGTGATGTTTAGTGATTTGAGAGTTGTGTGTTTGGATGTTGGGCTAGGCTTAAATTTGAACTCAACTCATATGAGCTCAGTTGCTTCCACTTTCCAAACATAGCCTAAATGTCTGAAAAGATGATATATTTGACTCTACCATCATATGGGTTTTAAAAGTAGGTCCACCACAACTTTCATGCTAACTCATCCAGCTAAATGCAAAATCAGATTTCCAATAATATTAAGTTCAACCATTTTCATGAACAAAATTCATTTTGTTTGTCAAATGCTTGATCAAAGAAAGCTGTATAGTTAAATATTCGTAACCACTAATATTGCAATAATGCTGGTGAAGACACCCACAGGCGCCATGAACCCACTTGCAATTAATCAAATGTCAATTCCAGGCTCCTCATTTTGCAAATGCGGGAAAAAGTCTAAATATTGAAATTAACCATTACAAGCAGTGTTGTTGAATCTGCAAGAACTTAGATAATTAAAAAGTCTTCTAGGTTAAACTTTTAAGAATTTAAGTCCTATAGTGATGGCACCATTTATTACAGATTGCTGTAACCAGTATCTCCTGCAGTTAAGTTCTACTCCAAGGTGTCACCCCCATATCCAGATCCCATAATTAACAAAACCAAACAGAAGGTTTACAGACCTTAAAAATATTTAAGAAAAAACAAAAGAAAGTCATCAACTGAACTAATGCACTAGATTTCCTGTCAAGGTACAAGTTGATTTATTCTGTGCTTTTACTTTCAAAAAGCCAAGGAACAAGCAAGACAAGCACAAGCCTTGCAAGGAAATTCACAATACTTACAAAAAAGGAAGAAAAGAAAAGTGGGAGGGAGGGAGATAGTGTTTGTTGAAAAACCTGTGAAGCCCATGAAGGCACCTTCATGCAAACTTCAAATACTGCTGCCCCACAGGCAATAGAAGCAGATCTACGAGGCTCTGAGAATGTAATTTTGTTTTCTTCACTGCCAGGAAGTGCATGAACTAGTTGACTCTTCTCAATAATTTCATTCTTTATATGATTCTCCAGGAGCTGAAGATCAACAAATCATATGGTATAAGAGTTCAACATCTCCAATACTAGACGTTGTCACAAATTCTTTTGGATTACCTGATCATCAAAGCAAGTTTGCGCACTACCAGACACCAGAAGTGAGATGTGAGCAAAACTGCAGGTTGTCACATCACATCGCATGGTCACTACACCACGAGAAAATGTCCCTGCCTGAAGGGGTGGCGGAGGGGCACTAAACCGCATATGAAATGTATTGAAACATTAGAAAGTTAAAAGGTTATAACATTTTTGAAGAAGTTCAAAACTCCACGAAGTATCATATCAACAAAAACACACAGAATACCAGCATAAGTAGGTTTTCTTGCAAACAAAGGCATAAGCACCTCTTCGCAAACATGTAGAATTATTGTTTAAAAGATCAGGTTGACCGTAGCCAAAAGAATTTAAAATACACAACCATGTAACATTATAAAGACACATCAAGATGAATAATACCTAAACTTGCCATGAAGTTTGCTCCCACGTATCTGAATGAACATAATGAACAATGCAAGGAAAACAAAAGAGGAAATTAAAACCTCCCCACACCGTAAAGATGATACCAAACACAAGCAGATAAGATCCGTATAGACAAACCATCATCACACTTACTTCAATGTTCAGGAGGGCATTGAGGCCATCTTCCAAGGATTCTAATAGAGATGCATCCTGAAAAGAAATTGTTTGTTTCCTAAGTAATTATCAGTTCATAAGTGAAGGAGCAACATATAGACCATTAAAGAGAGATCTGTCCCAGCTTACCAATGTGCAAGGCACTCCACAAACAAGAAACCTCAAGCTCACATCATCATCATGTATCTTTATAGCAGGCAGAGCATCTGAAGAACTCTCATCATCTTCCTCTGCATCTATCTCAGGGGGATCAACATTGATTTTCAAACGATCCCCTAGAATGCATGGCTCCAGCTCACCACTAACCTTCTGGCTGTTAGCAGGAAGGACATAGTTGTTTCTTACACAGTAAAGCCTGAAGGAAGCACGTGCAAGTTGGAAAGCATCCCATGCATGAGTAGAGGAACTGCAGTCCAACAAAAGTGACCACATGAAATACCATCTCATGTTGTATTATCCTAGGCCTCCACACCCCCCCCCCCCCCCCCCCAAAGAAAAAAAAAAAAAGAGAAAGACACCGAGGCAGAGCAGCCAGTGAGTTTCTCTTAGTAAGTGTAACCACATTTAATTAGGAAGACTAGATTTAAGTATTAGAATAAAGATAATGTAATCAATGTCCTGGATTCATAGATGATTTCCAACCAGAGTCTCATCATAAGCATAAGAAGAACAGTAAATTTAAGTGATGATGTGGGCCAAGCTCCTTGCTGAGGGTTACTCAGGCAAACTCAGATCTAGACAAAACCTCAATCGCTCAATCAGGACCAAATTTGTCCATAAAACAAATAAGCAAGACAACCAAACAACCCAAATATGAAAAGTTCCTCGCTAGCATGTTGCAATCTTAGTACTCTATAAGGCATGAATAGGCACATGCGCACATACACACAACAAAAAATATATATATATATATATATAATCTGACCATACAGAGGGAGTAGTTTTGCTCTGCCATGAGATGATTTATCTTGCCTCCAAGCATGCAGATTGTTTTTTTTTTTCCTTATACGTGCCTCCAAGCATGCAGATAGAAATAGTTGTTTCTACGCTGCCTCAAAATTGCACAGATAAACCATTTTATAAAAGGTAATTTTATTCAAAGCGCAAAGAGTTGCAACCCAGGTATACAGAAAATCGCAAAAATAAACCTTGCCACATTTGCATGCACCTATTGCATAAAAGATTATATACCTCTGTACCACTGAAAATAATGCTTGACGAAAATGGCAAGCGGCATAATAAGAAATTGAATTCTTCCAATATATCACATAAGGAATCCCCTGCAAAAGTGAAGCCTCCCAATTTAATCAAATTCTCCTTGAACTAAAATTATAATTTTTTCAGTCCTTGAACAAAATTACATTAAAAAATAAAAAATGCAAAACTTCCAGCAATAGGACTCAGAGCTAAGTAGATAACACCAAACTTATTAATTATGCGATAACATTAGTGGTGAATGCCAGAAAGGCATGTGTGAAAATCCACAAGACAATCAGTCACCTTTGAGTGAAGCTCCTCTGCTACTTTTTCGCCATTTGGGATTTCCAAATAAACCTGCACACAAATAAAAAATTAAATCAGATCAAAATCAAAATATACCCTCAACAACATGACATGTCAACAAAAACTGCATGGAGTTTAAGGAACAGGATAAGACCATGCAGCACATATCATCCATGAGCTATTTTTAATTTTATCCCAACCTGGCATTTTCGTACTGTTTTCTTCTAATTCCTTACTGTCTTGCCAAATGACTCCATCCACATTTGCTCTATTCTCTTACCATGATGAAAATACGTTGACTAATTCTTTGTTAATTCAGTGATTAAGAAGCTTAAGTGCATACTCGCTTCTCTTTTATCTCACATGCCTTCCAATTTTTCCATTTCAATATTTATTTAGCAGACACATTAAGAGATATCATATATTTCTCAAAAGCTTAAGATTAAAATTTTAAGTTACCACATACTGGCATATGACTACATGCAGAGTAAACTCTTTAGAATTAAAAACCCATTCCTATTACTCCAAGCATGGATGTCTCTCAACTTGAAAGTAGTAACATTCTAGAATTCTGATGCAAACCAGACTTCTGACCAAACATCTTCATATTTAATGATTGCTATATAGAAATTCACTTCGGGAAGTGGGGTGGAGATCATGAGATGCATGTGCCAATCATAAAATAGTAAACAGTAGCGGGTACGGCATAAGAAACAGATGCATTGACCACTTAGGGCAATCTTCCCCACCCACAATATATATATATATATATATATATAAAGGAAGAGCTAGAGAGAATGAAGTGGTATATACATAAAGAGTGTACTTAGCCCGCTCAATATAGATATATCACATACAGCGGTAGGCAATGTGGTGACGAATATCTCAGATATAGCTTCGGGTGTGGACATGTCAACACCTTCCCACACAAGAGGCCCAACTTCATCATTCGCAATTTGCTCTCCTTGCAAGTAAACAACACTCGGGTTATACGATTCCAGAATTTTACAAAACCCAGCTTTGCTCGGATTAGTCAGAGTCTGAACCTGCACATGGAGAGCAAAAACTATTGAAGGGGCCAACAATGAACATCCAGGAAATATAAGTTATGTCACACACTTCATATCTCATATTGATAACAGATGATTTACAACCAAAAATACATTACAGCACCTCTAAACGTCCAGAAGACACCAACTCAGGAAAGGGATATCTCGGCTTTTCCTCTGCAGCATCATCCTTTTTAAGTTTTTCCGAATTTTTCCCACAGGTAGCAGCAAGAAGACTACAGGTGTGTTTTGAAGCTCCTTGAGAATGAAACATCATTACAATGCAAGTATCCTTTCTCGGAGGGAAGAACTACCAATTATCTTTTGCAACACAAGCCTCACAGTCACAGGCTCCTTACAGAAGAGTTAGAAGTCGAAATTATGACATCCACTGGATTTAAACCCTCAACTGCAGCACCAATTTCCTCCCTAGCGAAGAATCCACCCAAACCCAATCCAGACCCACAAGCAGATCCTAAAAAACTAACCAAGCAAACAATCCAAATCCCTGCCACCCACCCAAATACTAGATGGCCATAGTTAGTTACAGAATCCTGGAACCAAAATAAACGAAACCCTATATTCTTATCACCGATATATCAGAAAAATTAATCAAATTTCCCTCAAAGATTGAGTAAACCGTAGAAAGTCCTCAATTTTCAATGCCGAAAGCTGCTAAAATCGAAAAAACAGCAAAGACCCAGATGGGATGAGACGGAAAACTCACCTCTTGAGACGGTACAACAGAGAAACTCACCCACCCATACGGGAATTAAAGGTCTCTCAACTACCGGACGAGCAAATCAAGTAATATCGACGACCCAAGTGAGTCCACGGCTTGTAGAATCATAAACAAGCACTGGATGAGAACCAAAGGATGAAAAAGTAACCCTAGGCCCTTAAAATTCACATCATAATTATTTTATTTCTCAAAAAGAATCTATAAAAATAAGGAGTTATTTCATATCCCAATTTACACTCTACGAAAGAAAAACAATCAAATGCCCATCATCACCAAAAACGGATTATATTATTCCAAAATGTTAAAAACTGTTGGTGTCTGACAAATCTAACCTCAGGTCAAACATCAAAACTAAGAAAAATAAAAAGAGAGAGCCACAGAGATTACAATTATAAGACCCCTTGACGAACTGATAAAGTAAAAGTTCTGATTGGAAACAGAACACAAAAATCCAAAGGTGTATATTATTTGTTGTGAATAATAATTAAACAAGTACTAGTCGGAAGGTTCTCTTTTCTTGCAAGGAATTGAACCAAACGAAATAGTTGTGCCTAAAATCCATAGTGATAAAAGTTTTTGGGATAGTTTGCATTAAGTGGGTGGCCATAAGATTCGGACTTTGTGAATGTAACAACGTTGTCTGTTCTCCAATAGATAGAAAGTCAAACAAAAGCTCAGGATTTATTTACCAGTTTTACTAGTAGTCCTACGTTTCTTTCTTTTTTTCGTATGTTTATTTCCTTGGGTTCTTTTGATCTTCGTTTGGCCGCACGAGGCCTGTCCCTTTTGTTCGAAACTCCAGTCCATCACCTCTCTCTCTCTCTCATAATTCCTAGAGAAAGAACAAAAAAATGAAAAAAAAAAGCCGGTTTTAATTGTGCAAATTATGGAAAAATGCTGAACTGCGAAGTTGATAGCTATTCACGATTGCATAGCCGTTAGCTCTCCTCCGTGTTCTTCTTCTTCTCTCCCAAAAAAACTTCCTTTGCTACGGCTTCATCAGATAAACAGAAGAATTAGTAAGATGATGATGTTTTATAGATTCCACGATAATACTTCGTGTCATCGAAAAACAATTCTCAGCAATATCACGACCTCATATTTAACCTGAAAGGAAATAAAAACTTACGCTTTCTTCACAAATTTTGTAAACCAGATACGACCTTGTTTTTGTTTTTGGGTTTGGGGATAACTGGGTCAAATGCTGTTAGAAACTTGTTTATTGACTTTTTTCTTCAGGTGTGGAACCAGAATCTTCCAGGAAAATTGCCGATGCAGAGCACTTTTTATCTTCCATTCCTAATAACTTGCCAGAAAATGGCTTCATGAGGTGCAACTGAACTATTCAGTAAGCTCTGAGTACGTTATGAACACTTTTTTTTTTTTTTCAAATAACGTTGTGATCACTTGTATTCAATTTCATGGACACCACGTCACAGATTCACATGTTTAATCTTGGATTTAGCTCAGTAAATTTGAAGAATTTATAGATCCAGTTATGAAAAGTCTTCAAATATAAGGTGGCGGCCTTGGTCAGGTTTTTTTGTTTTTTGTTTTTTTTTGTTTCAGAGAATTGAAAAATCTATTCACGTTTATCATTATTTTGTGTGGTATTAGATTATTAAAAATCTTTATTATCTTATATTTTTCTGTCAATTATTTAATTTGTCTGTAGAAGTTGAATCTTTTCTTTTTACGTAAAGGGGAGGAGGCTTCATCTTCCTCATCCTCCTCCCTCTCATTCCCTCATTCCTTCACCTTGTCTATTAAGATTTATTTTGCTTAGTTTTATTTTGTTTCCTTTAAAGATGAAAAAGACAGATTTACAACTTTCCGATAACTTTTGAGAGACATGTGCGGCACAAGTAGATTTACAAGTCAAAAATTGTTTAGAGGAAAGTGGTGATTTTGTGAAAATCATTGCGCGTGGTTCTCACGCACCGCCCACATCTGCGCGTGGTCCTCACGCGCCACTCCTTCCAGCAACTATTTTCGACACATGCGCTAGATCACCGAACTCGTCAGCACCAGTTATTTCAGGTCTGACCTTTGTGGTTGAAAAGAAACAAGTGTGCTACCTTCACGGTCCATCATAGATTCTGAAGTCTACTGGAGTTAGTCCAAACTGCAATCCGTTCTTTTTTGCATCTTACTGTTTTCCTTTTTCGTTTCCCTATTGTTAATAAAATAAAAATATTCGTCTCTCATACGTTTGTCTGTAGAGGCTGAATCCTCTCTTTTTATGAAGGGTGAGGTTGAGTCTCTGTTTAGGCAAATAATATTGTCTCTTTGACGTTTGTCTATAGAAAGTATCAACAATAGTGAAGATTATACCAGTTACAAAAGAAAATAGTGTATTGGTGGAACTCTAAATATATTATTTTGGTTTATGATATCATATTTGATATGGGGACATCTCATAATGTATTCGATCATGGATATAAGTTTCTATTATGAATTAATCATGATAGTTTTCCTTAAAAAATAGAAATATCTCGTGTCCCAAATAGCGCTCATGACATATATTTGATGGGATTTAACTTACATATGATTTAAAAAAAAAAAAAAAAAAAGAGCAAAGAGTAACCTTTATTTATGAAAAATTATATTTTTAAATCGGTGTGGATAACACATAATAAATTACTTATATGACATAATTTAATTTAAAAAAAATTAAAACTGAAGTCTTATAAATCAAATCTTACCCCATCTCTCTCTTACAAAACCAATGACTCCATATCTGATTTTCACCCGAGGGGGAGCAAGTCTCAACTTGCTCCTCCTCTCTCTCATTTCCCCCTTCATCCATTCACCTATTTTATCTATCAAGGTTTCTTTTGCTTAGTTTTATTTTGCTTTCTTCAAGACTAAAACAGACAGATCTATAATTTTCTGGCAACTACTGAGAGACACGCGCGGCACAAACATATTTACAAGTCGAAAATTGTTTAGAGGAAAGTGGTGGTTTTGCAAAAATCATAGCGCGTGGTTTTCACTCACCGCCCACATCTACGCATAGTCGTCACGTGTCACCCCTTTCGACAACTCTTATCGACACACACATCAGATCATCGGACTCGCTACTACCAAACTTTTCAGATCACATTAGTCCTAAAAGGAAAAAAATATATTGGCTCACTCGTTTAGCTCCTCATAGCATTAGTAGTGAGATAGCAATAGTCAAATTTTGGCTAAAATTTAGCTAAGTTAATTAAAAATCAAATACAACAAACTCAACAAATATATAATAAATTTGGCCAAACCCTTTTTCATTGGCCAAATTTGGCCAGCCCAAACGGTTAACCAAATCATTTTTTATGCACAAAAAATTACTTCCCGCTTGTATGAATCGGTAGCATTTGAACCGAACTTAATTGCATACGGTGAACCTGGCACATTTGGCACTGCTTGTCTACCGATAAAAGCAAACCATTCTGCCAAATAAATTAAGAAAAATGATACTTGCAGTTGTAAGTGTATAAATATCGTATAATCACTTTAAAAAAAATGAATAAATATGAGATTCACATGAAAATAAATTAATTTTTTAATAATAGACTCTATTCTTTTTCAAAATGACTGTACAACATTTATATATTTTATGACTGTATGTAACATTATTCATAAATTAAACTACGAGCACTACAACCCATAGAACAGCATGAATAATTATAAAGAAAATTAAAAGCATGCAGCACCTTGACAACTGGAAATATTCTCCCGCACTTCTAAATGATTAAAATATGAACAACTTTAGTAAAATATCAATAAATATTTTAATTATAATTATAATTAAAATAAATAAAAATATCAAAAATAATATTTTAATAAAATAATAATAGATTTAGAAAATTTATAATTTGATGTTATTGAAAAGTAACTAATTAAATTTTTAAAAATGAATTTCTTAACGTTTGGATTCGCAAGTTATCTCAGCTCATCTCAACTCATCTCACTACTATTTATTACTATTCAGTAACTTTAACTCATAAATTTTACTACTATTCACAACTCATTTTATTACTATTCATAATTTATCTCAACTCATCTCAAGTCATCTTCGAATCCAAACGTCACTACTAGGCCATACTCTCACCTAATTTATCCAGAAAAATAAAACTTTAATAAAGAGGAACACCGCAGATATTTTAGAAATTCGCGCAGCGACATGTCAGATACGACTTGCTCTAAAAAGTAAAAGAAAAATGAAAATATAATTTTCCAATATGTCTGGTAAATATGTTTATTCATATATTTTTATTTTTTCTTGATTATGGTTAAAAGATGTTTAAAAAATCTTAAAAAAATAAAAAATAAAAAAATTCATTTACATTGTGCATATTCGAGGTGCACGTTAGTGTGCACCCTGGCATTTTTCCCAAAAAAACACAAAAGTCAGGTACGACCATTTTCGGAGAGCTCCACACGAAGAGGCATCACAACATGACATGCTGGCGTGGAAAGAAACCCTTGATTCTGTTGCCACGCACTTCACCATTCCATCTATAAAAAACTGTCTGAAAATCTAACCAGAAAACATTATCAAAATTCTCAAAAAACATGACATCTCGGACCAATCTGTCCCAATAAACAAGTAGATTCCTTGATAGAACGAATCTTTAATAATCGAAAAACGCTTGTTACAAATGTTTAGTGCAAACAACATACAAATGTGACTGATGTTGAGAGACTTGATGAGAGAGACCGAGCTGATGAAAGAGATGAGAGAGAGTTGATGAGAGGGAGAGACCGAGCTGTTGGAACTGATGAGAGAGAAAGACCGAGCTGCTAGAGCTGATGAGAGATGAAAAATTCATTTTAAATTTGACATGACATGGACAACTGCACACCGATTATATCTAACGATTGTATATAAAAGAACTATTAATAATCTGGAACATAAATTAGCACGAGTGCGCACTCTTTTTAATGATTCGAAGCAATTGACAAATCATTTTGGTATGCCAAGAAAAAAAAAAGGGACATCCTTTTGCGACGGTATTATCAACCATTAACATGCCAAATCAAACAAAGTTTAGCCCTATTTTCTGAATGAAAAATAATTTAACTACAAAAGAATTATATAAAAGTAAACCTATAAATTTATGTGACTTGATGTGGTATGTTAGATTCTAAAGTAATTTTTATTATAAAGTAGATCTCACAGATTTTATGAAACCATATCAATTTATAGATTTATTTTGTGTAATATTTTTATATTTGTAATAACTCTCTTTTTGAATTAAGCAACGATAATATATTAGAATGACTCGAGATTGAATCATGAACTCTTCCTAGGTACCCCGCGCCAGTAACATCATATTTTCAGCACAAGATTACAGGTTTCATAAATTTTATTACAAGTGTTAAAGATAAAATATAAATAATTAAAATCTACATCTTACCCCTTTTAAGAGATATTGAAGACATTTAAAGAATACGTTTGAAGTTGGGTTGGCAACATATGTATATATTCCAAAGTGTAACCATACAAAGATGCCAAATACACAACTTTATCTCCGCTATTTGACAAACAAGAGTGAACCATTACCACTCGGGAGAAAAAAAAAAAAAAAAAACAAACACCAACGACAAAAGAGAGAACCATTATGATATTATCTGATCTACATGAAAAAAGGGGCTGGTTCGAAGAAGTAGGAGCTCTCTTTCTGCCAACTGTGAAAGAATGGTAATGTCCACTGCCCTTTTTGTCTACCAAACGACGCCACTGCCAATATCAAAGCATTGATAATGCTCGGAAATATCTTTCAAGCCGGCCCACTTCTTATGGCCCTGTGCTAACAGACAAGAAAAGAAAGCGACAGCCGAGAAGATTTAGGGGATACTTATCTTACAATCCCAAGGGAAACAAAAGCTCTGCTTTTACTTCTTTTTGGGTAGAAAAAAAAAATAAAATCAGTGCTTTAAAGCCATCTTCTCTACCTGTTTTTGTTGTCTTACAGCAAATATATAAGCGAAACAAATCCCAACAGAAATTCAAATTACTCCCTTAATTACTTCTCTCTTCTACTCTACATCATATTATCTTCTGATGATATTCATCTGAAAACTATGGTATTATGAACACTGTGAATCTATGAAACTATTGCCCAGTTTCCTCTAGAAGGGATCGGCCTATGCTCATGTCGTTGACGGAATTCCTCTAGGAGGGTCTGAGTCTCACGTCGACCACTACTGCAACAATGCCTATAAGATGCCATCATTCGCTTTGTAGAAGTTTCGAGTTCTCTTATTTCATCCAAAACAATTTGCCTGTTCCTGCACTCTATGCTGCAAAACCCTTGGTCACCCCTGCATCAGTAATGTAAAATCAATCTGTTAGATGAAAAGTTCAATTATAAACTTAATTTCTTTGTTCTTCGGTTTACCCAAACCCAAGCTGGGATACATAAATATAGATGCGGTACCTGTACATGTACACATCTTTATCCAGGCTTAGTTTCTTGTTGCATAATTGACATGTTTTCAGAAAGCAAGATTCAGGAGGTTTGGTCCGAAGATGGTGTGATTGAGAGGTGGGTTGGCTTCTGAATGCTGATTTCACGAGGATATTGGATTCATCTTGTGAAATCTGTACGAGGAGGATTCGCAACCCTACAGCTGATGAATTAATCTTCTCTGAGCTTTTATGACCTGCATAGCCGGCCTTATTATCCATGTTCTCCTCCTGATCCCTCTCTTTGTCTTCAAAGTTGATGAAGCGGCTCTTGAAGCTTAGAACCATTGTTATGCAGAGAGAAGGAGAGAGTGATTTGATGAGAGTTCTGAAGTAAAGGAGTGAAGGATATTTAAAGGCATTTTGTCCACACTGCACAATAATGTCAGAGGAAAAAATGACATGTTTTACTCCTTTGTAAATTTTGGTTTCCTTTCTGTATTGTAATCTCTAGTTCTACCGCGTTCTGCATTGCACGCTTTTCCCGAGTTCATTTATTTATTTATTTATTTTTATTTGGACCCACCGAAAGCAGAACCTGTCGTTGGGTCTAAAATTTGATAAGAAACGTGAAAAATGCGTAGTGTCTATATTATAATTAATAATTCTTCTTGTCAGTATATATTCGCATTTTATAAAAAAAAAAATAATAATTATTAGAGATGAATACTGACTTATTCATGGCAAAACCTTGATTAACCAGTCTTCTTCATCTACACCGTTCGATTATACACTGCGAACTAAATTCACCATATACACGTGAATATATTTCTAATATTTAACAATTCGTTTAAATGGTTTGGTAAAGACTTATTTGGCTTTTGTCAATCTTTTGAATGTTGAAATGAGTTGAGTTGAGTTGAGATGATAAAATATTATTAGAATGTTATTATTTATTATTATTATTATTATTTTAGAATTTAAAAAAATTAAATTATTTATTATATTTTATATTAAAATTTAAAAAAATTATAATAATAAATTGATATGAGCTCAACTTCCAACCGTATTACTATATTCCATATACATTGAATAATCCGACAACATCATGTCATCACTGATAAAATCATGACAATGTCGTCTCGAGTAATTAAAAAAGTAAAAACCAGTAAGAACTAAATAACAAAATTAATGAGGAAACTAAAAAGTAAAATCAAAATTAAAAAAACAGAAAAACTTAATCTAAAAAAAATTAGAAAATGAAACAAAAAAAACTAAACTAATGTAGAAGTTGACTTAATTCATCAGGAGATTTATCATGATTCTATTAGTGTGAACGTAGCGTCACTGTTTGGATTATGAGTAATATTAAATATAATATTAGAATGTGTTATTCTCGTACATTTTTTAAAAAAATAAAAGAATTTATTATTAAAAAATTAATTTTTTTATATAAATTTTATATATATATCTATTTTTTTTTAAAAAATACACGAAATTTATATATTCTAATAATCCAATTTTCATTTCTGACTATATGATGTAGAATCCAATGTTTGGTTTGGTTTGACTGCTTTTGGAAGCATTTGGAATTTTTAGTGTTATTTGAAAATCTTTACGTTACATACTATTTACGGGATGTAATTTAATTGGTAAGATTTAATTTTTTTTTTAATTTATCTTTTAAGTTAAATTATTATACATAAATAGCATGTAGTATAGAATATTTTAAATATAATGATATTTAATTAGATGGTACTTAGTTATATTTGACGTATAATATATTTTAACAAAAAAATGAAAAGAAGAAGAAGAAGAAGAAGAGGAGATTGCTTTCAATACAGGCTGTAGATGACTCAAAGCTTGTTGATTAATTAGACGGATAAGTCTAATAATATTCATATTGCTGATGGGGCTGAAGTCTCATTCACATCAATTATGTATATATTCATTTTCAAAAAAAATAAAAATGTATAGATTGGTGAATTAAATGTCGAACTATATTCGGTGGGGTCACGAATTAGCAGTGATTAAGTATTAGTAGTAGACTAAATAAAGTTTGGCTCTAATTTGACTAGAAAAATCATTTTTATAAATTTACCTAACTACTTTTCAACAGCATCAAATAATACTCTTTAAATCTATCACTATTATTAAAATATTAATTTTGACCTTTCCATTTATTTTAATTCTAATTCTAATTTGAATATTTATTCGTTATTAAAAAGTACACATTAATTTTCTAACATTGATATTAGATTTTAAAAGAAAAAATTGGTATCAACTAATCATAATATTGTAGAACAAGAACTTGAAGCACTCCAACAAGGTGATGCCACATCATTGAAATTAGGATTGATGGAGATTGGCCGCCTTTTGTGATTGAGTTTGAAATTTGGGTGTTTCGTGTTTTTGAGACGAAGATAATTTTTTTAGAGTTGTAAGCTCGTGCCAACGAATAGCACGCAGGAGGAAGAATTTTTAATGCCAAAATGATATTTGGCCAGCAACTTGGACTTTGGCCAGTGAAAATGATCAAAATTAAAAATATTGTAGTTTTGTTGAGTCCACTACAATGAATTTTTATGCAATCTTGTTAAACTTTAGCAAAAAATAACTTTGTTGAGTCCACTACTAGTGCTCTTAGTTGGCAACTGAGAATAAAAAAATATGATTTGAAAAAAAAAAAGTGGGACATAGTTAAAAAAAGAAATATTTTTTATGTAAGTTTTAAATTTATTTAATTTTTTAAAATGAGTGTACAAAAATCACACATTTAAATACAACAAATATCATTTTTTTTAAGAGGAATATGTTTTTTTGTTTTTTGTTTTTTTAGTTTTGGACGAGTGCAAAGGAAAGAAAATCCTTTTATTTATAAATTGGAGAGAATCCGTCTATCGGCATAACGTTGTGATGAGCTTTTTAATTTGCGTAGACAATCATGGACATACAGTTACATGTAAATTCTACCCACCCAAAAAAGGAAAAACTTTCTTCAAAAAAAAAAAAGAAAAAGAAAAAACTATATATAATTCGTAAGTTCAGTATGACTTTCTCATGCATTAACTAATAGAATTTAAAAAAAAAAAAAAAACTAATAGAATTGTGTTATAAAAAAAATAATTAAAAAAACCCTAATAGAATTCACATATCCATACTTCGCGTTTTTCATGTTTCGCTTTTTATTTATATATTTTTTTTACTGATAAATCATTGGCTTTGAATCTAGAGCTCTAAAATTATTTATCCAAATTCGAGGATTAAAGATCATAGAATGAGAATTAAATATATAAAATGATAAGCGGTACAATTAAGAGATTTAATAAAAGTAAATTCACAAACTGACATGATTTCATGTTAGAGAAAATATACTTACAACCGTGAATTGTGTAATCGCCGCGTAATCGCTTTTAAAAAAATGGATAAAACATAGGACCCACATGAAAAAAATTAATTTTTTAATAGTGGACCCCACTCTTTTTCAAAGCAATTACGCGGCGGTTACGCACTTCACGATTGTATGTAGAATTACTCTTTATAGATTTAGTTTTGTGAAATTTTTTGTGGCCAAAGCATTTATCATATAAAATAGATTATATAATACTAGTTGAATGTTTATTTTTAACTTATGAGATCCAAGAATATCTCATATATTAGCTAAAGGAGAGCTGGCTGAAAAAGTTTAGGCGAGATTTGTATAAGTGGTAGAACTTCCTTATTTGCAGGGAAGGCCATGGAGGGAGTGAGTTGAGTTCTTTCATAGAAGGGCTAAGCTGTATGTTAAGGCGAGTCAATTGATTGGCATTTTGCCTACCATAATTTATTGGAGATTGTGGTGGAGAAGATGTCAAGAGATAATGGATGATAGAAGAATTCCTCTTGGTTCGGTATGTGCTTCGATTAAATTTTGGTTGGTTTTGGTGGCTTTGAAAATTAAGGAGTCCAAGATAATAAGTACTTGGGATGAAACTTTGTTGAGGAATTTGCAAATTCCATTTAAATATCCTCCTAATAACATGGTACAATTTGTTAAATGGAGGAGACCGGATTTTGTGAAAGTAAATATATATGGATGCTCTATGGGTAATCCAGGTGGTGCTGGTGCAAGTAGGGTGATTCGAAGTTCTAATGGTCAATTAATTTGTTGTTTTGCTAATTTCCTGGAAAATGCTAGTGTGCCCGGTAGATTTGACCGCTAGTACATTTTAATTTATTTTATGCTATTTAAATGTTTAAAAAAGTGACCACTGGTAAATTTATGTGTTTTTTTTTAATGTTTAAAAAATGTTAAAAAAAAGCAGAATGAACTAGCAGTCAAACCTAAGAACTGGGCGGCATAGTAGCATGACCCTTATATATATATATATATATATATATATATATATATATATATATATATATCTCATTGTAGGAGAGTAGCTATATTCTAGGGGTGACAATATGTAACACGATCTGTGAACTTAACACTAACACGATACGAAATTAAAAGATTTGAGTTTGATATAAATAAGTTCAGGTCAAACGGGTTGACCCATTAAGACATGGTTAATAAACAAGTCAATAGTGGATCAACCCTCTTAACCCCCAATAATCTATTTAAATCTTATTTTAAATTTATAATTTTATTATTATTGGTTTGTAATATTAATATTTTTCAATATGCTTATATTTTTATTATTGAGATTGTGATTTAGACTTATGCTCATATTTGTTATTCTTGGGCTTGTAATATTGATTTTATTATAGTTTAAAATATGAAAAATATTGATATTTTTTTGTTAGTGGTTAGTTTTTTTTTTTTTTTTTAAATATTGTGGCTACTAATAAGTATAGATTTTAACTTTTATGCAAAATTATGTTAATTAGGTTAAATGAGTTATGTGGAATAATTCAATCCATTTACAAGAAACGAGTTAAAATGAGTCGTGTGGTATTGACTCATTTATAGTTAATCATTAAAAGTGTCAAAATGAGTGATACAACGCGACCTGTTATTTAAACGAGTCGTGTTAAGGTTTGAAAAAAAAAAACTGATCCATTCAGACTAACGGGTCGGATCACATTAACCCATATAATCAAATATCTATGACTTAACACGACGAACACGACCAACAAACACAAATGAATTGCCACAACTATATTTTCCAACGAAAGTTCTTCCAAAATTGGCTCGATTTGGATACAGAAATGAGATGATCCCACTCTGTATGGAAAACTCACCTCTTATCCAAACGGTGAATGTGATATTTCAAAAAAGATTTCAAATTTTTTTATGTAACGACAAATTGTCATTACTTCGCTCGAGCCATACTCGAGTGACTCCTCAAGTGAACAATCTATGTGATGTTCGCTCCAGCGACAATCGAGTGAACATCGAGCAGACTTTGTCTAAGGGCACCATTCGATTTTTTGGATTGGTAATTTATTAATTACTATTAGTTATAAATATATTTATAAATAAAAATAATTATAAAAAAATATATTTATAAATATATTTTTTAATGGATCTCGCCATAGATTACCTATTTGCATACAGTGAAAAGCTTGTAGCACATTTCTTTACAAATTAGCATTGTTAATTTTAGAAGGTCTATACGTAGATTTATTTTAATAAATGATTGGTCCATACATAATTTTTATAATAATAAAATTATAAAATAAAGTGATTTACATGAGACAGACTATAAAATAGATATATAGACAAAACATTTTCTTTGCTCTATGCCGAGTTGTTGAGAACATTATAGGATATAATTTTGCCAAAACAAATCTGAGTAATTTTCAATGATCAATGACATACGGTGTTTGCATAAAATGAGTTCAAAAGTTAGGCAAAATAACCATTAGTAATTGAAAACAGAAAATGATTTTAAGCACAATATTTTTATATTTTTTTAAGTATTTAATTATTTTTTTAATAAAAAATAATTTTATTTGATATTTTATAAAATAATTTAATTTTATAAAAATATTTTCATCTTATTAATATTATTCTAAAATATATTATAAAAAATAAAATTTTGGCACTATTATTTATTTATAAATATAATAATTGGTGGGATTTACATCTATCAAATCTCTAAAAAATTAAAATCATTTTATCTCACTTTTAAATTTAAACACATAAAATTTTTTAAAATTTAACTCACCTCATTTGAACTCAACAATCTAATTAATATTTATAAATCATTTCAAAACTCATCTATCTTTCTATGCAAACGGACCTAGGAAACGTTGGCTTGCATTTTCCTTCGTGGCCTCTTTGATCATAATTTTTGGCATATCCGATAAATTAAAGCATGCAATGCAACAAACAGCCCTATGCAGCTACCAAGATGCCTATCCCTGATTCCCTAGTACTGCTAGCTGCATCAATTATATATCCCACTTTAATCTCTCTGTCGCCTAGTCTTTCCGATAAGACCAGAGTTCAAGACAAGCAGAACCGCGGGCTAGCTGTACCGTACGACGTTCATGCATGAACGTCGAATATATATAGATAAGTGGGTGCTGATTGCATTCTCTAATCCATAATGGCCAACCGACTAGACTTCACAGTCATGTGGAGGACGGATTAGATGCTTTCCTTCAACTTGACCATTTCTATTATCTATATATTCTTTTAGCGTGACTATGGAGGAAAAACAAAAATTAAAGCAGGGCATTATATGATATTTAACATGAACAGAAGCAGGCGCAAGATCAGATTAGAGATACTCATGATTTTCCATATTCTTGGCGACCAAGTTAGTCACATATTCTCGATAATTTATTGGCTAGCTAGCTAGCTAGTGCTCGATCGGTTTGGTCCTGATCATCATCACCAATCACCTCCATCTCATAAAAGGCAATTTTTCTATTTTTTGAGTTTTGGTAGTTACAAGTGATTTGATTATTAAAATACGTAACATGATTTTTTTTTAAAAGAAAAATAAAAAAAAAGTAAAATTTTGAAAAAAGAAGAAGATTCTTTATCTCATAAAAATTATTTTTATTTTTAAATCGTACCGTTTTATGAAAAGAATGTCTTGTAGGTCAAAATTGAAACGTGATTTGATATCCGAACTCCTTTGTAAAAAGGTTTTTCTTTTTAAAAATCGACATAAAATAGGAATTTAACAGATGTGATTTCGGGAACTGTTTTCAGATATTTGTTTATGAAAACAAATCATGACGCTTGATTTTTAAAGTTTAACTTTTTTATCTATTTAGGAAAATAAAACTATATTAAAAAAAAACACTTTTTTTTTAGAAGTTTTATACTTTATAGATTCATGTCCTTCAACTCAATCTTTAAAAAGAAAATCACAAATATAATATCTGGTTATATACCACACATATATGCAGTACTATAACTAGAAGAATTAAAAAATAAAAAGAATTGGAATTGGGTAAATTTAAACTTGGCATGAACATATACAAATGCCGAATATATATAAAGAAAACAAGAAGATATAAAATAGAGGTATGCCATATACACAATACTCATTCAGATCTCACCGTTTAATAGTTTGCATGCATGCATGATACATTCATACATATATACATACATATATATATATATATAAAAGAAATGATACTTACAATCGTGAATATGTAAGTACTGTGCAGTCGCTTTAAAAAAAAAAATATGGGACCCACATAAAAAGAAATTAATTTTTTTAATAGTGGACCTCACTTTTTTTCAATTTTTTAAAACGACTACACGACGTTTATACATTCTACGACTCTATATAGTATTATTCTATATATATTTATATGATCAGACAAACTTGCATAAGCGTGCTGATCTAACGCTTGTGATGTAATCAAGTGAAATAGCTCGGGAAAAGTAAGAGATAGTCTGTGATCATATGGAGATCAAAAGCTAAGTCGGAGAGATAGTTTACTTTTTGTGTAAAGTTTGTTAAGAATAAGATATAAAATAAATAATAAAATTTACCTCTTTTTATTTATTTAAACTTTTGGTATAAGTAATTATTTTACATAGTATTAGAATAGAGGTTTTGATCAGTTCGAATTTTAACTCTACACTCTATTATATTTAATTGAATATTCTACGTGTTAGACCATCTATTGAGAAGAAGTCTAACCCACATATAAAAGAGTGTTAAGATATAAAATAAATAATAAAATCTATCACTTAAATATTTTTGTGATGATTTGCGTAGCCGGATCACTACTAGAATTGCTGCCATTGGGCTTTCCCTAATTGTTATTATCAAATTCGAGCACCACTATCTTTATGAAAACTGATACCGCAAAGATTCTCCCACTTTCAAAACTCAAAAACGTGGGCCCCATTCTCTTTGCCTATATAACAGCCCCTTCTTCTTCTCAAACTCTTCGTGTACAAAAGCATTATATAATATCTTTTAATCTCTTTTCTTCTCAATTAATTCCTTCAGCCTCCGTTATCTGAGCGCATCTTCATTTGTTTTTCTTTTGATCATGGCTAAGGTTCCCATGATCAACACCCTTCTCCTTATGATCAGGTTCGTTCTTGTCTTTCCCTTATTATCTTCTATATATATATATGTATATATATCATCGTCCTCTTCTTTACGTAGAACTGGTCGCAGACTCGCAGTTCAAGGGTTCTTTAGTCTCTATATATTCGTATGATAACCACAGAGAACATCTTTTTATTCTGGTTTTGTTTTTGCACGCTTCATTTTGTGTTACAGTCGGAGATCATATTCAGTTGCAGCGGAGAATGCAAGTCATGTACAGCCAGTAGTGACAGCGATGAGGAATGCAGCCGAGTCTGGCAGTGCTGTGGCCACGGAGCAGACGAAAGATCAGAGATCTTTTGGATGAGACATCCAAAAAGTGGCAACTGGATTCCAGAGACTCAGTTTGATGAGATTGATGTTGCGGAGTTGAGGGAAAAGCTTCTTCCCAAAAAGAAGAAACCCTGAAGTTTTTCCAAAAAATGGATCATTTCGAGTACGTACGTACGCTTTACTTGATTTACTGGGGGCAGATTCTATTAGAATCTCAAGTATAATTCAACGTATTAGTCCTTGGCGTGCAATATTTCCTTTTGTACTTTGTAAAATTGCCTGTATACGTAGACAGTTTCTCATGCCATGTACCCGCAGAGTGGATAATTGCTTTGCTTTCTCCAATAATTTTCGATTCCCTGCTTCGAAGGAGCTGAATTGCCACAAGGTTTGGCATTCTAATTACCAGTGAACTATATTAAATTGTAATGTTATCATGCTTTCAATGAATGAATGGCTCAAATTAACATGCTCGATCTCTTATAAACCAAAAAAAGAAGAGCTGAAAAAGCCCTGAAAATTATATAATTGGCCTGTCCAGCAACTTTATGAATCCGAGGAAATAAAAAAGCTTGAAAAACCATGGCATGCATGCTGCTGCCTACGGAGCGGCTAATCCGAGTTTTGTTGATCAGAATCAAATTTGAAAAGAGGGTAGCAAGCGAGCCAATACTAGGGCAGGATTTGCACAGCTAGTTCCTTTATCCACACCCCACCAATTATACTCATATTATTCAAAAGATCATGGTGGATCGAATAAATCTTACAGGCCAGTTCCATTCACCATGATTGAACTCGATATGATTCCAGCTAAAAAAAGATGAATTGATCAATATTTAAAACATCATTGCAATATCACACGGATGCATTTAATTTGTTGGTAATTCTACTTTCTTGTTCGAGTAGTGCATGCAAGCATCAACTAACCTCTTAAGCCTAGGCTCCAGCATAAAAAAAGAACCAAATAAATGACTACAATAAAAGTATTTATCATATAGGACCATTGCCAGACCGGCCCCTAAATTAGGGTTCACATGACCGGCCTGATGCACACAGGCTTGCATGCATATGTGCACTTGACCAGTCCAATTACCTGTGATTACAAAGACAATAAGTACTTGTGACTACAAAGCTAGCTAGAGATCAGCTGGTAATGAAAAATTGACACCATACTAAAACTTGTCTTGGAGAGTCGATATTTGCCCACTCCCCTTCTTAGATATCTGTTGGTTTTAGAAATCAGGTTGCTGAAAAATAGTGAAACCAGAGGAGAAAACAGGGGAGAACTTCAACCAACAATTGTTTGATTGATTCTATAGTTCTGTCATTTACAATTCACCAAAATACATTTTATATGCCATCTTGAGAATAACAACAATTAATAACATATTGTTTCAAAGAAAAGTAATAAGTCAGGTGGATAATAATAGCAGAAAACTAAATATAGCTTGTATAGAAAACTGCATCAGTCTTCAATACTCCTCCTTGATGCATTTTCTTCAACTCCAAGTATCAAACGCAGCTTCTGAAATTTGTCTTTCGAAAGTGTCTTCGTAAAGATATCAGCCAATTGTTCTTCTGACTTGCAATACTTCAACTCAACATCTCCATTAGCAATTACTTCTCTAAGATAATGATATTTAATAGCAATGTGCTTGGTTCGGCTATAATAAACTGGGTTTTTTCCCATTGCAATTGCTGATTTATTATCACAGAAAATCTCAATTGGAAGTTGTTGCTTTGCTCCCATATCTTCAAGTATTCTGGTCAGCCATATAGCTTGATTTACAGCATTGGCAGCAACATCATACTCTGCTTCTACTGTAGATTGAGCCACGGAACCTTGTTTTTTTGAACCCCATGAGAAAATTCCAGATCCCAAATTAAAACAATAGCTTGATGTATTCATATCATCAATAGAACCATCCCAATCACTGTCAGTGTACCTAATTAATTTTGAATAAGAACATGGTTTGAAAGAAATACCATACTTCAAAGTTCCTTGAACATATCTCAACACTCTTTTTGCAGCACCAAAATGCACTTGACTGGGATTTTGCATGAACCTTGACAACATGCTTGTAGCAAACATGAGATCAGGTTGAGTAGAAGTGAGGTATATCAAGCTGCCAATCAAGCTTCTGTAAGTAGCCCCATCAGTTAATTTTCTCCCATATTCTTTCTTAAGTTTTTCATTTGCAATTAGAGGAGTTGCCACTGGTTTGCAATCAGTCATATTGAACCTCTTAAGTAAATCTTCAGCATACTTCTTTTGACAAATGAAGATGCCATTATCTTGACATACTTCCATACCAAGAAAATAATGCATTAAACCCAAGTCACTCATTTCAAAAGACTTCATCATCTCTTGCTTGAATTCTTCAATCATCTTTGAGTCATTTCCAGTTATGATTAAATCATCAACATATAAGGAGACTATAAGTAGATTTTTATCTTTGATTTGAACATAAAGTGTAGGTTCACTCACTTTTCTTGAAGCCTTGTTCACCAAAGTAACCATCGATCTTGATATACCATGCTCTAGGTGCTTGTTTAAGCCCATATAGAGCTTTTTTTAATTTAAGCACCCTGCCATCTTCCTTGTTAAAACCCTCGGGTTGCTCCACATACACTTCCTCTTCATGTTCTCCATTGAGGAAAGCTGATTTAACATCAAGTTGAGAGATCTTCCAACTTCTTTGAGTTGCAAGTGCACAAATAGTTCTTATAGTATCTAATATTGCCACAGGAGCATAAGTTTCATTGAAATCGATTCCAGCCTGCTGTGAGTACCCTTTAGCAACTAATCTTGCTTTGCATTTCTTTAATGAACCATCAGGATTAAGCTTCCTTTTGTAAATCCATTTAACTCCAATGATTTCTTTATTGTTAGGACAAGGAACAAGCTCCCAGATATTGTTCTTTCTCAATCATCTTAATCTCCTCTTTCATTGCATCAACCCAAACTGATTCTTTTACAGCTGCTGCAAAGCTTTCAGGTTCTAAAGACATATAGTTGCAAGATTCATAGATTTCACTCAAAGGTCTCATCCTTCTTGGAGTTGTTTCAGGAGTAGATTGATCTGAGAACTCAAGGTTACTGTCAACCCTTGGCTCTGAGGTTGGAGTTGCTGGTTACTGTCATCATCATTTTCCATTCTTGTCTCGGGTTCTTCAATTACTGGTATGGTAAGTGGTTGAGTTAATTCTTCATCTTTCTCCCAATTCCAATTGAATACTCATCAAACACCACATCCCTACTTGTAACCAGCTGCTGTGATTTTAAGTTGAAGTCCCTATATCCTTTGGATTGAGAGCTATATCCAAGGAAGACTCCCTTTGCTTACTTTTCTTCCAACTTGTGCCTTTTTTGCTCAGGGATATGCATATAACAAATGCATCCAAAAACTTTCAGATGCTTAGCGTAGGTTTGATCCCACTCCAAGCTTCAATGTGAGTTAAATTTCTCACAGCTTTTATAGGACATCTATTCAGGAGATACACAACTGTGTTAACGGCCTCAGCCCAAAACCTTTTAGGAAGTCATTTTGCCATTAGCATAGACCTGTCCATCTCCATGACAATCCTATTTTTCCTCTCCGAGACTCCATTTTGTTGTGGAGTATAGGCAACAATCAACTGGTGTTCCAACCCTTCATTTTTGCAAAACTCATCAAACTTTTTAGAGTTAAACTTAGTGCCTCTATCACTTCTCAAACTTTTGAGTTTTCTTCCACTTTGGTTCTCAACAAGCAATTTAAATTTCTTAAAAATTTCAAATTCTTCTGATTTTTCTTTCAGAAAGTACACCCAAGTCATTCTAGAAAAATCATCAATAAACAAGATGAAGTACCTGTTTGACGTTGTGAAGGAGTTCTCATAGGACCACATAAATCTATATGCACAAGTTCCAAAACTATTTTGGCTCTCCATACTTCTCCTTTTGGAAAGGATTCTCTATGTTGTTTCCCCAACATGCAACCTTCACACACGGCCATATTCTGATCCAGAAGAGGTAAGTTTCTCATCATATTTTTTTGATTTAACAACCTTAGTGCATTAAGGTTATAATGTCCAAACCTTTGATGTCATAAGGTAGTTTCATCATTTTTAACCACAAGAGCCTTCGGGTATTGCCAATAAATAGGAAAATTTCTCTCATTTCCCATCTTCACTTCAGCCATCACATGATTGTTGTTCTTTATATCATAAATAGTGCACTGATCATCTTCAAAGTGAAGGGAGTATCCATTTTGCATCATCTATCCAACACTTAGTAGACTTTGATCAAGGCTTGGAACTAACAACACATCATTTATAAATCTGGTTCCCCTTTTGGTTTCCAAAACTACTGTGCCTTTCCCTCTTGCCTCCACCAGATCACCATTTCCAAGTTTGATTTTTACCTTAATAGAATCATCAATCCGAGAAAATAGATTTGAATTTGGTGTCATGTGGTTGCTACAGCCACTATCGAGAAACCATTCCCTTTTTTGTTCAGCAGCCACTTGACAAGCATAAAACAACTACTCTTCCTTATCCTCTGTGAAATTTGCTTGTTGATTCTTGTCTTTAAACCTGCAATCATTTTCTTCATGGCCAAACTTTTTGCAATTTGTACACTGAGATTTACAATGATGAAAGCGATTTTTCTCTAAGTGATTAGTTTTCTTGCAAATACCACAAGGTTGAAAATTACTTTTTATAGCATACTTTTTCTGATGACTCTCTCCATCTTTTGCCTTGCCCTTATACCCCTTTTTGAAATCTTTTTGCTTCTAGTTTTTGAGATTGACTTTCAACTGAAATGCATTTTCAAGAGTAGCTTCATTCCTCCTGTCAAGCCTTTGTTCATGTGCTTGCAGAGAACCCATCAGTTCAGTAACTGAAAGTGTAGAGAGATCTCGAGATTCTTCAATGGCAGCAACCATCGAGTCATATTTCTCAGTTAAACTAATGAGGACCTTTTGTACGATTCTCTCATCAGTTATGTCCTCTCCATAAGCCCTCATTTGATTAACTACTTCAATGAGTTTTGAGCAATACTCTTTGGCAGTTTCAAAATCTTTCATTTTGAGATTCTCAAGCTCCATTCTCAACCCTTGAAGTTTAATAGTTTTAACTTTGTTATTTCCTTGAAACTCAAGTTGTAAAATTTCCCATGCTTGTTTAGAAGTTGTAGCTCTCATTAGTCTTGGAAATATAGATTCACTTACAGCTTGTTGCAGAGTGAATAATGCCTTTGCATCCTTCTGTTTTTCCAGACTGTTGGAATTCCAGACTCGATGACATCCCATAGATCAAGAGACAAGAACAAAGTCTTCATTTTTATGCTCCAGTAATTATAATTTTCACAAGAAAAAAAAAAGGAATTGATGTGGGTGAACCAAGGGCAGCCATTTTTCTCAAGAAGATCGAGACGTGCTCTGATACCAATTGTTGGTTTTAGAAATCAGGTTGCAGAAAAATAGTGAAACCAGAGGAGAAAACAGGGGAGAACTTAACAATTGTTTGATTGATTCTATAGTTTTGCCGTTTACAATTCACCAAAATACATCTTATATGCCATCTTGAGAATAACAACAATTAATAATAGATTGTTCCAAAGCAAAGTAATAAATCAGATGGCTAATAATAGCAGAAAACTAAATATAGCTTGTATAGAAAACTGCATCAGTCTTCAATAATATCTCCCCAAACTTCTCTGCACGCGCGTTCAATTAATCAAACGAGACTAATTGGCTGAATTGAAGTCCTGATCATATTCTATTGCTGAAGCTCTAGTCACAAAGCATGCATGAACAGATCACAGCTCGCAGTCAAGTCGATGGAGGTTGCATCCCATTGACTAGCTAGAAGCACATACAAGATTAAAACATATTAATTTGGAGATGTACGAGTGGTGCACTACTACCAATTTAACATATCGTATGTCATACCAATAGTATTATATATACAGCTCATGTGACAGAAAAACTATATATATAATTTATAGTAATAGCTCACTATTCTTCTTTAAAGTAGCCTTTTCCCATTAAAGTTCTTCCAAAATTAATTAAGCAATGTACGTGGGTATTGCCTTTTCCTTCCTGGCCTCTTGATCATATTTTGTGGCGTACGCACTACAAGAAATTTGGCCTTTAGCAGTGCTTCAAACCTTCAGTAAAATAATTGGTAGAAGGTGTCTTCTATTTGGGAAGGGAACATCGAGAGGAAAATAACAAAGGGAAGAAGATGATGGTGGAAAGCAACGAGAGAATGAGCAGAACGGTAAAACGCGAATGGAAAAAAAATATATGTAAGTTTTATTGCGGCGTTTATTCAAAAATCGCCGTAATAAATTCTCTTTCGCGAAGAAGACTGTCGACGGAATAGATGAAAGTATATTGTGACGAAAAATTTGACGTAATAAATAAAAATGTCATCGCGATAAATATTTTCATTGTTCATTCGGGCAATGTTCATGTTTGCGTGATATTATTCAACGGCGACTTCGAATCTATCGCAAAAAGGGACTATTTGCATCGTTTTCTTTTGTGAGAAATGTAAAAATGCTGCTAAAAGCCTTTTTCCTTGTAGTGACGTATCCCATAAATTTAAGCATATAAGAGCTGCATCATGCATGCAAACATTAACAGAAAATTCACTTTGCTCCCAAGGTTCCTATCCCTAGTACTGCTGCATCAATTATATATATCCCACTTTATAGCATTCATATAATTGGGACTATGCATATGCAATATGACTTTAAATTTCTTTACATTGGATTATACATCTCTACATTTTTGCATAGCTATGAATAGTGTCTATACAAATTTGGAGATCCACTATTCACTCTTCAAATGTTATTTTACTAATTATTTCTCTATCTTCCCACTCTCTCTCTCTCACAATCCTTTCCTCTTCTCCCTCATTCAACAACACAACAAACATTCACCTGCACATTCATTTATTTATTATAATATAATATATTTTTTTTCATTTTATTATATTTTTGATATAATATATAAAAAATTTAATTTTTTTTATTACATTTATATTATTAATGTCAAATGTATGTAGTGGATGCTAATTGTAAAATATATAAAAAAATTGATTTTAGAAAAAAACTAATAATAATAATAAAATAATATTTTATTATTATTTTGTTTCAAATATGCATAACCCAATGTGGAAGTTTTGCTTGAATGACAAAATGGATATACAAAAGAGGTGATTTTGTATATGCATATGTATAGACCAATGCTAATGCTACTAATCTGTTGCCAGCTTGTCTTTTCGATAAGACCAGATCAAGACAACATAAGCAAAACTGCGGGCTGTACCCTACGTTCATACATGAATGTCGAATATATAGAAAAAGAATACAACTTAATTTATTAATTATTGAGTGTATGTACGTAGGTCGATATTGGTAGGGGTGCTACCCGCCTCCCGCCCCGCACCATGCGTGGGTGAGGGTTGAAACCGCATCCCGTCCCCCCCTTCCACTCAACCCAGTGATTCACTGGAAAAAAAAAATTCGGTCTACATTTTTTTTAGACCCAAATTATAATATAATATAATTATAAATTTTATTCAAAAAAATATAAACTCATTAGAGTTGTATTATTGATTGTCTTGGCCTCCTAGGCCAACCTTTATACAGGAAGTCAAGACAATACAATAGTTATTCTTAAGCAATGTAAGACTTATTGCATTAACTTGAATTCAAGTTTTTAAGAAATGTATATATTTATATACAATATATATTTATATAAATTTTTTATATAAATATAAAAATAATATTTTTTACTAGAAATTTGGGAGGGTGCGAGGCGGGGCCCTGCTGGGGTTAGCCCGCCCCCCGCCCCCGTATGGGCAGTGTGGGGTAGCCCGCCAGCCTATGCGGGGGCAAGGGGCGGGCCCCTACTGCCCAGCCCTAAATATTGGTACTGCGTACTCTCATGCGTGCTGAATGTATCCTCTATATCTATAATGGACAACCGACTAGGCTGCATATATAGATGCTTTCCTTCAACTTCAAGACATGGATCATTACTATTCTTTTTTCAGGCCTAGACTGTTTGTACAAATGAAAAAAGAAATATGTAAATAATAGTAATTAGATAATTTGTAAATAATAGTGAAATAATTTGAGTTAAGATTTTTATAGGACTTTGGAAAATAAGAGAGAAAAAAGTTGAATACAAAAATTATAAAGTTAAAATATAATTAAAATATAATTTTTATTATGAGATTTGAAAAAAATAAATTATTTTTTGTATTTTGTTTGGAAGTTTGTAAAAGTTGTAATGATTAGATAATGAATATATAAAAATGTTGAAAATTTGAAATTGAAAAATGTTTGTATTTGAATGGTATTTAGATGTTAAGATGAGATGGTTTGAAAGGTTTGTGAAACCAAACCAAGCCTTAGTGCGGAGGAAAATCAAATTTAAAAACCAAAAATTAAACTAGGGCATATTTTTTAATAACAAAAGACTAGTAAGAGATCATAGATTCTCATTATATTCTTAGGGGCATCAATTCATTTTTGCGGGTTGTGTTAAGTCACATTTGACTATATTATGGGTCAATACAAACTTGATATGTTAAGTTAAACGAGTCAGACCTTCAAATCATAACACAATCCATTTAAATAACGGGTCGTATATATCGTCGTGTCACTCGTTTTGACTTGTTTAATAATTAATTAGAAATTGATCAATACGATGTACACGACCCATTTCATGTTGTCTTTGTATTGAATTTATTAGTCATGTCACATATTATCATGCATTTTCCCTGTCAATTAATTATGCTTTTCCATAATCTTGGCGACCAAGTTGGTCACATATTCTCGACAACTTCAAGAATGTTTTTGGCTAGTGTTTGCTTTGAATCCTGATCTTTATGAAAGCAAATAACACTTCTTAAAGTTAATTTTTTTATTTAGGAAGATAAAAATATATTGAAATCATTGTTTATAAGTTTCTATTATATAGATTATCCCTCAACACAATCTTGAAAAAAAAGAACATCACACGTAATGTCCAGATATAAAGAATTCAAGAATATATATATATAAAGAAAGGGTATATATGCCATATAATTATCCTAATTCAGATCTCGCCGTACGTCTTAATAGTTAGAATCATGTATATAATTTAGAGTATCATTAATGCTTTATTAATAATTCCATTGCAATTTAACCCCAAAAAATCACTACTATAATTATTAACTAAGTACTTGCACAGTGAAATGGTACTGAAGTCGAAACATTTACTTAGAAATAATGATTGGGGGGCTTAATTAGGAATTCCACCGGCAAAATTATATTATAAATTATAGAGATTAATCCTAATTTCATCGATAAATTCCTTCTTCTAATTATAATATTGGGGGGTGAGTTTGCGGCCATTAATCATATCAGACAAACATAAGCGTGCTGATCTAATGACTGTGATGTAATCAAGTGAAATAGCGAGAGAGAGAGAGAGATAAGACCTTGCAAGAATAGAGCTAAAAGAAATGAGAGAGAGAGAGTCATTAAAAGGAATAAATCCTCTTAACTTATCACTACTACTGGCCATTAATGGGGTTTCCCCAATTCATGATGTTAATATCAAATTCGAGTACCACTTCAATAAAAACCGACACCACAAAGATTCTCCCACTTTCATTAACTTACAACAAAGACCCACCCGGCCCCATGCATTCTCTTTGCCTATATAAGAGTCCCTTCTTCTTCTGAATCTCTTCGTGTACTAAGTACACCATTATATATCTTCCAATATTCTCCTCTCTTTTCAATTAATTCCTTCCACCTCTGTTATCTGCGTGCATCTCCATTTGTTTTTCTTTTGATCATGGCTAAGGCTCCCATCAAGATCAGTACCCTTCTCCTAATTATGAGGTTAGTGCATGCTTGTTTTTCCCTTATATATAATCTTCTATCATCATTCTTGATATATACGTGTGATAACGACATAGAACCTTTATTTATTTATTTATTTCTGGTTGTGTTTTTGCTTCATTTTGTGTTACAGTAGTCGGAGATCATATTCAGTGGCAGTGGAGAATGCAAGAGTACATGAGCCAGTAGTGACAGCGATGAGGAAGGCAGCCGAGTCTGGAAGTGCGGTGGCCGCGGAGCAGACGAAGGAGATCATCTTTTGGATGAGAGATCCAAAAAGTGGCAATTGGATTCCAGAAAGTCACTTTGATGATATTGATGTTGCGGAGCTGAGGGAAAAGCTTCTTCCCAGGCCAAAAGAAGAAACCCTGAAGTAGTTTTTCCAAAAAGTGGATCCTTTCAACGCTTTACTTGAGACCCTATTAGGTTTTCACGTCTAATAGTTATTGGAGTGTAATATACATCCTTTTGTACTTTGCAAAATTGCCTGTAAGTAGACAGTTTCTCATGCCATGTATGTACCCACATGAGAGTGGATAATTGCTATGCTTTCTTCTATCTCCAGATCAGGATCTGTTGAATCTCCACAAGGTTTGGCGTGTAATATAGTTAATTGTAATCCTTATCATGCTTCCCATGAATGAATGGCTCTTAACATGCTCTCTTCAGAGGATGAGCACAAAGAACCCCCAAAAAAAAAAAAAAAAAAAAAACTGAAGAAGCCCAGAAAATTATTGGCCTGTCAGGCCTGCAACTTTATGAATCCGTGTTTAATTTGTTGATCAGCATTAAATATTTTGCTAGAAAAGAGGGTAGCAAGCAAGCCATCTAGTGCGATGCCCCCTGCTAAAAAAATATATATATATATTTGTGATAAATTATTTACGATAATAATAATTATTTACGATAAAAATATATTATTTTTAATAAGAAATAATTATTTTTCGTAAAAAATAACTGATCATAAATAAATAATCAGTTTTCTTATAATTCTCAATATTCTCCCAATATTAAAACCCAACAGTACATAAAACGAAAGATCACGAGGCTAGCTAAAAGACTCAACATGTTCCATCCAAGATGCATATTTAGATGCTGAAGCTGAAGCTGAAGCTGAAGCTGAAGGAATCCAAAAAGTTGGTCTCCCCATATACTGTCCGAATCCGAGGAAAGTTTTGAAAACCCAAAGGCCTGCTGAGTAGCTTGTTCGAGCAGGCAACAGATCAACACTACTACTCCTCAATGCAAACCTTAAGCAATAGGGGGCAGGATTGCACAGCTAGTTCCATTATCCATACCCCACCAATTGTACCCATGCATATATTATATTATTCTCCCAACAGAAGGGACTCCCAAGAAAATGGTCGATCGTATAAATTTTACATATTCCATTCGCCATGATTGAATTCCATATGTTTCAATTAGAATAAAAAAACTGATGATCAATCGAATATTTAAAACATCATTGCAATGTCGCACGGATATTTTTTGTTGCCTCGTTTGTTTTCACAAATGAGATGAGTTGAAATGAAAGTTAAAAATTGAATAAAATATTATTAGAATATATTTTTTTAATATTATTTTTATTTTAAGATTTGAAAAAAATGAATTGTTTATATTATTTTGTATAGAAATTTAAAAAAGTTGTAATGATTAGATAAAATAAGATGAGATGAGTTGAGAAGTTAAAACAAATAATAATTTCTTCTTTCTTGACTGCATGCAAGCATTAACTAACGTCCGGTTTTCTTCTTTCTTGGATACACCTTTGTTTTTTTTTAGATCGGCTGGACACCCTTTCATTGCTATGGGCTATATATGTTTCCCTATGGACTTTATGCTATTTTTCTTCTATATATTTTGATTGAGTTTTTTTTTTCTAAATTTTTTATAAGTTGTTATATTTTCAAAGTGATGCATAGAGTGTAAAATTCACATTATTTAAATGGTAAAATTTAATTTATAGAATTATTCTATTCTTAAACCAGTGTGTAGAGCACACTGCCTACATCACTTAAGTAGTAAGATTTGATTCATAATATTTCAATTATAAAATTTATCTTTCAAATCAAATTATGTCATGTAAGCACTTTACTAAATATGCTCTACACACCAGCTTGAGAATATAAATTTTTTTAGTTGTAAGATTTAAATTTTAAAATTTATCTATAAATACAACTTGTCATTTTTTATACCCAGGTGGCTGATACGATTTTCAATTTGATTGCTGTTTCTTATAAAGAAGTGGGCATTTTTGTAAAATGAAATAAGGTAGCCACGATTTGAAATGAGATAATTGAAAAAATCTACTGAAATACAAAAAAAATAAGATGATGACGATTGATGACTATGCTCTAATCCCAAACAAACACGTACGCACCTCCAAATTAGGATTTGTGATATCTATGTCTCTAAATTTAAGGGCAAGTTAAATCATTTGCTTAAACAAATCCCACTATCAGCTTGGATGGATAAGGTTACAAAGTGTCGATTGGTATGAGACAGCTGCCAACGTGTGGCCCCTACCAATATCATAAATTATGTCCTGTCTAAAGCCTTCACACTTGAGTTGAGTTGAGGTGGACACCAATCTCATCACCTCCCAAGTGCATTGCTGGTGACAAGTGACAATTATTTTATAAAATTTTATTTTTAAGTCAATTAATCTACAGTTCCTTTTTTTTTTTAAAAAATATTTTAAATATTGAGATTAATCTACCCTCTACTTTCATTTTATACATCGTTATAAAATAAATTATATATATATTTAAATTATTCGTTTATATTCAAAATTTACCTCAATTTATTTTATTATTATAATTTTTTTAAATTTTTATATAAAATATAATAAATAATTTAATTTTTATTTTATTATTTATAAATCATTACAACTCATTACTAAATCCAAACCCCCGTCAAATTATGAGTTTTCTTACCCATAAAACAGGCAGATCTGTTGGGCTGCGGCATCGTTGTTACTTCGACAAGCTGCCTACGCGGTTTTGGTTCTTTGGGACGGAGAGATTAGCATTAATAAATAAATTAATTAATAAATAAATAATAATAATAATAATAAAAGAGTCCAAAAACTGTGTGGTCAAACCGTCAAATTGAGCTGTGTTTTGCGGTGGCTGCGAATGCATGCATGCCCCTCTTGCACTAAAATATTTAAGCTTAAAATTTACAGACAAATGTTTAGTTTATATAGAAATTTAATAAAATTAAATTTATAAATTGACATAAAAATTAAAATTTGATGAGTAGAGCTGCAAATGTAAGCTTTTGTTCCCCTGTTAGATTAATATTTCTTCAAAAATAAATTTTAATAACTATTAAACTTAATAAAGTGTAGTTTGAATAGTGATACGAGATGAGATGATTTTAAATGAAAGTTAAATAAAATATTATTATTATTTTAAGATTTAAAAAAATTAAATTATTTATTATATTTTGAATGAAAATTTATAAAAATTGTAATAATGAGATGAGATAAAACACTTTCACTATTCAAACAGAATCTTAGCCAGCAAAATAATGAATATATGAGATAATTAATAAGTTTTTAATATTTCAAAAATTTTTTTTGGATTAGGTTTTCATTTCTTTATTTCTATTTTATTGCCGTCGGATATGCAGCATGCATACACGTTAGCAGTGTCTCTTTCTCTGCCACGGGAAAACGTCAATAATTAAACAGTTGAGGGGGGGGAAAAAAAGACAAAATAAAACCCTCAATCGGGAGTGCCAAACAAATTCATTCTTTAGTTAGAAAAAGAAAAAAAATGAAGGCTCGTTTCCAAGGTAGAAAGAGAAATAGAATTTATATAAACCTCATCTGATCGTATGTTTTCTTCGACGCATACACAAAACTTTAGAGACTCACACGAGAGACATCGTTCATTGGAATTCTTTTTCTTTTTGGGGTGTAAAATGTCGAGGGGCTCTCTGTGAATGACCAGAAATATCGATAATTGAAGCCTTTGGGTTTTGAAGCGTAAACGGAAATCGCTTTTTGGGTGGTGGGTTTTTTCTCAGGTTTTCCAACTACCCTTTTTTGTCTGGGAACTTTCGGTGTGTCACGGTTTTCTGTACACGTGGTTCGAAGGTGCCCCCTTTCGTCTTTCACCCGGTGATGATCTGATTTCGACGTAATTTGATTGGTTTTACAGGTAAAACACTAAATTATGACCAGAATTTGCATAAACCTGTTTCAAATTATTGTTCTTTCAGTTGCAGAATTTCATTACATTGTATTATCTTAAGCTCTAGAAATACTAGTTGTTTGGATCACTGAGTTTAATTCGGATATGGGGCTTGCTTGTCGGAGATCCTAAAGGGGAAAAGGGTCAAGATAAGCCGCACATGTTTTAACTAAACTGAGTGTTTCATCCAATTGTAAGTGGAACTCTTGGATATCGAATTCAGAAAGGTTGCCTCAGTTTAGATCGAAATTGCATTATACATCTTCTCGAGGAATTGATGGGTATCGCGTGGGAGTGATAGAATACAGATGGGTTTGAGCTGGTTCACCCAAAGAAGCGTGCTTGAATTTCATTTGCGTTGTGGTTCTGAATTAACGAGATCTTTTATTATCATCAGAAGCTTAATTGTGCAAGAAGTAGGGGTTCAGGTTTAGATGATTAGAATGTGGTGGTGGATAGATGGAAGGAGGAAGCATTCTGTTTCATTAAGAATATGAGATAGAGAATCAAGAGCTGCCGTAATGCTGTCAGAGATTGCTGATGAATGTTCATCAATTGAATTTTGGTCTTCGATGCTTTTTGTAATGCCCAGTTACATGTTGGATTTTTTGTTCTTCAGGTTGGTTCAATTTGTAGGATTGATATATGTTTTTCTTTACCCGTCTTTGATACCACTATATGGTTTGTTAAGAGTGGCAAATGAGCATATCATAATGAACAAGGCAATCGGACCATTTGTCGATGGATGCACCCGACAAGACGTTCTCTGAGCTAGTTGGCATTGTGAAATCCTGGATCCCTTGGCGATCCGAGCCAGCTAATGTGTCGAGGGATTTTTGGATGCCCGATCATAGCTGTAGGGTATGCTACGAGTGTGATTCTCAGTTCACAATATTCAATCGTAGACACCATTGTCGTCTTTGTGGCAGAGTTTTCTGTGCTAGGTGCACCTCAAATTCAGTTCCTGCCCCATCTGGTGACCCAACGACTGCCCGGGAAGAGTGGGAGAAGATTCGGGTATGTAATTATTGTTTCAAGCAATGGGAGCAGGGCATAGCTACTCCTGATAATGGGATCCAGATCTCCAACCTGGATCTTAGTACTTCACCATCAGCAACAAGTTTGGCCAGCTCTAAATCTAGTGTCACTGCTAACAGTAGTACCATTGCACTTAGCTCAATGCGGTACACAGTCGATCCTTATCAACAAGTTCAACACAGTTCTGGTCTCAGCCCACAGCAATCATCTTTGATGGAAACAAGCATGAAGAGGCAAGGCGAGTTAGTGTCGGGAAGGAGCAATGACCTTGTTGTAGATATGGGAAATCCAAACCATTATGGATTTCCAATGCACAGGTTTGATTGTCTCTGCTGTTATTTCCTTCTCTTGGATTCACACTTGGGACATTTATTGTGCGAGAGGGCTTTTTTAACCTGCTCATTTATTACAGATGTTTTAAAAAAAAAAAAAAAAAAAACGACGTTTCTCCCGATATATCTTTTCTCTCTTGGATTCAAACATTGCAAATCTTTCTTTTATTCCATTTTTTTTTCATTTATGAAATGACGTTGAGCATAATATTTGCAAGGATATATATTAATATTTGCATAAATCTTGTAGGACATGACAATTACTACATGGTTATTAATATGTTTTGGTATTAAACTGATAGCCTGTATTCCATCAACCAGTGAGAGGGGTGTGCGAGCTTTAACATGTAACAGAACTTATACAGGTTAGAGGATAGTGGTTGATCACTTTGTCATCATTTACAATGTCATCTCGTAAAGCTAATGCACTAGTATTACTGCACTAAAGGAGTACTTGTCACATGGACAAACAAAAGTAGTATTTTATTTTCGTATTATAACCTGTTACACTGCTTGGTTTTTCTGTGGCATCAGGAGTGATGATGATGATGATGAGTATAATGTATATCGTTCAGATTCTGAAACAAGGCACTTTCCTCAAGTCAATGATTACTATGGTCAAGTTGACTTTGATGATCTGAGCAATGATGATGGATCACATAAGTTCCATCCTGATGGAGAAAACAACAATGCCAAAGGTTTAAGCAGCTCTCAATTACATCAGAGTTTTGACTCACAGTGTTTGGAAGGAACTCCACCACTAGGGAAAAAGGATGAGCATGATACCGGTGATGAGTGTGAAGCACCTTCCTCTATATGTGCTGCACGGGGTGTCGAAACAGAACCTGTTGATTTTGAGAACAATGGACTTCTATGGCTCCCCCCTGATCCAGAAGATGAAGAAGATGACAAGGAAGCAGGTCTGTTTGACGATGATGATGATGATTATGGGGATACTGCAGGAGACTGGGGATATCTACGCACCTCAGGCAGTTTTGGAAGTGGCGAGTCTCGCAATAGGGATAGGTCAAGTGAGGAGCACAAGACGGCTATAAAGAATGTGGTTGATGGGCATTTTAGGGCTTTGGTAGCTCAACTGTTGCAGGTTGAGAACCTTCCCATAGGCAATGAAGATGACAAAGAGAGTTGGTTGGAGATTATAACATCTCTGTCCTGGGAGGCTGCTACACTTTTAAAGCCAGATATGAGCAAGGGTGGAGGGATGGATCCAGGTGGATATGTAAAAGTCAAATGTGTAGCTTCTGGGCATCGCCGTGAGAGGTAAAAGATCCAATAATTTCTATCACCGTAAAAGAATATGCTTCTCTTTTCACATTCTTGCACTTAAACTCAAAAATTTTGATTTGTCATTTTGTAAATCATAACTGAATGGTCTGTCCTCATGGTGGTGAACTGTCTTGTCTGAGTGGGATGCATCTGCCTAACAATCGCTGTAGGGTATGGGTGTATGGGTTTGGAATGTAGTAAAGTAACTAATAAGTTGTGAGAGAAGCTAGAATAAAACACAATACTAGTGGCATAATAAAGGAATTTTTTTGACCACTAGGCTGCACCCTGACAATGAAGGAAAATACATCACGAGAGAAGCAATTGCATGGTTTTACCATTAAGATTACATCAATGAATATATGACAAGAAATATCTTGCTAATCATGGAGGAAACATAACAAGAATAAAATTCAGTGTACGGCCTTATCAAATCTAAAATATTTTTTATATTAGCGACACTAATCATGCCTTGGATTATGCTTACTGAAGTCACATATCCAGTCCCTACATTAATTTTTGTTTTAGCTTTACCAGTGCAATTTGAAACTTTCATATATCATTCTTGTTGCAGTCTCTAAAGTTCTTTCTAATTAAATACTTTTGGTTCAGTATGGTGGTCAAAGGAGTTGTTTGTAAGAAAAATGTGGCTCACCGGCGAATGACATCAAAAATAGAGAAACCTCGCCTGTTGATCCTTGAGGGGGCTCTTGAGTACCAGCGGGTCTCTAACCTCTTGTCAAGTTTTGATACTCTGTTGCAGCAGGTTTTTATTGTTTACCCTGTTCTGCATTAGTTTGTCAGTTACTGGTTTCTAGTGCATGAGATTTTCTTTTTTGTTTCCTATAGGAAATGGACCATCTAAAGATGGCAGTGGCAAAGATAGATGTCCACCACCCCGATGTCCTATTGGTGGAGAAATCAGTTTCACGACATGCACAGGAGTACCTTCTTGCGAAGGACATATCACTTGTTCTCAACATCAAGAGGCCACTTTTGGAGCGTATAGCCCGCTGCACAGGTGCTCAAATAGTGCCTTCAATTGATCATCTTTCATCACAGAAGCTGGGCTACTGTGACGCATTTCATGTGGAGAAGTTTCTAGAAGATCACGGATCTGCTGGACAGGGTGGCAAAAAATTGCTGAAGACACTGATGTATTTTGAAGGGTGCCCAAAGCCACTAGGATTTACTGTAAGTCCTCGAACTTAATATGGACAGACACAGTTTAACCTGGATTATTAAAGGCATAATCATTTGCATCCACAGGGATGATGGCCCCAACTGCATATTTTCATGCAAGTTGCGTATCACGCTGTTGATGGAAAATTTTGTATATCTTGTTTAGTACATGCAAACTGATGCGATAGACCTGCTACTTTGCCTCTGTTTCAGATTTTGCTGAGAGGTGCTAATGGGGATGAATTGAAGAAAGTGAAGCATGTGGTTCAGTATGGAGTTTTTGCAGCGTATCACTTGGCTTTGGAGACTTCTTTTCTTGCTGACGAAGGAGCCTCTCTGCCAGAGCTCCCTTTGAATTCTCCAATAACTGTTGCACTTCCAGATAAATCCTCAAGCATTGAGAGATCCATCTCAACAGTACCTGGTTTCTGCCTTTCTGTGGGTGACAAATCTCAGGGAACCCATCATATTGTCGAGCCACGAAGATCCAACAGTGTCCCTACTTCACATCTGCTCTCTGAATCCATCGAACCCACTACAGATCTGATAAATTCTCCAGCTTTTTCCTCCTGCTCTTCTTCAGGAAATGTTTTCCCAGATTCTTACCTTTATGGACTTTCTCCCTATTGTAGTTTCGAGGAGAAAATTAAAATGGGTTTTAAAGAACCCCTGGTGGCAGAAACTTCTGCAGCCAACAGCACCCCAGCTGTCATTCATAATCATCTCAGTGCTAATGGCTTTGGGCCTGTAGGGACTTTGGGACAGCATGCTATAATGAACAACTCCCACAATTGTCACAGTGCAATGGCTGCAGATCAGCTGGACAGATCAGAGATATCATCCCTGCAAGAAGATATTAAAGAATATCCAGAAGTGCAGGGAGCTTTGAAAGAAGATCCTGTGCCTGTGAAAGAAGAGTTTCCTCCATCACCTTCTGATCACCAGAGCATTTTGGTGTCTTTATCATCCCGGTGCATATGGAAGGGGACCGTTTGTGAGAGGTCCCATCTCTTCCGAATCAAATATTATGGCAGCTTTGACAAACCTCTTGGTAGGTTTTTACGAGATCATTTATTCGATCAGGTGTGTACTCTCTTTCTGGGATTTGCATATTTAAAAATAAATATATACATATATCTCCTTGTACAAAACCTTGCAATACTTTTACAACTGAGGTAGCTTGAATGTTTGTCAGAGTTATCAATGTCGTTCTTGCGGTATGCCATCAGAAGCCCATGTTCACTGCTATACTCATAGGCAGGGTACACTCACCATATCTGTTAAGAAGCTACCAGAAATTCTTTTACCAGGTGAAGGGGAAGGAAAGATCTGGATGTGGCACAGATGCCTGCGGTGTCCAAGGACCAATGGATTTCCTCCTGCAACTCGGAGAGTAGTGATGTCTGATGCTGCCTGGGGTTTATCTTTTGGGAAATTTTTGGAGCTCAGTTTCTCAAACCACGCAGCTGCGAGCAGGGTGGCAAGTTGTGGCCATTCTTTACATAGAGATTGTCTTCGTTTCTATGGGTAATTTCGTTTTACCTCCTTTCCATAAATATATATTGCACGTGTGTTTGTGTATGGTCACAACAAGGTGAGTGGTTGTCTGTCTTATGGAAGAGTACAGTCGACAGTGTTTATGCTGGGTCAGTGATCAATACAATTTTTTCACACCACATTTAGAGAACAAAGATCCAGCCAGGTTGAATCAAACTATATTTTAATGAATTGAATGATGTCAGCCACCCTCTTTTATGCCCTATTTTTGGACGGTCGAATGTATTTGGTGAATCTTCAGAAAAGTGATGGGTTTGATCACACTGAAGTTTGATCACGGTATTATGCCCATTCAAGGGAGTAGACTGCCAACTCAGCTGATGGGTGGAAAGGAAATAAATAACATATGATAAGTTCAGATGTGCTATTCAATCTCTCTCTCTCTCTCTCTCTCTCCCCTCACTTTCTTACATGTGCAGGTTTGGCAAAATGGTTGCTTGCTTTCGATATGCATCAATTGATGTTCATTCTGTCTACCTTCCACCACCGAAGCTGGACTTCAACTGTGAAAATCAGGACTGGATACAAAAAGAAACAGATGAGGTGAAATGATAACAAGTCTGGATCTTTGAAGATTACATTCATATTATATAATTGCTTGTGGTGATTTGGTTCTGTTTTGTGACAGATGGTTGATCGGGCAGAGTTTCTATTTTCTGAAGTACTCAATGCTCTTTGCCAAATAGCAGAAAAAAGATCTGGTTCTGGTCCTCTTAATAGTGGCATGAAAACCCCTGAAACAAGGCGCCGAATTGCAGAACTGGAAGCAATGTTACAGAAGGAGAAAGCAGAAGTTGAGGTGAGGTTCTTCTTTATTAATTTCAAGTTTTCCTACCTAATTACACTAGTTTCATTGTCTTATAAGCTGCATTCCAAGCATATATGTAGACTATGTGAATCAATGGACATATATGCAGTTGAATCATTGACACTATGGAAATGGTTAACTCAAAACTATTTTCTATTGATTATCAGAAGTGTCCATTATGAAGAAAATCATTGACCTCTGATTTTGTGCACTTTGAATGACATTTTTATGATTCTGACCATCTTTATATAAACCTTCCTTGTGGTTTATCTATTTTTGTAACATGTAATATGCAAACATCTTTTGATTGAAAAAAGTGCCCTCTTTTGTTGGTTCCTTTTTTGAGTTTACATCAATAGATCCTGGTAATGAAGGGAAATTTGAAAATCTTGGCAAAAATACCAGTAATTTTTATCATGAAATTTACGAGATCTTAACAATGTCTATTACCAGTAAAAACTTTTTACTGATAACACATTCCTTTGAAAAAGATATCTGGGTTCTAACTTTTATGTTGATGTTGTCTAGGAATCGCTCCAAAAAATTTTGAACAAGGAAATGAGAAAGGGAAAACCAATTATTGACATTCTTGAGATCAATCGACTGCGGAGGCAGTTACTTTTTCTATCTTATATGTGGGACCATCGCCTGATTTATGCAGACAATTTAGATATGAAAAGCTTTCAGGATGGTTTGGGCAGCACAAATCTAGAACATTTGGAGAAACTCCTCGTTAGTAATGATAAGCTCACAGAAGTGAATGTGGCCAACAAACCTGAGAAATGCTTTCATAGTTATGACTCTCTTCCTTTGGATGCAGAGCGTAAAAAAAGCCCTGAGCAGAGGGGAGGAAATGGTAGGGACACTAACCAGTCTGATGTAGTTCATCAAGAAAAAGACGTGGGTCAGGAACGATCTGAAGTTTTAACATCAGAAGTAAACTTTCGTAGGGCCCTCTCTGATGGGGAGTTCCCTATCATAGCAAATCTCTCAGATACCCTTGATGCGGCGTGGACTGGTGAAAATCACACAGGAATTGGAATACCCAAGGATAGTACATGTACATTCCCTGATATGGCCATGGCAGAAGCTTCAACTACACCTGCCCTGGTGGGGGGATTGCAATTGGAGAACCAAGCAGAAGAGGAAAATGGAACCAAGGTTGCCCTTGTTCTTTCACCAGCAGGTTCCCCAAAAAACCCTGATAGCATAGAGGACTCTGTAAGCTGGTCACGAATGCCTTTCTTAAACTTCTATCGATCATTCAACAAGAATGTTTTAGCTGGTGCTCAAAAGTTTGAAGTGCTGAGTGAGTACAATCCAGTCTACATTTCATCCTTTAGGCAGTTGCAACTCCAGGGTGGGGCTAGGCTGCTTCTTTCTGTGGGTATTAATGATACTGTCATTCCAGTATATGACGATGAGCCAACGAGTCTTATATCTTATGCTCTAGTATCACCAGAATATCAATTTCAACTGACTGATGACGTTGAAAGGCCAAAAGATGGTGCAGATTTTGTGCCTTCCTTATCACTATCTGATTCAGTGAAATCCCAATCATTTCATTTTGCTGATGACATAGCCTCTGATTATCATAGAAGTCTTGGGTCCTCAGATGATATTTTTTTATCCATGTCTGGATCTCGTAGCTCTCTGGTTCTAGACCCGCTCTCATATACAAAATCATTGCATGTCAGAGTTGTTTTTGGAGATGATGGCCCACTTGGTAAGGTGAAATATTCAGTCACTTGTTACTATGCAAAGCGTTTTGAGGCCTTACGGAAGATTTGTTGTCCTTCTGAGCTTGATTTCATAAGGTCTCTTAGTCGTTGTAAAAAGTGGGGGGCCACAGGCGGCAAGAGCAATGTCTTCTTTGCGAAAACCATGGATGATAGATTTATCATTAAACAAGTTACCAAGACAGAGTTGGAATCGTTTATAAAATTTGCTCCCGGATATTTCAAGTACCTATCTGAATCAATTGACTCAGGAAGTCCAACATGCCTGGCAAAGATTCTGGGTATCTATCAGGTACTTATATGAGTGCTGCAAATTCTGGTCCTGCTAAATCATCAATCTCATTCTAAATCTATCCACTTGCCACTTATAAAAAAATAAATAAAATCTGACAACTTGCCAAGTCTAGTAATGAATTAAAAAGCTGGTAATACTGACTCTGATTATCATGTTAGCCAAGCATTGGCTTCTTCAGCATATAGATGCAGAAGTTTACTGGATGAGTAAGGGTAATGTCATGGCAACCTAAACAGAAGAATTTGTTGGGGACGTGTTTGGTTATGCTTTGAAATTTAATTGTCTCATTCCTGTTTTGTTGGCCATGTAATGCATAATTCATTGGCTTGAAAGGGCTAGCAAAGAATGTTAAGAGCCACCATCATAACAATGGAAGGACCATTTTAGGAGTTCTTGAAATCCTACTATTTCAGACTTTTATTATGAAGCCTATCATTCCTCAATTCCCCCCCTTCATGGTAATGGATATTTTCATCAGATATGCACACACATAGGCCATCAAAATTCTAGCAGACACCCAAACAGGATTGAGCTAGTATTTAAATATTATTCACTTTTCTTCTAAAATATATTAAGGTTATGTGTATATATATACATGCTCAAATTTATATACATTGACAACCCTTTTATCGCTTGTGGATCTAGTCTATTATTCAGAAGAAATACTTTAAAAGGGGCCTAAACAGGTTGAGTCGTGGCCTAGCAGGTGGGTGTCCACTTCTTTCCTTCTTTTTTATTTTTTTCTTCACAGGAAAACTGTAACGTCACCCTTTCTTGGTGGGTGGTCCCAATATATTGTCTGCTAATATAGCGATTAACGCTAATAAAGTTTGAATAAGTAGCTGATGATGTTTTGAAATGCCTGCAAAGTATCTGTTTTCACTTCTCTTTCTCACTATCGCATTTTATAACTGGTTAATTAATTCAAGTAGGCTGCGAATCTTGTTGCCAATTATATTGAGTAAAAATAGCTTCATTGTTGCTAATGATACCGATTGAGGTTATATAAAGATTTTTTTCATTGCACTCAATACAAGAGACATTCCTCATAATGCTAACTTTAGATACATTAGATCTTGGGGACTTACTCTTTGTTTGCTTTATGTCAAAAGGTAACAGCTAAACATCTTAAGGGAGGGAAAGAATCAAAGATGGATGTTCTGGTTATGGAGAATCTTTTGTTTGGAAGGAACTTGACACGGCTTTATGATCTTAAAGGATCATCTCGATCACGGTATAATCCTGATTCTAGTGGGAGCAACAAAGTTCTGCTGGATCAGAACTTGATTGAAGCAATGCCCACTTCTCCTATTTTTGTGGGAAACAAAGCAAAGCGGTTGTTGGAGAGAGCTGTTTGGAACGATACTTCATTTCTTGCAGTAAGTATCTAAACTACATGTACATAAAAAACTCATTTGTTCTTAGGTTATTATCCATTTCCAAAATTTAGCTGTATCGGTTCCGTATTGGCCAAAAACCAAAAGAAAAAAAGTGATCTATAGGTTTTCCCAGCCTTCCATTAGATGTTCTTATTTGTTTTAATCTTTCATTACACCTGTGCTGTTGCAGTCGATAGATGTAATGGATTACTCTTTACTGGTTGGGGTGGATGAAGAGAGGCATGAGTTAGTTCTTGGGATCATTGACTTCATGAGGCAGTATACATGGGACAAGCATCTTGAAACATGGGTGAAGGCTTCGGGCATCCTCGGTGGGCCAAAAAACTCATCTCCAACTGTAATTTCCCCCAAGCAATACAAGAAAAGGTTCAGGAAAGCGATGACTACCTATTTTTTGATGGTCCCAGATCAGTGGTCCCCGCCATCAATCATTCCAAGTAAATCCCAGTCTGACTTGTGTGAAGAGAACACACATGCTGGGACCGCGTAGTTGAATGAAACTGCGAGTCTTGGTGCTTCTTCATTTAAGCATGCAATTTGGAAATATTTCTCCCACGTTGTCTTTTTTCCCCTCATGTGTTTCCCGTTCCATATTTCATTTTTTCTCTTTTTCTTCCTCTTAACAAGAGCAATTCATAATTATTTGTTAGAAGATGCAGAACAAGGCTGTTGAAGCCGAGTAGATTTCTGTGGGGTATAATATTGGATAACCTCTCCATGAAATCTTTGTACAAAATACTTAATGTATCTAGCAATTACAATGTGTATACACATCTCATTTTTAAAGTTTTGCTGTCAATTTACAATCTCTTTCTTTCTACCTACAACACTAGGTTGAAGTCTCAACGAGGACCCTAACTAAGAGGTGCAACAACGTAAACAGAAGACATTCAAAGTTCTTGGCAAAAACATTACTGGGTGTGTTCACACTGGGAGAATTCTAGCTCCCTAACCATTATCGTTAGCTGAAATGGAGTGTTAGAGAGCTAGCTTTGTTAGCCGAATGTTCCTTTCAGCCAACATTCAGCTAGAACTCGTACGATTGTTCATTGACATTATTTAGCTACAACCCATAAAATCGCCCCTATATTGGAGCAGCCATTGTCCAAGTGATTTTGAAGTTTGCTACAGTTGCTCCTCATATGTAGCTAACAACTGAAGAAAATCTAAGTCAAGTTTGGGGAGCGGGGAAAATAAATTGATAGTTCGAGGAGTCAAGACTGCTAAAATTGATAGTTTTAGAGCGATGGCTGCAAATTCGGCGGTTATTTGAGAGGAATACATTTTTTTTTTCTCCGTTAACCGGAATAGAAAAACATGTAAAGAGTGAGATTTATCGTTGGGAGGCTAAAAAAGTTGGGTTTTTGCTAAAAAGGTTGAGATGTAGATTGATTTCATTCATGTTGTGAGCTCGTTTTGTTCATCAGAGCAATCCACAAGCATAAACTGTTTCTGGTGCACTTACTCCAAAGATTTCCAATACCAGCCACAGATTCGTTTATTTCATGTTGGAGATTTCTATGAATCTGTGTGCTAGTATTGAAATGGTTCGAACATCTTTGGTTTTGTGATCGGTGGAGGCTAGAGTTCTGGTTGGGCTTTCCTCTGTTTTGTGCTCTGTGAAAACTTCCTTGTTGAACATATATCTCAATTATCTGGACTCGTGGTATTGACATGATAGGACTAGATCGTGGGAGTGTATACTATTGATCTATCATTTACTATTTGGGCAGTGTTTATGGCTTAGGGAGCAGTCATCGTTTCTCTGGTAGTTCTCTCAAAAGAATGGGGAATACTTGCGTTTAGTAAAGAAAAAAGAAAACCAGAGAGATGAGGCATTTTCTGCAACTCACGTTCAAAGAATGTGCTTCAAATATAAAACAAGTGCATTCATGTCTTGTGTTCACATTCTATGATTGAAGTATATGCCTGCCTTGTACACACACTAGAAAGAAGCACAGAGTTGGTGAGACATTTATATTATTAACAAGAGTTGGGTATTGATCAGCAGAACGAGTTAAAGCCATTACAATTGAAGTCCTTTTGTACAGCAACACTTTCATCAGCATAGTTCAATCCACTGCCTTTAACCATCTGAAGCCTACTCTGCTGAAGAAGAAGATCAAAGATCTCGACATCTCTGACCCCATCAAAATGAATAATTAGACTGGTTTTCAACAATTTGGAATATGGTATTATGCAAACTTGTGTTAGAGCTATCTACCTTGGATGACAAGCTGTTCTTGGAGTATGTTGTTGGAAGCGAGGGCCATCATCGTAACCTTCACAAATAATTTCCCCACTGTCATCCCTATAGCAGATTATACCATTAGACCGATCCTCAAAAACCTGCAACAAACCATTCATAGTTTCAGGCGCATCAATAGAAATGTTGAGCAATCTTTGCTTTTTTGTTTTCTTTTTCCCCTTGAAATTGAAAAGGCATGTGACTGACGTTGATCCAACTAGTTCATGTTCTATTGAAAAAAGTTTGTTGATATGATTTTTTTCTTAATGACTAGAATCAAGAAAGATAGGAAACCAAAAAAGAAAATCGAAGGAAATTAACCTTGTTTCTGATGGAACATTTGATCTGGAATCTAGGTGCTTTCTTGAGTGGAGTTTGGCTGTATTTAACCACCAGAGATTTGCTGATAGGATTGATGACTAGACCAGATTTCAGAATTGGGATGTGGGGAGAAGAAGAACATGCTACAGCCATTGATCTCCTGGTGCAAGAAGAAAGAGGAAGAAGAAGAAGAAGTTTGTTGTTCTTGAGGCTGTGGTTATATTGGTAATAGAATAATGGTTTGGTCATGTCATCATGAGTGTTGGAAAGCTGTTTACATTTTTATTTTGAGAAATGTTTTGGGTCCGAATTCGGATCCTAAAAAATGTCCCGAATGGTTTTTTTTTTTTATTTTACCGAATGATTAAGAAAATATTTTTTAATGATGTTGTGAATTTTTTATTTTTTTTAAAAATATTTATAATGATTAAAAAAATACATAAAAAAAAAATTATACTATTCAAAACATTTTTTGTATCTCAAATTCGGAACCACAGCGGTACTCTTTTATTTTTGGTTACTAAGGCTATGTTAGCTGAAGCAGATATAAAATTCAATTATTGATAGGATATGTCTTATCACGTTACATTCTTTGGTTAAAATATATGTATCTGGGGCCCATTTTGCTTATCTTCTACCTGTTGTTGCCGGTGAGTCTCAAGTCATATTGATGGTGTATCTATTAATCTTATTCATCATTTTAATTCTCATCATTTTATGATGTGACATTAGATAATTTTTTTTTAAAGAGTCAGGATCATCTGTCCACGACTGACCTTTTCTCAATTTTATTAAAAAATCCTCATTTATGATTGAAGAAAATTGTGAATACAAGACCAGCCAACCCAAACTATATGCAAAGAAAACAAACACATAAAACCAAGCCAAAGAAATGACCCAGGGAACCTTAAACTCTAATGTTGAGGAGGCCAAGTTTATTAATACAAAGGATACCCCTGATATGACGGGGGAGTAATCCACGCTTCTCATATCTACATGTCAAACCTGCTTCACCTTGTTGTGCCAGAAAATCTGCAATATGATTCGCTTCCCGATATTGATGGCGAATAATGAAGTGAACACCCTGAAGCTCTTTTATTATTTCCTCCCAAAACTCCCAAAGATACCAAACTGTACAATTTTTTAAAAGAATCCAGTTAACTTTTATTTTAGAATCGCACTCAATTTCCAAATTAAAAAAATCCAAACTCTTTACACAAAACTACCCCCGCATGTAGAGCACGAAGTTCGACCTCATTATTCGTCCCCTACCAAAAAAAAAAATGAAAAAGCGCCTTTAACAATGTCAATACCACATTCAACTTCACGTGTCAACTAGCTAGCTTTTGCCACACAACCAGACGTGGCATGCGGCATTGGCTTTGAATCGGTGGGATATCAAGATCAGCGAGAAACCATTCATCATTGGGCGAGGCGGGCCCTTCCTTCATTTGTTCCATAAACAAATTCTTGAGCCAAAATTTTATGGAAAGCCACAAACCATCCACCGAGCAAGCAACACCTTCCATACGTATTTTGCACCTATGTTGCCATAAACACCAAGTAATGATCGCAGGTAACAGACCAATCAAAATGCCCCTTGAAGAAGACTTCCTGGCCAACGAAAATCAATGGAGAACACGTCACCACCAGGTTCCTGCATACATGAACGACAATTTTGGTTATTCCGTTTTTCACGGAGTTTCCAAATTTTGAATTGTAACGTTTGCTGCACTTGCACTAGGGTTTGGCCATGGAAGCCGCCCCTCCCCCTCTGTCAGACTCTTCTACGGCGGGGGCTGTTGTGGCACAGGGGCTGCATATACTAGATGATTGGAAACGTGAACAAATCATCTAATGTCACATCATGAGATGATGAAAAAAAGGATGATGAATATATTTGTTGATTCAGAATTTCACAAGCTTATACAAAAAGGTTATGGTGTCTAGTTCTGTTGATGTATAAAAGTCTAGACCTACTTCTCACAAGAAAAGAAACATTGATATGTCTACCAGTAGCAGAAGTAGAAGCTTGGAAACGTCTGATAAATTTAGATCAACATTAATTGCATGATAATTACACTTTGCATCTACAAATTATGACATTTCTCAATTTGTCTTTCAAGTTATCAAAAACTTTCAATTTGAATCCCAAACTAATTATATTTGATTAATTCTACAGATTAGTCACCGTAGACACCTTACACCCCACACCTATAGCTTTTTCATAGAGTGTTGAGTATTTTTCATAAGGTATGAAGTGTTTTTCAAAGAATGTGGTGTGGTGAATAGTAGTTGATGAGAAAAATTTTTCATTAAATTTTACAATCTTTACACCCTCGCTTAAGATCTAGTTGTTAAGGTTGCCAAGTGGTGAATTTCTAATTCATCTTAATGATAAGATCTTAACTTATGGTAATTAAAAAATAATAAAAAATTTAGTGGATGAAAAGGATTATGTGGTCAATTTAGGGTATTTTCAATTTTGTGGATGAAAAACATAATTTTTCCTTATTCATTTCATATGTCCATTTATCTGCAGTGATGAGAATTTTATTTTATGAAATATCACGCAGCAATTCAACTACCTTTCCCTTTCAAGTAGAGTAACTTATACATTATTCGTTTCGAGTCTAGACTAATTCAACAGCAATAATATGTGCCTATTTTCAAATTGTCCATCAATCAAACTCATTGCCACCACATACTAGAATAAAAGTACTATACTTGGGGTAGGAATTTGCGGCTAATCCACAATTCCCCCGTTTGCAGAATTTGTTCTCTTCCAGCACATGACTTCCCGCTCATCCCATCTCATTTTATCTGTAAAAACAAACGAGACATTAAGAAATTCTTTCAAAAGATGGAAGTTTTGAAACTCCTGACACAGAATCTATCCTAAACTTATCTAAAGCATCCACTGGAAAATGGCATAAAATGGTGTGATCACTGCATGATGAGTCCAGAAGTCAGAAGAGTTCCAATATTCTATAATATGTCACTTTTCTCTGTGAAAATTTATTGGGGTGTGAAATTAAATAACTTTTATATATGTCACCATAGGACTTAAGCTAAGAATATTTAATTTCAGAATCAGTCTATGTGGGGCGGAAGAGTGTCAAGGCATTCATTCTGCTATAAATAAAGTTATAGAATACAGACCATTACAATCATTGATACTTATGGATAAGCATTTGATTTGTCATTCACAACTCTACATGTCAAACAAAAATGGAAACAGTCTCTTTGCTTAGTGGTAGCCAAATGTTAGGCAGAAAGTGTTTGAACAGGAATTATTTAATGGCCAGCGTTTGCATCAGAATCTACAGTTTCTTGTGTGCACAAGCATAAGGGAGTCCACATGTGCCAGCTTTATTTCTTTTTTTTTACTTTTCAAGTCATAATCTGCATCATTAAGCTTCGATATAAAAAGCATCTCTCTCTCTCTCTCTCTAGAAATGAAAGCTCAAGGCTGTAGCCCTCCAGAAAGGCATCTGAATGGATCAAGATTTCCAGCTTCAATGTATAAGAGATGGAGATATAAAGTGGATATTATAATATTTATTGATTATTTTTAGCTTACAAATCCACACGGACAATAATAAATATTATATGGCTTACTTTACGTGTTTATCTCTCTCCTATTTACTGTCATTAAGTTTGGACGAGAACATGAAATAATTTTTTCTTTTGGAATGATTAGGACTACCATGATCATGTTCAACTAAATGATGGTAGCTGATGGTTTTGACTGTAACCCGTTTTCATATGCATATTCACAAGGGTATGCGATCTGTTTTAACTCAAGTATTTACTCATTTAACGAGATGTTTTAAATTTTTCTATCTCATCTCATTCAATCTCATTTTCTTTTAAAATATCATTTAAATATGAACGCTTTTAAACTAATTATTACAACTTTTTCAAACTAATCATTACAATTTTTTTAAATTTATAAATAAAAAATAAAAAATAATTCAATTTTTTCAAATTATAAAATAAAAATTATATTATAATAATATTTTAACTTTTTATCTCTTTTTTCAAAACTCAATAAATATTTAACTCAAATAATCTCCGTCCTATCCACAAATCATTTTAGTTTGGATAGCACGCTTATAAAAATCACCACGTCCTTAGGCATGGGAAATGCTTGTGCTCCCAACAAAAGCTTCCAAACACCATTTTTGGATGGTTCTGATTCTCTCCAATTCGGATCACTTTCCCACTTTTTGAAGTTTAATCGCTGTGCTGTAATCAAATTCGGTGTGCAGAGTTCAGAACTTCAAATTCTGTGGTCATTTCATTAAACCTATGTGCTAATATACATATATATATATACTTCTATCTTAAATGTACTGGTATCTTCTATTCCCCCACCATGGTTATAGAACGAGAAAAAGAAGGAAAATATTATAATGGTTTGAGATCCCAGGTATCGTCACTAGAAGCTAGAACCATTGAGGGGAGAATTATCTGCATCATGTGCTGTGATCCATAGGCCGTAGCCTAGCTAACTTCTTGGGCTGTTGTTGCACTACATGTTTCTGGGCCCATGTCCTTAGACTTCCTCCCAAGTTCGGATGGACAGGCAGAAAGAATAAGACAATATTGACAAATGACATGTATGGTATTGAACTCAGATCCCCTTAATTTCCTATCTTGATTGTTCTCATAATTCCTGGACATGTGAAATGGAGCAGCTGCTCACTAATCCTGTGGTTGTGGGTTCTATTTCGGGTAGGGGATTGCAAGCGATCCTAATTCGTATTGTAAGTTCCAACCCTGATAGATGTCTATTTTATTGAGTTGGGCACAAACAAAGAGACTTTAGCTATATGATCTATGATGAATTCTATGCATCAACTACTATTCACTTTCATATTTCACACCTATAATTTTTTTTTAATTTATTATTATAGGATGTGGGGTGTTTTTATAGGGTGTGAGGGGTGTTTTTCATAAGGTGTGTAGTGTGGGGTAAGGGTGTACAGGAACTGTTGGAACCGGCCGTAAACCGATCAGACTAACTGCCGGAGCACAGAACCGGTCAGCGGTCGAGAGGAATTGAGGGAAAACCGATATCGGCGGTTCGGCACCGGTTTGAACTCCTGGGAAACCACTGAACCGGACAATCCGGTCTATTTATATATTTTTTTGAATATATGTATATAAAACGGCGCCGTTTCACTTAAATAAATTAATAAAATGAGTGAAACGACGTCGTTTCAAAATGAATTAATAACCCCTCACCCCTATTCTTCTTCCTCGCGTCGTCTTCTTCCTCTCTGCAACTCTCTTCTTCTTCCATGGCAGCGACGGCGTGACGTTTTTTCTTTCTTCCTCAGTTCCTCCTCCTTCACAGAAGACGCCGACGGTGGACTGAAGACCGCACCGACGCACGTCGAGACCGATATGATCGGTTTTCTCTCCCCAAACCCACGATTTCGGCCGGTTCAATAGACACATGACAGACGTCGGTGGTGTCTCGGTTTTGCGCCGAAATCGACGCCGAACCCATCGGTGTATAGCCCTAGTGTGGGATAGTGAATGATGGTTGATAAGAAGAATTTTTCATGATCTATTACATAATTTGTAGAAAAAAACATTAAAAAAGAGTAAAGTGGAGAAATCAGAATCCCATATCATTTTCGATGTTAATGTTTCCCCTTAAACAATGCAACAAAATACATTTTGCAGTACCAAACTATTAAAACATGTTCAAGATGGGTTTTTTAGCCTTGTTCTCTGCATACTAAACATGTCCTAGGAATGTATTTTTGAAATTCTTAAGACAAGTTGCAATCAACCTAATTGATTCCAAATCCCCATTCCAAGTACTAATTTATTCTTATCCTTTGGGTAGCACATCGGAGTGCATAGAAAACTAGAAAACTTTGTGTGCTAGGCTGCTAGCAGTAGGCATGGAAGAGGACGACAGGCAAAAGTTGTGCGTACCTGGATTGTAACACAATGAGAGCCTGTGACCTGTCATGTACACACACTAAAGGAAGCGGGAATCAAAACCCCGAAGTTTCCCAAAATGAATACAAAAGTTGAACCAGTTATTTATTTGTTTATTTTGATCAAACTTCAATATTTTTTTCTCAAACAAGACTCGCAAGTACTTTTTCCACCTCCCAAAGTCCCCCATCTTCTTTTAATTGGAGTACTCTTTCGTCCCCTTCCTCGTCTACTTCATTGAGAGTTGGACTATCCATGACCCTGTCACTGTAGTTTCATTTTGAAGGAAAAGCAGGCTCAGCCTGCCTGAACGCATGTGATTCACGTAACAGTATTTTAGACCGTGGTTCCCAATAGTCAATGCTTTTTCCTTGTTCAGCTACACTGTTCAACCTGCCTTCTCAGACGCTTTTCTCACGACAGGGATCTTTATCAAAACGGTGCAGAAAGGCAAACTACTTGCGCAACATTAAAGAAGACTCCACAAGAGATTCTTTCGCTCCCACATCAGTCACCCCTCTAAACTCAGACCCATGGCCATGAATCTCACAAGCCCCAGATACTTTCAAGCTCAATCTATATTTGCTTCTAATGGGGTAAAGATCCCAAATTTGCATTCTTCTCTTATTGCTTATCTTGTTTCCATATTCCTCTGGTTTTCAGTAACCGTGTTGTTTTGTATTCTTGTTGGTTATTTTGATTCAGGAATCTCCATTAGAGGCAAACGCAAGCTTATTCGGAAAAAGCAAGGATAACCCATTTGTAGACACCTTCCCTGACCCACTTTGCCAGCTTAATCTCAAGGAGACCTCTGATTTTGTCAAGTCATTTCCAGTGGCAAACAACATTACGGAAGGTGGAGGGTTTCTTGAGGTTTCAGCTCAGAGAGAGGGAGTGAACTCGGTCACTCGGAGGAGAATAGAGGCTCCTCCAACTCCTGGCAGACCAGTTTTTAGCTTCAGTGTCGGTAATCATTCAAGAAAAAGCTTTCCTTCAAAGTGGGATGACGCAGAGAAATGGCTGATGAGCAGCTCTTGCCATGACTCTCCCGCTCACACCACAAAGCCATCAGAGTCCTCGAAGATCACCAAACAGGCTGATAGCTTTAAGCAACAAGTGGGGGTCTTTGCGGAGAAATCAAGGGTCACCGAGGAAAAGGTCTCAAAAGTAGTTTCAACCTTTCAAGGTTCTGCGTCGTTGGACCAGCATTATTACTCTGTCAGAGCTCTCCCTGAGGTCTCAGCATCAACAGATGTTCTCCTAAAAGGTAAGGATCTCCGATTCAACTTTAATATGGAACTTTTACCATTTCGCTTTACTTGTCAATTTGTCCCTTTTGAGCTACTAATATCAGTTTTTTTTTTAAAGAAAAAAACTTTTGTCCTCCAAAAGCTTAATCTGATTCTGGACTTTGCTTAACTGTTTGATTGTGTTCCTTGTTCGAGTACGACACCCATATGGGTTCCAAGCTGCACAAATGTTTATCAAACAATATATGAGCTAGCTCTTCAACCTGCATGAATTTGTTTTCCAATAGAACTAGAATAAAGTAGTCGAATTTCCCGCTTATGCACATTTTAATAAGCATTTAGTTTTGTTATGAACAACAGCCATTTGAAATTTGTTAATGCAGACAAGTTCACGGACGACAAAGAGCCCATTTTGCCAAATTTCAGATACTCGGAGCCCACTAAAGAAGCGTTCTTATTAAAAAACCTAGCGGGTGGAAGCATGAAAGACGCCTGTACAGGCGTGGTTCATGAGGTACAACACCGAGATGCTGGGACGGAGATGACTCCGCTTGGCAGTTCTACGACTTCTAGGTGCCACACGCCATTCAAGAGCACATCACCTGCCCGCCATAACACGCCTTCGAATAGGTCAGGACCATTGGCCTTGGGGAACTCCAGCAGCAGCAACAGCACCATTGACATTGCCCAGCTGCAAGAGTGCCATTTAGCCAAGCTACAACTTGGGACGCAATATGATTCAGTCACCTCAAATTGGAGTTCAAGAGAGGAGGAGGAAGATGAAGTATCAAAGAGCCTCAGACATTTCGATACGGAAAACGGGTGCAGGAAAAGTGTTTCAGACTCCAGAGCTGCCGCGTGGGAAGAAGAGGAAAAGACCAAGTGCTGCCTCAGGTAATTTTCTTGTAAAGAATTTTCTTTTTTGTACAATGCAGCATGCTGATTACCAATTGTGATTTTGGATTACAGGTATCAAAGAGAAGAAGCAAAAATCCAAGCTTGGGTGAACCTCCAAAGTGCAAAAGCAGAAGCTCAATCAAGAAAGCTTGAGGTATTTTCTCTGGCCATTATTTGATTTGTGTTCTTTCTTTCTTCCAACATTTTATTGCTTCCTCTTCCAGCAGGGATTGTTTCTTTATTTGACCGGTAATTTTATTTTGGCATTGAAAATTTAATCAAGATAACGTAGACTTCAATCCACCCCTTTGGCTCTGAAATTTCCCACGCACTACTTTCCCATCAACGGGATATGTCCATGGACGCCAAATGTGACCTTATAGTATCAATTCATCCTTGCATTTCAGTCAAAGCGGGACTATTATAAGAATTGTGGTTGGAACTTCGAAGGCTTTGTCAGAGGCTTATTGCTGGCTTGGTCCTCCTCGAGCCACCAACTACAATTGGACACAGCTTCACTTCTCATTTGACCGCATCTTTTTTCTCAATTCAATCCAGCTATATCTACAGGCTTCGTCCTTTTTTATTTGTGCAAGTTATATCTGCATGCTTCACTCCTAAAAGAAAGAACTGAAAGTCATCATGCACATATTTTGAACTTTTTTTTTTGAAATCCGAACTTGGAAGCCCATGTGAAGTTCTAGCATTTAGAAAATCTTTGGGAAGTGGAATATTTACTTTACTTGGAGTGTCTCGTGCACAGAGCTTGGTTTTTTGGTCTGGTTGTAAAATATAATAATGGATATAATAAAAAAGAGGTGGCATGATTAGCTGCTTTACTTTTTTTCCCACTTATATTCTTCTTTCAGATTGTAAGGTATAGGAGTGCATGAAATTCCAGAATGAAGCACAAAGTATGCTGGCTACCTAACTGAATCTTGTGATACATATCAGACAGCACAAAGTATTCTTGTAAAAAAATATGTTTGGAATATAGCTTGTAAATTTACAATCTATTAGTTTTGATGTGCTTTGATTTAACATGCCTCTTGTATTGCCTCGTCTCTCCTTGATTGCCTGGATTTTACCACTGGAGTCACTGGAACTTTTCTGTTTTGGTCATCTAACCATATTCTGAAATGGCTGTTCAGGTGAAAATACAAAGGATGAGATCAAACTTGGAAGAGAAGTTGATGAAGAGAATGGCGGTTGTTCATAGAAAAGCTGAAGAATTGAGAGCAGCAGCCCAGCAGCAACACTCGGAGCAAACCCAGAAAGCCAGTGAACAAGCACAGAAGATTATGAACCGGCATAACCTGCATTTTCCTGGCCACAACTCGTGTGGTTGCTTCCCTTGCAATAACTTCCATTGAACTTGAAACAGAAAGACATTTTCGATTGTGCAATGTGCATTTGTAGTCCCCCAATGAAAGGAAGGCTATTTGTAGAGTAAAATGGATTGTCACTTTGTTTTCTTACACACACACTTGCGCTATGCCTCATCCAAGTTCTGGCTAAAGAAGTAGCTGAACCAAATAATTCAAATGATATGTCAAAAATCATGATGTTAATGTACTTATAAAGAAAATTTTCAAGTTCGCATACTAAATTGCTCATCGATGCTGATATGTAAGACATCCGTTTAATATAACAGTGTGAATTAAAAACGGAAATAATTTTTGTGAGATAGAAGACTTTTTTCTTCTCAAAATTTTATTTTTTTTAATAAAAAAAATCACAGCTTTGTACCTAGCAAGTTTCCAGATATGAAAACCAATATTTCCTCGTATGTTGTGACCAAACCGTTCACCTGACATTGTTATGTGGCTGAACTACATGTTCATCTACACGCTAGTGCAATCATACCAAAAGGAGACAAGCACTACAAGTTACTCTAAAACGAAAGAACGGACAAATCCCAGTATAGAACCAGCAGACCGACGCAAGTACCTTCGCAGGAGACAATGCTTACAGATGTGGTGTGGTCTATATCTTGCTTGTTTCATCTACTACTACGCTCTGATAGTTTTAAGTCTATTATTTTGGCTTTCTTTATTCTCTCCTTCCATAAAGGAATTGACTTGGCAGGCTTTTTAAGAGAAACAGCGGTGTCAATCCCCCCATCACCCGTTCATGTCAAGTGCAACGCAAGAGCAACCCCGACCCACCTGCATCTCGACTTTTCAGCACAGATTTAAGTTCCGTTCCAGTATAGTATTTTATACATTCTCGTTTCGTTTTGATCTAAATTCCTAGGTCGTTTTGGTAATTCTAAACTGCACCGTTTTAATGGTAATTTTATAATTTTCTTATGATTGAATTGTATTTTGTAAATCTCAAATCTAGATGGTATTTATATAATCTTCAATTTGTTGTAACTTTAAATATGTCCCATCATTTTTTTTAATCTTATTATTTTTAATAATTTTTTGACTTTTTATTTTTATTTTTTTGTTTTTTGTTTTGTCTGAACTCAAGTTTGTTATTTTTTTAATATTAGCTTTTGATACACACTTACATATACATGTATTTCTTTTATTAATTATCAATTTATATATATATATATAGCTAATCTCGAAATGTTACACCAGAACACATCAGTATTAAAATATTTTGTTCCAATACTTAAACCGAAATGATTACCGAAACAAAATTTAAAATATTGATTTTCAAATAACACAAGAAGTGAAGGCCGGAAAAGAGACTGTAAAAGGCCTTGCCTTGCGTACTTGGATGGATAATTAAGGGTGGGGGTCAGTGTTAAGTTCTAATTGGCAACTTCACACATGAGTAATGCTAGAGAGAAGCCATTATAACAGTACACACTTTGCACTCACTGCGTGGCTACTTTTAGTTGATTGTTCCCAATACTTACTTGGGGAGATGTGTAGTCTAGATGATACCACATCATATGTGCAAAATAGATGCTCCCAATAGTGACTTCTATCTATATTTATTCTTAATTTTTAAATATGATCAAAGGATCCTCTTCTTAAAACAAAGGAATAAAATGTATTGCAACATTTCCGCGTACTATCAAAATGTGTACACCTTATTGTGAACTTTCTAAAAAGCCACCAATGGCAATTGGCAAAATCCTTCAGTCACGAAACTCATCCATGAATCCTTGATGGAAGTCTGTCAGACGAGAGACGATGGCAGGAATCTTATCCTCTTGAGGGAGTATTGTGCACCTAAAATGCCAGGTGCCAGGTACCTTTCACAAAGCATCACAACACAAATAACTGTTAACGAGGACAAAATTTGAGACCCACGCCAATAAAAGCATCTTTTCATTCGATAATTTCCATCCTCTTAACTAACATATGTTCAACACTTTGCACTCTGAACTACCAGGATTGACAGACTGTACCCACCAACCGATGGATGGCACACTCGTTCAATTCTGACAATTGAGATGGATGAAAAATAATAACTTTGTACATGTGGAAAGATCGGATTTTAATTGCTAATGCACATTATAACTTTATAGGTAGTTATGTCAAATTCAACAATCAAATGGTCACAAAAACCATGTTTCTTTTCCCATCCTTTTCTGGATCTCTCTTATGTCACACTCAAACTAATGATACTTGGAAATTTATGACAAAGCCACTATTGAACGACATGAACTGATGAACAGCATCTAAAAGATTGGCATGTGGTTACGATTTGGTTTCCATCACTAATTAAAGAGGGAGGAAAAAAAAGGCTATTTTGATGTTCATGACCTGTTGATTTGCCAATAAAACCAAAACTTCCAATAGACTCATCAGCAGTCACAAACAACGCTAATCCACATCCTAGAGTTCCAATAATAACTAACCTGTCCAAAGCCAGAACCAGGAACAACAACAATTCCTGTGGCATTAAGAAGGCGGTGACAATAGAATGCATCCGGGGCTATATCAACAGCCTCTGCTGCTTTAATGGCCTTTTGAGGCAGGTAAATGCGGGGAAAGAGATACATTGCCCCTTCTGCTTTGTTGCATGATACTCCTTCTAGATTGTTAAATGCATCTTCTAGTGCCTGTTTTATATGAGAGAGAGAGAGAGAGAGAGCATAGTTAGTCAATCTTTCTCAAATATCCTTTTGGCACTAAGCTTTTCTGAAAAGATTAACATGGAGGTAACATCTAACAGAGATGATCAATTATCTATGATAATATAATAATTTTGAAAGCATTAGCATTTAGAGAGCTTGCTCTTGTTCATTCAAGTCGTCTTCTTCTCCATGTTGTTGGATATTTGTCTACCTTGCAAATATTAGAAGTCTTTTAGTTTCTCTAATACGTCTTTTGGTTTATTCCAACTCATGCTCTTTTAGTTTTGTAATTAATGAACGAATCCATAAAGGTTATTGAATTGTAGAGGAAATTGTAACCTCTAGCTAGGCATTTTTCATGTATACTTTCTGTGTACCTGGGCTTTGCCTATTTCTATGAATACAATATCTTTGATTACCTATAAAAAAAAATGTAGAGGAAATTAAAACGCTGATAAGTTATGACTTTTGATGGGTAGAATTACTTTTGACACACCGTACAAGGAGCTCTTGGTATTTTATCCATTCAAGCAAAGTAAAAAATGTTTCCATTTACAAACATACAGACACACTGAGGGTAAGTAGAGAAAAAACTAAGGAGCTCAACCAAATTTTAGAGATCAATGTGCTAACATTGACATTCTTAATGGTTCAGTTCATAGCATAATGCCTCGAGGTATGTTAACTTGTTATATATGTTATTTTTAATCTAAGAATTTAAGTATTCCTATACATCAAACAGATTTGTGACTGTCAGTCAAGAAACACTGCAAACAAGACAACCTCAGAAATAGCATATATAAGTTTTTGGACTATTACGAATGCATATAGGATTCTTCTCCTTTGTCAGTGCCAGGCACAAGTTTCCACATGACTATGCATGTGGAAACTTGCATAGAATTAGTTGACTACAGTTAACCAACCTTTGCACGCCTTGCCAATGATGCCAGAATTCCTTCTTTCTCTGCGCTGAACGATTCATATGACTCATCGCCTACCTGCATGCATCCATTTGGTTTCATTTCTAGAAGTGAATTTGAAATACAGTTGATATTGTAAGAGGAAAAAAAACTGACTACTTTAAGGTCAAACAACACACCCTGCAAATTTAAATGATATATCATGGTCGAATCAATTCTGATTCAGAAGGATTGAGGTCTCACGACTCATGATCAAGAACCAACGTTCCCAAGTTAAAACTTTCTGACCTGGTCTGATCCAATCCTCTTAAGAAGCTTAAAGGTGAAGAGAACTAAAAACACAAAGAAGCAGACAAAGACCACTAATTTAAAGAGGCAAAAAATTAACCTTGGGAGGGCTCATGACAAGGCTTGCAAGAATTTGACCAGAGATATTAGAACAAAGATTTACAGATGCCATTTTGTATATTTGTTCCCGTACGTCAGCATTGAATCCAGTGACCTCCATGTAACCTCCTCTTTTTCCACACTCCCCATAGTAGCCTGAAGGCAGCATAGAAAAACGTGCTTCTTAAACTTGAATCTAATGTTTTACAGAAGCTCCTCACCTATTTTCTCAATTAGTTTTAATTGAGAAATCCAACTTACCTTTAGAGACTGACTGGAAAGATACGAGGGAAAGATCCTCTTCACCATACCCCATAGACCGAGAAATCTTCTTGAACGAGTGGAACGTCTTCTCTGGAACGTAAACGTTTTCCTGATATACCTGTATATTTTATTCGACATTAGATCTTACTTTGACATAGTAATTCACATCCCCAAGTTAAGTGGCATGACTTCAAAAAAGTAAAGAGAGTCAATAAAGCACCGTAAGAAAAATCAGTTCCTCGAAAGCCCTTCTTAAGTTATATCACCAACCTCATCTGCCAGTAGAACAAGCCCTTCTTTCTTGCAGAACTCCACAATGCCCCGCTGGTTCTCCTCGGCAAGAACCTTCAGGCATTACTTAAAATCATCTCATGTAGCATGGCCAAAAAGTATGCACTTATTTTCCCATCAAAGCAATCTCTTTTACAAGAAATTCAAAACACCTTGCACTAAAAAATTTCTTGCTTAAAACCTATTTATCGCTTACCTGCCCTGTTGGATTGCCTGGATTTATAACAACCAAGGCCCTAACTATGACACCCTTGGACTTGGCATTGTCCAATTGCTTCTCAAGCTCAGATACTTCAAGTCCCCATCCTGTTGCTTCGTCAAGATAGTAAGGAACCTGCAATTAAGGAAAAGAAGCAATACTTCAACATTGAAAGAATATTCATGAAAGAGTAAATCCCATCTCTATTTTCCAACTCCAAAGCAACCAAGTCAGGTCAATTTTTATACCTACTGTACAAAAAGATATAGGCCATTAGCCAACAAAAAGTTAGTAGTTGAATGCAACTAATCAACCAGTTGACTAAGTTAGAAGTTTACCAGTGTGCCACCGTGAAGAGCAATTGAAGCAGAGTACAAAGGGTACTGAGGAATGGGACAGAGAATGCCATCCTTTTCGGATCTTATTAGTAATTGCATCATCGCGTGGACCTGTTAAGACATGAAACACAACCTGTTATGATGTATTTTTTGGAGATGGAAAAGACTAGAATTTATAAAAACAAAAAGTATCTGAGCTTGAAAGTAACCGCTGGGCTTGCACCATCTGTCAAGAAAATATCATTTGGATCAGCAGGAAAACCATCACGAGCTTCAATACCAGCAGCAATTGTATCACGTAATCCCTTAATACCCTGAAGGTGCAAAGGAAAAGAATAGCAGTTATGACATCCCAACATGGACCACGAAAATAGCATCAAATTATCCCTCAAACTTCTCTGGGGTGAACAGTGTGATCAGTACCTGACTGTGACTATAAGCACCAGTTGCCCTTCCTGGTATTTGATCCAGAATCTGCCAAGCACGCTCTACAGCATCTGCACTGCAACAGGTCAGAAGGAGAACCGTAAACAACAGACCTTAGTTCTCAAAGAAAGGCTAAAAATCTACCACAATAACTGTAAACAACAGAGATTAATTCTCAAAGAAACATTATAGAGGTTGCTCTAAAATTAAAAGGAGATTTGGAGAACCAGGGTAAAACACAAGGCAAAACACAACCAACCAACACAAGATTTGATAATTGGTTTCTAGGCAGGCAACAACATTTGGAGTATTTAGACCCCGTAATACTAAGTTCAAATGGTATCACTATCATCAGCTGTCTACTTAATTTTTGTAGACAGCAGAAATTCATAGGCTAGATAAACGACATTTTGAATAAATGAAGAAAAGATTCATGGTGACAGACCAAAATATAGAAGTCATATATCTATTAAGTGTTCTAGCAAGTATATAGCATCCTAGAATAGCCACATTGCATATGTAAACTTTTATTACCTGAACAGACCCTGCGTTTCACTTCTGTCCAAAATAGCAGGATGGTCGCACAAGGAAAGAACCTAAACAGTGATGATTTAGGAATAAAATGAAGTACTCATTTAATTGTACAAGGTTTAGTGCTTTGAAGCACATTATTTCAGTGAACAAACCTCTCTGAAAAAGGTTATTGGCTCCTGACCAAGAGATTGAGGATTTCCTATGTTGCAGTAAAGTATCTGTATAAGATGAATGCAAGTCAGTACCGCAAACACAATACTTGCCTTAGGAACTAGACATTGAGGCGTCAAATTTCAAAGGTGCATATTTATTTGGAGATTGTGGCTAGAGAGTGAATCAAGCAAGAGGTGCTTCTTGTATTTATTCCCTAGAGAAATCCAAATATGCTGCTTTTGATATTGCTCAATTAGTTTTTTTTTAAATGCTATTTTCTATCAGAAGGAAACAAAACCTATTTTCTTTCAAGTACTACTACTCAGTATTTATTCCTTATAGATGTTGCTATTCAAATAATATCCACATGTTAGATACTTCCTAGCTTGTCATCATGAATGCCAAATCATTTTCTTCTACTTTAGTTGAAAGAAATTTATCAGCAATCAGTCGCTACCTATTGGTAACAAGACAAAATAATATTTATTGAAGCGTTGAAAAAGAGTTATGGCAAGGAAATTTAGTTTACCCCAGGCAGGGAAACATGTAATACCTAAGTAAAGAAACTTGCATTGGAAATAATATGTAAGAGAGAAGAACCATACCTCATCAAAGGGATGTGAGCCTGGTTTACCCTGTAACTCTTGTTGTAGCGTCTGCGGCAAGAGGACAACACAAATAATGCTTAGTGAAAAAAATGTTGGATTATAGAAATCACATGAATCGGGTTAAGAAAAACCAAGCTCCTTATACAAGATCTAGAAAAAACTGACACACTTTTCTTTTTGATAAATAACTTATCCTAGGAATTGTAAGCAATATGGCTTGCCCTATTACCTGAGCAAGGGTGACAATCTCACCACGGACAGCATACTCACATTTGAGAACCTGGGAAAAGTAACACTTTAGTAATGACTAGTCATATCCAGAAGATAAACATATTTTGACCACTAGTTTCTTTCTTATGCACTCAAAAAGGAAGTATATTTTTCTTGGTCCTCTGTATTAGCTTTTTCTCCTTGGTCCTCTATATCAACTTTTTCTCCAATTCTTTAACTTTTTAAGACTTCAACCTGTATACAATGATTCCTTCTACAGGTATAGTATCTCTCATACTGCTAGAGTGATTTCTTTTTTATATTTTCTAGCAAATTACCCAAACATTAAAAAACTAAAAAAAAATAATACTGATAAAAACAAGAGCGGACTACCTCTTGTTCACTTGTCAAGTTTATTTTTCCTAAACCTTTGGAGTTGGGTGGGGTTTGGGGGAGGGGGGATTTGAAAGGGTCAGAATAGAAAAGTAACTAAGAAATTATGCTTTTCCATAAACCTTGCATATACTCGGCCATCGTTGCAGAGGGCTCCTGGACTAAGTCCAAGTAACGTTCAGTATATATGAACTAGTTTCAATCAGATTCGCTAGAGAAGTGAACTCGTTGCAATCAGTTGGGTCAAATTATATTATAAGCAATCAAATTTAAATAACAAAATAGCCCAAGTAAACCTAGTAATGAAAGATATGCATACAGTGCCATTGGTGCAAAATAAAATACAATCACAAATAAGAAAAATCTCTATAGTAAAGGTTTTCGGTGAAAGCGAACACGTCCATGAATGCTCAGCAAGATTGGAATTAAGAGATCAAGCATCCATCAAAGTTAAATTCGGCAAACCCAGAAGCAACGACATAAAGAAAAAACCCAAGTACAGAATCATTGAAATCAGAAACGTTAACGATGTATAGTAGAGAAAAAGCAATTAAACAGTGGATCCTAGTTGGTCTAACGCATTAGAGAATTAAAGAAGACGAACAGCAAGACCTTGGGGTTAATGGTATCAAGGTTGACAGGAGGAGCAGAGGAATTCGAGGAAGCCATAGAAGAAGTGGAATCGAGAACAGTAGAAGACAGGAATCGTGACTGGGTCGCCGAGAGAGGACGCTGCAGCAGCTGTTTCAGATGGTGAAAGGAACGTACGAGGATAATGTTCCGACCGGCTCTGTCGCTCACGAATTTCCGCATCATTTCTCGCTATTTATAGGCGCTCGTAGATATGGGTTCGATGATCCTGGCAAAGTACTTACTTTTGGAGAGCGACTCAAATCAAACACAGACGTGCGGTGCGAAGATTGAGGATTTCTTCTATAGCCACCTGACTATCTCTGAACGCGTGCTGTGTCTAACGGCTCCTACAGCTTTACTTTGCGTGCGAGCTACTGCGCTCTTGATTTCGGGTATTGCTATATCACACTCTACTATTCATCACACTCTCCACACACTTCACACAGTTTTTTTTTTTTTTTTTTTCACCCCAGCACGTGCTGGGGCTGCTTCATACAGTAGTGTGTGAAGCAGATTTATTCAATAGTTAAGGTATTGCTATATCACACTCTACTATAAAATACTCGTATTTTATAGCCCTTTCCATGCGACCAAAAGGGGTGACTGACTTCAATGAAAGTACGTCTTTTCTTTCCTCCTTTCGTTGCTTGTACGAAAATTTTATGTAGCGGATCGTTATCTCCTCTTATTAATAACATTGGCAATGGACTAGCCAAATGTCAATACAAGTCCAAACTTTAGCTAGATGTGAGAAAAAGTTTCCACATTAGACTAGCCAATAGTCCAAAGCTTAAGACTTGATGAATAGTAAATCTTAAGTCATCTCCAAACATGGCTAGCTACTATTCACAATGGAAAGTAATATTTAATTATTTAATCACTTCCCTCTCTCTTTGAATGGTAAAACATACATGGCATGCACATTATTTCTATTGATTGATAAAGTAGACACATTATTTCTACAAAGCATGAAGATTTAAGAAATATATAAATTGTATTTGCAAAAAATAAAAATAAAAAAAATAAAAAAATATAATATAATATTATTATTTTAACTTTATAATAGCTAGTCCAATGTGGACTCAACTAGTAAAAAATTGATATTATAGCCAAAAATTAAGATTCTAGCTAAACTTTAGACTTGACAATGGCTAGACCATTGCCAATACTCTAACCTCAACAAATTTTGACCAAAATTTAGTTAAGAAATTCATTTTTATAAATTTAACTAATTACTTTTCAATAATATCAAATAACATGTTTAACAAATCTATCACTATTTTATTAAAATATTAATTTTAATATTTTTATTTATTTTAATTTTAATTTTAATATTTATTTCTTATTAAAAAAGTACACGTGTTGATTCTAATTGTAATTTATCATACAGTTGGTAGACTTTCTTGCATTGAACTTAAATCTTCATACAAAAGTTTTTTATGAACACCAAGAACTATCCTATCAATGACAGTAGCAAAAGAACATTCAGAACACTCAAAGACCATTCAGACTTCATTAAGCCCTTTTTTTTATTGAGGAAAATGTGCATAACTTAATACAATCATATGATGTATAGCATAGCTGAGAGTTGAGTTTGATGATAGAAAGAGATAAGGCAGGCGAACAATGTCAATCCAAAAGTTGACAAAAGGCATGACTAATCATTCCTGGATGCCACATAGATACAGATGAGTGCGCAAAATGGAGTCCATGGCCATGCGTGGGATGGGAGCATTCCCATGTTTCTCAATGCTCTATTTTTACTTTTTTTAGACACTGATCTTTCAAAAAACCATGGCCAACATTCTTTCTCGACAAGCATCAGAAACCCACGGCCAGAAAATGGAGGCCATCCCTGCAAAAGGAAGCTATCCAAGAAAAATGGAGGCCAGAAACCCATCCATGCTTGTCTCTCAGACTCCGTGAAGGTCATCCCAAAAAATAGAGTCGACAGACCAGAAAAAAGAAAAATGGAGTGGCTACAGTGGCAATTGTAGGAGTCGACAGCGTTCGGCAGTTGCAGCTGTTGGAGTTCAAATGAAAGAGAGGAAAGCAGAGCACAATTTTTCTCCAGTTTTCCTTCTTGCGTGGAAGAGTAGAGGTAGCGGGAAGGAATTTTATTCTCAAAATAATATTTAGCCAACCTCTTGGACTAGATTTGGCCAGCCAAATAATTTAGGTTATAATGCTCATTTGTTGAGTGTGTTACAGTGATTTATTATGTACTTTAGTTAAATTTTAGTCAAATTTTAATTTTATTAAACTCACTACTAGTTTTCTTATTCAATTATTATAATTTTTATAAATTTTTATATAAAATATAATAAATAATTTAATTTTTTAAAATTTTAAAATAAAATTAATATTAAAAAATTATATTCTAATAATATTTTATTCAACTTTCAATAATTTACAAAATACTGGCAGGTATTTAATTACTGGTTGTCTGCCTTTTCCACGCTAACTATTTTTATTATTATTTCATTGCCTATAATGAGTCACTGACAATCACAATGTAAAAATAAAAAAAGGCTGTCTTTTCAATCCACTCATTATTAATCGTGAAAAATGCTAAAAGTTTTAATGTATGATATAAAGAGAGATTGCTCAAAAGAAGGAGAACCAAAAAATTAAAAAAATTAAATGAACTTACTAACAAATCTTGGTGTCAGAAAATAAAAATATGAAACATTGTTTCCTGTACTACAAAGGGGTACGTACGCCTTTTTGACGCAGCAGTTTTTGTCTTTTGAAGATCAGAAGGACGCATCATAACTCACATCTGTTTCTGGTAACCAATCACTACCCTGAATTAAGGAATCCACAGTGAATTTGCCAGCCTCATCTGACGTTAGAGTGGGCTTGAAACCAACCCATTTAACCCTTTTATCTACAATGGATCCAGGCCCAGCATTTTGGTACTCTGCATAGAAGATGGTGCTGGGCGGTTCAACATTGGTGACCCATGACATCCACCCTAATGGATTCAAGAATGACTCAATTTGGGACTGCATAATAACTGTGGTGGAGAAGTTTTTCCAAGGCCGGCCGAGGTAAGTTGAAGCTGTGAGATCATCCAGCGGAGTGAACAAACATTTCTGGATTGAAATGCCACTATTTTGATTGGGGTCCTTCTTGCCCTGAGCCGTGATGGTGTTGAACTGGTTGGGTAGGGGCTGCCTGGGCTGGATGATGCAGCTCTGGAAGACCACGGCAGCATTGCCGAAGATGAAGTCGATGGTGCCGGTAATGTCACAGTCACGGTAGAACTGGCGGTTGGAGTGGGCGTAGAGGGTGTCCTGGAAGGCATCAAATGAGCACCTGTAAAACACCGAGCGGTCGGAGCCAGACCGGAATGCCACTGCCTGGTGCTTTTCAGCACCAGCAGTGTTAATGAACCCCATGTCTCTTGCAATGAACCCTCTCCCCGCAACAGCTGCTCATCATCACATAATGTTCCATGCAGGTAATTAGTACTCATTACTCATTATTAATTCCTAGCTAGCATAGAAAGTCCAGTAATTTGAACGTAAAAACACCAAACATATCCATCCATTTCAACCCAACTAGTTAATGGTTTACGAGACTAGTCTTTATGGAAGGGACTCACAAGCCGATCGTTTTCAATTCGGCACAAGCCTTTGGGATCATTAAAGAAGAGTAGACATGATACATAACATGCAAGTGGGGATCGAATTGGTGTTTCGATGCTCAGCATAACTAATTTGTTTTTTTTTTCAATGATCTAGGTTTAAAAAAAACAATAGCATGGTCAATATATAAAACATCTTTGTTGGAATAAATGTCATTCGTTACAAAGTAGCCCAACCTGACCGATCACAACCAATCAAAAGGCCATTTCACATATAATATATAATCATATTAAATGCCATTTGCAGGCCTTGAGGGTAGCAATGCATTAATTATAATCAATTAATTAGGTAATATAATGGGCCACATGAAAATATATAATATTAATGTAGATTAATGTAAACCAGACAGCTGACACATGGTGGGGTACCGACATTAATCCACAACACCAACAGGGAATCGGAACCAAAGGCATCATCGATTTTATTAATAAATATGCTTTGAATGTCGTGGTGGGCAACAAAATAGCAAAACTGGGTATCGGATTTTAAGGTAAGAGTGGCGCATCCATCCAATTCACATGGTTACTCCTAAACCATGTGGTTTCCTTGACCCTATCGGCAGATTGATCAGAACCCCACTTGGCCTGCTGTCTGGTACGCGTGTTCTTCTAATTAAGCTGGAAGCTTCCCATGGCTGCAGATGGCACATGGGTTTCGCTATCAAATCCGGAGCGCATGCACACTGCCGTGTTGCACGGCAAGCACATAGGACAGAGAACTAATTATGTTGCGAGCATTATCAATATCACCCATATATATATGCACGGTACCTATATATATTAATTGGTACCGTCTCGGTAAAATTTCGAAACAACATTCTTCCAGATGATGAGCATTAGTACCATTACGCGGATTAAACTCATGTACTAACTATAAATGCATTATTGCAGATGAAAATGAATCAAACAAAATAATTAAGCATTAATTAGTTATCAAGCAGAACAAGGATATGTCCATTAACTAGAAATCTTTTCTTACGGGTATGTTTGGTTTTTACCTTAAGCGAAAAATGTGATAATCAAGGCAATTAAGGTGGTCGGGGTAAGATGTATATATACTTACCGAAAGTGGCAGTGGAGAAGGTGGGAGTTCCGTCCACGAAGTTCAGGCTGCCAGAGACAATGGTCTTCGTCTTGCCATCCCCATACATCATCACATTCCACTTGTTCTTGTCCAATATCACGTTCTCCAAGTATTTTCCTTCCTTCACATATATCACAAATCTCGTTTCGCTCTTCTTTGGCACCGCATCCACCGCTGCTTGTATTGTCTTAAAGTCCCCACTTCCGTCCTGCGCCACCGTCAGATTCACCGTCCCATTGCCCTCCTTCAGTAACCTCCGGTCACCGTGGCTAACCCAATCCGGAAATTCCCCTTCGAACCCAAGCATCCTCCTCCGATGGATGGGAGTGTTAAAGTCGGCTAGTAAACCGAGAATCTTGGCCACAATGGCCAAACTATTGCTAGCAAACTCGGAGGAGTTCTGCATGGCGGTTTTTACATCTTCAAGAAGAGTGGAGTTGAGTTCTTGGAGAGCGTCCAAGCAGGTTTCTTGGTCGGTGATGGTGGTGGTCAGCCACGTTTTCATGTCATTGATTTTGGCCGTTGTTAAGAGCTTATCGCCCCGACCAACTTCCATGGATGAAATTGAGTCATTGAGATAGTCCACCGCATCATCGAAAACGCTTTGGCAGACTTCTAGAGCTTCCTTAACTCGGGCGTCATTGGTGCTAGCATTGAGCTTGGACGGTAACTCGTTGGCGAGCTTGGACAGCTCCTTGATGGCGACTTGCAGAGAGAGCTTAAAGAGGACCTCCGGGTCGGTGGTGTTGGTGGAGTCCAGGGAGGAGATGCTGGAGTAGCACGAATCTGGATACACAGTCACGTTGCACACAGCTTTGAGTGACGCAGCCGGGGTCAACTCGGTGGCGGGAGCCGAGTTGGAAGAGGGCGATGAATTACGCTTGTGAATCAAGGTTCCGGCAACAGCTCCGATGATCACGGTCAAAAGGACGACGGAAGAGATAACGAGGATGATGAGACGTCTGCGAGTCCTTTTCCGGAATGCTTGCTCTTCAATCCCATCTACCTTGCCATAGCCCTTGAAGGACGCGATCGAATCCATTTAAGATTGATTTCTTTTTGCTAAGAACAGCTTTGGGGATCTTCTGTAGTTTTATATATAAGTAGGGGCTGTAAAATGTGCGATTAGATGACAGTGATGACACAGACAAAAAGCTATTTGTGGTTTTGGAAGGCTTGATATTCCATCTTTCTTCGATGCTTCTTATCCAAGAGTACTGGGTACTTTCGATATTAAAAATATCTTAAAATATTTATAAATAATAGTGAAAGAAAAATTCCATGGAACGGCCCGGGTGCGTAATAAGCCTCGGGGTGCCATTGAACTCAAAATGTCACTTTACTTGAGATCAACTCAGAGGTATTTTGTTATGAATAAATTTAGAGAAAATATATTTGCAATCGTGAATTGTGCAATCGTCGCATAATCGTTTTAAAAAAAGTGAATAAAACATGGGATCCACATGAAAAAAAATTAAATTTTTAATAGTAGACCCCACTATTTTTTAAAACGATTACGCGGTGGTTGTATACTTCACGGTTGTATGTATAATTACTCATAAATTTATCATCATTTATTTTTAAAAGGAAATTGGGAGAGCTTAGGGTCAAAAATTTTCAAATAAGAATATTTTTAAAGAGTAATGATATCCACCTAACGTATTTCATAATATATTTTATAATATATGTTATAAAATAGATAAATAATTTGTATAAATTACAAATAGACAAGTTTCGTGCAAAATTTTATGTGTATAATAGTGAAGTAGGTTGAGGAAATCTAAGAATAATTATGTTGTCAAACTTGTTCCCAAACAATTTTGTCAATGAATGGTAGGTAATCATTGATAAAATTTAGAAGTAGATCGTAACGTTCCTCTTTGTCACTTGTAATTTTGAATCCTTTTACGTACAATATTTTTCATAATTCTTTATACAATCTCATTTTAAATGAGAAATATTTTTATAAAGTAACTTAACAAACTAACAACATTTATAAAAAAAGAATACCCTTAATTTAAAACATAATTGATAATTGCATAAAACATTATAAAAAATATATATACAATTATCATTAATACATAGGATATAACAAATAAATACCTAGTTATGATCTAACTAATCAAAATTTCATCTTAATAAATCAGTTTTCATTTTTCTTTTCGAGCAATGATAGCACCACATAATATATTTCACAATACATATTATGAAATAAAAATATTTTTATAAAATGATATTATTTTTATAATACATTTTATGAAAATAATTTTCTTTTAAAACATTATCGTGTCAAGTGTCGTAAGAAATAATGTCGAAATACTTGATTTTCAGAATAGATATTATGTCCCATCGATGTAATAGAATAAGGCCTCATTTGTTTTTATAATTCTTTTCAATTCATTTCATCTAATAATTACTACTTTTCTAAATTATTATACAAAATAAAATAAACAATTTAACTTTTTCAGATCTCAAAATAAAAATAATATTAAAAAATTATATTCTAACAATATTTTATTCAACTTTTAACTTTAATCTTAACTCATCTCATTTACAAAAAAAACAAGACCTAAAAAGGAGAAACTTGTAAAAAAAAAAAAAAGTAAAAAAGAGACGAGAACGAATAATAGAGTATATAACAATTGTTTTTATAAAAAACAATATTGTTATATTCATTCTATATATAATGAGTAATGTTACATATAGTCGTGAAATGTGTAAGTATTGAACAATTATTTGAAAAAGAATAGAGTCTACTATTAAAAAAAAAAATTATGTGAGTCTAGTATTTACTCATTTTTTTATAAAGATTACGTAACACTTACACATTCCACGATTACAAATATCATTTCTCATATATAATATCCACCTTTGGAGAGGGCTAGCAGCTAGTTTTGATTTTATTTTTATTTTTAATTTCCACGGGCGTACGTTGTAAACATTATGGTTGGCATGATGATTAAACACGGTATAGTAGACTACAAATACTTTATAATGGACCGATAAAAATGTATACATATATATATATATATATGGCTATTGGTTGATAATATTGAAAAAGTAGACGCGTCAAATTACATTTATAATTCGTGATGTGGTCAGACGCGGATGCTACACCAAATTACATGCACTTGTCAACTCTTGATAGTCTATATGTAAATGCATGCCCCCGGCCACCACATACATGACTTCTTTTTAATTATTTTAATGATGAGCTCCGTCGGCCAATTTTTAAAAGGGAAGCTAGCTAGCTAGCTGCATGGTTGTCATGTCCAACCGTAGGACCGGCCTGCATTGCTGTATTTCATGAACAAGTAAAACCTACACACCCAAAACGACCATTTCCTTCCTCATGTGCTTATTGCTTAATTTGTTTTGTCCCCCCATATTATATATAGACATTAGATAGACCTTAAAATAATATGTTTGTTGCCGGAATGTACGTAGCATGCATATTATATGTTTTTAAATATATAGAACTAGTTTTCTGTAGATCATGTGTGTATATATATATATATATGCATCACCTTTTCTGCACAAACCAACATCGATCGTACGTACATATGGCTCTTCGATCCAGAATGATCATTAATTCCAACTCCTGATCATGCCTTTTCATTCTAATATAACATCTCTTGCTCATGTTTAATTTGGGTATTGATCGATTCATATATTTCATTAACTATCACATGCTGTACCTGTAATTGACATATTTCACATGACCACCACCTACTCGAATAACCTGTAATAGATAAGAGGACACAATTGGGTACCCAGAAGAACTTCGATGTCTAAATTAGAGAGATGTTATCTCAATATAAGTTATAAGTTATAATAATCACTTAATTATTTGTTACCTTCAAGTGTTATTTATAGAGGTGCTGAGGAGGTAGATAACCATTAAATCAAAATATTCATATTGAATAATTCCTTAATAAATGGACGAGATAACTATCCTGATCTATTAGCGTTATCATATGATCACACAGTTCATGTCATGTGCTCTCGGGCCTGTAGGTTGAATCTGTCCTCTAATCGTGGGCTTATTGCCATAGGACGTTAACGTCCCTTCCAATACCGATGCATGTCTAGCCTGTGTACGTACCGACTAACACTTACGGTTTACATTCATCAAGTAGTACTACTCGATGAAGTAGTACTACTTCATCAAGTAGTAGTACCGTAAGCTTGCAGTTCGGTTGTAGAAGTTGAGTTTTTTGTGGTACGTTCATGCCTAATTAAAATATTATCTACTGATCTTTAATTAATAATTTAAGATGATAAACTATTTATCAAACGATCTCATGAGTACTACTTTTTAATTATAAGAGATACAAGCCTGCCAATAATTAGATCAACGTGACCATTTGCAATATCAGCACCATTAATCTTGGAAAAGATGTTGCCTGTCATAATTAATTGGCTAATTGATCAGCATCTCTACCCACCCGGCAACGATGCTGGCACAAATTGTGAAAGCTGATTATTTTTTCTTTATTGACATGCTCCACACTATGTTTTTGTAGGTAGGTAGTAATGCCAGTACATAAAGATCAAAGCGCGAAGGTCTCTTTCAAATACTTGTGTGTGTGTGTATATATATATATATATATATATAAATGATAGTTATAGTTGTGAGGACGTAAGCGCTGTGCAATCACTTAAAAAAATGAATAAATATGAGATTCACATAAAAAGAAATTAATTTTTTAATAGTGGACTTCACTCTTTTTCAAAGCGACTGCATATCACTTATGCATTCCATAATTATATGTAGCATTATTCATATATATTTATTGTTAGTATATTTCAAATATTTCGTTGAAAGTATTGGTTGGATGAGATCAATTAATTAGATGGGTCAAGTGATGATCTTTACATTTGGATGGATCCATATAGCAACGTCCAAACATATATGTGCCGATGCGAAAAGCTGGCTTCATACGCGTAACCGGCAATTACGCCAACACATGATCCTCTCAAGATCATCATCATCCACATGATTTCCAAGTTTTTAATTGTATATTGAAGCAGTTCTGCATTTATTTTATTTACATTAATTATGAACAAGAAATAAAAATATGAGCTCGAAAGTGCATGCGTACAAACATATCTTAACAGTCTATCAGCCCAAGTCTATGTTCTACGGTCCAAGCCCATTGAAAATTCATAAAAACCGCAACAAATTATTCGCAAAACAAAAACAAAAACCAACACTTCCAAGTTTCAAATCAGGAGAATACGGAAAACTAGTGGAACCCAGTACTGTCAGCGAGGAAGCTCCAAACTCCAAAGAATGTAATTACCTTGGGCCTCGGAAGCATTAGCTGTCACCTTGAAACCCTTCTAGCTCACCACCGTCTTTGAGGTTCCAGCACCAGCTCCAGTAGTACTGTTCTGATACTCCCCGCAGAACAATGTCCGAAGCGCAAAGTCCCGTTTCACATGTGCCATCCAGCAGGGTCAATTACATCGCTTATCGATCCATGACTGCATGATAACGGTCCTATAGAATCTCTTCCATGGCCTACCAATTACAAACGTGGGGACGCTGCTCTTGTCTGGTTGCAAATCAGAAAAGGCTCCAATCCTGCTTTTTTAAATTACAATTCGTGTACGTGTTTTGGTTTTGGTCAGTTCGACCCTGTCCCGTGACCATGTTCTTTTGTCCTGAGTTTGGGCGTCGCACATGGATGTCACTTTCTAATTACTAGTATCCGCGGCATTGCATCAGTAAAATGACGAGGTCAGACGACCCAACCAGGAGAGCTACAGCTTGGTGCTTTGATGGACCCGCTGTGTTTTGAATTTGAAAGGTTATGTTTCTGGCTAGAAATCGTTCACCAACAGCAGCTGCAGGCACAAGGAAATTTGAAATGTTGATTTTCATTAATACATCATTTTTTTTTCTAATGTATTAATCAATCTAATTTATTTATGGAATTTGCAAGCAGATATAATTCATCAAATAAACAAACAGATAACCATTTACGTGCTATCAACCGCATCATAAATGGTTATATCTACAGCCTCCCATGCATTCAAGAGCTGCATGCAGACGGTGATGATTATCAGTACTTCAAAACTTCAAGTAGTAGGTGCTAATTCGTGGCTTTTATGTTAGCAGCAGCTCAAAGCTTTTTTAATGGATGATAATATTCACTATTCAGCGCTATATACCCACGTACATATAATTATTCGTGAAATTATAGCATGCCCAAAGCTTTGGCTTAGGGTAGGGACCGAAAGGCCCATAACCATTACCATTTATGGTCCAACGACGTGTAATCACATTTATGGTCTGGTCTCACCCGTTTGTAAACTTGTATCACTCGAGCTACAGAGATCATCGAGTTATATATATAAAATTAGAATTTTTATATCTATAGTTCATCTTCCTATCTAATCACAATAATAATTAAGGTATGCATACATATATAGTGATCTTAATTAAGCTAAAGAAAAAAGCTTAATATATATATATATCTAATTAAATAAAATGGAACCATGGAAAGATTAATTTATGTATCCGAAATGCAGTCGCGCTAGCTCTCTGAAGGCATGGAGTTCATGCCAGATTAACACACTTACGCACGCATACATGATCTTACATGATCAAATAATCAAATTCATAGTACTAGAGATCAATTTCCGCATAAATACTCAACCAGCCGATGCTACATACTACATGATCACCACCATTATTGACGGTACAGACCGAACAAATGCATGCATACAGGTTTACAAACCAAGAGAATAGGGGAAGCCAGTGGAACCCAACCAACTACTGCCAGCAAGGAAGTTGCCCGGAGTGTAAGCTCCGGCCTCGGAAGCGCTTGTTATCACCTTGTACCCCTTCCAGGTCACCCTCTTTGAGGTTCCTGCACCAGCCCCGGTGTTCTGATACTCCCCATAGAACAATGTGTCCAGCGCGAAAGTCCCGTCCCAAATGTGCCATCCAGCAGGGTCAATTACATCGCTTATCGACGACTGCATGATCACTGTCCTTGAGTATTCCTTCCATGGTCTCCCAAGATAAGTCCGGAAGTTGCTCTTCACTTGTTCCAAATCGCTGGTGGCTCCAATCCTACTTTTTTGGATTACAATCCCGGTGTTTTGGTTAGGGTCCGTTCGGCCTTGTGCTGTGACCATATTCTTTTGTCCCGAGTTTGGGCGTCGTGCATGGATGTCACAGTCTTGGAACACCACCGCGGCATTGCCGAATATAAAATCGACGGTTCCTGCCACTAGGCAGTTCACGAAGAATTGGCGGTTCGAGTGTACGTAAAGGGTGTCTTGGTACGCAAGCATGTCGCATTGGTAAAATGCCGAGAGGTCGGACCCTACGCGGAGAGCTACAGCTTGGTGCTTTGAGGGACCCGCTGTGTTTTGGAAAGTTATGCCCCTGGCTAGGAATCGTTCACCAACAGCGGCTGCAAGAACATGGAGATGGTGATTTTCATTGATTTATTTATGGGATATAAAGGCAAGCAGATATAATTCATTAAAGAAACAAACAGATAACCATGTGGGTATCAATTGCATCATAAATTAATGGTATTATATCAACGGGATGCAGCCAGCCCCCATGCATTCAAGGGCTGCCAGATGATCATATCCTCTCTTTTTTTTTCCTTTTTTTTTTTTTTTCCTGCCAGATGATGCTTATGATCATGGTAAATGATTTACACACAACATTTTTTTTACAATACTTTACACAATTATGTTTTAAATGAGAGATATTTTTGTAAAACATCTTATAAAAGTAACATAATTTTATAAAAATATCCTCATTTTATAACATTGTTGTGTAATGTGTTGTAAAATATGTTGTTTGTATATCATTACTCTATAATCATTCCAACTAAATATTGTATTAAGAATATATACAAGATTAAGTACTCAAATTCTCTACTTCAGAACATGGATTAGATTTCAAACATGTCATATGTATTCGTTAAAGAAAAATTATTTTTCATCAGTCATATTATTCACTCTATCAAAAACATTCACATACTCAATTAAAAAAAAACTATAAATATGAAGTATACATGTGAAAGTAAATAGTAATTGATGTATAACATTCTTCTTCGTAAAATAGAAACGGATTGTGCATTAATATTACGAATGCCTGATGGGCTGATGTACAGATCAGTTCAAAACATTCTATTAATTGTGTCGGTGAACCGCAAATTGGACGTTTCATTTAAAAAAGATATCCAAAATTGAAGCTAGGGAGCGTCGCGGCACCAAAAGCAAAAAGGCAAAAGAAAATGTCAATTTTAAATTAGAAACTATGAACATGTTCTTAAATACTTCATGAGAAATACCAATAATATATAAGTCGCTTAAATATCATTCATACATAGAGAAAATGTTTACAGAAACCAATTTTATATCATATATATATATATATATATCATGACTCATGAACTGAAATAATATGATTTCTTAAAATTTATGCAAAGTCCAATATATATATATATATATATATTATTTAATGTTAAAACTTTAATTTAAAACTTTTTGACTTATGTGAAAGAAAAAGCTGGGTGTACGTCCAAAAATTCATTAGAAGGAAAGACCACGGAAGTATCCAGCCTCGCTAGTTTCGTGATGATCGATGACGTCGGAAGATAAAGGAAAGGAAGGACGTCGTACCATGTAAGATAAAGTTAAAATAATTCTGATACATACAGTATTTTTACTCTTTCTTTACACGTGATCTTCTTTACCCGCTTTGCTAATTGGTCAAAATAATTATTTATATTAAAAAAAACAATACAACCAATCACATAAAGTTTTTGAAGTGAAAAATATTACACCTATCCAAAGTCTAATTATAGTCTGATTTTTTTTAATTATAAGCTAAATTACGATATTTTAATATTACAATTATAATTACATAAAAAAAATCAGACTATAAGCTAAATTACAATTATAATTTTTTTTTAGTGATAAACCGAAATTACAATATTACAATATCGTATTTTTAATTATAAGCTAAAAATATTACGATAGTATTTTTTTTATGTATCGATAAGTTACAATTATAATTTCAGTTTATCAATAAAATTAGACTATTTCCATAAAAAATAAATAAATAAATACTGAAACGACCAAGGACAGCTGTAGGGCACTCTTATACATTCAGCAGATGAAAATATATTCCCGCGTGCAGACGACGTTGAATTACAAAAGAGACCGCCAGTCATCATACATGATTTGTAGAGCCAGAGGAGACAGCGTACTTAGAAAAGAAAGTCTTCATTTTCTTTTTTTGTCATTCTCAGAACATGGAGAATTATTTATGGAAAATTCTGTCTTCAAAAGTGCCTCTGTTTTTATTTATTTATTTATTTTTTACATTTAAAAAAGTTAACATTAATGAATTTATGCATATTTATTTTTAATATTTAAAAAAAAGACACAACAAAATGCATTAGATCAGACATTTTTAACAGATACATTTGAAATGTGACCTCCCATTAGCTATTCGTGCAACTTGAATGCAATTATATTAACATATATATATATATATATATATATACACACAGAGAACAAATTATTAAGGTGCAAGAGTTGTACAGATTATTTATTTATCTTTTTCTTGATAGGGATATATATATATATATAGTGTACGTACCTGTTGAGTCGATGCATGCTTGGCTTCATGAGAAGAAGCATCAGCTAGACACATGGAATTTTTAAACTCTTAATCTAATTATTAAGTAGATATATAATAGCGACGTTATCGGTGGAATTAATGATCATTAATGATCACCTTGAATAACTGACCTTTAATTATTTTTTGCCAAACAAGACGGCCACATGCTGATCTTGAATTCTCGCGGGATTCGTATATGGAAGTTTTAATCATATCATTCTGTTCCCATCTCATGTGCTTTTGTCTAGTGAGTGGGGTTTCGGTACTGTGCGATTTCTTTTTTCTTTTTTGAAGTAATTATACGGAACAATTGCAAATATCATTTCTTTATTTTTGTTTTTTTGCACTCAGAGTAGTTTTGTTTTTTTTGCCCATCACACGCAGCATCATAAATATAACATGAAAAAATCAAAATAGATTTGAAATTTGAAAAAATAAAAAGTAAATTATGACTTTAGAACAAATGGGAAAGTAGTCGACATACCTACTGTGGCAGAGGTGAAGGTCGTGCTTCCATCAACCACATTCCTACTTGCTGTGATGATTGTGGTGGTTCTCCCATCTCCCAGAAACATGATATTCTTCTTCTTCTTTGAAACTTCCACGTTTTCCCTGTAAACACCCGCCTTGATCCTAATCACGTACCTTGTTTTACTATTAACCGGTGCGGCCGCCACCGCCGCAGAAACAGTCTTGTAGTCGCCGCTACCATCTGCAGCCACCACCGCGTGAGGTGTCACGGAAGAAGATTGCAAAAGTCTCCTGTCCGCCGCCGACAACCATTCCGGCCACTTGACTGCATCAACTTCCTCTTTGAGCTTCCGACTCGTGGTCTTACCCTCATTGGCTATATCAGTATCGGTCATGTTCTTGATCATGGCCAGCGCATTGCTACACATATGTTCTACATGGACCTGACCAGCCAGCAACACCTTCCGGACGTGTTTATCTGCTTCATCGTGCGAAAATCCGTCTAGGCAAGTCTCTTGGTTGGTTATTGCAGAGCTAATCAAGGTTTTGAGGTCATCTGCATGAAGGGACAATGATTTCTTGTTTGGGTACTCGTGGAGATCTTCCACTGCCTGGTGAAGCTCATCCAGGGTATCATCGATGGTCTCCAGGCAATCATGGAGAGCGGTCTTTTCACGCTCGGTGAGATCCTTTCTGGTTTTGATCAGCTTCTTAACGGCGAAGAAGTTGTGTACAACAGCTTCGGTTGTGATGTTCAGGGACGCTTCTATGACGTCCTTTTGGCTGGATAATTTGGCGCTGGCTCCGGGGACAGAGGCAAGAGCTGAGTAGCATAAGTCAGGGTACAAAGTGCTGCTACATGAGCTTTTAACAATGGCATGGGCCGAGGCTGAGAGTTCGCTGTTGCCGGAGTTCTTGCCGCGGGAATGAACTCCGGCAGCAAGGCCAACAATAGCAGCAACAAGTAATAAGGTTACCGAAAGAGCCAAGAAGAGCTTCTTCTTTCTTTTGACGACTGAAATGTAGTCGTGGGATGTTTGAAGTTTCCCTGTCAAGAGTTCCTTGATCTGGGTCATTTTCTATCGGTAGGATAGAGCGAATAATGGTTTGGCGTATAGAAGAACTACGACAAAACATATGGGACTAATATATAGAGAAGAGAGGTAAAGTGCTCGGTTACTTTCCAATAATCATGTATGTTGGGGACCTATTCTGTGAGCCTATCACAGACAGGCTGGAGGCAAATTTTTGCACTTGTTTGTTTTTCTCTACTTTCTTTTCCTTTATAATATTCTTTATTTTCACTTTTTTATTTCATCAAATAATTTATATATACTGCCCACGTGATGTGGATTCCTACTGCCTTTATTCTTATCTGTCCATAATTTATTATTGATTTCTTTTTTAGAAATGATATTTACCGTCATAAATGTGCAAGTGCCGTGTAATCGTTTTTAAAAAAATGAATAAATATAAAATTTATATAAAAAAAATTAATTTTTTAATAATAGATCTCACTCTTTTTCAAAACGATTGTACGGCGTTTGCGCATTCCACGATTGTATGTAACATTATTCTTACTTTTTATATTTTAGATATTTAAGCATGTGTTTGATCCAATATATTATATTTTTCCTACTTTTGCAACTTGCTGTAGTTAATTAGGTACCAGAAGTGGATGTATTTTTTTTTTTTTAGAAATGATATTTGCATTTGTAAGTGTGCAAGCGTCATATAGTTGATTTGAAAAAAGTGAATAAATATGAGACCACATTAAAAGAAATCAATTTTTTAATAATAGACCTCATTTTTTTTCAAAACGACTGCACGATATTTACACATTTCATGATTGTATTTATTATTATTATTATTATTATTATTTTTTGTCTTTTGCCCGTAATTATATCTCCTCGTTGCTGTAACCCTAATGACCTCATGACCAACCTTTATATTACAATATGATCTTCAAGTAATTATACGCTATATAAGCTTGTACGTACGTGTTATGATTCTCTGTATAAATGTATCTTCTCATGATCACGTCTCCTAGCTTTGCCAGTACTTGCGAACTTTTACGTACAGTACACGGCCAATGTGAGCTTCGTTTACATGCATGCAACTTTTTTTTTTTTTTTTTTAAATTCTACTGCAATGATTTTTCAATTAGATGATTCCCTTATATATGGATCCGCGCGGTGATTAGAAAAAACACTGCATGCATGCAGCTGCGCGCATGTTAAAAAACAACAAGAATGTTTGTCGTTTAATTAACATGAGTTATCATCCGACATTGCAGCAATTAACTAATTAATTAGGTTTGTCTTCTCACATGAGTACTTGTTATATATCGTGTTACGTATGTTCGTACTACAGACAGATCAGAAGAACACTAATTCATGAATTTACAACATCAGTACGCGCGTGGCAGTCGTGAGGAAGGCCTAGCTTGCATGCTTTAGTTAATTTGATGGTAGACAGTGTAATCTTGGGTTAATTTGAACTAAATAGTACTCCCATCGACACGGATCAGCCTCCATCAATGGAGCTAAGAGCAAATTGTTCCCCTAGCTGTACGTAAATTATATATAAATTCTGGAGAATCAATTCTCTTACTCGAGTATGTTATAAGCTGGGAATCAAATATATATATAAAAAGCTTATAAAATGGACTTTTTTTTATACCAAGTGATAAATATTGCTACAAGGGAACTCATAAAAAAGAAAAAAGAAAAAGTAATGATCATGACCTTTAATTTCCTTTATTTAGCTTCGGATACCGATCGAACAGCTGAAATCATATAAGGAGCTAATAAAGAGAGCACCTAAAGATAATAAAGTAGTATGTACCCTACCATACCATCATTAATAGAAAAGAAGCTCTCCATAACTGATCTACTTTATATTCAACCAGTCCTTACTCAGTTTCTTGAATGAAAAATTTTTCCACACCCCACACCTTATGAAAAATACTCACATATCCTATGAAAAAAAAAACTATAGGTGTAAAGTGTGAAAATGAATAGTGGTTGATGCATACAATGCCTCTTCTTGAACAACGATACAGATTATATATATATAACAATAATACTACACATCATCCTCTTATCATGCCATGATTTCGTATTAAATATTAGAGATTATTTATTATGTTTTATTTGTGAGCCTATATATAATGTCACATCAAGGAATGTTGAGAGGATGATGATATATAAAAGGACAATGTTAAGGTCATTACAAGAAAACTGCTTATTTACAACCAGTTAATTCCAACGAAATGACTATTTACAACAAAAATAAGTTTATTTTGGTCACAAATAGTTTTTTCATCGCAAACAAATAGCCACAAATATCCGTTTTTCTTGTAGTGGGTGTACACCAATTAATGTGAACCCCGAATTATATGTATAGTAGTGCAAATGAGTTTTTTTTTAAGCATTTTTTAAATATCATTAACCATTAAGAAAAAAAAATATAAAAATTCACTAATAGTCATTTCCTTAACTATTAATTAATAAAAAATAAAAAAAAATAAAAAAAAAATATGAGTGGGCACATTTGGTGGGCATATTTGAGTCATACTATCATTTTTCATGATAAAATAGATGATGAATAGATTTTTCATATATAATATAGCTAGAAGAATATTTAATTAATGGGAAATACCAATAGGCGCCCATTGAATCATATCCAGAAGTAAACACGGTATCAAGATCCTTTTTATTTGTTTTTTCCTTAATTTCAGTTTGTCCTTGACCAATATATAATAATAATATCTTGATCCAGAACAGTTAATCCTGGATTCAGCAGGAATTGTGGATCTCCAAGGTTATTTATAACTTTGATCATCATTCGTTTTGTAATCAACCGTATACGTACGTTGGTTATAATTTAATTAATTAGTTGTAATATTAATCCTTGTAATATGATCAAGTCTTATAATTACCAAAAACATATTAAGTTGATCATGATCTTATAGCAAGTCGGTACTATTAAATTATTAATTTCCTAGCTAAATCTCTTGTGATCTATTTTTATCATTTATTGTGTTGATCAATTATTTTATGTTTTTATCATATATTTTTTTCAACATGCATGTATTTTAATTTTTACTCTCTCTTGAAATATGAAAGGACTTTAGGCTAAAGAGGCCATGCATAGACAAGAGAAAGGGTGATGATCATGACTGTTCACATGATGGACGTTAAGATTGTTCTTAATTTTTGCAAAATCTTAAGGTTTTAGCACTGAAAATTGAAACTAATTAGGCATCATGACTTGATTAATCCGTATGGATGAAATAATTGATCATATGATCGGTCTAAAGGTAAATTTCATCAAACCCAATTATTGAATCGTCAGAAAATAGAAATCATTGTTTTTTTTTAATCATGAAAACGTGGAAACTCAAAAACTGTATAATTTTTAATCATATATATATATATATATATATATATATATATACATACCAATTAAAAAAAGAGTGGTGTTAGGGCCACCGAAATTTCTACACATTTTTCCTACCGGACAGTGTAAACTTTATTTTTATTTTTTTTCTATTTTTTCAAATATTTTTTAAACTCATTTAAATATTTTTAAAAATAAAAAAAATACAAAAATATTAAAAAATATTTTCTTGATTATTAAGTAAAAAAACAAATTCGATGCAAAATAGGTGTACACTTTTTCGGTGGCTCTATCAATTTTCTTAAAAAAAAAAATACAAAGTTGACATATGCATTTTCATGCGTTCCCGTGACAAATTATTTTAAACAATTTGTTTAATTATTTTAAACAAATTAAACAAATTGAATCGGAAAATCCAAATTAAACAGATCAGTTCCATGATCTGTTTAATTATTTTATTTATCCTTGTTTTAATATTTTGGTTTGGAAATAGTTCTCCGCATGTATCCACCGTCCGATGCACGCATAATACAAAATCAAAGCTGGCTGATCATGATGATTATCAGAGCTGTAATGTTTTTTGATCAAGAGTCAAAATCATGATTTGAAAATGTACGCAACCCATGTGGCTGCGGCATTAATGTTCTTATAAATATTAATCATGTGCGTAGTGCTCTACCATGCATGCAGCATGTTATTGCAGTAATATTAATTAATTAGTACTAATTATAATAAGCTGCGCAGGTGGCTACCTCTCCGCCAATTAATTTTCCACGCCATGCATGCATGTACGGATATAAACCAATTTCGTCAATTAATTTCCTGTCTCCAGTCTTTTATTTTATAAAAATAAAAATAAAAAATATTACAACAACCGGCCGGTTTATATGTTTTCTGTTCTGTTTTTTTATTTTTCACTAAGTTAATCATTGGTAGGTGCTTGACTTGAATATCGCGTACCTTCGCCGGAAATTGCGTTTAATTTGCTGACTTTTTAGTCTGAATGAAAGAAAGCAGTCTATTGGTAAAAAAAAAAAAAATTAAAAAAAAAAAACAGTCATGTGACATGTCTAATCCTAATGTTTTTATTATAGAAAAATGTTATTTGAACATATATATAAAAGTTATTTATAAATGATTCAATTTTTTATTTTTTTTATTTGTTTACTTAAGGATTAAGAAGTGACTTAGTGAATTGATGTTTTTTTATTTTTTAAAAATATTTAAAGATATATAAAAAAAATATTGATATAAAAGGAAAAAAAAATGCATTTACACTTGGATAATGATAATGTTATTATCTTCACACTATTCATTTTATACTACTTTTTTTGTATTTGACTTTTTTTAATTTTTTACGATTAAGGAAGTGACTATTAGTAAAATTATATATATTTTTTAATTTTTTCTTAATAATTAATGATATTAACAAATATTTAAAAGAAGATAATAAAAAAATAAATACACTATAAATAGTAAATAGGTAGTAGAATAGTAATAATTCTATCACTACCCTTTACACTTATCGGTAAAATTTCATCGGTCTCAGTAGCATTACCCTTTATTATATCATTTTTAAATAAATAATGTTTTTTTAAATATTGATTTTGATTTTGATTTTGATTTGATGTGTTTAAATTTTAGAAAATATTATTTTATTGATAAATAAATTATAGTTAGATTATAAGTCTATCATTGCTCCATGGGCAGTTTGCCAAATTAATAGTCAAGAAATGCTTTAACCATATAGACTCCACAAACTTAGATATAGTAACAAATAAATTTCACATAAATTAAAAATTTAGATATCGCAGCATTTATTTAGGATTAATATTGCCGAAAAACTTACTTAGGCAGAAATAATTGCTATAGAATTATTTTATGTATTTGCCCCTCTTCCACTTTAGACCATGTTTAGATGCTTGAGTATATCAGTTTTTTTTTAAATTAAATAAAATGGTTTGAATGAAGGTGTTGTTTTTTATTGAGTTTTGGGTAATGAAAGAGAACAGAATTTAAATAAAAATAATTTTTAAAATAAGTATTATATTGGAATTTGTGAAAGTGAATAGATAAAATTAAAAAATTATTTGAATATTATTTTTTAATATTATTTTTGAAATTTGAAAATTATATTAATTTTTTTATTTTGTTTAGAAGTTTGAAAAATTATATTGATTATTGTGTTTGAATAATAATTAAATAATGATCAGATGAAAAAAATAAAAAAAACTTAAATTAAAAAATGTTTTATATTAGAGCGATGTTTGAAAATTAAATTATGAGAAGTTTTAAAAATTTTAAAATTTTTGAGAATTCTTCTATTTGTCAAATAATATTCCCTGAGTCATAAAATTCAAATAAGAAATCTCATTTATATTTCACAGGTACGGAGCATAACCGTAGAGAATTTGTATATGCAGTCAAGTAATAAGTGCGATGTCATGTAAATTGTAAGCATGCAAAAAGGTAATTTTCAATGACTTTTACTGTTTTTTCGTGCAGTACTCGGATCATTCAGGAGGATTCATTCCAACCTCTTAAATTACACCCAAGATCTATCGATCTTGTCCACTCTGCATGCATCTACCTATCTCATTGCTTTTAGGTGTGCTGCTTCTCATTATCATGGATTTGCCTTTTTAAAAGTTATCATTAATGCAAATTGCATCTTTAATTTTTAAGAGAAATGTTATGAGTCTATAAGCGCTGCATAATCATTTTGTAAAATATGAATAAATGTGGGATCTACATGAAAAGAAAATTAATTTTTTAATAATGGACCTCACTTTTTTTCAAAACGACTGTACGATACTTGCACACTCTACGACTATATGTAGCATTACTCATTTTTTAAACATCTTTAATCATTAAAAAAAAATCACAATTTCAATAAAATTCAATTCATTAATTTTTATTTTTTTTTAAATTAAAATACTCAAATAGTAACTTTGAGGAAACAAATCCATGGAGTTAAGCATCATTTTTCTTTAGTGTCATTGCCTAGTTTTTGGGTCAATGCTAGGGGAATGAGAAAGGTGCCCCATTGCATTTATTTTTTCAAATATTTCTTAAACTACTTTAAATAATTAAAAAATTTATTAAAAATCACTTCATTAATTATTAAATAAATAATAAAATCAGTGTGGATTACTTTGAAGGCAGTACCATTATGGATCCCCAAGCATTTTCCTTTTTACTTTTTTTTTCCATTGAGGAATTACAAGGGTGCTGATAAAGAGGAAAAAAAAGCTGGGACAGCAATAATAACTCGTCCAGGATTTGTCCCTCACATAATTAATTACATTTAGTGAATTTTATAATATTTAACTCTATTTTTGTTAAATAAATATTATATAATTAATTTTATATTAATCTATTTTATTCTAAATTCTTAAAATTCAGATAAGAATTCTAAAGTTGGATTCCACCTCTACTCCAACTGGTGGTCATGGGTATTGGGCCTTTTGATGGATTGGGTTGGGTTCTATGCAGTAAAGTACTCCCCTTTTCTTCACGCACGAGCCCTAGAACCTTGGATTTGTAATTTTGGGCCCAAAGAAGAATGTCTTTCGTTACGCCCACCCGAAACAGGCCCATTATCATCGTGAATGCCGTCTACCGTGGAGTTATACACCAAGTTATCAATAGCTTTCTCTATTAAGTTAGTGAGTAATGTTATTGATTATCTTAATTTTTATTATTTTTTATATGATGTGATATTAAATAATTGAAAATATTTATTATATTTTATTTATAAACTTATTATTTAATATCACATAATGAGATAACGAGAAAATGATAAAAAAATAGATGATGAATAGATTTTTCGTAAGTTAGTACCTCTCTCCTTCGCAGGTAGCAGTAACAGTTAGGTTTCAGAGCTTCTTTTCTGTTATAAATATATATCTATTGGTATTTACTTATAGGTTTGGGGGGTGAGGTGAGAATTTTATGTTTTGTTTTGAAGTTTAAAATATTAAGTTTTAATATTATTATTGTTTTGAGATTTTAAAAATGTGTATTGGGATTTTAAAAAGTTGAATTGTTTATTATATTTTGTATGGAGATTTGAAAAAGGTGTAATGATGAGATGGGATGAGATGAGAATTTTGTGTTTTGTTTGATGTCCCAAACCAATCTTAATGTTTTTTTTCCCCAATGCGAAGGCCAAAACGGAAAAATTAGTGTTATCTTAAGCAAGCAAGTTCCTTATTTTTATCGCATTGCTGTTGTGTTTCGTTGGCGTATGGGTCAATGGGTCATTGGATTATCATTATAACACTATAAAGTCAGCGGCTTCGGGTTGTTTATTTTTTTCACGTGTTTTTGTTACTCTTTCTTTTATATTGATGCTTTGACCGAATATAATTTAGCTACTGATGCGTGGTTTCTTGGATCCCTTTGTTCTCAACACCAGTAATATCTGGTCCTTGAACAATCTTAAAGAAAATTATCACATTAAGCTTGTTCCTTACGTTTGTTTTGGTGAGGAATGTTGGGGTATATGTGGAGACTGGTTTGGAGCTGAAAAAGTGTTTGCTGACAGTTGGCTCGAGCCAAGTTCGCTCGACTTCGCTCGACAGACCGCTCGAGCAAAAGCAAGTCAGAGAGGTTCGCTCGAGTCTCGCTCGACACTCCGCTCGAGCGAGACAGAAACCCTAATGTTCGCTTGACACTCCGCTCGAGCCAATGTTAATTTGGTTGTTCGCTCGAGTCGCGCTCGACAGTCCGCTCGAGCGAAGTATGCAGATTTTGCCAGATTAGGGTTTCCAGCGCCACTCACTATATATATGTCATATTAGACTTGTGTTGTACGACTAGAAGCATATTTTGAGAGAGAACAATTGTCTTGTGAGTGCATATTGTGTGAGAGAGTAAAAAGTCCTAGAGAGTGTGAGTTGAGATTGAGTGATTGTAATCTTCTCTGGTTAATAAGATTTCTGCAGCTCCTGTGGATGTAGGCAATTTGCCGAACTACGTAAATACTGTGTCGTGTTCTTAATTGTGTTGTTTTTACTTTATTTGTCATCGTTGATGTGTGTGCTTTGCATAATATTTCACAACAACTGGTATCAAGAGCCAAGGTCGGATCTGAAAGAGAATGATGGCTGGAGATAAAGTAAACGCACCCGGGATCGAGAAATTTGACGGCACTGATTTTGGGTATTGGAAGATGGAGATTGAGGATTATCTCTATGGGAATAGGCTCCACCTTCCACTATTGGGAAAGAAGCCGGAGAGCATGGCTGATGTTGAGTGGACCCTGTTAGATCGACAGGTTCTAGGTCTTGTTCGGCTGACTTTATCCAGAACAGTTGCACACAATGTCAGTAAGGAGATAACCACGGTGGATCTAATGGCGACTTTGTCAGGTATGTATGAAAAGCCGTCTGCGAACAATAAGGTGCACTTAATGAAGAAATTGTTCAATTTGAAGATGTCTGAAGGTATATCTGTAGCCCAACACTTGAATGAATTCAATACGATCACAAATCAATTGTCTTCTGTAGAGATTGAGTTTGATGATGAGATTAGAGCATTGATTCTGTTGGCATCGTTGTCAAATAGTTTGGAGGCCATGAGGATGACTGTGAGTAGTTCAGCCGGTAAGGCAAAACTGAACTACGATGACATACGTGACATAGTGCTTGCTGAAGAGGTACGTAGGAGAGACATGAGTGAGTCTTTGGGTTCAGGATCTGCCCTGATTGTTGACAATAGGGGCAGAGGACATGGAAGATCAATCTTCAAGAGCAGAAGAAATAGCAAGATGAGATCTGGGCAACAGATCACGTGCTGGAGTTGTGGCAAGCCGGGCCACATCAAGAGAAACTGCAGGAATCAAAAAAGTTCTGATGATGATGCTGTGAATGTAGTGGTAGAAGAAATTCATGATGTCTTACTTCTTGCAGTGCACAGTTCGATAGATGATTGGGTGTTGGATTCAGGGTCTTCGTTTCATAGCACTTCACATCGAGAAATCATGCAGAATTATGTTGCAGGTGATTTTGGAAAGATGTATACGGCTGATGGAAAGGCACTGGATGTAGTGGGAGTGGGTGATGTGCATATCACACTTCCAAACAGGAGCATGTGGACTTTACAGCAAGTCAGACAAGTTCCAAATTTGAAGAAAAACCTGATCTCTGTGGGACAGCTTGATGACAGCGGTTTTGCGGTAGCGTTCTCTGGAGGGGCTTGGAAGATCACTAAGGGTGCGCTGGTCTTAGTGCATGGTAAGAGATCTAATTCTTTATATTTGACATCAAGATCCAGTGATGTGCAGGAAATACAAGAGTACAAAAATACAGGTTTGATCGCGCGAAACATGTGAGGAAGCCAAAGGGAGTCAGCTTTGCCGTTCCTCATGAAAGCCTAAGAAAGTTGGCTAAGGTTGCCAAGATCGGTTCGAGACCGGATACTCCTAGTGCAGTGGGAGTTGTGAATCTCCCTAAGGGCGATGTATGTGGAAGACTGAAGTCGGACTTGACTTCAGTGCGTCTTCTAACTTGAAGACGGGAGCTGTGAGCTGCAGAGATGATAGGGCTTGACTGGAAACAGTAGCTGGCATGTGGAGACCCAGTCTCCAAGTGAGAGATTGTTGGGGTATATGTGGAGACTGGTTTGGAGCTGAAAAAGTGTTTGCTGAAAGTTGTCTCGACAGTTGGCTCGAGCCAAGTTCGCTCGACTTCGCTCGACAGACCGCTCGAGCAAAGGCAAGTCAGAGAGGTTCGCTCGAGTCTCGCTCGACACTCCGCTCGAGCGAGACACAAACCCTAGTGTTCGCTTGACACTCCGCTCGAGCCAATGTTCATTTGGCTGTTCGCTCGAGTCGCGCTCGACAGTCCGCTCGAGCGAAGTACGCAGATTTTGCCAGATTAGAGTTTCCAGCGCCACTCATTATATATATGTAATATTAGACTTGTGTTGTACGGCTAGAAGCATATTTTGAGAGAGAACAATTGTCTTGTGAGTGCATATTGTGTGAGAGAGTAAAAAGCCCTAGAGAGTGTGAGTTGAGATTGAGTGATTGTAATCTCTTCTGGTTAATAAGATTTCTGCAGCTCCTGTGGATGTAGGCAATTTGCCGAACCACGTAAATACTGTGTCGTGTTCTTGATTGTGTTGTTTTTACTTTATTTGTCATCGTTGGTATGTGTGCTTTGCATAGTATTTCACAACAAGGAACAGATAGTCTTCTGAGAAGTATGATCAGTTGTTCCATATATTGATACTTTAGGTATATTTGAAACATCAATCATGCATTTTCTGTTTCACAGGAACATATACAGCCTTATTAATTACGATAATCACATCCATGGGAGCTGATCCTGTGCTTGAAGCAGTGAAAGGCAGAGGGGGGAGGGAGCACGTGTCATTGAAGCTTTTCTCAGGTCAGATGCTTCTGGGAAATTAAGGCGCTGATTAGTTACGAAGTATGTCTTGTAACTGTATTTGAAGCTTGTATTTTTATTACAAAGTTCTTATTTAAGCTAAGGTTCAATTATTCAATGGAATTGCTTGGGAAAAGTAATAACTTACATGCTTTATTATCTAAATTGGCCTCTGTATGTCACTGTGTATCAATCATTGTAGAGGTACTTATCCAAAAAAAAAAAAGTCATTGTATAGGCCAATTTATATTCAACATCAGTAGGTGACACTGACACACATGTGGAATCATTTTCTAGTTTAAGAACCCAAGGATTTAACAGTCTATTATGTCGCAAAATCAGAATATGTTCTTACCATGGTGATACATGTTTCCATGTGTAAAGATAAAATATTACAACGAAATGGGTATGGCTATTTTGGTCTTCAAAGAATTATTATAGAAAACATACTTGTAGAAAAAAATATTGTAGGGAACATGATGCTTGAATTGCATTGTTTTTTATATGATATTCTAGCATTGCTATTCTTAAAATTTGGTTTTGGGAGTTTTTTTTTTTCCTTTTTACTTTTCGTGTTGATGCATTTGGCTTATTACAGTATATTTGCTGCTCAACCTGATCAGTGGAGGCCAAAACAAGCATCTCACTGAGTTTTATATTACGCTTGGTTCCAGTGAAGCCAAGTCATCCAAGAATGAGGGTCTTCTTGCCGATTCCCCCAAACATTCATCATGCATGAAAGACTTGAAGGAAATGAGGAAAGAGATTGACCATCTCCTTTCTTTCTGGTGTACCATTTTTGGGCATGTAAGGCTTTAAGAGCAAGCCAAAAAACCCTGATCAGTGCGGTGGGAAATTTGCAGAACTCTCATAGATGATGGTATCACCAAGGTGAAAAGTAAGTTAAACAAGAAAAACTGGTCATGATGGCTCTGTACATCTGTAGCAGTGGATAAACTGATGAAATGATGTAGTCTCGAATAAAAGACTAGACCAATCTGTCAGATACTGGAAAGAAAGGATGCCCTGTTGAATAATTCCACAAAGAAATTGTAAGCATGAAGATTTGGATAATCTACTTTCCGTTTTCAGAACTGTAAATTTTGACTTGAGATGCCTAATCTGTAACTCAAGTGGAGAAGAAAAATGCTGAAAGGATAGCCTGGCAGAAGCCTTCGAGTAAGTGTGGGTGAGCTTACTTTGTGCTTTTGATGTTGTAGAGTTTGACATTAGCTGCATAGACTGATAACTGAATTAGAAAGTTGAGTAAGAGAGGAAATTACTTTGGTCATTTAGTTCTAGTTGTTGTACTTGTACTCTCAATTGAATATACTTTCGTTGAGCTATTTGCTTTTGAACTCGAAGTTAAACACAGGAGTTATTCTAATCCTACATCCAGATACCGAACATTCTCAGTTGAGAACATTAATCCACAGCCCGTGTTGGCAAAAACAACTGTGAATGCATTATACCTCTAACAAAAACATATAAACTTTCTTGGAGTCTTAGAAAAGTAATACATTGCCACCCTATGTCTAACAAATATGCGAATGAAAGAAAAATAAAACTTGATTCTGTCTAGATTCCACTAATCCTTGTTCTGTACTTTCTCAGCCGGTAGATGGAGGATTGGACCTGGAACAAGAACATATATTCGAGTAAGTTATGGTGAAGCGGCAGACAGTGGAAAGACTTGAGACCACCATTGGTGGCAGGAATTACTTGTTCTGTATGGGATTCGAAGTTGATGGAGGTATCTTTCGAAAGCATGAGTCCACCTGCTTATAAGGATTCTTCCTGTCCCCTTGCAAATCTTTGAGAGCCTGAGAGGATGATCCCGAGAAGGAAGATCCTTTTGTTAACTGGCGGTTGTCTCCTTTAGCTCCACCAGGCCACAATAAGGATAGCAGTGAAAGTGCAAAAGTGAGAGCAGCCAGTGCTCTAGACCAGGCCTTCATGGTTTATGGTGTCTTGCTTGTTTTCTATGGGAGTGAACTGAAGATGGCTTTTTTCAAACCTGTGATCAAGATGGTGTGGGAGTCTTTGATTTATAGCTCACTTCCTTACTCAAATATCAGTAATATCTTGTGTAGTAGGGGAAGTGATGTCAGTGGGATCATGTGCTCAATGTTGACTGCTACATGTTGCAACTCTGACCTCTAGATTTGGTGGAAATAGTTGATACATATCTACAGAGGGATCATGTGATGAGGCACGTGATATAAATATTAATACTAAGTTCTTTTTTGGGGGAGCTGAAAGGGTTAATATTATAATGTGATTAACAAGTGGTATGAAGACATTTTTGGATCCCTGAGATAAAAAAAAAAAAAAAAAAAAAAAAGGTGTTGGAAACAGCTTTTGCCTGTCCGGGAACTAACAGAAATTGGTGCTGCCGAAAGTGAAAGTTGGAACTTGGAACTGTTCCTAATGGTTGCTCCTTTGTGGCAATACATGACAGTGTAAAGCTGCGTGAAAAACCAAGCAAAGTTGACACTATATTCAAAAGTATACAAGAGGCTCTTGGATCCCTGTTCTTTAGGTAGGGATGCCTACGGGGATCAGGGTCGTTTGTTTTCAGAGATGAGATGAGTTGAGTTGAAATTAAAATTAAAAAGTTGAATAAAATATTGTTAGAATATATTTTTTAATATTATTGTTGTTTTGAGATTTGAAAAAGTTGAATTGTTTATTTTATTTTGGGTGGAGATTTGAGAAAGTTGTAATGATGATGTGAGATGAGATGATATGTTTTTGAAAAACAAACAAGGATGATACACATGATATTTGAATTCTACATAATTATTTATTTGTCTGTTTCGACTTTCGACAGTATTAAATGTTCAACAAAATATTATAGAATACGCGTTGTTATTGCGTATATCTATTTTTCGATCGAAACCCTGAAATTTGGATAAGAAGTTTAGAAAATCTTGATTTGCTTTTATTTTCTTGATCAATGAAATTTGGTCATTGTTTATGAAACATGCTTTTATTGGGACATGAAAAAGTAGTAGAGCTCATTGAAAATATGAGAGAAATACAATATATTTAAAAAAAACTGTAAAACTTATTTTAGGGTTTTTTATTTCTTGGAGTAATACAATGAAACTTGAATTTTAAAAAAATGTATGAGAAACTTTATATTTTAAAAAATAACCTAAGGCCTAAGGAAACCGTCAATCTATAAATTCCTCTGGGCAAAAACTAAAAAGAGGTCGGCAGAAGTAAACAAAGTTATGTGGACAAAAGTGGCCTTCCCTTACAAGGCACTCGAGCAACGTAAGAGGGAAACGAGAGGGATAAGAACGTCTTTAGAAAAGTTGGTCCCGCTTTGAACGAAGCCCCCGTATCCTGGAATCCTCCCCGATCACAGCTTTGGTGGGTAACTGTATAAACATCGGAAACCCTTATTTTAAATCTCAAGCATTCATTGAATTCAACCCAAACCTCCTCAATCTTAACGCCCCTTCCCCTCGTTTACTCGAGTACTGAATCCCAGGTATAATCTAACGAAAAAGCCCTTAATTTGAAGTCCCGGCCACCTCGATCTCTTTCAGGTAAGAATCTTTTCCGTTTCATATCTTTCGATTCGAGGTTCACTTGCATATTTTTCTTTATTTATTCATTCAGTTAATTTATTTGCCGAGATTTTATTGTTGGATCCGTATTTTGGCTCTGAATTAGCAGTGGAAATAGATATCGTGAAATTGAAGAAGGAATTTCTTTGTGATTGTATCATTCTGTCCTCAAAAGAGTTTAGTTTCTGGGTCTGAGTTTTGAGAGTGATAAATGAATGATTTTTTCATTTATTTTGTGACCCTTACAAGTCCTCATTTTGGAAGCATCGAAAAGTACGATTGAAGGAATGAATACGAGCAAATTTCTAGAAAATTAATGCAATTTATTTAATAAAACTGCAAAGAACTATACTGTTGTTTTCATTAGAATTTACCCCCTTGAAAATGTTGACTTGGAAGTATGGACGAAGCATAATTTCTGTAGTATTGCACAGCCCGGATTATACGTGCCACCAAGTCCTGTGATGGTCTTGCTGGCTTTTTTAGAACGTCCAGTAAGGAGATTTTGAGCTCTTATGTGGGAGCTTGATCTAGTAATTTAAAACCAGTGTGTGGCAAGTGCTACTTACCCCACAATATATCTTTCTTGTCTTTATCTATAAAACAAAATATACCTATTAACTTCCTCATCATAAAGCTCCTTTTGGTAGGAGGTATAGAATATATTTGGAGGGAAGAAATCGGAGGGAGTGTATTAGGAGTGGTTGAGATGATTTTGTAAAACAGTTTTTTTTTTGGTTGGTTATGGTTTCAGAATTCGTTTTCGGCATGATCCATGGTGTGGTGGTAGGGTTCTTAGTGCTGTTTGTCCAGATCTCTTTCGTATTTCTCAATATCCGGATGCTTTGGTGGCTGAGATTTTGGACTCTTCAAGTGGTTCGTCCCATTGGAATGTTCTATTTTCTGGAGCCGTTAATGACTGGGAAATAGAGGCTGTTTCTGAATTGTTTGGCTTACTGTATGCTACACAACTTGGGGGCGGGATGCGAGTGATAAGATGGTCTGGAGGCACACTGGTAATAAGAAGTTTTTAGTTTGTTCTTTGTACAAGTTGCTGTCTAGGCTGAATAGGGTACACTCCTTTGCCTGGAAGAGTAAGGTGCCTTCAAAGGTGGCGTTCTTTGGCTGGGCTGCTTCTTTACGGAAGATTTTGACTTTGGACAATCTCAAGAAGCATGGATTAATTGTTTTGGATTGGTGCTTCTTATGTAAGAAAGCTGGTGAATCGGTGGATCATTTATTATTACATTGTGAGGTGACTAGGGTGTCATGGTAAGAAGAGTTTAATAGAAGTGGAATGGCTTGGGTGATGCCTAGGAGGATGGTGAATCTTTTTGCTTGCTGGAGAGGTTTAAGGGGTAATTTGCAAATTGCTGTTGTTTTGTGTGTTTGGGATGAGAGGAATGGTCGATGCTTTGAAGATAAGGAGCGCTCCGTGGATGAATTTAGACGTTTTTTCTTTAATACCTTATTTCAATGGGCTCTGGCTATTGTGTTTAATGGAACTAGTGTCCGCGGTTTCCTTGTTGCTTTTTCTAGTTCCTGACTTGTAACTAGGTTCAGTTTTGTATACTTCTTGTGTACTTGGCTTTGCCTTGCTACTTGTCTCAATACAATTTCTTATTCATCAAAAAAAAAAAAGAAATTGGAGGGATGTAAAATTTAAAGTGAGAAAAAGGATGCTTGTTTCTCATCCTCGTATTTTTGAAAATAGCCAAAATCCCTTCAATGAAGTGGACTCTAAAAGAACCTTGTCAAGAGTGGTGATGGTGGTGGATGAGCTACCACCTGGGTTAAATGAAGTTAAATTTTCACTATTTGTAAGATTCATAAGATTGGAGTCATTTTATTGATATATAGATTTATCGCTAAGAAGTATCATTTTTAGAAAATAGTTCAGATATGCATTCATTTGAGAAACGTGTAAAGCATTTACAACCATTTTCATTCATACTGTTAATCTTTAAATAATCCACGCTTCACTTTTGGGCATCATATTATGCAAACTGAGTGGAAGTGGAAAAGGATTGTTTATATATAGAGGACTAATCTTCATTAGCTTTTATGCCCTGCCAGAACTACCAATGTGCATGATGATGGACATTATTTTTGCATGAAGAGCATATCTTGTTTCATCTATGGTTGATGTACGCTTCTTGATGGAAATTTGTTTAGGTTCCTCTTTTGTATATTCTTTGTGTACGTGGATAGAACCCTCTCGCTTTTTCATTAATAATATATCAAAGAAAAAAAGATATATGCATCAATGTCAGATCTACCAACAAGCTTTCCTAAATTTGCAGCAGGTTAGAATTTTTTAAAAGGAAAACGAAAAAAATTCTCTTCAGGTTCTATATAATTTCACATTACTGTTCCATAAATTATGGATTGCATTTTTTTCTCATCAAATTAGAATTTGCTCTTTTTCTTTAGTAGATATGTTTTCCTTTTAAGGTTTCTAGTATAAAGGTATTTTGGATTTTTTTTTTATACCAGTAGCCATCTCCTTCTTTTATGTTTATCAGGCAACAAGCAGTAAAGATTGTATTAGAAGAAAAGATTGGCTGGGGCTTCGTATACTATTTTTGGTAGTTGTGAGATGGCAGAGAAGTCATGTATCAAGCGCCTCCAGAAGGAATATAGAGCACTTTGTAAAGTATGGCTCCCTTTTTTTACAATTAAGAGTTCTTATTTAAATTTAATTTCACAGGTCCTTGATATGTAGATCTATATAGTAAACTCTGGTTTTATTTAATATGCCTTCTTCTGCGTAAGTTTAGCTGGAGTACAGTTGAATCATCCATACCATCAAAGCCTATTTGGACTCATAATTGAATATTGAAAATAGAAAAAAAAAATTAAGATCGTGTGTCAGGCCTTCCATTTGTGAAGTGAAAGTCTCATTCCTGTTGTTTTCCATATTGAACTGGATCTTCTTCGATGGTATATGCCCATTAAAAAAGGCGTGCGTGGTGCTGATTGTATTTTCTATGAACTTGTAGGAACCAGTTTCCCATGTTGTCGCCCGTCCTTCCCCAAATGACATTCTTGAGTGGCGTAAGTTTATTCTAAATACTATATTTTTCTGCAGAATATTGTCAAGCTTAGATGTTACAAATTGGAAATATTCTGAATTGATAATTGAACTCTGCTGCCACTTCTGTTTTTTTTATGCATACAAGATAAGATGTTATGAGGCTTTTGAATAATGTTATAGTGGGTAAAGAAGAATAAACTAGCAGATTTTTTGTTCATATAGTTGTGATAGTAGTGGCCAATACTTATTGTAAAGAATATTGTTCTTTTCCCGGTTGGATGGTACCTGTTCAAGTTTTTAAAATGATTTCAGCATCCTCAGATGGAAGTTATCCACATATATAAAGGTGCTTAATAACTGGACTTGAATGGTCAACAACTGCACTCATTTGTAGCCAATGTCTCTTACCTATGTATCTCATGTGAGGATGAAGGGTCATTCGTTAACATATCATACAACTTGCTCAGTTCACCTTTTTATGAGTAGTTACTCCAATTTCCCTCTGGTTATTGCATGTATTATGATACCTGCTTTGTGGTGAATAATAAAGGTTGCCATACTATACCTGACATTCCTCATCCCACAATCTTGCCTTTGTCTTTCTGTTATCTAACCTATTTATGTTTTGTCATTTTGGTTAAGATTTTTCTTGTATATGTCCCGTGTACTTGGCTTCACCTAATTTTAATAAAATTCCCATTTACTGATAAAAAAAAAGTTAAGATTTCTTAACCTTGTTTTTATCCTCCATCCATCATATTCCAGATTATGTGCTGGAGGGAAGTGAAGGAACACCTTTTGCAGGTTTGTTCAGTTTGTTGTTGGTGTGCGATTTTGGATGCTCTTCATATTTTCTTCTCTCTTTGTAGTTCTGATCAATGTGATTTTGGCATTCTAAGACTCATTTATGTAATTTTATTGCTTATATAAGGTGGATATTACTACGGAAAGATCAAGTTTCCATCGGAATATCCCTATAAGCCACCAGGAATTAGGTAATCTATTGTTTGGATGCCATACGTTTTTCAAGAAATATGGTACTTGTAGTATCGGGATTCAAATTTCCTAAATGCATTGATCTTGGTTGCTTCTAACTTTTATTGACGATTTTCTGCCTTGTAGCATGACCACTCCTAATGGCCGTTTCATGACCCAAAAGAAAATATGCTTATCAATGAGCGATTGTAAGTTTTTGATGGTATTAGTTGAAGAAAATAACTTCTTATCTTCGCTACCCAATCTTATGTTTTCCTTTGACTTCTTTATTTTGCAGTTCATCCTGAAAGTTGGAATCCAATGTGGTCTGTATCAAGGTAGGACAGATTCTAGTTCTGAAGTACTCTTTTGTGTATGTGTTTTATATATGACTGTATAATACTTACATATAAAATAACAAAAAACTGTATAATACCATAATTTCTTGTTGACAAGTTATTGTTAGGAGGAATGTTTGTGGTAGACTCTATTTCTTCCTTAGTTATTGTTGGGAGGAATGATTCTAACTATATTTCTTATTTGGTCTTTCACTAATGTTTTTTCCTTCCTTTTTTTTTTTATAAGTAATGTTTTTTCCTTCCTTGCTAATGCAGCATACTCACGGGGCTTCTTTCATTCATGGTTAGTCAGCTCTTTCATATTGTACTTTCTGTATGCTTGGTTGGAATATCATTTGTCATATTATTTTTTTTTATTGGCACCGGGTGTCCGAGAACAATGTCCCGACTAATCCCGGGGGTGCACAGACTCTCAGCAAGGAGTTTTCCGCAAGTGCACTTCGGGTAATTCAAGGGGAAAATCCCCCAGTCCGATGGCCCCTAGAGATTGTTTGCATCCAAGGGGATTCGAACCTTAGACCTGGGGGAGCATACTCCCAACTAAGGCCTTTTCCCCAAGGCCTTTACCATTTGTTATATTGTACCATTGCTCTTATAAATATGTAGCTAAAAGAGTCGCATTCTCTTGTTAGCTTGTCTATATTTTTCTTCTGGAGTCTCAATTTCGTTTGGTAAATCTCGAATTACCTGGACCAGATGTAGAATATTATGATAGAATTTGGACAATATGGCATATGGCCAACCCGATTAAGGCTTAGATGAGTTGAGTTGTGTTAAAAATTGGATGTATGAAATTGTGAATTTTCTTTTATGCCCATTCTATTGGCATATATTTGAAGAACCGATTAAGGCTTAGAGAGCTTAGTTGTGTTAAAAATTGGATCATTGGATGTATGAAATTGTGAATTTTCTTTTATGCCCATTCTATTGGCATATATTTGAAGAATGTCTGCATTGCTTCCGTACAATTTGTTTATGTGAAGATGCATTTCCCTCATGCAGATGGACAACAGTCCTACCACTGGTAGTGTGAACACTACTGTTGCTGAGAAGCAACGTCTAGCAAAGGCTTCCCTTGCTTCTAATTGTAAGAAGTAAGTATGTTGCATCACCTGCAAAGGATTTTTTTCATTTTCTTTACTGTTTTAATCAGCACTTGGAAGTCATTTTTTAACCTCCATTTTTATGCATATACCTTTGTGCATTGAAGTCCATGGCATATGGGTGAATGGCCTATTAGTTACATTTGTACGAGTGTAAGTGGTCATGACCAGATACACTCCTTATGTCTTTCCAAAAAGCTCACTGAATATCATTCTATTGTAGCCATCATCTATGGTAAAATTAGTTTGCTTGGACTGCAAAATTTGTTTGCTTGAAACTAAGACTGAATTTATGCAATAGAAGGGGTGAAAAGAAGCTGGCTTTGTCCCCTTGCCCACATTCTTAGAAACTTTAATCTATCAACATTTTTTAGATTCTGTGATGATTGTTTCAATCTGAACCTAACTCTTTCTTATCTTAACAGCCCCACATTTAGGAAATTGTTTCCCGAGTACGTGGACAAGTATAACCAGCAGCAGCTTTCTGAGAAGCTTATTGCGGAGCAGGTGTCACCAGATCCATCTCAAGAAAATGCCACACCAATGTTGGAACGAGTTATTAACTCTGTGGGAGAAGATGCGTTGAAGGGTAGGAGAATAAACAGGAAGCAGTCATTCCCAACTTGGATGATGTTCTTGCTAGTTTCCATCTTTGGCGTTGTAATGGCACTGCCTCTGCTTCAACTTTGACATCTTCTTTTTTTTATAAGTTTCAACTTTGACATCCGGTGTGAGAAGTGAAATATTTAAGGGGTCAAGTGACAAAGGTTTTTGCAAGTCAAGGGATGCATTTTAAATGCTTCAAGTTTGTCAAGTGTCTCACATAATAGTGTATAGCGGTTGATAGGCTCAGTTGGGTCACCTTCTTGATGTTTTCTCGTTTTTATATCTGTCGACAGGTTGTGAGATGATTTCCAAACATTACATGTTTGTCACGCTTTCTTAATTCGTAGTCTTGAGTTTTGTGTAAGAGTAGTTGGTGTTCAAACGGTACTTAATCTAGCAAGTTTTGTGCTAGAGCTTATTTTTCTTCTCTCATCATTCTTTACGCAGACTGCTATGCTGTATTTTGACAGCCTGAAGATGGCGGTTTTTGCTGGAGCATGGTGTGAACCAGTGTGTTTTGTCCTGAAAAGTTTTTGGTTTTGATGGATACTAATTCAGGCCTTAGTGTGGGGTAAACAGCAGCAAAAAAGGGTCCAGGAATGAGTTGATTAGCTAAGTTCTAATTGGTTTGGAAAGAATCCAAGACTATAAAAATGGCTTGGGATGCCGTAGCACTACTCATTCTTCTGTCGTTATATGTGGGGAGGGCTATCAATTCAGTTATAAATTGATTAGCTTAGTAAGTGCTTGTTGAATCGGTCGGGTGGATTGGAGTGTGTGTAGGCAACGGGAGCAAGAATTTGATTTTATTTACTCCATTGATCAATAATGTCTGCAAAAACATTATAATTGGTAACCACGTTGCAGTGTCTCTGAAATCATGAAATTGGGTGTGGCAATAATCATAGTTTCCTTCCGAGTAAATCGTAGACTCACATCTTGTGGGGGGTAGAATTTGTTTTAGATTAATTGAATAAAATATTGTTAGAATATTATTTTTTAATATTATTATTGTTTTGAGATTTGAAAATATTAAATTGTTTATCATATTTTGTATGAGAATTTGAAAAGGTTGTAATAATAATATAAGATGAGTTGATGTGAGTTTTCAATCCAAACCGGAGCTTAATTCACACATGGAGGACTGCAGCTTGTTCTCATTTCATATCAAGCGCATACTTTGGTGAGTCTTAGGCCCCGTTTAGATTACGGGAAATGCTATACATCTGCCCCACACCGGCACACACTTCACTTCATTTTTTTTTTTTTTTTACACTCAGTACATTGAGTGTGTGCCGGAGTGGGGCAGATGTAAATATTTTTCCTTAGATTACAAGATTTTTCATCTCATCTCAATATCCAAACATCACAAACTTAAATATTTTTCAATTTCAAATATTCAACTTTTTTATATAATCATTACCTAATCATTACAATTTTTCTAAACTTTCAAACAAAATACAAAAACAATTCAATTTTATCAAATCCTAAAATAAAAATTATATTAAAAAAATTATATTCTAACAATATTTTTAACTCTATAATATTTTTTATTCAATTTTCTCTCTTATTTCTCAAAATCTCATAAAACATTTTAGTTCAAACTATTTAACTATTATTCACAAATTATTTCATTATAATTTATAGATCATCTCATCTCATTTCCTCTTATCTAATTATCCAAACAAGTCATTAAACTGGAAATAGTCTTTTCTTTCGAGTCTTAAATGGAATGGATTGGTTTCTGAAATTGGGTAAAGACCTAAGAAGGGGGTTTGGCCTTTATTCTTTAGAATCTTTATTTTTTTGCTTGATTATTCTTTTGAATCTTAAACATTAGCAGGACCTACACCTTACAATACGCATTAATCCAAGGATACAGTGGCCCCAGTTAGGTTATCGCATTCCCCCCCTTCTTAACTCTTTTAACTTCGAAAAAATAAAGGCTCGGAGCCCCCGCAACATGCGCCGCATTGTAGCGAGTAGGCAGTACAGGATCCCATAAAAAAAATATATATATATATATATATATAAATTATTCCCTTTGATTTCCCTTTTTGTTTTATAATAAGACTCCTTTTTTTAATCTGTTTAAAAAGCAAACAAAGAGCATCAATTTCAGACCCTCCGTGTTTTTTCAGAGCACCCCCCAAAACAGACATAAATATATATATATATATATATATATATAATTGTTTTGTGATTTTAGTGACTGGTTAAAGCCTCCCTTCAAGGCTGCATCTTCACAACTCTTTGTATTGGAGTGGATAGGCAAAGCTAACCCAAAGAGGGGTTGCTGTGTTGTGAGGTCGATTGATTATTTGGTCGTGTAAGTATGAAATATGATTGCCAACATCAGTTAATTTGTTCTCGTGCTTGTGCAGCTGTGCTCATTAGTTCATTTAGCTTTTTGCCTTCCTGCGGTATGTGTGTGTGTGTGTCTCTCTCTCTCTCTCTCTCTCTCTCTCTCAATTATAACAGGCAATTAGCTGCTAAATTTGTGCTCTTTTTGAGTGTCACATTTGGAAAATGTTGTTGGGGGAGAGATTGCTACAATGTCAAGTTTTTAACACACCGCCTGTTATTTCTTCCTAAAGCAAAAGCAAGTAAAAGATTTTCACCACCAAAAGTCATGTTTCTATGATCTCTCTATCCCACGCCATGATAGGATATCAATAGGGTCGTTGGCTTTTGCCTTTTGTTGATGCTTGCAAGTTCAAACCAGTTGTAAAATATGTCCGATCGAAGTGGTTATAATTACACATTAAACTCTCTCTTTCCTACTTTCCTCCCCTTGGGAAATTTTGAAAGATCATCCATCATCTTACTTCAGAACCATTTTCTTGCTGCTTCCAGCTATATATTATTTTTCACAGTTTGGAGGATTATTTTCTCAAGCTCTCCTGAACTGTAATGCAGAATGTTTCTTTTTCTTTTTATTCTTCTAAAGCCTTGTTCTTTGGGTTTGCTTCATTGTTTAATAGTTTTTTGGGTACGCTGCTTTCAGGCAATGATGAAGAAATCTCCAACATATTCGAGATATGAAACAAGTGCTTACAGTGGCGATGGATTTGATCCCCATGTGGACTTCTCGCAGGTGATGGCTTTTAACTTCTTTTTCTCCCGTTAATTTCCAAATGTAGGAGAAAAAATTATTCTCCTTTTCCTCCCACTCTTTGTTATGTCAACACCAGTTGACTGATCTTCAGAACTGAGATTGTTGTTGTTAAATTGTTGATCATTTATATTTCCTTAGAAGTTATTTCTATTGCATATGCAATATATATGTTTGTTTACATGCAAACTGTTCTTCATGTTTATTGTCATTGGATTTGCCTTTGATTAGTTCATGGAAGAAGCAAGACACCACGCAGGAGGAGTAGGTTTCCAGAGCTCACCATTGAATCCAGAAGAAAGTGGAAACAAAAGATTGCCCGAAGAGAAACAGGGCAAGAAATCATGGAAAAATTCTCTTTTATCATGGTGGAAGACTGACAGAAAGCGCAACAGACCTCAAGTGGAACCGACAAGTAGTTCTTACATTTCTGTTACAAAACGGCGTCTCGTTTCTGGTCCAATACATGGCAGTGGCAAGACCAATGATGGCAGGCAGTGGCACCGGCGTTCCACATCTGGGCCTCTTACCGGTCTTTTCAACCCCACAAAGAGAGTGGAGAATGGGATACCTTATGTGAGTCTTGACCAGCTTGACAGACCTCATGCCGTTCAGACCTATGGACCTGTTTACCTCGTAACTTAGTGTATGGACACCAACAAACATCAACAACAAGTTTTTTAGTCAAATCTGAATCTGGTGCATCTGCATTTTCCGCATTTAAGAGTTCTTTGATCTGCTGAGAAACTGTGGGAAGTTTCAGGACAGGAAAAACTTTCCGAACATTTTGTTGAGAAGAAAATTTAATTTCTTAAATTCCAAATATCAGATATGGCAGGATCGTTTTCTTGAAAAAATCAAGGAACTTGGAGCTATATTTTGTTTTATCCCTTCATTCAAGAAACAAGAGAACTTCAGGGCCGTCGTCTGTAATTCCATTTTATGCTTTGTATCCTGTTTTCTTGGCATATGAAGATTTTTCAAAACTTGTGTTGATCTATCTTTTGGTGCTGATACGTGGTCAGAAAACAAAGTTTGTAGTCCCTCAAAAGCAGCTATTTTGCTGTAAATAATTTTCATGGAAATCAAAACTGTAATTATCCCCTGATTACCCATCAAAACCAAAGAATATCGTCTGCAATTGTCTTGGACAGTGTTTCTCGTTGCTCTTATCCACATTCCATCTTCGATTTCATCCTCAAGGTATTATCCTCAGTAATATTTTCCTCTATGTTTATTTGTTACTAACCAACTGCGGTGAAAAGAGTGTGGGAGAGAGGGGCGGGGGGAGATGGGCACTAAACCGTCGTGACAAATCCTTTCATATGAACCTATGGGAGAAAAAAATAGCCCAAGGCCCCATTTGGACACAGAGGTGATCTCACCCTATACGGAGAAACCATCTCTTATCCGAACGGTCAAACAAGGTTTCAAGAGAGGGTTTCAAATTATTTTTAGAAGACGACGACAAGTGCTCTTATCAGTCTCTGCTTTTTAGAAGAAAGAGTCATGTCATTCAGCCTTTCCATCGAAAAAAAACGTTCGTATCTGACGCCCGAGCTCATCTCCGTCTATGAAGAATTTCCTCTCTGCGAAGAATTTCCTCGTGAGTCATCCATCCGATCAAGACATCTCTCCTCTCCGTGATTCTTTTCCCTGCCTGCCTCACAGTCCATCGAAGGCCAACCCGAGAGAGATTTTTCCATTCAACTCCAACGGCAAAGGCAGCGTTGCCCCCATTTCCTCCGTCAAACGACTCCTTCAACTCCGTTTTCTCCAGCTCTGAGGACTGCCGTACAGAGCATTGATCATGGTGGTTGGGAAGGCCGCATTTCCTGCGAAGCCCTGCAAAACAACTCAGCTCTGCTCACGCGTGCTTGGTAAGTCCCTTCTCAACTCAGCCGTCCGCTCGATCTATACTCTCACTGTCGCCTGAACCCCTACCAGAGATTCCCCTGCCCCTTGCCCTAAAGTGAATCGAGATTTTCGAAATCTTTGAATGTTGTTTACAATTTGGCACCTTATAAGCCAATTCCCATTACAAATAGACCATGCCGAAAGCAATGAAACCCAGCCCTCCAGTTCCCTGCAAACACTGCACCCCAATCCCCAGATCTAAGTATAAACTCCGTCGATCTCATTCTATCACCACGACGGCTTCAAGGACGCGCTCCTTCCAAGTGTGTGAATGTTTTATGCCTGCTGTGTATTGATTTTATTAGCCTACGCTTTTCATTGCTATGTTGTGTTTTGATGATCCTGTATGTTGATATGCTTTGATGTTCCATGTTGTGAATTCATGCTTGCTTGCCTTTTATTTCCTATGGAAGTTTCCAAGTGTTTAGGCATCCAATGTATGTGCTGGATGTTGTGTATTGTCTGCTTGATTACCATTTTTTGTTACAATTATAATGAAGAATTCTACAAAGTTGGAATCGTTAAAATTTAACTTAGAATAATACTGTTAATAAGGCAAATCTTGAGCATGAGGCATATCTTTTTAAAAAAATAAATAGCAAAGGGACATTAGGCAGATCTTGAACTCTGTTTTGAACACTTTGGTGTTGGTAATTTTTCACTTGGGTGTTTGTAGAAAGGGACGTTCCTAGTATTTGTAAAAATGTCTCTTACACCGTCAGAATCTTCAAAGTAGTGTGTATTCCGTTGAAAGTAATAGAGTGTGTATGGAAGCAGACCGTATGTAAGGGAATCAATATAAATCTGAGTAAGTAGTGTCTATAGACGCAGAGTGTAATAGAGATCTATGTCAATATTGACATACAGAATTTTGTAGATATAAGGGAATCAATATAAATAAGCAACAGAAAGATGCCACAACAGAAATGGCTTATTGAGACCAGAAAATCAAATGAAAGGAATAATTAAAACATTAGAATCTTTCATTTGTAATTATTTAATGTTGTTGCATCCGTCTAAAATGGGTTTGCACTTGCATCCGTCTCTAAAAGTCCAAAAAATAAAGGCGCAATGGTCTTCTTGTTCAACACAAAAGTCTTGTTGTTCAATGATATTCACGGAATTTTGTTGAAGTGGACTTTGTGTGCGTTTTCTGTTTTGTTAATATTGGGTACAAGTTTGTTATTTACTGAAGCTTATCTTGTATCAAAATGATAATTTTTACAGCAAGTGCCTTTTGGGTGTGTGCCTTTCAGGGCTGGTTTTACGTTTTTCTTTGCACGTGTTGCAGATTTTCATTTTTCATTTTTTTATTGTGTAATTTGGGATATTGGGTGGTATATGGCTGCGTTTGTAGTTTTAGTTTTATTTTGGTGTTTGAGCTTTTGATGGTACTGGCGGACCTTTCTTCGAGTTTTTAATGGGTCTCATAACCTTATGTTAAACCACTGCTCTCAATACTGGAAGCCATGGTTTACTGGTTGTCATGCAAAGAACTACTTCATATCAAACAAACTTATCCATCTCTATCTGCATTTCCAGTGAAGATACCCATTTTCTTGTAATTCTGTTTTGGTTATCTTATACACTTCATATCTCATTTCTAGGCAAATTTACTAAATTTATTTTGGATATCAAGTTGATTCACACATGCAAAAACAAAACAGAAGAAATAAAAGAAAAGAAAATTCCTTGAGGACTTTGCAACAAGGGTAGCAAACACACAAAACTAATATCACATGCGCAACATACTTTATTGGGTCAAGTTGCTCTTGAAAGGACACTGCACTAGGATACTTGCACACTAGCATTACAACAACACTTGACATTCACACTAGTGTTTTACAAATGAAACATCAGAAAAGCAAATGAAAGGAAGATTTTAAGACTATGCCTGCGTATTGAGCTGGGAGGCAAGGGCTCCTGATCATCGCATGTTGTACATTACACAATTTTATTAGAATGACGACACCAAACGACTTCTTGTTTGAGCATTGGAGAACCACGTAGCTCAGTCCAACTGATCTTGCAGTTGGTGATGCTGCATCGTCAACATGTCACCCTGACATGACCGTGGAATTAGCTCGAGCTATGGCTGCAATTAGGGATGACATTGTCATTTCTATGTGGGCAGATAGGGGTGATCATTGAATGGTAAATTGTTCATGATGACATGTATATAATAAATATTGTGATTGTAAGGGTGTACTTTAATTATTCAAACTTATTACCATTTCGCAAGTACATTTCAAACTTATTGAAATTTATGTAATATTTTTCATCTAATTTTGATGATATATCACACTAAAAATTTTGTGTGGGTGTCAAGATAGATTACTTATTTACATACACGGGCCAGGAAGTTTATAGCGCATTTCTTTACAAGGTCTATATGTAAATTTATTTCAATAAATGATTGGTCCATACATAATTTTTATAATAATAAAATTATAAAATAAAGTGATTATATATGAGATAGACTATAAAATAGATATATACCATAAACATTTTCTTTGTTCTATGCTGAGTTGTTGAGAACATTATAGGATGGAATTTTGCCAAAACAAATATGAGTAATTTTCAATCATCAATGGCATACGGTGTTTGCATAAAGTAAGTTCAAAAGCTGGGCAAAATGATGATTAGTACTTGAAAATGGAAAATGATTTTATGCACAATATTTTTATAAAAAATATTTTATAAATATCAAAATAATTTTAAATAAAAAATATTTTTATTTGATATTTTATAAAATAATTTGATTTTATAAAAATATTGTCATCTTATAATATTATTATGAAATATATTATAAAAAATAAAAATTGGGTAGGTAATTTATAAATTATTATTACTTATTTATAAATAAAACAAAATCATTACAAATATTATGTAATAATTTGTGGGACCCACATCTATCTCATTTCCAAAAAGTTAAAATCATCTCATCTCAATTTTAATCCAAACACACAAAATTTTTAAAAATCATCTCATCTCAACTCAACAATCTCACTACTATTCACAAACTATCTCAATTCATTTTATCTCATCTCATTATCCAAACGGGACCTAGATATAGTGAGAACAACTAAATGAGAAGCCAGGTCATGAACAAACAACGACAACAGTAGCATTATAATAACCGCATCCCAAGAACAGGCCCCATTATTACCTCTACACCATTTACATTCAAGTTGGTTTAAGGTACAACCTTTCGAACCAACCACCCTCCCTGAAACAGAGTATGAACTGTGTCCAATTATCTGGTTGACTAATATATCAGTAATTTGTCATATAAATACTAGGGTTAATTACATTTTGTCCACTCCAACTATCACCCAATTCACAATATGCCCCCGAAACTATTGATTGCATCAAAGTGGACCCTCTTACTTTTATAACGTCTCAATCCCCCACTTCCGTCTACAATGAGAGTTAAATCAAACGGAAAACTCACCCACGTGCTTCTTACATGCTAATCATTTAATGCAAAGACAAAATCACCCCTCACTCCATCGGTTTCCTTTTCTCCAAACTGAACTTCATATCTGAAAATCCCCAAATCCAAAATTCGAAAACCCTAACTTGGAAACCAGTGACCATCGATCAATTGTTGTTCATATTGGTGTTCGTTCGTCTTCGCACTAATCTTAGTGGCTTCATAAAACATTTCCGTTCATCTTCATCGAGTTGGTATCTGTCTTCTTCACACAGTGGGTGTCGCAGAGGTGAGTCCATCTCAAAATGACTTCATCTTTGTCTTTATCGAATTTGTATGTTTTTCGTGTGAAACTGAGTAATTTGGAATGTCAAAGTTTCGATTTTGATGATGCCCTTGTCCAATGTTGCACATAGGTGGGTCCAATGTTGTATGCTTCCTAATATGACGCTAGTGCATTACTGAGTGGCGTTAGTTGTCCCAGTTTGATAACACAATAACATGAGTGTGTTGTTGTTGTCTTTATTGTCGGGTTGTGACAAAGGGTCCCTTTCATAGGAAAAGGACCAAATTTATCTGTTTGGTCTAATAGTTTACTTTATGGTTGGTCTAATAATTGACTACGGTCCATGATTAATTTAATAGACAATATTTTGTAGGATGGCTACGAGAAATTTGTTATTTCAAGTCTATCATGGTGGGATAATTGATAGGTGGCAGAATGAGGAATATGTTGGGGGTAAGACTGATGTGTACCATGAACCATATGATGAGGATCAACTATCATGGATTGAGATACAGACGATTGTGGCCAAGTATGGTTACCATCCAGGTGACCTAGTCTACTATAGACACCCTGGCTTGGGGATGCACAATGGTCTTAAATTGCTTACATTTGACCATAATGTACTGTCTATGGTGGTTGCGCTTCAGGATCAACAAGTGGCTCATTTGTATCTTGTGTCTCATTCTCGAACTTCAGTGCACCAGTCTTCTTTGCATGATCTTCATGTCGAGGAGGATGTGAGTGAGGATGAGGAGGAAGCAGAAGCACGTTGCCTTGGACTTAATGATCCATTTTGGAAAGAAGTGTTGAGTAGTGAGGATGAGTTGTATGACATTGATGTCAACATAGTGGGAACATCGAGGTCAAAGCCTGCACAACCAAGGAATAAAGGTGTTAAGTCTCAAGTGACAGTTGATGATAAAGAGCTACAATCTTCCTCAGATGCTGAGGATGAGGAGGACGAAGGGAGGAATCAAGACAGAAGTGGTCCAAGGTGGCCAGAGGAGGATGACTTAGGTATAAAATACTCTTCTATTTTCTTGTTTATTATTTTAGTGTTCATTTTTCAGAACTTGCTAAACAGTGCTTGCTTTCACAATTAGTAGGTAATTATTCTGATATGACACCAAGTGACGTCTTTCAATCTCTTGTCCATAGTGGTGACGAAGGACATCGTGATTTTAAGTTCCCCGAGTTTCAAGCTGTTGACTTGGAGAAGCCAAAAATATCTATTGGAATGAAGTTTAGATCTACAGCACAGTTTAGAGAGACAATAAGGAGGTTGAACTAAATATAGGTAAGTCGATAAGATTTGCAAAGAATGATGGGGATAGGGTTACTGTTGTCTGCAATACCTCTAAATGTCCTTACCGGGTTTATGGGTCTTAGATTAGAGGGCAACAAACTTTCCAGATAAAGTCTATGAATCCAAGACATGATTGTAGCAAGAGTTATAAGAACCCCATTGTCACATCATCTTGGATTGTAGATAAGATGATGCCACTTATAAGCCAACCTATTGTGCCTATCAAAGCTCTTGCTGATGAGATTAAGAGAAAGTGGGGAGTGGAAGTTCCTAAAATGAAGTTGTATCGTGCTCGAGCGAAGACTCAGTTTACCATATTTGGCAGCCATAAAGAACAGTATGCCAAGGTATGTGACTATTGTGAGACCCTAAAACAAAGGAACCAAAGTAGTTGTTTGTTAGTTAGGGTGGAACGAATAACTCCTGAGTTACCTCCTATTTTTCAAAGGATGTACGTAGGATTGGCAGCCTGTAGAGAGGGTTTTAAGGCTGGTTGTAGACCATTGATTGGTTTGGACGGTTGTTTCTTAAAAGGATCATTTAAGGGGCAACTCCTATGTGCTGTTGGTAGGGATGCAACTGATAACATGTACATAATTGCAATGGCCATTGTGGAGGCAGAGTTAAAGGATAGTTGGGGATGGTTTATTGAGACACTTATATCCGATCTTGGACAGCAACCTGAAGGCGGGTGGACATTTATCAGTGACAGACAAAAGGTAATTTTGTAAATCTTTCAATATATTTTATTAACTAAAACCTATTAAATGAGTCACTTATTGAATATTTTTTGTAGGGTTTAAAGCCAGCAATGGAGGAGTTGGTGCCTTACAATGACAACCGTATTTGTGTCAGGCATTTATATGCCAATTTTCGAGATGCTGGCAACAGGGGTGTGGCTTTGAAGGAGAAATTGTGGCAGGCAGCCACAACATACATGAAGAGGGACTTTGAGAGAGCTATGGAGGAACTGAAAGCCCTCAGTTAGCCTGCATATGACTACCTGAAGGTTATAGACCCATCACAATGGTCTAGAGCATGGTTTAACACATTTCCAAAGTCTGACTTGGTAGTGAATAATCTTAGTGAATGTTTCAACGCGTATATTCTGCAAGCACGGGATAAGCCAATTGTGACTATGGTGGAGACCATACGGAAGAAACTGATGGGACGATATCAGTTGAAAAGGGAAGCAATTGGTAAATGGGAGAATACAATCACGCCTCGGATAGTTGCGAAGCTTGAACTTATGCATGACCTGTCCATCTATTGTACTCCAACGTATGCAGGATGTGGTCAGTTTGAAGTCAACAATGCTGGTAGGCAAAATGTGGTTGATTTGGAAAAGAGGACCTGTTCATGTTTGAGATGGGACATCACAGGTATTCCATGCCCGCATGCATACACATGTATTGTGTATTCTGACCAAGATCCCAAGGGATATGTGCATCATTACTATAGTGTTGAGATGTGGAGGGCAGCATACGAGCCTTTAATTTACCCTATGCCAAGTGAGGATCAGTGGCTCACTACCACATACGAGAAGCCCACTGCTCCTGAGGTTAGGAAACAACCCAGGAGGCCAAAGAAACATCGAAGAAGAAATGAGGACGATCGACAAAGAAAAGAGCAAACAAGTTGAGGAAAACTGGTGTGCATATGACCTGTTCGAGATGTAATCAAGTTGGTCACAACAGAAGAAAATGTCTGCGTGGGAACGCAGGCACACCTTCCTTCACTTCTGCAACAGAATTTCAAGCTCCTTCATTTCCAGATGAACAAGTTAGTGGCTACTTCTTCCTTATTTACTATAAGGTATTCACTTACATATTGCTTGAAAATGTTGAGAATGTTAATTTACATTTAAATGTGGTACTAGGTCATTTCACAACATTCAAGGTCAGAGCCTTCACAACCAACAACCCAATCTATGCAAACTAGGAATGCTCCACCTTCATAGGCAGCATGGCAAACAAGTCCAACAGTGCAGACTCCCTTGTCAGAGACTTTGCAGGCAGCATGACAAACAAGTCAGGCAGGCCAAAGTAATCAACTGCAAGCCAATGTGAGTCGTGTAAAGATGTTGGCCAAACGACCACCCAGGAGGCGCTCTGCAAGACTTGGGGGCCACCACTTACAGACTAGTACACGTAGACTTGGACTTAGATGTTGATACAAGCAATCCAGCACAAGGAAGACTGTGTTCTTGGGGCAATCCTGGAAAGGGAGGCATGCAATTCAGAGTTGGTCAACTGCCACCCAACACCCAAGTGCCTCCTGCCAAGGCTAATGCATCAGTGCAAAAAAGGAAGGATGTAGAGTCATCTTCACATGTGGAGAGGATGAACGAAGATAAAAAGGGGAAACAGAAGCGACCAAATTGGCAATATTGACTTATTGTTGTAATGGTGTAGTTAGGGTTTAATGACATTACTGTTATTGAAAAACTTTTGTTGTAATGATCCATAGAAAGGTGACATTATTATGTAGGGTGACATTATTAGGGTGACATTAATTGTTGGTAATATTGACTTGTTATTCCAATTGAGGGATTTGGATATGTAGGGTGACATTATTATTAATCATTATCAACACAGTAAGTTGTTGCCACAAAATTCACTCCATAACCAAATTACATACAACAAGTGATGTTCAATACAACAATTAAATTCAAAACAACAACCACAGTCAATACACATCCAAAAAATTACATTAACCAATTCTATGCTATCATCAAGTAATGACGACCTTCATCAGCATGATGAGACATTTTCATGTAGATAACAACAACAACTAGAACAATTACAATGATACCACACCATATGCAGTTATTGTATTTCTTGTGCAAATATTTAGATTTTTCCTTTTCCTTATACAAAAACTGTTGGATATGTTCCATGCGCTCCCTCTCCATCACTAAGTTAGCCTCCAATTCCGTAAATTTTTCCTTCAACTTATTGCATAACTCTTGGATATGCTTCATGCGCTCCCTCTCCATCACTAAGTTAGCCTCCAATTCAGATTTCTCAATCTTAAACTCACGACTCCATATCTGGAGTCTATCTCGTAGCTGGCCAACAACATCTCCGCACGTGGAGCAAAAATCATCATCTACCCAATAAAAAAATGTACAAAACCTGTCTCCACCCCCATGTTGACAACCAGGAGTCCAATATGGGCATCTCCAAAACTTCCTTTTGTAGTTATCATCTGTAGTTGACACTCTTAGACGTGCTCTCAGATTGCAACGGCAAAATGAGCCATCCAGTGGTGCTTTACCACCCCAGCTTGTGCTAGATGAACCAGTAGACATTTTTCACAACCTGCTGAAATATGTCAGGATTATGAGTGTAAAAAGGAAACAGTCAAAAGAGAGGTTGATGAGCCAAAAAATTTCTACTCTATAGAATTTAATCAATATTATTCTTTACAGACTACTGCAGCTTTATACAAAAGGAGAAAAGAATCCTAATAAACTAAACTAGAACATTATCTAAGCATGGTATTGAATCAATATCATGGCAAATAAACTGGAATATTGATGAGTTACAATGTACAATCATTTATAGCATTCTTGAGCTACAATAAACTCGAATCATTTTTTCACCTAACAACGTACAGTCATTTATAGTATTCTTGAGCTACATCAAGGCAGGAGATTTGTTATCAATATTAACAATCACTGAGGTACCTGCGATGGAGGAAGCAATTTGAATGAGAGCTCTACAAAAAAAACTTCTCTGCAATGGAGTCACCGACAGCTCGAAGGGGATGCCGACGTCGAACCGTGGTCGGCAGTTTTGTTAGGGTTCGTCGTCGCCCACCTTCTTTGCAGTCTACCTCAGCTTATTTCTCCATTGCTCCTAATGGCTTCAAGTCAGAGGTTCTTCACTTTGAAACAAAACCGTTTTTCGGCATTAATAAAACGAGTCGTTTTGGCCATGGAGTTTGGGGATTTTCAGATATGAAGTTCAGTTTGGGGAAATGGAAGCCGATGGAGTGAGGGGTGATTTTGTCTTTACATTGAAGGATTAGCATGTGAGCAGCACGTGGATGAGTCTTCCATTTGATTTAACTCTCATTGTATATGGAAGGGTGGGATTGAGACGTTTTTAAAGTAAGAGGGTCCACTTTGATGCAATCAATAGTTTCGGAAGCACATTGTGAATTGGGTGATAGTTGGAGGGGGCAACATGTAATTAACCCTAAATACTACCTTTTTTTCTGCTCTTCATCCCAAAACCTTTCAAATTCGCATGAGCAAAGAATTGGAGAAGGGGGGATGATGCAATTAATCGAGAAGAAAACAGGAATGCATCTTTAACACAGGATAATTCTATTTTACTTTCATACAATATTGACATTTAAAAAAACTGTTCACTTCCGTTTCAAGAACAGATATACAAACTTCCTCTATAACAAGAGATGATCGCTGAGATCTCCCACCTCGAGCTCTTAATTATCTATGTCGAGATCAAGAATAAAAGAACATTGAGTAAAATAAAATGGGGAGTTTCTTCTTCCCCAAAAGGACCAATTTTTCTAGGATGGTAGAACCGGACGTCATCAAGACCTTCCAAATAACAATTTCTCATCGCCAGAAACATTTCTTCAAATAATCCTGAACTGAATTCGCATCTATAGCCTGTACTAGCAAATATGTTCAATCTAATTACCAAGGACTTGCTTCTAAGTCTCTGCTCTCCCTGCTTGCTCAACATCAACAGAACCGGGACTACAAGGACTTGCCCTTCTATCCCTGCTCAAAAGCCTCTTCAAGGACCTCAGTCTCGCAGGCAGGGGCGACTTCGATTCCTCCTCGGCAAACCTGCTTGCCGAAGGGGATAAGGATGACAAATTCTCAGTCATCGGCCTTGGTATGTCAATCACCAACATTCCGTCCGATGGCCTGCTATTAACTGCTGATGACGAAGAAGGCGATGGACAAGGAGGGGCTTGAGAAGAAGGACCTTCTTCCAAACAAGCGCCCCCAGAACTTACCCGAGCCTGGTTTCCCCAAAACAGCACGTTTGTGGGGAAATTTGGAGATTCAACAGAATACCCAGCGACTGAATTATCTCCTGAGGACTCGATATCCTCTTGTTCGTCCACACTATGATTGTTACTGGCCTCGGAGCTTTCAGGAGCAACTGGGTTTCGGCAAAGCGGGCAGGTGGAGTGGGACTGGAACCACATGTCAATACAATCAACATGGAACCCATGATTGCATTTGGGGAGCAGCCTAGCCTTCTCTCCTGGTACTAGCTCAGAGAGGCAAACCGCGCATTCCAACCCATCTTTGAAATCATTTGGATCGAATGCCACTACGGGGAGTGAGCGGAGGACTAAGGGGTCGAGCCCTCTTCTCAGGGTGGCGGCGATCGCCGGGTCCTGGCCGGGGGCGAAGACGAAGCGGCGTCTGCGGCTGCGACGAGAAGCAGAAGGGTTGGATCCTTCAATACGCCACCAGAACCATTTGGCGTAGAGGTGGAGAAAAAGGACAAACACCACAACAACGAAGAGCACTATGATGGCTACCACCATTATTTTACCGGTCAGTTCCACGACCGGTGAGTCGTCCAATGTAGATGAATCCCCCATGCTTGCCTATCAAAGTTCCTTCTTCTCTTTTCCACCCCCGATGAATGTATTGGCCAAGGATCCACTTGAAAATTATTACAAAGATTCAGATTCCCAAAAGTCTGCAACTCAAAAAATGGACCAGAACCCAAATGGGATTTCCCTTAGAATTGTCAAATGCCGTGCTAAAAACTGGTCAGGGCTTGTGGGTGGCGAATTAGTGAGGTTTATATAGATTCTAGGAGTACAAAGAGAAGTGGGAGAAGGAAAGAGGGAGAGAAAGTTAGACTTGTTCTTTGGGTTTGTGGAATGTGGACCGGGTAGGCAAAGACGTGAGAGTTTTCAAAGAAGTAAAAACGAAAGGAAAGGAAAGGAAGAAGCCTCCACTTGGGACTCAAAAGACTTGACTTTTTTGAAGGATTGGAGAAGGAGGCAGCAGAGGAAGAAGGAAAAGCACACTACGGCTGTGAAACCGAAACGTGACAGTAGAAGAAGGTACCTTTCCTCGCCCAGTTGCGTGTCTTCTCGGTGCTTTCTCTCTTGACTGTTGTTATGACCAATTACTAAACTATATACACCAACCAATTGTATTCTTTTTCCCACCCTCTCTAGTCAGTCTATTCTATTCATAAACTTACCCATTTTTGCTTACTTTTGGATTTTGGAATCATATAATTTGAAAAAATTACTCGATTCTCTTTTGTATAATCTATTAATATTTGAGCAATGTTATTCTTCTTTGTAACATTCCGTAGTATATTGACTCTTGTTGATACAGTACATTTAAGTAATTTCATATATCAATTACTTAAATAATTACTATTAAAAATATATCTAATAGCGTATGAGATTACGTATGACAAACTCTATAATAAATATAACAAAATTCTCTTCGTGATTTTGGATTCGAATGGTTGAAGATGATAATATCCCTTTTAAGTTTTTTTTTATATTGAATTTAATGACTTAAAATGAAAGAGATATATAAACTTGAAATAGCAATATAGTATTTATTGTTGTCTATATATATATATATATATATCTTTGTAGCATTAAGAACTTGTTTGGATAAGGAGATGAAATTATAGTTTTAGATGAGTTGAATAAAATATTATTAGAATAATATTTTTTTTAATATTATTATTGTTTTGAGATTTAAAAAAGTTGAATTGTTCATTATATTTTATATGAGAATTTAAAAAAATTATAATGATGAGATGAATTGAGAATATTTATGTATCCAAACGGAACCTAAATTTTAATAAATGCCAAGGGCTCATTTTACTTGTCTATCTCTCCCATTGAATTCAAACAATAGCTTTAAAGAACTTCTTTTCCAATATTTTTTTATGCTACGTAAAAATGGGTGGGATGAGAAAATTAGCGATGGTTCCCTACTTGGGTGTATCATAATAATACTATATTTGCAAATCGGACATGGAACGTTCAACTTGTGGAAAGTCGCACGCAACCCCTAAAGTCAGGTTTGAGTTATAAATTAATAGACCCTACATAGTTACGTTAAGAAACTTAATGAATCTTTAAGAGACCAATACTAATAATCTAAGATGAATTCATACTCAAGATTGAAACTCATGACTCAATACATGAAAAACCACTTGGAAAAAATATTATCAAGTCAACCTTTGTATCCTAAACGTATTGAATGGAACATACTTAATCTAACTTTTTTATTAACGTAAAACTTGTTTTATTTACAAGAGATCAGGCTTGAAAAGCTTCAATCTGACTTTCAAGTGATCTGGTCAATGAATTCTAAATCCAAAAAACTTATCGTTAATGTGGTAAGTGGGTCATGAACTTTCGCACTATCGAACTCAATATAAATTTAACTTACCTATAAACAGCATATTTCAGTCACAAAGGCACAATGCATCCAAGTCAAACATTGGTGGAAGAAACTCAGGACTCTATACATTGGTGGAAGTCCAATGCTGTCTGGTTTTGTGCAAAAAAGAAGAAGAAGATATGCATATAAAACAGATGAGCAAGATACCATGCATGAAGCTGGATAGCAAGCACAAAGTACTATGTTCTTCCCCAACCTTTTAACTAAGAGTAGTGCCCGAAAATCCACCGAAAAGGTAAATAGTATTTTTTTATTTTTTTTTATGTATTTTTTTAATCATCATAAATATTTATAAAAAAAATAAAAATTCACAACACTATTAAAAAACACTTCTTTAATCACTAAGTAAAAAAAAATGTTAGGGACACATTTTCAAGACCCAAATTCAGAAACATACGTTTGTTTTCGCAGATGAGATGAGATGAGTTGAGATTTAAGTTAAAAAGTTGAATAAAATATTATTAGAATATATTTTTTAATATTATTTTTGTTTTGAAATTTGAAAAAATTGAATTATTTATTTTATTTTATATTGAAAGTTATAAAGTTATAATAATTAGATGAAATGCTGCTACAATTCTATTTAACAAAAGAATATGAAAAAGCCAGTGCTGTATCATGTATGGATAGGGTAAGGTTGAATAATTTCAAGATAATTAGGTTAATAAGAAAGTCAGTAGAGTGGGGTCAGCTTCTGCATTTTCACATGCTTATGTTTATGCCATTAATTTATCTTATCACAAATCTCGAGATAATTAACCCTTTTTTAAAAAAAAAGAAAAGAAAAATAAAGAAAAACTGATTCCTCATCCTGTTGCTTTCTCTAATTACCACTCGCTCTTGATGCTGATCACGTAGAAGGACAAAAATTCCGCTCCTTCCAAATTTTGAAAAGATACTTTAGTTTAGATGCTAATAAAGAAAGATTGATTTGTACAGTCTTTAATCAATTGGACTATGTTGTTCCAAACTTTATATAGAGATCCTGATCCCTCTTTTTCAATCTCTTTTCCAATTTATTAATTATTTATTTGAAAATGAGAATGCTGATAAGGGTTTTTTGTACCTATCAAAATAATTGAATTAATCCGTTTGAATTGTGAGTTGAAATAAAATGAATTGAAAGTTGAATAAAATATTATTAGAATATTATTTTTTAATATTTTATTGTTTTAAATTTTAAAAAAATTAAATTATTCATTATATTTTGTGTAGTAATTTAAAAAAATTGTAATGATAATATAAGATGAGTTGAAATCGATTCTCAATCTAAACGGAGTCTAACGTCTAAACTCAATATGTAAATCGGTCACGCAGTTCATCTTTATACCCTTAAAAAAAAACAAAACAACTTAGTTTAGTGTAGTATCAGATATAATTGTGTTTAGGGGCACTCTTCAAGAATATGAAACATATTATTACATTATTAGTTGCATTTGTCACGACAACTTTGTAAATTAGAAAAGAAACAAAATACATTGATTTTGAGGGTTTTTGATGTTTTGTAACTTTGTTCCGTGATGGGTACTAATGGAATCGCGTAATGCTCCGAACAAACCCAGCCTTATCCTCAATTTCTTTGACTTCATCTCATTTTTTTGCCACAATTTAGATTAAAAAAAAGGGAATATAAACAAAGACACAATGATTAATTGGGAATGATTTTTGTTTTCAAGACATGATGGCCATTGATGTCAGTTAGTGCTGAAAAGCATTGGACACAAACGTGTACGTAATGGACCACTGGGGGCACAGCCATTACTTTTTTTTCTTAATTTCTTCCTTTTTTTCAGCTTTTGAGAAAGTACCCTAAAGAAAGAGAAAGTAACTCACAAACACCTCCGATCTCTTTTTTTCTCTTTCGACTATTGTTTTTTTAAGATAAGAAATGATATTTGTAATTATGAATATGTAAGTGTCGTATAATTATTTTAAAAAAAATAAATAAGTATGAGACTTATATGAAAAGAAATTAATTTTTTAATAATAGATCTCACTCTTTTTCAAAGCGACTGTACGACGTTTACACATTTCACGACTGTATGTAGCATTACTCTTTTAGAATTGCTGGGACGTCGTTATATGGTTATTTTGATTAAATTAAACATGTTTACATTTAGAAGATATTTCATCTCATCTCATATTATCATTATAATTTTTTTAAATTCATACATAAAATATAATAAATAATTCAATTTTTTCAAATCTCAATTCAACTTTTTCAAATTCAAAAACAATAATAATATTTAAAAATAATATTTTAATAATATTTTTTTGAATTTTTATCTTTCATCTAAAATCATCACATCTCATATCTGAATCCAAACCAACCATTAATGACATGCAATTTATTAAAAAATATAAAATGACATCCAAAAATAAAAGAAAAAGATTAAAATTTTAAATTTATCTCTCTTTTATATTTATATTTTTAATTTTTTTGATAAATTACGTAGCACTACACCATGATGTCACATCATTAAAACAAAGTTAGCAGTACAAATAAAATTGCATAATAACATTTCTCTTGTTTTTCCGAATGGTTAATTTTTATAATATGATAAAATTGCTCTGCTCCTAGGCATAGGTACCCTTTTTTTTTTTCTGAAGTTCTGATTGGCCTGACGATAGTTGGGCCTAATGCTGTCGACTGGGCCTACTGCAGTTAAGGTATGTCTTATGAAAATGCGTATGAAACTTCGGTTCTTTTATACACAGTCGTTCCATGTAGATACTGTACAGTCGGCTGATGTCACGTCAACTGTATTTAAGAAAAAAAAAACAAACAAATACGAAAACGGAAAAAAAAAAGCAGATTGAAACCCATTTATCTAATTTCTCGCTTCTAAGGGTGCGAGACCAAAATTTTCTAGAAAAGCTCTACATTCAGTTCCCACGGGCTTCTTCCTGATGTGGGTGCAGAAGATTAGGGTGGGCATCAGAGTTGGGTGGATAAGTGCATATAATCTTTTGAGTCCGAGATGAACTCTCAGATAGGGACTTATAAATATTTGTTTGGATAAGTGCATGAGCCCCAGATTTTTCTTTGCATAAGTGCATTATCCAAATTTGTATTTTTTTTCCTCACTCTATGGGGACTTCTAAATATTGCTACTTTCCTTTTCAACTTTATGTCTTTAATTGAGCCACCATGAAAGCTCATTGTGGCGCCCCCGACCCCCATATACGGGAACACGGGAATTGAGACATCCGGATGATGATAACATGGTCACGCATCTCAACGATAGTGCCAAGTGTGTACATGTAACAGTGTACAATAACAACACAGTAAATAATTTAAGTAAGTCAACTAAGTACCAGAATTTTAAACACAATTTAAACATCAGTAAAGTGGTTTTAAAGAAGTTATATAGTTATTCCAAAATAAAATATAATACAAGTCCCAAATAAAATGAGTGATCCCAAATTACTCTTCGGGCGGAGCCGAATCCTCAGGCTCACCCTCAGCATCTTTTGTATCGAAATCTGCATTACCATAAACGGTACTGCAGGTAAGTATAAACCAAATAATCATCGAGAATAAAAATGCATTAATGCAACCAACGTGCATACATATAATGAAGAATGCATTATTCTCAAAAACATCATTTCTTGAAAATGAACATTTTTCAACACATGCCAAAATCTCATTTGGCCCAAAAATAATAATCCGTCATTTTTCTAGAAAATGACCCACACAAAATCTTTTATTCAACACACGCTATTTTCGCTATTTTTCCAGAAAATAGCCTAATAATCCATTTATGCAAAAACTCGCCATTTTCCCAAAAATGGCCCATTAACCAATTTTACCGTATCTACCATGATCTCCCTTAGGGACCATCCGCACACTCTGGCTCCCTTCGCCACACCATGGGTAATTACCGTGCGTGTGACTTCGTAACGAGCGATTCCCAGTTCCGCGCCCAGTGCGTATGTAGCCAAGCATCCTCTAGCCCACCGCCAGCAAAGGGGCACCGGAGTCAGCACGAGAGCGTTACCATTCCGTCCGATTCCGTTGTCGCCCAGCGACAACCCAGGGGACGTCACTCAGTATATTCCGCTCCCGAGTGACCAGAGGAGCTCTACCGAAATAATGCCCCATCTCGGCTTGGGGTCATGATACACACGCACCCAAAAATCATTTCTCACATAAAAACTCAGTTTTCAATAAATACATGAACATGAATGCAATTACACGAAAACCCAGTTTCCTTTACAAACATTATCATGCGTGCAAATATGCAATGTATATGAAACGTCTCAATATCCAACAACTCACAACACAGTCTAAAACACACAAACAACTCCATCCTCCAATCCATCCGACTCCCTTACTCCTCGGAATCAGTCCGGCATAACCAACCAGTTCACAGTAAAATGAGTTAGTGTAAAAATACATTTTAATCACGAAAGTTTTTTGGAAAAATACTTACAGTGCTATTTTATAATTTCCGAATGACCATGGAGCTGCACGAAGTGGCAACACAACAACAGAATAGTGCCAAATGCACTGTGGCCGTGGGTCTCAAAAACTCACTTTTGAACGGGTACAAACAAAGACCCGAGATTAGGGCTTAGGGATGTCGGTGAAACTAATGGTGGTGGTGGTTGGCTGTAGACAGCGGTGTGGGCGACGGTTGAAGACCAAAAAGCCCAAAACGAAAATGGAGTTGAATGTACATCATTGGTGGTGGATCGGAGTTGGGGTTGGGTGCATTGAGTTGCTAGAAGGTCGATGATGGTGTGGTGAAAATATGGTGGCCGGAGGTGGCGCAACGGCTCAAGGAATGCCGCGGCTAGAGGTCGTGCGCTGAAGCTAACGGCGGCACGAGAGGAGCTGGGAATGGAGGGAGGTGGTCGCCGACCGGTGGGGAAAGGAAGGAGAGGGGCGGTGTTGGTCACGGCGGCACGCGGCGGTGGGTTGGGTGGAGAAGAAGAAAACGCACGAAGGAAATAGGAGAGACGCAGCACGCGGGAGAGAGAGAGAGAGAAGAGAAGAGAAAACAAATGGGGGGAAAATAAAAGAGGAAGAAAAGAAAAAGAGGAAAAAAAGAAAAAGAGGAAAAAGAAAAAATGAAGGGAAAGAAATGAGGTCTAATCCTCATATCTTGGGTTACAAAAATGATCCAACGGAAAAGATTTCAAAATAGTAAGTTAATTAAAATAACTCAAACGTAGTGATTAAATGAAAATAAAATAATTAAATCTAACAATAAGTTAATTTAATATGAAAATTAATTTAAATGCATAACAATAATTAATATTAAGAAAGTACATCAAAATAATTTTTACAAAATTAAAAATCATAAAAATAAACCAACTAAAAATCCAACAACTTTAAAACAAGAGAATAAATTTTTGAATTAATAAAAAATAATCATTCAATTAAAAATATACTAAAATACGAGATATTACACTCATTTAGTCTGGCAACTCCATTGCAACGAAGTTCCAGTGCAAATGCATAACATCAAACCTAATCCCAAAATATAAAAGAGGAATTGCCTTACAATTCCCCCTTTCTTTGGCAATATACACACGTATGTCTATTTGGGCACATTTACAGCAACCTCTTCTAATTGCATGGCCAATGAAGAGCTCAAATCAATTCAATTCAAGCTCACATTTACAGCAACCCCATCACAAAAGACAGCAAAATAAACGAAAGAAAGCATAGCCGCCTGCAATTTAGAAAACTACTTTTTTGTTCGAAATAAACATCACGAAAGTTAAAAACTCACCTTTTCTCGTTTTCTTTCGTCAGTTTTCCCCCAGTAACCAAACAAAAGTTATGAAACACTGAAAATTTGCAGATATTTAGGAAAAAATAAGAATAAAAGAAAAGCAAGTAAGATGAAGTAAAACTGAAAGGCGGACCTCGTTGGAGAAGAAGAAATGGCACGGACAATCCGATAAGAGCGTTTAGAAAGCTCATTAGTCGAGGATAGATCGTGAAGAGGAAGAGAAATCCTAGAACCGAAGAAAGAGATATTCGAAAGGTTAAGAAGGAAGTGGAATTGGTTGCGAGAAGGATCACTTCTGCGCGAACAGGAAGAAAAGGAAGCAATAGAGAGTCGCAATGGCGGGCAAAGAGAATCCATGAAAGAAAGGAGACTGACGAAGGAAAGGAGGCTGACGAGGGAGGGAGATCACTGCTTCGAGTGGTCTTCGGCTTCGAGGGAGGGAGGAATGGAAAGTGGAAATGCGGGAGAGAAATTGAGAGAGGGATAAAACAGTGCGTTTGAGTTTTTTTTTACCACGTCAGCCCGCGCTTACCTAGCGCTTACACGAGGCGACTGAATGTAGAGTTTTTCAATTTATTTTATTCCTGCATGTACGAGGATCTAAAACTTAAAACAGAACTACTAAATCACCCGATAAAGTGTCCTGGGGATTTGTCCCAATGCAAAAGAATTTGTTTTTTTAATTTTTTTACCTAGTGATTAAGGAAGTATTTTTTAACGATGTTGTGAATTTTATTTATTTTTAAATATTTAAGAATATAAAAAAATGAATAAAAAACAAATAAAAAAAATTTGTTCTTTGTCGGTACCAACTCGTGCTACATCCAAGCACTGCTCGAAACTTTAAAGGGAGCCACAAATTAAGAGATGGTGAATAATAAGGAATGAATGAAATAATTAACTAGGCAACAATATACATGCATCAAAATTCAAAAAGATAATCACAGGCAGTGAATATGAGCTCCGCGGGGAAAGGATTTTCTATCCACCTACGAAGACTCTGACACAGCAAAATCAGCAAGAAAGACGGAAAGCAATGATGATGATGATCATCGTCATGGCGCCGTTGTAGTTTTGTTGGAAGAGGGGTGATGATTTTCCTACAGAGAGGGCACGTGGGATGATACTTCAACCAGGCATCGATGCATTGGACATGGAAACCATGCTTGCATGCGGGAAGCACCCTGAACTTTTCATGGCGGAAAATCTCGCTTAGACACACCGCACAGTCAGCGTCGAGGTGGTCGCGTTCATCATCATGATCACCATGTTCTTGATCATCACCAACGTCATCCTTCGCAGCAAACAATTTCCAGAACCAATATTTGGCGTATGCATGAATAGAGTATACAAGGGATGTGATCGTGAAGAAAAGCATAGTTTTAAGCATCTTGCCGTCAAATACCTGCTGCATGCTGCTGATTCACTCGAACCTAGCCTATTTATCAAAGAACCCTTCCTCGGGGTATGTTTTTTCGGGGAAGTTGGGAATTGCTCTGTTCTTACTTAATTCTCTCTCTTTCTATATATCAATTCAGAAATATTCAAGTTGACTGGGACAAAGTCTCCAGGCTCGCTCTAACTTCATGGGATATAAAAAAAAATGAAAAAAAATGAAACACGCGAAATAAACAATAAATGTTCTATATGCAAAGCCAAACAAGGCTGAACTCCACACGGCATGTATACATGGATGAGACAAATGAATAGTTTGTTTTCACATATGAGATAAGATGAGTTGAGATAAAAGTTGAATAAAATATTGTTAGAATATATTTTTTTAATATTATTTTTATTTTGAGATTTGAAAAAATTAAATTATTTTTTTTTGTGTGAAAATTTAAGAAAATTGTAATAATTAAATAAAAGGAGATGATAGAAAATGATTGTGAAAATAAACCAAATAAAGTAATAAACTCAACATCTGATTAACAGGGCAAAGAATTGAATCAAATAGCTAAAACCTTAACCTAATCAAAACCTGTGTGTATAATAATGTCGATTTAACATGTCCTTAAAACCTTGCGTATGCCATATAGTTTAAACGGTCAAATGTTGTTGTTTGTGATACTGTGAGGCTTAATTTGCAGATATGTTTAAAGGCGCCATTATTGACTTTTCTGAAATGGAAAAGGGGATGATAGAATTGACTGGCAACAGAGTCTAGTTGAAAATGAGTTGAGAATGGAGATACCTTCAGCTGAGACATGACCATTATTGCATTAAAAAGGAGTCTAGGTAGGCTTGGGTCGTGACGTGACTTTTGATGATTTGTATATGGTAATGAAAAATTAGTAAAAAATAAATAATAAAATATTAAATAATAATAAATAATTATAAAATTAATAAAAAATATATAAAAAATAATTATAAAATATTTAATAGTAGTCTATTCAAACATGGTCTTATTATGTACATAAATATATTACACAAAAATAAGCATACAAATTAATAAAATTTTATAAAATCCGTTAGATTTACTTTACAATAAAAATAATTTTACAATTTGACATATCAGATTAAATCACGTCATTTTATGAATTTATTTTTATATAATATATTTATAACTACAGTATTTTTCTTTAAAAAATGCAGTCCTAATGATCAAATGCCTTCATTATAATTGAACCTGGAGAAAACTTGGTAAACCCATTCAAATTGGGAACCTAATCTGACAAGCATGGACGTAACGACGATCACGTGTTTCCCTGTTTTTTTCTTCCTTTTCTTGTTGGGGTGGTAAACTTTGTTCAATGAACATCAAGCATTAATACTTAAAATTAATGCATGCAATTTATACTGCTGGCCGCGAAGGTGATATTAAGAGAATGAGATTAGCTCATAATTTTGTAAAGAGAAATATTTTAACCACAAAATGATTATATAAAATTAATCTTACAAATTGATATAACTTGATATGGTTTATCAGATTGTAAAATTATTTTTATTATAAAACAGATCTGACGGATCATATGAAGTCACGTCAGTTTGTGAGTTCATTTTTGTATAATACTTTTATGGTTGTAGTATTCATTTTTTGTGAATAATAGTAAGATGATTTATGAATAATAGTGAGATAGTTTGTGTTAAGTATTTTTTAGATTTTAGAAAAGAAGTGAGAAAAAATTAAATAAAAATATCGTAAAGTTAAAAATATTATTATAATATAATTTTTTAATATACTTTTTATTTTGTGATTTGAAAAAATTAGATTATTTTTTGTTTGAAAATTTAAAAAAATTATAATAATTAATTTAAAAAAATTGTAATAATTAATTTAAAAGAATTTATATTTTAGTGATGTTTAAAAAAAAATTTGAGATGGATGGGATGAGAATTGTTAGTTGTTACCAAACATCCAGCTAAGTCGTCGAGGACTTGAGGTGGCCGCTAGCAGCCCATGTTCAAACCTTACTTTTGCAGTCGTTGGCACTTCCAGACTTCAGTACTATTCTTGAATCTTTGACATGCATAATGCACGTTTTCGTCACTTCTTTCTGCGTCAAAAAAGAGGAATGACGTCAACAAGTTTTAAATAAACAAAAGCTCTTATAAAAAAAGTAAATTATTTTAAAAAAATGTAAAAAAATTATTATTTATTAATGAGATCCATTATTTTATAAAAAACTTGTATATAACTTATCTATTTAGATTTGCATCTAACATTACTCATCAAAAAATAGAATGCAAAATTGCATACAAATTACAAATTTTCTATTATTAGGCGTTCTGAAATAACTCCGTATCGTTTCTATTATTTGCCAAGGCCTCGTTCTCGTTAAATAAATATGTAAATTATATTAGAAAAATATAATACATGTATATTTTTTTAATTTTCTATTTGTCATTATCTTAACCTACTCCCTTCATTATCTATCACATGATAAAAAAATGGAAAGAATCTTTTTCCAATCGTATACTGGAATAACGTTCACACATGACGTGCAAGGATACTGACGAACAAGGATTGCGTGTTGGGATTCCATGGTTGGTTGTCAATCCTTTTTGTCATTAGAAATAAAAATAGAACTAAACTAAGGGCTCGTTTGATTAGATAGTTGAGATGAAATGAAAAACACGTGAACGATAATAAAATAATTTATGAATAGTAATAAAATAGTTTGAGTCAACACTACAATAAATTTGACTTTTAGAGACGAGTCAACACTACAACAAATTTGATTTTTATAGATGAAGTTTTTTTGAGGCAAAGTTTTTTTGTCTCTAGAAGTCACTTTTAGGGATGAAATTTCTAAAAGTCATTTTTAAAGACGAAATCCAAATTTCGTTTCAAAAATAGTCACACTGTTCGAACAATAATTTATCGTTTGAACAATAAAATTTGGAGACGAAAGTAGTCGTCAGTACGTTCGAACGGTATAACAAACCGTTCGAACGGTGTGTATTTCGTTCGAACGGTTCGTTATATTAGTTTGAACGGTGTAAATTCCGTTCGGATGGTAAGAAATATGTTCAAACAATTACAACCATATTCGAACTATTTCATTCTAATGCGCCAAATATTGCCCGGGAAGTGGAATGCGCCAAACTAAATATTGTCCGGGAAGTGGAATGCGCCATTTTTTTTAATTCATAAACTTCGTTTGAACAAAGATAGTTTCAATTCGAATGATTAAATTTTTTAATGTTTTTGTCCAAATTCTAATATTTGCGGCGAATATTTATAGTATGTGTGGCGCTATATAATCGATGCAAATAGTCTCTCACAGAATTAAAAAAGAATAAAGTTTCTCTTACCCACGTAGACCCCAAACCCTAAAATAAAAATTTTCCTCGTCTCCTCCAACCCTAGCAGCTCCCTGTATTTTTTCTTCTCTCTGCAAATAGACTAGCAACCCACATCTTTCAGCTCGTCCCATCGCCGACCTACCATGCCAATCCTCTCCTTTTAGTGCTACTAGTAGTAAGTCCCCCTTTCTCGCTTTTTCTTTCTCTCGCTTGTCTTTGTATTTCTTTGTCTCTGTCTCAACTCCCCATCTATTTCTCACTCTCTATTGGGTTCTCTCTCATATGGTCTCACTCTCTCTGATTCAGGCTAGCCATCGGGATTGTAAAACGACATGCCACAACCCGTGGAGTTGGATTCATCGGCTCACACTTGGTCGATTTGTGCTCATATATTGGTTTGTGCTAAGTTTTTGTGTTTATTCATGATTTAAAGATTTGATGTACAAGGCATAGGTGCTCTTTGAATTAGGACCCTATATTTGATTTTTTTGTAATTCCAATTTGTTTTGGGATTACACTATGGTTGTGGCTTAATGTTTAGGTTAATGTGGCAGAGTTTGTGCTTGTTTATTTCCTCCTCCACTCATTTGTTTCATTGGTTTGATTTGCAGGCCTGTGGTTAGCCTTGTTTATCCTTTGTAAGTGGGATTCTTCTTTTCATTTTTATTTCATTAGGGCAATTGAAACTAAACCCTTTGTTGGGATTATAATGTTCATTGTAGTGATTTTAGTGTTTGTTCATTATACAATGCTAATGTTCTGAGTGTGTATTAATTTACTAGAAAATATAAATGATTTTCATTATCTTGGATGGGCTTGAACTTTATTGGAGGTTGTAGTAGCTGAAAGTTCATTTGGAATCTGATTCGTAGGTAGTGACTTCTTATGATAGGCATGGTAATTGGCATCATGTGATCTGGTTTGATATCCAAATTAAATTGATTTTTTGTTTCTAATACATCATTTCTCAGCTTTTGTGAAGTTTGGTTGGCTTTTTATTGGCAGCTATTCTATAGTCTGAATATTTTGCAAGTTCATAATATATGATAAGGCTTCATTGCAACTATAAGAGTAAAACATCGTGCACAACATTTGTTGCACCAGCAAGCATTTGCATGCTATTGGATTGACGTTGAAACATTTGTTGTTATGGTTGCATGCTATATTAATTGTACTAATGATTTGTGTAATTTGTTAAGAACACATGTTTTTGGTTTGTGAGCATTTGATGTTATGTATACCAATTGCTGGCTTGGTTTGTTATGGTTTCATGCTACATTTAAGTTAAACCTGATTGTTTCTATTTATCTTAGATTGTAGTGGTTGGATTGTAGTGCTAAGAGTAAAGAGATAAACATACGAGGCAAGAGACTTTAATTGTTAAATTTTTAAAATCTTTGCAGGGATTTGGCCTTACATTGGCGGGGAATAGAGCAAAGTTAGAGGAGATTAAGCTAGTGAAAGACGAGATAAACTCCAAGCAACAAGATTGGAAGTCATGCTATCAACTCGGTGGATTTGGATCTCTCAAATTAACTACCAGAGGTCCAGAAGTTGTATGACCATTAGAACAGCAAGATTGTCATACAATTTTATATGATTTGTTGTAGTCTCAGATTGGATGTCTCAGATTAACTACCATAAGAGATTTTATATCTTTGTTTTTATTTATCATACGATTTTATAGATTTTTTATTAGCTTAATAATATTGGGACAATGAGTTTTTTATTTTTATATAAAGATGTTTTATTGTCAGTGATTGAATGGAAGAAATTACATTTAAATGTAAAAATTAAGTCATGTCAATATTGTCTAAAAAAACCATTCAAATGAAAAACATTTAATCAAATGATATTGTTCAAATCTGAATTAAGGTTGAAAAAAAAATTCTCCCAAAAAATATGTTTGAATGTAATTGTTGGCATTCAAATGACTATTAGGGATGAAAAAAATTTGTCCCAAAAAATCCGTTTGAACAACTATTAGGGATGAAAAAAATTTGTCCCAAAAAATCCGTTTGAACAACTATTAGGGATGAAAAAAATTTAGTCCCTAAAAAATCCATTTGAACGGACCTATTGGCGTTCGAATGACCATTAGGGACGAAAAATTTTTTGTCTAAAAAAAAAAACCCCATTCGAATGCTTTCGAATGGTTCCACCCAATTTTGTCTCTAAAAATAATTTTCGTCTCCAAAAACCTTTTAAGACAAGCTTTTTGAGACAAAATAGAAACAAGATTTTTTCATCTCCAAAATCTTTGTGGTACGAAATTTGGATTTTTTGAGATAAAATGATTCGTCCCAAAAAAGTCAATCTCTTGTAGTGCAACAAGATATTTTACGGGATTTTAGGCAATGAGATAGAAATAATTGAATAAAAATATTATAAAATTAAAATATTATTAAAATATAATTTTTATTTAAAAATGAAAATTTGAATTATTTTTTTGTGTTTTGTTTGAAAGTTTAAGAAAGTTGTAAAGATTATGTATTAGATAAAAAAGTTGAAATTAAAAATGTTTGTATTTAAATAGTGTTTAAATGTTGAAATAAGATGGTCTGTTAAACCTAATAGTAATAGAAAAAATATTTAATGAAAATGATAATAACAAAAACCAATAAAATTAATAATAATATCCTCTATATACCTTGTTTTCGCGATAGTCTCTCGGAACGAGGTTGTGTTTTTTAATTAATTTCTAGAGAATTGGGGTTAATCTTGACGTTTGGTTTTATAGTTATTTCAAATCATCTTATTTCATCTCATTTAATCTCATCTCAATATCCAAACATCATTTAAACACAAAGAATAACTCTAAATTCAGTCAATTTGGCACACCCATTGCGCACAAATTGACATGATATTGCAGGTGTTTAATAAAACTGTGCGTCCTGACATCAGGAGAAGGGCTGGGTTGTGGAATGGGCAGTGAACAAAATGCTGATAGGAACGAGCTCTTCCAGCTTTGCTTTAACGTTTGTCGCCTTTAAATATAAGGGAAACCATCCAAAATTGACAGCATCGTGGAGGGAGTTGTATACGATCATGTCCTCGAAGTCGTTAACATAAATGGCAAGTCTCCCCACTGTTCCGTAAGGAAAGGGAAGATACCACCATATCCGGAGCTTCGGTGGCAAAGATGAGGAAAACCAAAGTCACCTAATAGCAGCTTCGTTCATGTCTGTGCAATCTGAAAAGCTCAAGGATGGTCGGAGATTCGTAAGACAATGTGGGTGTGCATGTAGCAACACACGATTCGTTGGGTTGCCATGTAGCTTCTTGTTGTATTGTTGGTCATAGGCCCTTTTAGGTAAAAAGGTCCTCCAAATTCCAACCCAAAAAAGTTAACCCTCTAAGTGCTGAAACACGAAAAATAATAATAATAACTGCAAGGGTGGCTCAATATATATTTTGTAGCTTAACGCGATTATTAAGTACATGATGCTTTAATTTAAAAATGATAATAATATTTATATATTAAATAATGAAATTTTATTAAAAATTTATGAGATGCAAAACAAATATTAATATTATTTTGATTAATAATATCTATAAGTCCTATAACAATTTGAAAGAAAATCTAACTTTTCTGTACATAGAATATTATCCTTTATCCATATATATACTTCTTTTAATACTTCATTTTGAAAACAAATAAAGTTATCGATATCAAAATAAACATCATATTTTATCAAATATTCAAGAGTAATATATCATCATTTTGCTATTTCTATTCCAATTTTACTATTATCTGAAAATTTTGCAGTAAGATTTTTTTTTGTTTTTTGTAAAACTTTTATATTGACTGGTTTTTTTTAACCAAATTTTATCATTTAAGATTGATTTTATTTTAGGCAAGAAATTTTCATCCTTTATGCTAACTAATATTTTTTCTTTAGTTTATTTCTTAGCTAGGGTCATAATAATTATTTTCTTCTTTTAATTTGGGGGCCTACTCAAGGTTGGGGGCCTTAGGTGGTGGCTTTGGTTGCCTACCCCTTGAGCTGGCCCTGAATAAGTTAATAACTGGGTACGAAAAGTAATATTCTACTCCCTTTTGAGTGCAAGAGATTGTTTATGGATTCTTTCCGAAACTGCAGCATTTCAAGGGTCATTGCCGGAGGCTAGTTAGATGCCCCTAATGTTTTATTTGGGCGGAAGTTTGGGTGGGACTTTTTTTTTTTTGAGCCATCTTCAAAAAGGTTGGAAAAATGGTGATATTTTCCTGATATTTTCTTCAGACTTGAGATCAGAGATTGGTGTCATTAAAAATAAAAAGAGAAAAGATATTTGCAATCGTAAATTGTGCAACTGTTGCGTAATCATTTTGAAAAAAATGAATAAAATATAATATACACATGAAAAAAAATAATTTTTTAATAGTAGACTCCACTATTTTTTAAAGCGATTACGCAACGTTTACAAATTTCACGGTTATATGTAGAATTACTTAAATAAAAAATGGGAGTTTTGGAAACTTTTGATTTTACCATATCTCCTACACTACCAAGCAATTATAATGTACACCATTTGCAGCGGGATCTGAAGAAACAAGAGAGACGTGGGAGATCCACAAAATGGGGTGCAAAAATGGTGATGAACATGGAGAGACAAAGAACAGAAAGATGGATCTAGGCTGAAATGGGGATTCTGTCCTCCGCTTGTTCTCTCTTTCCTTTTTTTTTCTTTTTCTTTTTTTAAAGATAAATAATTGCCACATTAGTGGTGTCCTCGAATTCATCCACAAATTCTTCTGTACCTAGAAGTATTGAAAGGAAAAATATTTGCATCTACCTACACCGGCACACACTCAATGCATTGAGTGTAAAAAAAAAAAAATGTGAAGTGTGTGCCGGGCTGTAGGCAGATATATAGCAAATCTCGTATTGAAATACAAAACATTTTTTAATTTTTAATTTTTTTTTCCATCTAATCATTACAACTTTTACAAACTTTCAAACAAAACATAAAAAACAATTCAACTTTTTCACAAAACAAAAATTATATTATATCCCTATTTTGGTTTTATAATTTTTTATTCAACTTGTCTCTCTTATTTACCAAAATCTTATAAAATATCTTAACTTAAACTATTTTATTACTATTCAGAAATTATCTCACTACTATTAATAGATTTCCTATTTCATCTGTGTAACCAAATGAGCCCTTAGCGAACTTCAAAAAAGTCTTTTATTTTATGTTTTTAAAAAAATACTGCTGCAACGAAATAAAAAGAAAATATCTTTTTACTTTTTAAAATTATTTCATTGCTCATTTTACAATCAATTAATGTAAATTCTGCTATGTTTTTTTAGTAGTTTCTTTATAAATACAAAAACTTTATTATTATTATTTTAGATGGACCTGAAAAACAAAAAGAGAAAAATCTGAGCCCGGTAGCTTGGAAAGGCCTAAATTATCCGAGATTTCTAATTCTGGGTATTGTTAAGTAGTAAATGTTGTTGTAAGCAAATATAGTTTAATTTTTAAAAGTCTCTCAAAGTTCTTAAAAAATACAGAGAGTGTTTGTAAGTTTCCTTAAAACTACGAAAAACGTTTATTGGTTTTTTGAAAATCCAAAATCTAATACATGATACGTGTGAAAATAAAGAATCAGACCCCAACCAATTTATAAAATCTGAAGTTATAAGTTAACTAAAAACCCAAAATTTTGGCCTATATTTGAATAGATTAATACATGTTTATAGATTTTGTTTTACTAAAACTCAAAAAGTCTTTCATTTTTCTAGAGTTATAATTTCTTCTTTTAAAGTTTTCATATTTTTTTTATTCCTATATCCTATTCTATGTCTTTTTAATCAGATTTTTCCCCTGTGAAAAAATAGATGAATAATAAAAACGAAGCAAATTTTTTTATTTTACTTAGGTTGAAATTTTTTATATTATCAATTATCAAGATTTGATAATAACTTTTTGGTATACAGAAATGGGTACTAAAAATACGTTAATTTATGAAGAATACTTTTATATTCTGTCAATAGTTTTAGCAAGAGAGGTTAAAAAAACAAAATAATTTAAATGGTTACTGTGATTGCTAAAGCCAAAAATCGAACAACATACCAAAATGGAGAAAATAATTATCCCCAATCCACGATCATGGATCGAGCGTTGATACGGTACTTTTCGCGTTCATCCATGAACTAAATAAACCTTGACTTTGAGTTCCCTTTAAGTACTTTAGAATTTTGTACGCTGCATCAAAGTAGTCAGGTCCAGGTGAGTGCATAAATTGACTTACCATACTAATTGCAAAAGCTATGCCAGGGCATGTATGTGAGAGATAAATCAATTTTCCAACCAGTCTTTGAAACTGATCTTTATTAGCGACTTCTTCAGGCTTGGTAGGTTGTAACTTCAGATTCGATTCTATATTGTCTCTGCAGCCTTACACCCTAATAAACCTATTTTTCCAAGCAAGTCAAGTATATATTTCCTTTGTGAAACAAAAATACCTCTCTTAGACCTTGCAAATTCTATACCAAGAAAATACTTCAAACTGCCCAGGTCTTTGATCTCAAAGTCATTAGCAAATACATTTTTTAATCTTTCAATTTCACTGCTTTCATTTCCTGTCAAAATAATGTCATCAACATAGACAATTAAAACAATAACTCTCCCTTCACCTGAGTGCCTATAGAATATAGTGTGATTAGCTTGACCTTGAATGTAACCCTGACTCTTTACAGCCCTCTCAAAGCGTTCAAACCAAGCTCTAGGGGATTGCTTGAGTCCATACAATGACATTTTCAATTTGTACACTTTTTTTCTGCCAAGTTTACCTTCAAGATCTGGTGGTAACTCCATAAAAACTTCCGCCTCTAGATCTCAATTTAAGAAGACATTCTTTACATCTAACTGGTTTAAAGACCAATTAAAATGTACAACCAAAGACAGTAACACTCGAATTGAATTTATCTTTACCACGTCATCAAAAGTTTCTTGGTAGTCAATTCCATAGATTTGTGTGAATCACTTGGTTACGAGTCTCGCCTTGTATCTTTCTACATTGCCATCAGCCTTGCATTTCACAGTGAACACTAGGGGTGAAAATCAAAGGTATCGGTGCAGTTTTTGTTTTGGACCAAAACTACACCAATTTGCTGAAAATACCAACATCTCGACCAAAACTGGCTGGTGAAGGGGAAGAAAACCATCGACGTTGGTCTCAGCTTTCTTCCGGTGAAGGGGAAGAAAACCATCAACTATACAAGAATAATATTCTAGACTTGTAATTGAGTTGTTTGACATTTGGGGTGGCCATGGGTGGAAAAGTCAATGAGTTCCAATTTAATAAGAAAATAAATTAGAATTATAAACAAGAAATAAAAATTAAAAATACAAACATATATTAGAAATGAGAAAATTACAAACAAAATTCTGACTAATTAAGATGAGATGATGATCAATATGAGAATAGATCATTGGGTCCTTCGGCACGGGATTAGGATTGAGTATATGACAGTAAGATTATAAAAGTAAAAAAAATACAAGAAAAATAATTAGATACAAAAAATTATATAAATACAAAAAATAATTAAAGGAGAAAAACAATTGTACAAACCTATGGGCGTATAGCAAATGACAATGTTGGGTCCAATATCACGAAGTCATACTACAGCGAAAGTAGACGTCGTCTCATGTATTGATACACCAATTAAATTTGAAATTAATACCGATGAAATAAATATAAATAAGTCAAAATAAGAAAATGAAATCAACGATTACCAGATCCAGGTTTATCACCACTCTCTTCCTCATCAACCTCCTTATAGTCAATAACATCTGAAACATAAATTTCTGTCTCATTAATCCAATTTTGTGTGAAAATCAATGCCTCCACAGTTATAACAGACAATTAACTCCTGAATAGATCCAATATGTGTCATTCGGTACTAAAGGTCGACTCTGTGGCAACAATTCTAATAGGGATGACCAAAATACTATTAGCTATCTCTCCAAGGACGGGATAATTCACGACATTGGTCTTCCACCATGCTAAAGTATCAAAGTCTCGTGCATATGGGTGAAAATTCGTTGTCAAGTATCTGTCTACCTCCAATTGAGCCTTTATAGATTGACGGACTAGAAGGGGGTTCTGCTCCAATCTCTCACCCCACACCAACCTACGCCTTCTCCCCGCCCTGACTTCTGGAGGAGGTAGGGAGTAGGTGTAGGTGTAGGTGTATTACCACCCCTTATCATGGTAAACTCATCAAACAATTTAGCAATGGTTTCTCTGACCCTGTGTCGCAACAAGCTCAGCCCATGCGTTCCTGTGCGCAAGTTCCAAGCTATATACCATGCCTTCAATTTTATACTGGGGGTCAAAAACAATAACCACATATAACAAAATATTTAACATATTGAAATATCCCCAATACTTGTCATATTTTACCCTCATATCAATGTCATCTCCAACATCCTTATATGGTCACCCCTACACATTTAATCAAATTCTTCTTACACCTTACATATTTACTGACAGAAATCATTGGATGTAGGGTATAAAGAATCAGATAGCCTCAATGTAACCTCATATAAAACCCTAAAAAAATCTACAAAAGTAGCAATATCCTCTTAATCATCATCAATAGGCTTCCCTAATCTTCTGTACTCATCAAAATATTTGACATATTAAATGTATTCATTACCCAATAATGCAAATGCCGCCTTATATTCTTGGGCCGCCTCCAACATCAAGAAGGTTTAATTCCATCTTGTAGGAACATCAGTACAAAAGCCCTTATTGGATGTTGTGCCCGTATTCCTCACAACAGTCTCGAATTTCTCCAATCTAACAAGAGAAGATGTCACAAATCTTACAGCCGTTCTGACCTGTGCAACCGAGTCATCAAGATCTTTCAAACCATCAGTGACAATTAAATCCAGAATATGTGCAGCACATCTAACATGCAAATAGTCACCACCTAAAATTGTCTTATTTGCCTTTCTAAGATAAGTTTTAAGATGTCTAAATGCGAAATCGTTATATGAGGCATTATAAACTATAACTGTCGAAGTCCGTGCCAACCCCTCTAACGCCTTCCCAACCGTCTAACCCTTGTAATCGAAAATTTGACAAAACTTTACAATTTTTTTTTATGTAATGTCCAACCATAATCAATAAAATGTATAGTCAAAGACATGTAATTATGATTTTGGACGGATGTCCAATTATCGGTAATGAAGCAAATTACTTGATCCGCCAATAGGCATCTCAACAAATCTTTTCATTTCTTGTAATATTTTTAAATATCATTTGCCACTGTGTGGCGAGAAGGAAGATTAAACTAAAGTTCCAAGTAATTAAAATATTCTTGAACCCTCTCCACTCCACAAAGTGAAAATGTAGCTCGTCCATGATCACCATATGAGCTAACTTCTTCCTACACTCATCATGATCATACTTAGTATACATCTTTAACATTGAACCCCCATTATTCTCGTCTGCTATTTTTTAGTCCAATCTCTAGTTTATATTAACTCTTCTCTTGTAAGGATTTTAATATTGGACTCTTCTTGCATTGTTCTTCTAAGTAAATCTTTAATTGTGATGTACCATGTTTCCTATAGTAATATCCATAAACTTTATTACAATGGTTACACTTATCTTGGAACCCCTAACATAATTAAAGGTTTCAGATTGAAACTCTAAATTAATTAAGGTTACAATCTGAAACCCTAAAGTAAAAAATCTCACAAGAAATTACCACAAACATCAAAACACATGCACGAATCGATTCTCTACAGTACACAATTCACAATCTCATCCTCCAACTTCTCCATTTAATCCCATCCTCAATAACTCAAAAAAAAAAAAAAAAATCAAGTGAAAGTCAATGAGAATTTGAGAATCAATTTAGAAACTTACCTTTGGTGAAAGTCAATGAGACGGACGGTGACAGGCTTGATGGCGTACAACTGAGTCACGGACGGAGCGGGAGATTGAAGGAAACATCGATTGAAGAGAGAGAGAGAGAGAGAGAGAGAGAAAGGTGAGTAAAAACAGAGAAGGGGGAATGGGGGTCGGAGGGAGCGAACTTAACACCCCATACCAGAACGATGTCGATTTGTCTATGACAAAACAACGTCGTTCTGATATGGGGTTGTTTTAAAAAAAACCTCAGTCATAACACAACGCTGTTTTCTCATAGACAAAATGTCGTCGTTTTATAACTGAGGTTTTTTTAATATATAAATAAACATAAATATATTTATTATATATATAATATTCTTTTATATTTATATATATAGTGGGGTGGAGGAAAAGCGGGCCGAGGTTGGGCCCAGCCCGTCCTCACCTCTGCGGGGCCACCTGCCCCTGCATTTGGTGGAACGAGGATCTACCCCTTCCATGCGAGGGTGGGGTGGACGGGGGCAGGGCAGCGAGGTGTAGGAACCCGCTGCCCACCCCTAGAGTACGCAGTGCTTACGCACTCTATAACTGTAAATATTATTCATGTATGTAATTATATTTAAAGTCTTTATTATATTAATGCAATTTTAAATTTTAATGGATGGTAGGGTTGAATTGTTGGAATGAAATTTCTTAACAAGATATCATATTTTCAAGTTGATTTCTATAACACATATTCCATATCACTTAAACAACAAGATTTGATTTATAATATTCAAATTAATAACAATAATTTTTTTTTGAATTTATGAAATTTATTATAGTTTTTGTGTTTGGGTAATTATTGGATAAAAATTTGAAAAATAAAATAATCGATTTGTATTCTTTTGATATTTGAAGATGTTTAATTTGATTTTGATTTTTTAAAATAGAAAAATTGAGAATAGAAAAAGACTATTATGCCGTCCCAAACTAACCGCTTAAATGTATTGCTTGGTAATTTTTTTTTAATTTAATGATTAAGGAAGTGATTTTAAGTTTATTGATGTATTTTTTTAATTTTTTAAAAATATTTAAATCTATTAAAAAAATATAAATAAATTAATTTTTTTTTTGATATACAGTAAAGTGGAGCGGGCTATCTGGGCGGCAGACCAGCCCGACTCTTGAGAATATGGGGGCAAACTTATCATGCCTTTCTTGCCAAACAAGTTTCACGCCAACGGTTAGAAAAGGAAACAACGTCCGAATACATTGAACCCCCGCAGTTTGCTTTTGGTTTATAAACCTCAGAGAATCGGACCCTTACCGTTCTTCCCGAGTGAGGGAGAATCGCGGAGGCATAAAGATTGATGCGCCGGGCCAGGTTCTTGTTGTTCTTCTTGATCGTCTGACTCTGTGGTGTTTGGACTCTTGAAACTTTTTATTTGTACGTACGTTGGTAGATTTGCGGGAAGAAGCGTGTGATATTTGGTGGTGTTCTTGGATATAACCGGCTATCGTAACACATTATGAGCGAGGTTCTTTGTTCGGTTTTTCTCTGCTGGGCAGTCCAAAGCTACCGCAGCGTCTGACACTTGTTGATTCCCCTTGCGGCCGAAATATGTTTAGTTTTCTGGTTGAAGTCGGATCGGAATGAGATTTGCGGAGTTTCCGGTATAGATCCCAAACCCCTGGCCCTATTTACTCTCACCATCTTGCTCCCTCTCGCAATCTCCCATCAAATCAACAACTATATGCTGTCTATAATGTTGTTGGGTTTGCTAACATATTATCGGTTTCATTTGTTCTTTTTATGTTATCAGGATATTTCGCTTGCTATTTCTTTTTTCCCAATGAGTTCCTGTATTTGGTGGTGTGGCCGATGCTATTATAGACAGAACAGGTGTTTATGGTTTATTGCATGCATTCCAACATTTAATGAAAGATCCGTGAGAAACGCCATTTGTTTTTTCAAGAAGGTATGCTCATCCTTGTCGCTTGGTTGCTTACTTTCAGTTCTCACTCAGGTCAAGGCAGTTTAGGTGCATGTATATTAATTCTGATTTGTCCATTCCTTTGGGTAGGTTTGCCAAAATGCTAGAGTGATAAGTGGGGGTAGTTACCTTACAAAATTTTATTTTGTTGGGTTCTGGTTGAGGTGAGCATTAGTTAATATTGTAGAAGGCAATTATATATTCTGTACTGAATGGTACAGTGAGTATTGAAATAATAAAAAAAAAGTGGGTTGTTGGCATAACAGTGATCTTTATATTCCTGCATGTTTTTAATGAATAAACTAGGAAAGAGTCAAACAAAATGATATTTTCTTCACCTCATTTTGTGCCAATCTTCATAACAAAGGTTCAGACATGTAACTTATTCTAAATTAATTACTTTAACTGTCACACGTTTCTACTTACTCAACATACTAACTTAGTCAGCTTTGTCTAAATTTGTAGTTTCAGAGTTAGTTTGCTCTCCTGTCTCCATGTAATAAGTTTTTTTTATTTATTTCTGCTTGCAAAGGTCTCACATGTTCTACTGGTTAGAATGCCAAAATGACCTCTGCAAAACAATAATGCACCCTTCACTCTTTCATTTCCTTGACCCCATTTTTCCTGAAAAATTGCATAACACAAACAAGTGGGCGGCTCAGTTTCTGTTGCCTTCCAATTATACCCATGTTATCTGTGGGCATTTCTTTCATCGCCTCGATTTATAGCCCTTGTCATCCATGTGCAACTGCGGCTTCATTTTTGAGCATTCATTGCTACAATTTCGCCAAGGTACGGTTTGGTTAAAACATGCAAGTTCATAGAGCCTCCTTTATGCATATGACTAAATGATAAATGATAGTGATGGATTATCTACTCTTAAGATGCTGGCTAACTACTACTAAAAAATTATAACATCACCTTAATTTTGGTTGTGGTAAATTAATTTTGATTTAATTTGTGTTGCATAGTACTATAACTTGGTCAGCAAATCTTTTTGTCCAAATTGATCCCCGAAGTTGTTTCTCTCTCCCTCTTTTTTCCTAGTTTTCTTATTCTATTTTTTTGCTTTTCTTGACATGTGCATGCATCTTAGTGATGTCATTTTCTGGCAAGTTTTCGGCCTGTAATCGTAGAAGTGAGAAGCCTTGAAACTTTGGACCATTAGGCCAGCAGATTTTCTAGCCAAATTCTAAGTTAAGCAAGACATTTTCAAACATGAAAGTTTCGAGATTTTCAGCTAATCAGTTTAAAAGACCATGGTCAGTAAGGGGATATTTGGAAATAACTTCCATCTCATCCCATCTCATTTCCTTCCCAAACAATTCAAACACAAACACTTTCAAACTAATCATTACAACTCTTTCAAACTAATCATTACAACCTTTTCAAACTAATCATTACAACTTTCACAAATTTCCAAACAAGAAACAAGAAAAAATTCAACTTTTTCAAATCACAAAACAAAAATAATATTTAAAAATTATATAATAACAATATGTTAATGTTATAATAATTTTTATTCAACTTTTTCTCACTCATTTCCCAAAATCCAATAAATACTTAACTCAAACCATCTTGTTACTATTCACAAACCATCTTACATTCACAAAATTCTCATCTCATCTCATTCTCCAAGCATCCCCTAAGTCTGTTGGTTGAAAACTGATCCAAGGTGTACTTTCTTTATTTTTTTTATTTTCTCTCTCTCTCTCTCTCTCACTATTTTTTCTTATGCTGGACATATGCATCAATCTTAGTGATATGTCGTTTAACTATCACAAATGGCATGTTTGCTTTCAAAAGTTGAACTCAAAATTAGACAAAATGGCTACTGAAGGAATAAAATGGTGGAAATGGATTGAGTTTTTACTTTCTGAGAGCCAGGGTTAGAGAGAGATGGTAGGGTGGGTTTCTCGAGATACAAGGGTTTTAGAACTACCGGCAGAGGGTGTTCGCACTTTATGCTTGATTGAGAGTAGGAATTGGAATCACAACAGGGGAGGAAGCTACCGTTTAGGAGAGGCATGGGGAAAGACCTAGATTGTAGAGAATGACCGACTTTTCTGTAGCTCACAAATCCAGAGCAACGCAATTGGCATGAAGGTGTTCTTCTCAAGGTAGTAAGTATATGGGGGCACTTCTTTATTTTTTAATGGTTTGAATCTGTATCTGGCTTGAAAGTGAACTTAGCAAATTGATAATTGTTTTGAGTGGGAAATGTTTCAAATGCGGAGGGCATGGTAGCATATTGAGGTGTAAGGTAGCATATTGGATGTCGCCAAGTTCTTTAAAGTAGTACGAGACAGGAAAGTTGATGCCTTCAAAGAGCTTCTTAGTCAATTGCACTCTTCTAAACCGAGAGTCGGAGACGAAGACAAGGCCCTTTCGTGCCCCTAACGAAGGAGTGTTCATTGTTTGTTTTTTCTATCAAGTTCTCGCAAACTCATATGTTAATTGATATCCTTGGAGGAATATTTGGAAGACTTAGGGGTCGTTTGCATTCAAAACCCACCTCAACCCACCTCAACTCATCTCAACTCATTTCATCTCATCATTACAACTTTCCCAAATTTCTATACAAAATATAATAAACAATTCAACTTTTTCAAATCCCAAAATAACTTTCCCAAATTCCCACACAAAATATAATAAATAATTCAACTTCTATTCTACTATTCATAAACCATTTCAACCCATCTCAACTCATCTCTGAATCCAAACCACTCCTTAAGCACCTCTAAGAGCACATTTTCTGTTTAGATTGATTTCTCGTTGAAGATTCTTTATTATGCATGGGGCGAATCTTCCCTAGAGATACAGTCAAAGCAAAGAAAGTCGCTTTCAAAGGGGCCTTTGCTCTCCAAATTTTCTTCCATGGAAGCTTATTGTTCATAATGACGTGACAAAAAAATCGAACGCTAACCACCTTTTTCTTGGAAGGGCCCAAAACCGCGTCTTCAACCCTTTGTTCATAAATTTGTGGAGTGCAATAGGTGAAAAAATTCATTGGACGCTTCTACCTCCCAAGCTTGCGCTGCTTCGATGAAGCTTCTATTCCATCGAAAAAAGCCACCTGCAATGTCCAAATTGTTCACTGCTAAAGCATCCTTGACACAAGTCACGCTTAACACCTCTAGGAAAACTTCATTTGGAACCTATCACCACACCACAAATAATGCCAAAATATGATCTAGCTCCATCTTACCCCATAATTCCTTATAATTTTCCATAATGGCACCCCATGTGGACCATAAACATCATTAGAACATATTTTGCCTCACAAGCATCCATATTTGGAATCTATAACAGTTCTCCCCAATGCACCCCTCTCACGCGGATGTCGCCAAGTTCTTTAGACTAGTACGAAACGGGAAAGTTGATGCCTTCAAAGAGTTTCCTAGTCAATTGCACTATTCGAAACCGAGAGTCAGAAACGAAGACAAGGCCCTTTCGTGCCCTTAAAGGAGTGTTCAATGTTTGTTTTTTCTATCAAGTTCTCGCAAACTCATATTTTAATTGATATCATTGGAGGAATATTTGGAAGACTTAAGCACCTCTAAAAGCATATTTTATGTTTAGACTACTTTCTCGTTGAAGATTCTTAAATTATACATGGGGCGAATCTTCCCTAGAGATACAGTCAAAGCAAAGAAAGTCGCTTTCAAAGGGGCCTTTGCTCTCCAGATTTTCTTCCATGGGAGCATACTGTTCATAATGACGTGACAAAAAAACCGAACGCTGAACACCTTTTTCTTGGAAGAGGTGCAAAACGGCGTCTTCAACCCATTGTTGATAAATTTGTGGAGTGCAATAGGTGAAAAAATTCATTGGACGCTTCTACCTACCAAGCTTGCGATGAAGCTTCTATTCCACCAAGAAAAGCCACCTGCAATCTCCAAATTGTTCTCCGCTGAAACATCCTTGACACCAGTCATGCTTAACACCACTGGAAAACTTCCTTTGGAACCTATCACCACACCACAAATAATGCCAAAATATGATCTAGCTCCATCTTACCCCATAATTCCTTATAACTTTCCATAATGGCACCCCATGTGGACCTTGAACCACATTAGAACATATTTCGCCTCACAAGCATCCATATTTGGAATCTATAACAGTTCTCCCCAAGGCACCCCCTCTCAAGCGAATGTCGCCAAGTTCGTTAGACTAGTATGAGAAGGGAAGGTTGATGCCTTCAAAGAGTTTCTTAGTCAATTGCACTCTTCTAAACCGAGAGTCAGAGACGAAGACAAGGCCCTTAGGTGCCCCTAAAGAAAGAGTGTTCATTGTTTGTTTTTTCTATCAAGTTCTCGCAAACTCATATGTTAATTGATATCTTTAGAGGAATTTTTGAAAGACTTTAAGCACCTTGAAGAGCGTATTTTTTGTTTAGACTGCTCTCTCATTGAAGATTCTTAATTATACATGGGGCGAATCTTCCCTAGAGATAGAGTCAAAGCAGAGAAAGTCGCTTTCAAAGGGGCCTTTGCTCTCCAGATTTTCTTCCATGGGAACGTCTTGTTCATAATGACGTGACAAGAAAACCGAACGCTGAACACCTATTTCTTGGATGGGGCCTAGAACGGCGTCTTCAACCCTTTCTTCATAAATTTGTGGAGTGCAATAGGTGAAAAAAATTCATTGGACGCTTCTACCTCCCAAGCTTGCGATGAAGCTTCTATTCCACCGAGAAAAGCCACCTTCAAACTGCAAATTGTTCAACGCTGAAACATCCTTGACACAAGTCACGCTTAACACCTTTGGAAAAACTTCCTTTGGAACCTATCACCACACCACAAATAATGCCAAAATATGATCTAGCTCCATCTTACCCCATAATTCCTTATAACTTTCCATAATGGCACCCCATGTGGACCTTGAACCACATTAGAACATATTTCGCCTCACAAGCATCCATATTTGGAATCTATAACAGTTCTCGCCAAGGCACCCCTCTCACGTAGATGTCGCCAAGTTCTTTAGTGTAGTACGAGATGGGAAAGTTGATGCCTTCATAGAGTTTCTTAGTCAATTTCGCTCTTCTAAATCGAGAATCGGAGACGAAGACAAGGCCCGTTCGTGCCTCTATAGGAGGAGTGTTCATTGTTTTGTTTTTTCTATCAAGTTCTCGCAAACTCATATTTTAATTGATATCTTTGGAGGAATATTTGGAAGACTTTAAGCACCTTGAAGAGCATATTTTCTGTTTAGACTGATTTCTCGTTGAAGATTCTTTATTATGCATGGGGTGAATCTTCTCCAGAGATACAGTCAAAGCAAAGAAAGTCGCTTTCAAAGGGGCCTTTGCTCTCCAAATTTTCTTCCATGGAAGCGTATTGTTCATAATGACGTGACAAAAAAACCGAACGCTAACCACCTTTTTCTTGGAAGGGCCCAAAACGGCGTCTACAACCCTTTGTTCATAAATTTGTGGAGTGCAATAGGTGAAAAAATTCCTTGGACGCTTCTACCTCCCAGCTTGGGCTGCTTCGATGAAGCTTCTATTCCATCGAAAAAAGCTACATGCAATGTCCAAATTGTTCACTGCTGAAGCATCATTGACACAAGTCACGCTTAACACCTCCAGAAAAACTTCGTTTGGAACCTATCACCACACCACAAATAATGCCAAAATATGATCTAGCTCCATCTTACCCCATAATTCCTTATAATTTTCCATAATGGCACCCCATGTGGACCATAAACATCATTAGAACATATTTTGCCTCACAAGCATCCATATTTGGAATCTATAACAGTTCTCCCCAATGCACCCCTCTCACGCGGATGTCGCCAAGTTTTTTAGACTTGTACGAAACGGGAAAGTTGATGCCTTCAAAGAGTTTCTTAGTCAATTGCACTATTCGAAATCGAGAGTAAGAAACAAAGACAAGGCCCTTTCATGCCCCTAAAGGAGTGTTCATTGTTTGCTTTTCTATCAAGTTTTTGCAAACTCATATTTTAATTGATATCATTCGAGGAATATTTGGAAGACTTAAGCACCTCTAAAAGCATATTTTCTGTTTAGACTACTTTATCGTTGAAGATTCTTAAATTATACATGGGGCGAATCTTCCCTAGAGATACAGTCAAAGCAAATAAAGTCGCTTTCAAGGGGGCCTTCGCTCTCCAGATTTTCTTCCATGGGAGCGTATTGTTCATAATGACGTGACAAAAAAACCGAACGCTGAACACCTTTTTCTTGGAAGGGGTGCAGAACGGCGTCTTCAACCCTTTGTTCATAAATTTGTGGAGTGCAATAGGTGAAAAAATTCATTGGACGCTTCTACCTCCCAAGCTTGCGATGAAGCTTCTATTCCACCGAGAAAAGCCACCTTCAAACTGCAAATTGTTCAACGCTGAAACATCCTTGACACAAGTCACGCTTAAGACCTCTGGAAAAACTTCCTTTGGAACCTATCACCACACCACAAATAATGCCAAAATATGATCTAGCTCCATCATACCCGATAATTCCTTATAACTTTCCATAATGGCACCCCATGTGGACCTTGAACCACAGTAGAACATATTTTGCCTCCCAAGCATCCATGTTTGGAATCTATAACAGTTCTCGCCAATGCACCCCTCTCACGTAGATGTCGCCAAGTTCTTTAGTGTAGTACGAGACGGGAAAGTTGATGCCTTCATAGAGTTTCTTAATCAATTGCGCTCTTCTAAATCGAGAGTCGGAGATGAAGACAAGGCCCGTTGGTGCCTCAATAGAAGGAGTGTTCATTGTTTTGTTTTTTCTATCAAGTTCTCGCAAACTCATATTTTAATTGATATCTTTGGATGAATATTTGGAAGACTTTAAGCACCTCTAAGAGCATATTTTCTGTTTAGACTGGTTTCTTGTTGAAGATTCTTAAATTATACATGGGGCGAATCTTCTCTAGAGATACCGTCAAAGCAAAGAAAGTCTCTTTCAAAGGGGCCTTTGCTCTCCAGATTTTCTTCCATGGGAGTGTATTGTTCATATTGACGTGACAAAAAACTGAACGCTGAACACCTTTTTCTTGGATGGGGCCCAGAACTGAGTCTTTAACCCTTCGTTCATAAATTTGTGGAGTGCAATTGGTGAAAAAATTCATTGGACGCTTCTACCTCCCAAGCTTGCGCTGCTACGATGAAGCTTCTATTCAATCGAAAAAAGCTACATGCAATGTCCAAATTGTTCATTTCTGAAGCATCCTTGATACAAGTCACGCTTAACACCTCTAGGAAAACTTCATTTGGAACCTATCACCACACCACAAATAATGCCAATATATGATCTAGCTCCATCTTACCCCATAATTCCTTATAATTTTCCATAATGACACCCCATGTGGACCATAAACCTCATTAGATCATATTTCGCCTCACAAGCATCCATGTTTGGAATCTATAACAATTCTCGCCAATGCACCCCTCTCACGCAGATGTCACCAAGTTCTTTAGTGTAGTACGAGACGGGAAAGTTGATGCCTTCATAGAGTTTCTTAATCAATTGCGCTCTTCTAAATCGAAAGTCGGAGACGAAGACAAGTCCCGTTTGTGCCTCTATAGAAGGAGTGTTCATTGTTTTGTTTTTTCTATCAAGTTCTCGCAAACTCATATTTTAATTGATATCTTTGGATGAATATTTGGAAGACTTTAAGCACCTCTAAGAGCATATTTTCTGTTTAGACTGGTTTCTTGTTGAAGATTCTTAAATTATAAATGGGGCGAATCTTCTCTAGAGATACAGTCAAAGCAAAGAAAGTTGCTTTCAAAGGGGCCTTTGCTTTCCAGATTTTCTTCCATGGGAGTGTATTGTTCATATTGACGTGACAAAAAAACTGAACGCTGAACACCTTTTTCTTGGATGGGGCCTGGAACGGCATCTGTAACCCTTTGTTCATAAATTTGTGGAGTGCAATAGGTGAAAAAATTCATTGGACGCTTCTACTTCCCAAGCTTGCGATGAAGCTTCTGTTCCACAGAGAAAAGCCACTTGCAATCTCCAAATTGTTCTCCGCTGAAACATCCTTGACACAAGTCACGCTTAACACCTCTGGAAAAACTTCCTTTGGAACCTATCACCACACCACAAAAAATGCCAAAATATGATCTAGCTCCATCTTACCCTATAATTTCTTATAATTTTTCATATTGGCACCCCATGTGGACCTTGAAATTAGAACATATTTCGCCTCACAAGCATCCATATTTGGAATCTATAACAATTCTCGCCACTGCACCCCTCTCATGTGGATGTCGCCAAGTTCTTTACAGTAGTACGAGACGGGAAAGTTGATGCCTTTATAGAGTTTCTTAGTGAATTGCACTCTTCTAAACCGAGAGTCGGAGACGAAGACAAGGCCCATTCGTGCCCCTAAAGAAGGAGTGTTCGTTGTTTTATTTTTTCTATCAAGTTCTCGCAAACTCATATTTTAATTGATATCCTTGGAGGAATATTTGGAAGACTTTAAGCACCTCTAAGAGCATATTTTCTGTTTAGACTGCTTTCTCGTTGAAGATTCTTAAATTATAAATGGGGCGAATCTTTCCCAGATATATAGTCAAAGCAAAGAAAGTCGCTTTCAAAGGGGCCTTTGCTCTCTGATTTTCTGCCATGGGAGTGTATTGTTCATAATGACGTGACAAAAAAACCGAATGCTGAACACCTTTTTCTTGGATGGGGCCCAGAACGGCGTCTTTAACCCTTCGTTCATAGTTTTGTGGAGTGCAATAGGTGAAAAAATTCATTGCGCGCTTCTACCTCCCAAGCTTGCGATGAAGCTTCTATTCCACAGAGAAAAGCCTCCTGCAATCTCCAAATTGTTCTCCGCTGAAACATCCTTGACACAAGTCACGCTTAACACCTCTGGAAAAACTTCCTTTGGAACCTATCACCACACCACAAATAATGCCAAAATATGATCTAGCTCCATCTTACCCCATAATTCCTTATAATTTTCCATAATGGCACCCCATGTGGACCTTGAACCTCAATAGAACATATTTCGCCTCACAGGCATCCATATTTGGAATCTATAACAGTTCTGCCCAAGGCACCCCTCTCACGCGGATGTCGCCAAGTTCTTTAGACTAGTATGAGAAGGGAAGGTTGATGCCTTCAAAGAGTTTCTTAGTCAATTGCACTCTTCGAAACCGAGAGTCAGAGACGAAGACAAGGCCCTTAGGCGCCCCTAAAGAAGGAGTGTTCATTGTTTGTTTTTTCTATCAAGTTCTCGCAAACTCATATTTTAATTGATATCCTTGGAGGAATATTTGGAAGTCTTTAAGCACCTCGAAGAGCGTATTTTCTGTTTAGACTACTTTCTCGTTGTAGATTCTTAAATTATACATGTGGCGAATCTTGCCCAGAGATACAGTCAAAGCAAAGAAAGTCGCTTTCAAAGGGGCCTTTGCTCTCCTGATTTTCTTCCGTTGGAGCGTATTGTTCATAATGACGTGACAAGAAAACCGAACGCTGAACACCTGTTTCTTGGAAGGGGCGGAGAATGGTGTCTTCAACCCTTTGTTCATAAATTTGTGGAGTGCAGTAGGTGAAAAAATTCAATGGATGCGTCTACCTCCCAAACTTGCGATGAAGCTTCTATTCCATAGAGAAAAGCCACCTGCAATCTCCAAATTGTTCTCCGTTGAAACATCCTTGACACAAGTCACGCTTAACACCTCTGGAGAAACTTCCTTTGGAACCTATCACCACCCCACAAATAATGCCAAAATTTGATCTAGCTCTATCTTAACCCATAATTCCTTATAATTTTCCATAATGGCACCCCATGTGGACCTTGAACCTCACTAGAACATATTTGGCCTCACATGCATCCATATTTGGAATCTATAACAGTTCCTCCAAGGCACCCCATCTCACGCGGATGTCGCCAAGTTCTTTAGACTAGTATGAGAAGGGAAGGTTGATGCCTTCAAAGAGTTTCTTAATCAATTGCACTCTTCTAAACCGAGAGTTAAAGACGAAGACAAGGCCCTTAGGTGCCCCTAAAGGAGTGTTCATTGTTTGTTTTTTCTATCAAGTTCTCGCAAACTCATATGTTAATTGATATCCTTAGAGGAATATTTGGAAGACTTTAAGCACCTCGGAGGGCATATTTTCTGTTTAGACTACTTTCTCGTTGAAGATTCTTAAATTATAAATGGGGCGAATCTTCCCTAGAGATAGAGTCAAAGCAGAGAAAGTCGCTTTCAAAGGGGCCTTTGCTCTCCAGATTTTCTTCCGTGGGAGCGTATTGTTCATAATGACGTGACAACAAAACCGAGCGCTGAACACCTTTTTCTTGGATGGGGCCTAGACGGCGTCTTCAACCCTTTGTTCATAAATTTGTGGAGTGCAATAGGTGAAAAAATTCAATGGATGCTTCTACCTCCCAAGCTTGTGATGAAGCTTTTATTCCACCGAGAAAAGCCACCTTCAAACTGCAAATTGTTCAATGCTGAAACATCCTTGACACAAGTCACGCTTAACACCTCTGGAAAAACTTCATTTGGAACCTATCACCACACCACAAATAATGCCAAAATATGATCTAGCTCCATCTTACCCCATAATTCCTTATAATTTTCCATAATGACACCCCATGTGGACCTTGAACCACAGTAGAACATATTTCGCCTCACAAGCATCCATATTTGGAATCTATAACAGTTCTCGTCAATGCACCCCTCTCACGTAGATGTCGCCAAGTTCTTTAGCGTAGTACGAGACAGGAAAGTTGATGCCTTCATAGAGTTTCTTAGTCAATTGCGCTCTTCTAAACCGAGAGTCGGAGACGAAGACAAGGCCCGTTCGTGCCTCTATAGAAGGAGTGTTCATTGTTTTGTTTTTTCTATCAAGTTCTCGCAAACTCATATTTTAATTGATATCTTTTGAGGAATATTTGGTAGACTTTATGCACCTGTAAGAGCTTATTTTCTGTTCAGACTGCTTTCTCGTTGAAGATTCTTAAATTATACATGGGGCGAATCTTCACCAGAGATACAGTCAAAGCAAAGAAAGTCGCTTTCAAAGGGGCCTTTGCTATCCAGATTTTCTTCCATGGGAGTGTATTGTTCATAATGACGTGACAAAAAAACCGAACGCTGAACACCTTTTTCTTGGATGGGGCCCAGAACGGCGTCTTTAACCCTTCGTTCATAAATTTGTGGAGTGCAATTGGTGAAAAAATTCATTCGACGCTTCTACCTCCCAAGCTTGCGCTGCTTCAATGAAGCTTCTATTCAATCGAAAAAAGCCACCTGCAATGTCCAAATTGTTCACTGCTGAAGCATCCTTGACACAAGTCACGCTTAACACCTCTAGGAATACTTCATTTGGAACCTATCACCACACCACAAATAATGCCAAAATATGATCTAGCTCCATCTTACCCCATAATTCCTTATAATTTTCCATAATGGCACCCCATGTGGACCATAAACATCTTTAGATCATATTTCGCCTCACAAGCATCCATATTTGGAATCTTTAACAGTTCTCCCCAATGCACCCCTCTCATGCGGATGTCGCCAAGTTCTTTAGACTAGTACGAGACGGGAAAGTTGATGCCTTCAAAGAGTTTCTTAGTCAATTGCACTATTCGAAACCGAGAGTCCGAAACAAAGACAAGGCCCTTTCGTGCCCCTAAAGGAGTGTTCATTGTTTGCTTTTCTATCAAGTTCTTGCAAACTCATATTTTAATTGATATGATTGGAGGAATATTTGGAAGACTTAAGCTCCTCTAAAAGCATATTTTCTGTTTAGACTACTTTCTCGTTGAAGATTCTTAAATTATACATGGGGCGAATCTTCCCTAGAGATACAGTCAAAGCAAAGAAAGTCGCTTTCAAAGGGGCCTTTGTTCTCCAGATTTTCTTTCGTTGGAGCGTATTGTTCATAATGACGTGACAAGAAAGTCGAACGCTGAACACCTGTTTCTTGGAAGGGGCGCAGAACGGCGTCTTCAACCCTTAGTTCATAAATTTGTGGAGTGCAATAGGTGAAAAACTTCAATGGACGCTTCTACCTCCCAAGCTTGTGATGAAGCTTCTATTCCACCGAGAAAAGCCAGCTTCAAACTGCAAATTGTTCAACGCTGAAACATCCTTGACACAAGTCACGTTTAACACCTCTGGAAAAACTTCATTTGGAACCTATAGCCACACCACAAATAATGCCAAAATATAATCTAGCTCCATCTTACCCCATAATTCCTTATAATTTTCCATAATGGCACCCCCCATGTGGACCTTGAACCACATTAGAATATGTTTCGCCTCACAAGCATCCATATTTGGAATCTATAACAGTTCTCCCCAATGCACCCCTCTGACGCAGATGTCGCCAAGTTCTTTAGAGTAGTACGAGAGGGGAAAGTTGATGCCTTCAAAGAGTTTCTTAGTCAATTGCACTATTTTAAACCGAGAGTCGGAGACGAAGACAAGGCCCTTTTGTGCCCCTAAAGAAGGAGCGTTCATTGTTTGTTTTTCCTATCAAGTTCTCGCAAACTCATATGTTAATTGATATCCTTGGAGGAATATTTGGAAGTCTTAAGCACCTCTAAGAGCATATTTTCTGATTAGACTGCTTTCTCGTTGAAGATTCTTAAATTATACATGGGGTGAATCTTCCCTAGAGATACACAATCAAAGCAAAGAAAGTCGCTTTCAAAGGGGCCTTTGCTCTCCAGATTTTCTTCCATGGGAGCGTATTGTTCATAATGATGTGGCAAAAAAACCGAACGCTGAACACCTTTTTCTTGGATGGGGCCCCGAACGGCGTTTTCAACCCTTTGTTCATAAATTTGTTGAGTGCAATAGGTGAAAAAATTCATTGGACGCTTCTACATCCCAAGCTTGCGCTGCTTCGATGAAGCTTCTATTCCACCGAGATAAGCCACCTGCAATCTCCAAATTGTTTACCGCTGAAGCAACCTTGACACAAATCACGCTTAACACCTTTTGGAAAACTTTCTTTGGAACCTATCACCACACCACAAATAATGCCAAAATATGATCTAGCTCCATCTTACCCCATAATTCCTTATAATTTTCCATAATGGCACCCCATGTGGACCATAAACCTCATTAGAACATATTTCGCCTCACAAGCATCGATATTTGTTATCTATAATAGTTCTCCTCAATGCACCCCTCTCACGTAGATGTCGCCAAGTTCATATCCCTAATAATGCACAATAAAACAATAGCAAATTCTGAATCCCAACACACCTTTTGAAGTAGGAAAGCAAACCTTTGCCCAACTTGCCAGATGGTATTTCCTCCCAGAAGCACCTCAAAGGAAGTCCTGCTGCACCTTCTCACTGTGGTCAGCCACAGTTGGTGGAAACAAAGGGCATGAAATACGTGGGCCAGCTTGACAGTGTGCTCTTGATCAACGTGATCCTAAGACCCTTTTGACAAATACACCATCTCCTATAAGCCAATCGACGCTCAATTTTCTCAACAATTTCATCTCTTATTTCCTTTGTCTCCAACGTGGTCAATAAAGGGCGACCCAAATACTTAATTGGTGAAGAGGACAGTTTGCATTGTAGAATGGTTGTCAAAGTTCCCACTTTCTCAGCCTGACTCACCTGGACCAATATCGATTTGGTCAAAGTAATCTTCAAATGTACATTGGTTCAAAGCATAGGAATAAAACATGGAAATACTGTAGATGATTTGGATTGGCCTAAAAGAATAGAAAAGTATCATTTGCATATAAAAGATGAGACATGCTAGTAAATTGACATTACTTGCACTTTTTTTTTTTTGATAAGTAAAAATATTATATATATGTATAGGAGTAACCAAGTATACTGGACGTATACAAGAAAACACCTAGCCCATAAATGACCCAAAAAGCCCATGAAAATTACATCAAGCCCGAATTGGAATAGAACACACATCCCCAACCCTCACCCCCCATAAGACTAATACTCCACACAAAACTCCCTCTGCAAGGACGTCTTCATAGCGTATGAGAAGTAGAGCGAAATTTCTCAAGGATTTTGTCTATTGAGATTTGAGTTGAAAAGAAATTGATCGAAGAAAAGAGCGGTTACTTTCTTGTGGAGTTGTTGGAAAACCCTTGAACAAGAAAAGTAGTGAAAGTTTGAGATTGAATTGGTGTTTCAGATTTAAATGAATTTTGCGGGAAGCTCTTAAAGATGGGTGCGCTCCTTTAAAACTCCTTTTGACATTTTGCAAGTTTCTTTGTGGATTTTTTTAAATAATAAATTGAAGTGTATGGTTGCGATACATTTGTCCAAAAAAAGATATTTCACCGGTTGGGATAGCTACAACCATGCTACATATCATCTTTATCATAGTTACTCCATCCACTAGTTTTGCTAGTGTCAGCGTTTTTCTTGTATACTTGGGTAGAGTACCAATACAAATTTACTATTAAATTCTGCTACCATTTTATGTTTTACCATTTGTTTCGGTTGCATTTTAAGAAATTGGTTTAATTAATGCTCGAAAGATATTATGATTTATTTCCACGGTGCAACTGACAACTCAAGTGTTTATACTGGCTGCTTTATACCAAATTCATTTATTCTGTATGGGGGATATAGCTTCTTGGAGTTAAAACATCTCAGGCAGTTCCTGTACTTGTTTTGATAACTTATTTTGCTCTTGGCGTCTCATGAAAATGTTGCAAGGTAAACGATTCTCTCAATAACAGTGGATTTCTCTGCTTTGTGGGTTCTCATGTATGTTTAGTCAGCACTCTTGCTTTTTTCTCTACATTCATTTTTCAAATATTTTATTTTCATCTACTGTCGCTTTTAACTGGGGATGAGATCCTATTGCAGCGCCACCAGTGCTACCGGTTTAGCAATTTCAACCAGGTTATCTATGAGCTTAATTATTCTTTGTATATACTGCATCTGCTTTTTGTATCTCATGTTAGTGTGCTTAGGTTTTCAGCCATCAAGTGTACAATGCAAATGTAAGGTGCTTGTGCATTCTGTGCTTAGCTTGCTAGTTTGAGTCTTACAGCTGTGTGGTATTTTACATATAACGTTGTCTACAGCTTTGAATTTCGGTCTTCTACTATAGCATATATTGTATACAATTTTCCACGCACGTGCTATTCCAACTAGTACTCTATACTGAAAGAGGGAATCTGTCTTGATTTTTCTTGTGCCATCTAAAATTACTTATCTTTTGGTTTTTTGGTCCTTCAATGGTTTTGAGAACAGAAAATATACTGTTTTCATTGACATTTCACTTTTGCCCTCGGTGAAATTTGCATATTGCCTGGTGTGATATGTAATCAAAGTTTATATTATTGGTTACTAAATGATGATAAAGCTCTTATTTCCCATTGAATAGCGACATAGGAAGGTGGCTTTCTGATCTGTTCGCTTCCAATTAATCCCGGATCATTCAAACCAAATATTTTCCTCTCGCATGATGTTCATCTGAGTTTAACTTTTAGCTGTTGATTGAAGATATATTCCTTATTTTCTTCTCATGCACTAGATCCTTCTCATAGTTTTTTGGTCGTTGTCATGATTCTTAAATGCTCTGATCACTCAAACCTTAAGAGTTAACTATTCATTTACACTGAAAATGGCCAGCAATGCGTGCTGTGATTTCGGGTTACAGACCTTTTCCACCATACCCACACTGTACTCCCACTGCAGTCATGGTATGGTGCTTTCGGCATGGTCATGTTGTGGTCTGATCTTCTAAAAAGTGAAAACCCCTACTATTTATCATCTTCCCCAACTGATCGAGCTGAAGAAAGTTCCACTTTTCAGCTCCATCGCCATTCTCGAAAGCTGAAAGAAACAGGTACCCAGAAAACTTATCACTTTATTGGTTCTGTTACAACTCTAGCCAGTATTTCTTTCTTAGCAATTTGTTGTTTTTTCAATATTCAACCTTTTTCGTAACTTGTTGATTTCAATGGTGGAAGCATCTCATGTAATTAATCCATGCAGTTAGCGGGTGATGCTAGTTTGATAGATGGCTCTTACGGGAGGGAGGGAGACTGCATTTTAGAAGATAACTTCTATAGTCGGCTAGTTTTCTTCCTTTTTTAATTTTTTCTTACATTGTGTCTAAAAATTAAATTATAGAAAATTATACTTGTCTCCCCTAGAGGGCAAATATCTTGACATGGATTCGTCCATGCCAAAAGGTACTCTTTTTCCTGCTATACTAACCCCTTATATTTTCCGATGCTGGACCTGATCCTCACAACTAATACAAAGCTTATCGGTGATCTGATATATTTATATTTCTTGCTTATATGTCTTTCAAATTTTTTATTTTTTATTTTTATTTCACTTGTCCAAAGAAAGGTTGTGTATTTTTCGGTTTGATGGACCTGAAAAACGAAAATAGTAAAAATTGAGTTATGTTGAGATAGCTTGGAAAGGCCTAAATTTTCCGAGGTTTCTAATTCTGGGTTTTGGTAAGTAGCAAATGATGTTGTAAGCAAATATATTTTAAAAGTCTCTCAAAATGCTTAAAAAATGTAGAGTATTTTTATATCAATTGTCAAGATTTGATTATAATTTCTTGGTATACATTGAAAATTGGGTACTAAAAATACATTAATTTATGAAGAATACATTTAGATACTGTCAATAATTTTTGCAAGAGAGGTAAAAAAAAAACAATTTAATTGGTTATTGTGATTACCTAAAAGATAGAGAAATTACCCAAAAAACAGTATTACAAAATTCAAGTTATTTGAGATCCCGTTAGGAAAATTATAACACCTCTTTAATTTTAGTTGTGTGGGGGGTGAGATGAGAATTTTGTGTTTTGTTTTGTGTTTAAAATATTATGTTTTAATATTATTATTGTTTTGAGATTTGAAAAAGTGTATTGAGATTTGAAAAAATTGAATTGTTTATTATATTTTGTATGGGAATTTGAAAAATGTGTAATGATGAGATGAGAATTTTGTGTTTTGTCTTGTGCCCCAAACTAGCGGTTGAAAACTTATCCTAGGAGTTCCTTGATTTATTGGGTCTCTCCTCTCTCTTTAATTCTGGTTTTTCTTTTGTGGGACATATGCATGCATCTGAGTGATCTGTCGTTTAACTATCACAAAATGGCATGTCAACTTTTAAAAGTTGAACTTAAAATTTGACAAAATGGCAATTGAAGGCGTAAAATGGTGGAAATGCTGTTGGATTGAGTTTTTGCTTTCTGATAGCCAGGATCTTAGAGGTATGGTAGGGTGGTTTCCCGGAGTAGTTGTTGATAAATACAAGGGTTTTTGAACTATCAGCAGAGGATGTTCACACTTTATGCTTGGTTGAGAGTAGGAATTGGAATCACAGCAGGGGAGAGAATTACCATTGAGTTGAGGCATGGGGAAAGACCTAAATTGTAGAGAATGTGGTAGGAACCCATGTTTTGTGGCCCATGGCCAAGCCACTGACAAGGCTAGACAACCCCAAATTAGCCTTAGGGGCATATAATGGGGCCTGCCTTGACATGCTCAGGGTGCCCAAGGGGGCTGGTGACCAAGTTAGCCCATTCAGCATGTCCAGCGCATGCACCACACGCAGCCCAGCACGCATGGCCCGCGCGCAGCAAGCAGCACTGTTAGGGACCCCGGTCAAGTCCCTAAACACTACGACCTCCTTGCTTAGAATCTCCTTGTGACGACCGAGAGCCCGTTCCTCTCTTGCTTGGTTCACGGTCAAAGGTTGCCAAAATGACAATGATGGTTGGGTGAGGCTAGGTGTTTAGGCTTGATTAGGCGTGTGAGGGTGGCTATGGTTGATGGAGGCGCACGACAATAGAGACAAGTAGGGTTGGCGCCACTTAGGGTTTGGGATTAGGGTTGGATGATGGAAGATGGAGCTAGGGCAAAGTGTGGGGCGGCTAGGGTAGACGGCACAATGAATGGAGTGATTTAAGGAATGATTCCTAAAATCTTGGGACTCCAATAAGGGAACTTGTGGTCGGTTATGGGAAAGATTGGGTCAACTAGGATTCCTAACTTGTAGGAATCCCAATATGGAAAGGAGTGTGGGCGGCTAGGGCTAAACCAATTAAGGTAAGTGTTGGCCGAACAAGGGAAGTTGGCTAGGGTTTGATGAGGGGGGCGGCAAGTCTATTTATGGAAGTTGGACTAGGGCAAACACTATAGTGGGCGACACTAGGTGTTTGGATGGATCAAATGAGGCAATTGAGATGGTTTCGGCAATGAACAATGGATGAACACAATGTATTCTCAAGAACAACTCAAGAGTATTTCAAGATCACTTTCATGCAACAATAAGATCAATGAAGAGAAAATAGAGAACAAGAGAATGGATGAATAATTCTCATAAGATTGATAAATCGAATCACACTTATTCACGAATTGCAAAGTGTGATTCTCTCCTTAGGGATTCACGAATTGCACCCCAAAGAACCCAAGTGCTAAGTACCGAAACAAGTGATCTCAAGAACAAGTTGTCCCAAAAGGAATTTGTCAAAAGATGTAAAAGAAAAGACTAAGGGTTCTATTTATAAGAGTAACAACTTGGAAACCCCCATTAGGTCCCTTGTAAATAAATAATAAAGAAATAAATAATAAACAATTAGATAGTGGCATGGACCACTCTTGGCCGTGACATGCATGGGCCCATGGTGGGCTAAGTGGTTGCATGTGGGTCTTCGGGTTGGTCCATGGCTAGGTGGTTCGACATGGCTTGCTGATGGTGAGCCATGTGGGTGCGCTGCATGGTCTAGGCTGGTGGCCTAGGCGCTGGCTGCAAGGCATGGCCTGGAGCCATGCACCAGGCATGCCACTGGCCTGCTCTGCAAGGCACGGGCTGGAGCCGTGCACTGGATGGCATGCCGCAAGGCATGCCACTAACCTTGCTGGTGCGCGGCGTGGGGCGTACGCTGGGGCGTTGTTAGGGACCCCGGTCTTGTCCCTAACACTAAGGGTCCGCGGCTCGTCTTGGTGGTGATGGTGACCGAGTGATCTTGCCAACTTGCTTGGCCTTCCACCAAAAGATGGTGTTTGAGTGATGGGATGATGGTGTATTTGGGTAGGCTAAGTGTTTAGGCTAAGGCAAATCAATGTGGGTGGCTAGGCTTGTTCTTGAGTGATGTGCCAAGATGATGGAGGCAATGGTTGAATGGATGAGATGAGGTTAGGGTTCAGGTTGGAAGCACTTAGGGTTGTCGTGGGCTAGAGTAGAATTAGGGTTGGTGTGGTCTTGGAAGATTGGCTTAGGATTAAGGGTGTTTGATGCAATGGGAATGGCTTAAGGGTTACCCTTAATGTTTGGGTCACTTGGATGGTGGTTAGGGTAAGTATGGTGAAGTGTAGCTAGGATTTTATGAGGTGGCTATGGTGGATTTCGAGATTGGCAAGAGATGACTTAGGGTTGGAGTTTGGGATGATGCTAGGGTTTGGTTGGCTAGGGTTGCTTTGAATTGACTTGGTCTTAGGAAGATTGGCTAGAGTTTAGGATGATTTGGAAATGGATATGGAAGTTGTAGGATGGAAGGAATCTTTTGAGTGAAGAGGGAAATTTGAATTTGAATTGAGATGACAAGTCAATGGTTGACTTAGAGAGATTGTAGGAAGAGTGATTTAAGGAATTGAAGAGGATTTGCAATTCCTTAAATTAAGGGATTGGAGTTGGGATTTGAATTTGAATATGGTAATAGTGGTTCCTTGAGTTTAGGGATTTGAATTTGAATTTGAATTGGAGGACGTCAAGACTCCTAAAAGGAATGGGTTTCCTTATAGAGCTTTGAGGTGGGCGGCTAGGGCTTATGTGGATGATGGGGTTATTTATGGAATTTGACAAAGATGGTAAGATGAGACACTAGGGTTTGGTGTTGGGAAATGATGATGGGCGGCTAGGTCAATGGATAATGGAGGCAAGACTCCTAAAAGGAAATAATCACCTTATGGAGCCTTGAGGTGGGCGGCTAGGGCTTAGGTGGATGATGGGGCTATTTATGGGAATGTGAACTTATATGGAAAGTAGGGCAACACTAGGGTTGGCCGAATGGTGTATGTGGGAGTGGGGCTATGTAGGTTTCGGCTAGGGCAAAGTATGGAGGGAACAATTTATGGTATGTTGACAAACTAATGGAAATGATGACAAACACTATGGTGGTCGAGTATGTGGAATGGAATGGATTGGAAGAGCAAAAATAAGATGAACACCAAGAACAAAATGAAGAACACTCAAGAACAAAAGTAATAATACTTAAGAACTTGAATGAACCAAATGATAATAATTCAACAATTGATCCACGGATTTCAGAAGAGTTGAATAATCCTCATATATTGAATAAAAATAGAATCACACATATCCACGGATTTCAAGGTGATGATGAAACAATAATCAAAAGATAGATAGATGGAACAACACCTATTCAAAGAATTGCAAGGTGATGATCCTCTACTTGGGGTTCACGAATTTCACCCAAGTAGCCCAAATGCCTTGCACCGAAGGATGATCTCAAGAACTAGTCCTACCCACTTAGGGAATTTGCCAAAGGTTCAAAAGATAGAAATGCAATACCTAAAGGTCCTATTTATAAGAGTTACAAGTTGGAAACCCCCAATAGGTCCCTTGGAAAATAAATAATTAAATAAAAATAAATAATAAAAAATAACATAGTTGGCATGGGTCGCATGCATGAGCCCATGGGTGGGCTAGGTTGGCTTATGGCATGTGGCTGGCAGAGCCCTGGGCTGGTCTGGGTGTAGGCAGGCTGGCATGGCCCAAGCAGGCTGCCTGGGCGCTGGGCCTGCTGGGGTGCGCGCGCGCTGTGCGTGCGCTGGGCATGGAAGCTGCGCGCGCTAGGCGTGCGCGCAGGACTTGGTTGAGACCCATGTTTTGTGGCCCATGGCCAAGCCACTAGCCATGTGGGGACAAGGCTAGACAACCCCAAAACAGCCTTAGGGGCATACCATGGGGCCTGCCTTGACATGCCCAGGGTGCCCAAGGGGGTTGGTGACCAAACCAACCTATTCAGCATGCAGCTTGCACGCCCAGCGCGCAGCGTCCACGCCTAGTGCACGCACGCCCAGCGTGCGCGCGCCCCAGCGCCCAACGCCCAGGCAACCTGCCTGGGCCATGCCAGCCTGCCTACGCCCAGACCAGCCCAGGGCCCTGCCAGCCACATGCCATTAGCCAACCTAGCCCATCCATGGGCTCATGCATGCCATGGGTCAACTTGACCCATGCCAACTATGTTATTTTTTATTATTTATTTTTATTTAATTATTTATTTTCCAATGGACCTATTGGGGGTTTCCAACTTGTAACTCTTATAAATAGGACCCTTAGGCATTGCATTTCTATCTTTTGAACCTTTGGCAAATTCTCAAAGTGGGTAGGACTAGTTCTTGAGATCACCCTTCGGTGCTAGGCACTTGGGCTACTTGGGTGAAATCCGTGAACCCCAAGGAGAGGATCATCACCTTGTAATTTTTTGAATAGGTGTTGTTCCATTTATCTATCTTTTGATTATTGTTCATCATCACCTTGAAATCCGTGGATAGATGTGATTCTATGTTTATTCAATATATGAGGATTATTCAACTCTTGTGAAATCCATGGATCAATTGTTGAATTATTATCATTTGGTTCATTTAAGTTCTTAAGTATTATTACTTTTGTTCTTGAGTGTTCATCATAGTGTTCTTGGTGTTCATCTTATTTTTACTCTTCCAATCCATTCCATTCCACATACTCGACCACCATAGTGTTTGTCATCATTTCCATAAGTTTATCAACATACCATAAATTGTTCCCTCCATACACTTTGCCCTAGCCATAACCCACTTTCCTTATAGGTCACATTCCTATTCGGCTACTACTTGCCTTATTTGGACTTGACCTAGCCACACTACCCACTTACCATATTCGGCCATCATAAGCATTCCCTCCATCAAACCCTAGCCGTCCACCTCAAGGCTCCATAAGAAAACCCATTCCTTTTAGGAGTCTTGCCTCCATCTTCCACATAAGCCCTAGCTGTCCACCTCAAGGCTCCATAAGGAAACCCATTCCTTTTAGGAGTCTTGCCTCCATCATCCATTGACCTAGCCATCATCCATCTTGAGTCAACTTCCTTAATTTTAGGAAAATTGATTCATTCCAATCATATTCCAAAAACCTCTCCATCCTCTTACCATATTCAAATTTCAAATTTGAATTCGAATTCGAATTCAAAATTCAAATTCAAATTCAAATTCAAATCCCAAATTCAAATTCAAATTTCCCTCTTCACTCAAAGATACCTTCCATCTTTCAAAACTTCCATATCCATTTCCAAATCATCCCAAAATCTAGCCAATCTTCCTAAGACCAAGTCAATCCAAAGCAACCCTAGCCAACCAAACCCTTGCTACACTTCACCATACTTACCCTAACCACCATCCAAGTGACCCAAACATCAATGGTAACCCTTAAGCCATTCTTATTGCATCAAACACCCATAATCCTAAGCCAATCTTCCAAGACCACACCAACCCTAATTCCCCCATAGCCCATGAACCCTAACCTCATCTTATCTATTCAACCATTGTCTCCATCATCTTGGCACCTCACTCAAGAACAAGCCTAGCCTCCCACATTGATTTGCCTTAGCTTAAACATTTAGCCTACCCAAATACACCATCATCCCATCACTCAAACACCATCTTTTGGTGGAAGGCCAAGCAAGTTGGCAAGATCACTCGGTCACCATCACCACCAAGACGAGCCGCGGACCCTTAGTGTTAGGGACAAGACCGGGGTCCCTAACAGGATTGCTGCGCGCGCGGGGCGCGGGCAAGGGGCGCGCGCTGGGCTTGCTGCGTGCTGCTCGCGTGCGGCCACACGTGCTGTGCGCGCTGGGTGTGCGGGCTGCATGCTGAATGGGCTGGTTTGGTCACCAACCCCCTTGGGCACCCTGTGCATGTCAAGGCAGGCCCCATGGCATGCCCCTAAGGCTGTTTTGAGGTTCTCTAGCCGTGTCCTCACATGACTAGTGGCTTGGCCATGGGCCACAATACATGGGTCTCTACCAGGCGTGCGCAGGCTGGCGTGCGCACATGGTTGGGGTGTACGCTGGGGCGCGCGCATGGTTGTGCGCATAGGCGTGCGCAAGAGCAAGCACCGATCTCTAAGGAGGGTTGGGAGTTTGAGACCTGCTATTGCTCAACCGGTCATTATTGGGAAAATGACTACTGATATAAACAAGAAACGGGGGCTTTGGGGAAAGATGTAATAGACAAGGTTTTGCGGAGCTTGGAGTGGCTGGTGCTCGACTAAGGGACATGGACCAGATGGGGTGTGGGGTTTTGGAAGCATGTAAGAAAGAGGATAAGGGCTATTTTTAGGCATACTCAACTTGAGTTTGGAGAAGGATCCACAATTAAATTTTGGCAATTTATGATGTGGAGGTAAGGTCTCCAAGGAAGCATTTTCAAAAGTGTGAGATTTTGCGGGTGCAGGAAGCCTCATTAGTAGCTGATATTTCGGAATTAGCAGTGGTTTATCTCAATGGAATGTCAATTCTCTAGAGTAGTACGAGACGGGGAAGTTGATGCCTTCAAAGAGTTTCTTAGTCAAATTGCACTCTTCTAAACCGCCTGAGTCAGAGGTGAAGACAAGGTCCTTTCGTGCCCCCAAAGGAGTGTTCGTTGTTCGTTTTTTCTATCAAGTTCTCGCAAACTCATATGTTAATCGATATCCTTGGATGAATATTTGGAAGACTTGAGCACCTCTCTCATAGCAGATTTGGAAGATTCTTAAATTATAAATGGGGAGAATCTTCCCTGGAGATACAGTCAAGGCAAAGAAAGTCACGTCAAATTTTCTTCAATGGGAGCATATTGTTCATAATGAATGACGTACAAAAAAAGTGAACACTGAACACCTTTTTCTTGGATGGGGCCCAGAAAGTCGACCTCAACCCTTTCTTCATAAATTTGTGGAGTGCATTAGGTAAAAAAACTCATTTGACGCTTCTACCTCCCAAGCTTGCGTTGCTTCGATGAAGCTTCTATTCACCGAGAAAAGCCACCTTCAATCTCCAAATTATTCACCGCTGAAGCATCCTTGACACAAGTCACGCTTAACACCTATGGGAAAACTTCCTTCAGAACCTATCACCACACCACAAATAATGCCAAAATATGATCTAGCTCCATCTTACCCCATAATTTCTTATAATGTTCCATAATGGCACCCCATGTGGACCTTGAACCTCATTAAAACATATTTCACCTCACAAGCATCCACATTTGGAATCTGTAACAGTTCTCCCCAATTTACCCCTCTCACGTGGATGCCCCAAGTTCATATAATGCACGATCAGACAATAGCACATTCTGAATACCCAACACACCTTGTGAAATAGGAAAGCAAACCTTTGGCCCAACTTGCCAATGGTATTTCCTCTCAGAAACACCTCAAAGGAAGTCTCGCTGCACCTTCTCACTGTGGTCAGCCACAGTAAAAGCAGGTGGAAACCAAGGGCTTGAAATACATGGGCCAGCTTGAGAGTGTGCTCTTGATCAAAGTGATCCTAACACCCTTTTGACAAATACACCATCTCCAATAAGCCTACCACGCTCAAATTTCTCAACGATTTCATCTCTTATTTCCTTTGTCTCCAACGTGGTCAATAAAGGGAGACCCAAATACTTCATTGGTAAAGAGGACACTTTGCACTCAAGAATGGTTGTCAAACTTCCCACATTGTCAACCTGACTCACCAGCATCAATTTCGATTTGGTCAAAGTAATCTTCAAATGTACATTGCTTCAAAGCATAGGAATAAAACATGGAAATACTGGAGATGATTTGGAATGGCTTAAAAAAGTCTCAAAATATCATTTGCATAGAAAAGATGAGACATGCTAGTAAATCCACATTCCTTGCACTTACCACATTCTGTTGCATTCTGGGAAACAGGGGCCTGTGTCTTTGCTCGCCTAAGATTCTCCATGCCTTCCCCTCCATTCGTTCAAGGATAACTACGACACCCTTCCAACCTCCTTCCCCGTACTCGGCTGTTACCAAATACCCAGTCTTCTTCTTTCGACATCTTTGCGCAAGATATGCTCTTTTTTGATAACCTACAGCCTTTCCTCCAATTTAATGCAATCCCTCACTGTATCTGCCAATGGACAACCGCTCCACGCTCTTCCCACCTAGAGATATTTGGCTCAATGCCCTCTTGTTCTTCTCAGCAATATGCAGCACAAGGAATCTATCATCCACCTGTAGCTCTAAACGCTTCAATTCTGCAATAAAAGCTTTGAGAAGCCCATTTGCCAACCAATCCAACCCGAACTGGTAAAAAACTAACAATAGTTTTACGATAATGTAAAAGGTATGAACAAAAGAGGTTAACTTTAGCGAAGTTCATGATGGCCATTAGAAAGCAAGACAGAGTTGAAGCCAACACTCACAATGAAGTATTGAAGATTTCCCTCACAAATCAACCTTCTCTATGCTGAATGATCAAAACTTAAAACGGCTTCAGGGAATTTTATATGTTGCAAGCAGACTATAACATGAAAACTTAGGTTTGTCACCATTCAATTTCCCTTATATAAATTATGTTCAGCTGCCTAATGTTTGTTAGGCTGATGTCTTGGTTGTTGCTCTGCCTCATCACTTGTAATTATGATACACATTGTTTATATCTGTTGTGCATCTCTTAATGTGGTTTTTTGTTGTGTTTATTGCTTTGCTACGTGAATGGTGAATGGAAACGCATCAAGAAACTGCCCTGTGAGATTTGCTGTGTGGGCTTGGATATTTCCAGTGGGGCAGTTCTGAAAGTTCTGAAAACAAACGGTTAAGTTGTTTTCCTTTTATTTACGGAACTCATTTCTGTCAAATTCTTCGTTCATTCAAAAAATATTGTATTATAATTAAACCATGTATTTAAGATCAAACTTTTACCATCCACTAGATTAAGGTCAGCCAGGATTACGTTTATGTGATCTTACTGGAACAACCCATGTTCTCATATCAATAGTTGTTTTCTTAGTCCACCTTAGTTGTTTACTTTGATTGTATATGGTCATTGACATAATTTGTTTGCTTGCATTATCATGGAAAAATATATTTTAACACCGTAGCTAATCAAGGGAAACAAAGTAAGTGAATGGAAATAATTCAGGTTCTCCAATTTATTGTTTGCGTTCAAACTGTTGTATCTGCATTCTGGTTTGAACTAACTAGGTCAACGGCAATGATTCAGGTTCTGAAATTTCACTAGGCTTTCCCATGCCAAGCCCATTTTTGTACAGCCATTTATGCTTTCCAGAAAATTAAGTAGCTGGTGTTTCTTTTGCATTTTGCTTATCAAGCATTGTTTCCTCTGGTCCACTTTTAGTTGCTATGTTTTGAGGGGTGTAATACGTGGTGGTATTGTTGTCCTGTGTGGTCTTTAGATCTTGGATTTTGATGTCTTCTTATCAGCATAAATAAGGATTGTAATAAGCTTGCAATTTGCCATTTTATAAGCAATCATGTTTTCATGACATAAATATTTGATTAAGATATTACTCAGGGACGGGGATGCAACTTGGTGAAACTACATGGGTCTAGTGCTCCAAATTTGTGTACTGTAGTGTTTCCCTTTGATGATCTTCAATCCTGCAGTTGAAATGGATGACCTGTTCATCAAAGATTACGAACAATTACCATGAGGTAATTTATTTTTCCTTTCATTCTTCTTGACTATCTGCTAAGTAAGAAGTTGGTAGTTATTGTTGTTTTGAATCACCACCGCATCTTTTTCACTGAAAGACAAGGATGGAGCAAGGGTTTTTTATTTTTATTTTTTGATAAGTAAGAAGTTTTATTAATCCATGTAAATAGGCAATGCCCGAGTACACATGAAGTATACAAGAAAAAAGCAGCGTTCCCTATTTTCAAAACATCGACCATTTCTTTTGATCCATGTACACCACATTAAACATAGAGGCACCATCTTCCAAACAGCTGCAATGTTACGGTGGCCCCGATGTCAAATTGCTAAAGAACCGAGAATACTTAAAGAACTTTTTGGAAAAACTGGCTCTATGAGTTCAGCCCCTCCCTGTACAATCAGAATCTATACAAGTAAAGTAGATAATATGCTATACACGGCAAAATCTAACTGATTCCTGATATTCAGCCTATATACATGATAATATATACTTGTACAACTAATATTAATAGAGAAGTCCTAAATTGTATAAATTCCTAAATTGTGTACGTTAACATTCCTCCTCAAATTGATGCTGGTAAGTCAACCAGCAACAATTTGCCAATTAGAAATTGATGCCACTGTCAAGTCATTGCTTTGGTGAAGACATCGGCCATTTGGAGATTCGAAGAAATGTAAGGAAGATATATCACCCGACTCTCTAAGGTATCTCGGATAGAATGACAATCAACCTCAATGTGCTTAGTGCGTTCATGGAAAACGGGATTGGTGGTGTAACACCCTGACCCCGAAAGTGTGATTTTATTATTATTATTATTATTACTATTTTATTGTTATCTTTATTGTTATTATTTTATTAGATATGTTTTGAGGTAGTAATTTGTTTTGAATAAGATTTCTCTACTATATGCCTCTTTTATCTTTCTGGAGTTTCCTAATTTGAAATTATCTCTAATTCAAATACTTCAAAAACTCTAATATCCTCTCAAGTGTTCCTTTCCTGGTGGGAGTAGTTTTCCAAAGTTTAGTCAAACTCAAACTCCTCTAGATCACTCACGATAGCTTCCTACTCCTCATCTATAAAACCCACGAGACCCTTAGCAAAAACCATGAAACTCTCATACACTAGCCACCATAGTAGCCTCGACAGACAAAGAAAACCACTTCCCAATAGCCACCCTAGCACTACTCTACATACCAAATCAACCACCTCGCCGGAAACTACCACAGAACATGTCGACGCCCTCCGTTGACCATTAAAAGAGTCGAATCACCTCACGACAGCCACAGAACCCGCTGACCAGGCACCTCCCTCCGCTTCGCACTCCCTTCCGAGGGCCCGGTCGCGTCACCAATTGATTCTAGCCACCCGAGAGCCGCCGTCTCCTCAGCCTTCTTCCCTCGGTGAGTTCCATGTTATCGCACGACTCTCTTCCACTCTCCCGTAAGCATGCATTTTCATCTTTTGTTTCTTTTACTTCAGCCTTCCTAAAACACCCATGGAATAATATTAGTTTTACACAAATACCCCTCCATCTAGTCTTGCCGTAAGATGTGTTTCCCTTTATGTGTTTGGTTTTCAGCCTTTCCCAAAAAGCCCCTCCACTAATTTTGTAATTACTTACATGCCTTTTTTACCCTTGATTGTGTAATCTACCTTAGGCCCAATCGGCTAGTGTTGTCTTTAAAGGATTTTAAAGTATGTTTTTAGAGTTTGTTTTGAAGCCTATTATTTTAATTAAGCTCCATTATACGTATTTAATTACTTGGATTATTACGACACGCTTTTCTAGGAAATTAATAACGTCTAGAACCTCGTATAGGTAACGTGCTAAAAGGTTGGAAATTAGGAAGCAGCGCTAAGAGGTAAATAGTATGATCTTATAAATGCATGCGTACTGTGAATATTATTGCTATGTATGAAAATATGATGTGCTTATGATGGTAATCTACGCTACACTAAGAGACAAGTCAATGTTAGATTCCTTTCATAATCTTGAGGAAATATGAGATTATGCTTGAATGAATGAATTTGTTTGATTAATTGAATGTTACTAAAATCATATGAAAGCAATGAGATATTCATGTAGTAATTCAAGTCAAGTATGCCATGTAATAGAATAGCCAGATTATGCAAGCCATGCTCATGTAATACCTAGATTATGTATGCCATGTTCATGTAGTACTTAAATTATGTATGCTACGGAATGTCATAAAATATTCAGATCATATTATGTTATGCCATGTATAAGAAAGTGCCATGTTATATTATGCCATGTATAAGAAAGTGTCATGTTATGCTATGTCATGCTATACCATGTACTAGAATATGACATGCTATGCTATGCCATGTACAAGAATATGTCATATTATGTCATGTTATGCTATGCCATGTACAAGAATATGCCATGTTAAAACTATTCATGAAACCTAATAAATTCCGATACATTAAGAAAGATAAGAAATATTATGGTGCCACGGACTCAAGCGTGGTTAACCATAAGTTAAGTGAAACACGGACCCAAGCGTGTTTCACTCCATGTTATGCAAGTTAGGTGAAACACGGACCCAAGCGTGTTTTACATCATGTTATACAAGTTAGGTGAAACACGGACCCAAGCGTGTTTCACTCCATGTTATGCAAGTTAGGTGAAACACAGACCCAAGCGTGTTTCACATCATGTTATGCAAGTTAAGTGAAACACGGACCCAAGCGTGTTTTTCTCCATGTTATGCAAGTTAGGTGAAACACGGACTCAAGCGTGTTTCACATCATGTTATGCTAGTTAAGTGAAACACGAATCCAAGCGTGTTTCACTCAATGTTATGCAAGTTAGGTGAAACACGGACCCAAGCGTGTTTCACTCCATGTTATGCAAGATAGGTGAAACACGGACTCAAACATGTTTCACTCCATGTTAAGACAGGATAAACAAGATATTATGCATTCACGTTACATGTTTGCCATGATTATATATGCTTCCGTTCATGTTAATGATGAATACGTATGTTATATGAATCTGTGACGATATATGTATGTAAAGTCTTTCAGAAAGTCATGTTAGGTGTATGATTGTAAATCTATGAAGTTGTATGTATGTTATGAAGAGTCTTAAGAAATTAAGTCAATGTTAGGCCAAATTATATTTTACGGTATGATGTGCTACTTACTGAGTATTCGACTCATTTTCTGTTTGTATTCTTGTTTTTCTTCCATGTTTAATTCTCACAGATGGTGATTATGATGACGCAGAGCTGGATGACCAGGATTAGATCTAGTACAAAGTCTGAGAAAGGAATAAGTGATATTCACACAAGAATTAGATTTATTTTACGTCATTCTTATGATTAGTTTATATTCATTTACTTTACGTTTAGTTTTCGAAATAATCATGTTCAATTCAGTTTTAATAGTTTTGATTCTTTTAAATAATTGAGGTATTTCAGGATATGAATCTCTTTACCGGGTATTATGTTATGAATGTTAATAACATCTCTATCCTACGGGAATGGGGTGTTACAGGTGGCAATCTGAATAGCACTAGTGTTATCAGCATAAAGAGGGGTAGAAGTCGTCTGAGGAAACCCAAGCTCCTCGAGAAGACTGCATAGCCATACAATTTCAGAACAAGCAGTAGACATGGCACGATACTCGGCTTCATTAGAGGATTTAGAAACATGATCTTGTTTCTTACATCTCCAAGAAATCAAGGCATCACCTAAAAACAAATACCAACCTGTAGTAGATCGACGCGTATCCAGACACCCAGCCCAATCAGCATTACTGTAGGCAACAAGTTGAAGAACTATACCCGATGCAGACTTGTGGAAGAAGAGAGAATAATCATACTGACTTTGTGTAAAACTGAAGGTAAGAAGTGTACTGCGAAACTTCTCAAACCAAGCTCGGGGAGCCTACTTGAGCCCATACAAAGAACGCCTTAGCTTAAAAACATCATGAGGAGAAGAAATAGTCATACCAAAGGGAAGATTCATGTAGATCTCTTCTTGGAGATCACCATCAAGAAAGGCATTCTTCATATCTGTCTGATGCAATTGCCATGACTGTGAAGCGGCAATAGCTAAGATGGTTCAAACCGTGGTCATTTTGGCAATAGGAGCAAATGTCTCCTCATAATCAACCCCCTATTCCTATTTGTTTCCCAGAGCTACTAGGCGAGCTTTGTACCAGTCCAAAGAGTTATCAGAACGAAGTTTTACAGAGAAAACTCATTTACTCCCAATAAGCTTGACGACTGTAAGGGCACGGAACAATATCCCAAGTGTGATTCTCCTTAAGTGCTTGAAGTTCTGTTGGCATTGCATTTTACCAACACTCATGTTTCATGGCCTGCTTGTAGAAAGAGGGAATGAAAATATAGGATAAAGTAGCCACAAGAGAGATAAGGGAGGAGAAACCATACCAATTAGGGGGTCGAGAATGGCAAGTAGACCGGCGAAGAGTGGTGGAAGCAGGAGTAGGATCAGGCGCCAGTTTAAGATCATGAGGGGCAGGAGACATAAAACCAGGTTTGAACATTTCCACAATTGTTGGGGAATCAGAAAAGCTAGGCAGGAGATATAAAGATGCAGATGACAGCTCAACATGAGATGAAAATAAATATTGATTTTCAAATAAAAACACATTCCTAGAAACACGTATACAACGAGCATGGGGATCATAACAAACATAACCCTTTTGAGGTATAACATAACGAAGAAAAGCACACTTAACAGATTGAACAGTATGTTTAGCAGGGAGATGCACAAAACAAACACAACTAAATGCCCGAAAATCAGAATATGAAGGAGAATGGCCAAATAACTTAAAGATGGGAGAAACATGATGTAACGCAGGAGAGGGTAAGCGATTGATCAAATGAATCGAAGTAGAAAGCGCTTCACTCCAAAAAGAGGAGGAACAGATGATTCAAGTAAAAGAGTTCTTACAACATCAAGAATGTGACGATTTTTCCTCTTAGCAACACAATTTTGTTGTGGTGTCGAAGGACAAGAACGTTGAGAGATGATCCTTTTGCTTTGAAGAAAGTCCTGAAACTCATTAGACATGTATTCGCTGCCAGAATCAGAGCGCAAGACCTTGATGCTGGCAGAGAATTGAGTTTCAAGAAGTGCAAGAAAGCGTTTAAATACTGAAAAAACTTCGGCCTTAACCCGTAGGAAATAAACCCAAGTAAAGCGACTAAAGTCATCAATGAAAGTAAAAAAGTACTTGTAATGCGCATGAGAAACAACATGTGCAATCCCCCAAACATCATTATGAATAATATTGAAACATTGTGAGACACAAGATGCATGATGAGGAAAATGTAGAACTTTACTTTTGCCAAGTTTGTATGATGTACAATTAAAGGAAAGATCAAGAGAAGAACATGCTTTATTTCCCAATAAACCTGAATTAAACAAAGTACGAAGTACATCAGAGTTTGGGTGGCCTAGACGTATGTGTGGCATTTTACATATAATGTTGTCTACCAAGAGTATTAAGTTTCCTTAAAAATATGAAAAGCATTTCTCGATTATTTTAAAGAATCAGAACCCAACCAATTTATAAAATCTAAGTTCTTTTAAAAAAAAACACCAATTTAAATTGAGTGCATCTATTTAAAATAATAATAATGATATTTTATATAGCATTTCATTAATTATTTTACCACTTGTTTTATTAAAATTCAACCAATTTAAAATATATTTGTATAAAGGGTCTGTAAATTATATTTAAGATTTTAATTATATTAATGGAACTTTAAAATCTAATGGATACCGGGTTGAATTGTTTGAATGAAATTTTTTAGCAAATTATCATATTTTTAAGTCGGTTTGTAGAACATACCATCAATATCAGTTAAATTATAAGATTTAAATTATTTTTTTTTTACATTTATATAATTTATTTTAATTTTTGTGTTTGGGTAATTATCGGATGAAAATTTTGAAAAATAAAAATAGTAGACTTGTATTCTTTTCATATTTGAAGATGTTTTAATTTGATTTTGATTTTTTCTTTGCGAAAATAGAAAAATTGAGAATATGGCTAGAAATTGCTCATGCCTTTACTTGCCGAACAAGTTTCACGCCAACGGTTAAAAAAGAAACAACGTCCAAAGCTACCGCAGCTTCTGACACTTGTTGATTCCCCTTGCGGCCGGAATATGTTTAGTTTTCTGATTGAAGTCGGATCGGAGTGAGATTTGCGAAAATTCCGATATAGATCCCCTTACTCTCACCATCTTGCTTCCTCTCGCAGTCTCCCAGCTAAACAACAACTATATTTTGTCTATGGTGAGTTAGAATGTTGTTTGGTTTGCTAACATATTATCAGTTTCATTAGTTCTGTTTCTGTTATCAGGATATTTCGCTTGATATTTCTTTTTTCCCAATGAGTTCCTGTATTTGGTGGTGTGGCCGATGCCATTAGATGTATCAGGAGGTGTTTATGGTTTATTGCCTGCATTCCAAACATTTGATGAAAGATCCGTGAGAAACGCCATTTGTTTTTTCAAGAAGTTATATTCATCCTTATCACTTGGTTGCTTACATGCAGTTCTCACTCATGTCGAGGCAGTTAAGGTGCATCTATTTTAATTCTAATTTGTCCCTTCCTTTGAGTAGGTTTGCTAAAATGCTCGAGTGGTAAGTGGAGGTGAGCATTAGTTAATATTGGAGAAGGCAATTATATATTCTGTGGTGAATGGTATAGTGAGTCATGAAATAATAAAAAAAATAGTGGGTTGTTGGCTTAACTGTGATCTTTATATTCCTGCTCAAAATACTACTTACTCAAAATAACTCAGCTTTTTCTAAATTTGTAGTTTGAGAGTTAGTTTGGTCTCCATGTAATAAGTTTTTATTTCTGCTCGCAAAGGTCTCACACGTGCTACTGGCTAGAATGTCAAAATGACCCCTGCAAAACAATAATGCACCCTTCACCATTTCACCTTCTCTCTCATTTCCTTGACCCGATTTTTCTGAAAAATTGCATAACACAAACAAGTGGGTGACTCAGTTTCTGTAGCCTCCAATTATACCCATGTTATCCATGGACATTTCTTTCATAGCCACCACTAAAAATTAAACAAAACGGCAGTTGAAGGCGTAAAAAATGGTGGAAATGCCAGGATCTAAGAGGGATGGTAGGGTGGATTTCCCGAAACAATTGTGGATAGATACAAGGGTTTTCGAACTATTGGCAGACGGTGTTCATACTTTATGCTTAAATTGAGAGTAGGAATTGGAATCATAGCAGGGGAGGAAGTTACCGTTGAGGGGAGGCATGGGGAAAGACCTAGATTATAGAGAACAACCGACTTTTTTGTAGCTCACAAATCCAGAGCTTACGCAATTGCCATGGAGGTGTTCTTCTTAAGGATTGAGAATTCATTTTTATCGAAAATGTTTGTAATGGGGAGGGCTTGGTAGCATAATGCAAAGTCGGATCGGAGGTTATGCGAATTGGAGTTGGAGGTCGGATTCAACCTCCAACAAAAGTCAGGGTCAGAGGCGGAAGTAGGGTACTCTGATTTCGACATTGTCGGTGCTTAGCCCTAGAAATGAGGATTGCGACCCATAAGAGGAAAGTAGAGAAAAGCTTCAATCGGCGCGTTCGACCACGATTCTTCAAAGTAGGGGACAGGAACAACGAGTTAGGATGAAGGAAAACTTGGGTCGTGGTGGGAAGGGCCTTACATAGTTGCAGCCAGTAACTAGCTGGGGTCTTATTGGCTCAAAGATGCATAGGGAAAAGAGTTACCCTATCCTTAGAACGCAGAGCATCTGCGGAAGTTCTTTAGTTGAAAATGAAATGAGAAAGTAAAATGATGTGCTTAATCGAGCGAAATAGTAATGAAATATTTTGTCTCTTCATTTGTGTCTATTTTTTTGTTTTCCTCAATAAAGGTTAAATAAAAGATATGACCGATGGGAAAATCAGGGGAGTCAAGTACCCTGTCTCCACGGACTTGCCTAAACCCTTGCCTCAAATCTACGAGGTCGACAAGAAGATCAGGGGAGCAAAGTATCGTGTCTCCACGGATTTGCATCAACCCTTGCCTCAGCTTACGAGGTCGACGAGAAGATCAGGAGAGCCAAGTATTGTGTCTTCACGGATTTGCCTTAGTCTACAAGGTCGACGAGAAGACCAGGAGAGTCAAATACTGTGTCTCCACGGACTTGACTTATCCCTCTCATCAAATCCACCAGGCTGACAAGAGAAAAAGTAAAAGTAAAAGAACATTGAGGGGAGAAACTAACATTCAAGGCCAAGCAACAAAGAAAAAATGAAAATTTATTAATACTTGGATAGAGGTCTTTACAAGAAAAGGAAATAATGTAAGTAATTTTACAATAGGGAAACATAAACAAAAACTAAGGCGCGGGAGCATCAAAATCTTGCTCAGGCACATTAGGGTCTGGCTCAGGCGCATTGGGCTCGTGATCAGGGGTGTCAGAGTCAGGAGAGAAGGTGTCGGGAATCCAAGTGCGTCGGGGTTTGGAGGGAGATCGCTGGGGTCGAAGGCTCTTGTGTTTACCTGAGTGTTCTCCAGAACGTGGTCCTGCATCCTCTTGAGACCTTCAATGTATCTGTACGACCAAACATGGTCGCGAACGAATACAATCAACCTCAGCTGCCCCTTTAAGTGAACAACCTCCTGGACTTGAGACAAGTCGCTCCGCAGATCTTCAATGACCACATTCTGGGCAGCTAACCTTTTCTTAGCTCCCTTTAACTTTTCAGATGTTTGGTCGGCCTTCCTCCCCTTCTCTCAGTCGGCAGCAACCTAGGCAGAGCCGCCAAAGAATCTTCTCGTCCTTTCAAAGCTTTAGAAAGGGATTGGCGATCTTTGTCCAACTGCTCAAATTGCTAAGCCTCTGAGTCTCGACAGCCCCCCCTTAAGTCAACATTCTCCCCCTGCAACTGGCTCAATGACTCCTCAAGAGCCGCCACATTCGCAGTCAGTTTATCAACCGACTCTATGGTCGAGCTCCTCGCCACCTACACAGTCAAGACATCATTGCGGGCCAACTCAATTTGCTCCTTCGTCGTGGAAAGCTCGATTTTTAAGGTCTTCCGTTGGCGACGCAGCTGCTTGACTTGTTCCTGGCTCTTTTTGTGAGCAAGCTGAGAGCTTTCACCAGCTCCACTTCCAGACGCTCCTTCTCCTCCCTCACCTCTAGAGCGCATCATAAAGCTTGTCGTGCTAGCGAGTGTATGGCCTGGTTCTCCCCTTTGACTGCTTCCTGGCCATCCACAATGAAAGCGTCTAGTCGAGATGCATCCTATCACAAACAAAAATGAACACGGGAATAGTCAGTATAATATTCCTAATCGATAAGAGGGCAAAAAAGAACAAACAAACTCGAGAGACCTTGGAGAAGAAGTCTCCATCAAATACTTGGTCACCCGTTTGAGAGACTCTACCCGAGCTCCTCCCACCTCTAATCGAGCGGAGAGAGGAATGGCCTCCACTGGGCTTTCTTCGAGGGATGGTCAGGTAGCCGCCTCCACATCTTCAACTGCGCCGCGACCCTCTTAGAAAGGCTGATGGCTAGCTAGGAAAGAAGGTGGCCCTTATTGGCAGAAGAAAGCTGCTCGCTAGGACTTTGAGGCTCCCTTCTCTCATTGGGGCTTCGCAGACTCTTTTCCTCGGTCCTTACCTCCACGACATCTTAGTTTTCATAGTAGGCAACCTCGCGACAGGTACGGGAGAGAGAGCAACAATCGTCTTCTCAGCAGCAAGGTCAGGAACCACGACTAACTTTGGCTCCACTCCTTCCCCTCCAAAAGTTCTCCCGATAGGCTCCTCGGCCAGAGCCACCATGAGCTCGACGACGACAGCGGCAGCAGAAGCAGTGCCCTCTTGTGACAACTGAGCGCGAGGGGACCCATGGGAAGACATCCTCTCCACACCTGGGTGGGGGCCTTCTGCGCAATCTTCAGTAGCACCCTCGAAGACTTGACCTCTGAAGGCGGATTGCGTTATGGACGGAGAAGAGGGGATTATCTCCACGTTCAACTCAGGAGGAGGCTCTTCCAGAGTTGACCGACGAGGAGCCGGTTCTAGGAGGGCTCCATAGAAATGTGTTGAGAGCATGTTGGCCCCCCGAGACAACCTGCACGGGCCCGTTGGCCGACTGGCACCGTAGAGACTGTAATCGTGACGGGCTCTGCGAACAAAGCGGCCGGTGCTTCTGGGATGGTATGACTCTCCCCTGCCTCTTTGGTGGATTTCATGGATGGATAGAGGGCTGGCAATGGGGCATGCACAAATGGTGGGGGGACATCGTACCTCAATTAGCGTCAAGAACTACCCTAAAAGAAATCGAGGGGACCTTGGGCTACTGTCAGCCCTAGCAACCTCCATGTGGAGTTTCTTCCCCTTGCTAGGGCTCGAGGAAAGCTTCTGAGCTAGGGTGGCTTTGGACTGCATAGGAATGACACGGTCGTAAAAAATGGTGTGACCAAGAGGAAGTAAAAATGCCCTTATATTTTCTTCCCCAATGAGAGCCTTTAAGAGGACATCGAATGGGTGATTCTTTACTTTGACTTGGGCAATACGACGTAACTCCTCGGGAGAGGCCTTCGGGATGCAGCAACAAAGCTCGCTCTTAGAAGAAAATTTGACCTGCAAATGTTCCCCTCACTTTTATATTGTTGTGGGTCAGATTAAACTCACGACCAGTAAGGTTAGCGTGCTCCGAGATTGATTCTATCAAAGCTCGCCGCAGAGGATGCAGCAACACATCAAGATCCTACAAGCATTTGGGTGGAGTTGAGAGGGGGCCAATCTGAGATGATCTAGCATGTCACAAACAGGACGAGGGAAGGGTAACCTTAGCCCGCAAGAGAACATGATGGGGAAGATGGCAACCTTTGAGGCATAACCTTCATCGTCGACAGCCCCCTCAGGTGGTCCAGGAGCCTAAAAAATAACCTTCTCCAAGACATGAAAGGTCAAAGCTAGTGACGACAAGAACTCAGAGGTGACGTTTGAATGCCAGTTGTGACCGATATAGAATTGCTCCGCGGTGTGAACCTCGGGCTGGTCTAGTTCCCCGGGAATCTTGGGACGAACAACCTTCTTGGGAGCCATTGATATTGAGGTTGAGAAAAGTGACGGAGAAGGAAATGAGTCAAGCAAAAAGAATGGAAAGATTAGAGCACAAAGAGATGAGGATGTGGTAAATGGGGGAGAAAAGGGCAGAACTGTGTTTATATAAAAGGGAAGTGACAGTTGGCCTTCCGTACCCATGTGTCAGATGAGGGATGCGAAAGGGTTCGAATCTCGTAAAACGCACAACACAACGCGACATGGGAATCCAAACGGCTCATTAAGACAATTTTGAGGAGCCTAATTGTTAGGCTGAGGGTAAAAGTGTAAAAGAATGAAGGAAAAGAGAAAAGAAGAGGGAAAATTAAATTCTCATCGAACCGGTTCAATGAGAATTAGCAGGGTAATGGAGAGGGTAAAAAGGTCCAGTCGAAGAGGTCGAGATCCCACGATCCAAAGGAAAGCCCATCGGTCTGATAAAGTGAAGATGACGGCCTTTGGTGGGCTTGTCCCACCAAGTGAGAGACCTGTTTGGCCCAGTCAAAGAATAATGAGGCGCCAATAGAGGTGGCCAAGGATGACATATGCCGACCTATTAGCCGCCTTGAATCATCACTAGCATGAGAAGATTAGAGCACAAAGAGATGAGGATGTGGTAAAGAGGGCAGAACCGTGTTTATATAAAGGGAAGTGATGGTTGGCCTTTTGTACCCATGTGTCAGACAAGGGATGTGAAAGGGTTCGAATCTCGTAAAAAGCACGACACAATGCAGCATGGGAAACCAAACGACACCTTAAGACAGTTCTGAGGAGCCCAATCGTTAGGTTAAGGAGGGTAAAAGTGTAAAAGAATTAAGGAAAAGAGAAAAGAAAAGGAAAACTCAAATTCTCATCGAATCGATTCGATTCGATGAGAATTAGCAGGGTAATGATAAGGGTAAAAAGGTCCAGTCCAAGAGATCAAGATCCCACTATTCAAAGGAAAGCCCATCGGTCTGATAAAATGAAGATGACGACCTTTGGTGGGCTTATCCCACCAAGTGAGAGGCCTGTTGGCCTGATAAAAAAATAATGAGGTGGCAACAGAGGTGGCTAGGGGTGACATACGCCAACCTATCAGCCGCCTTGAATCATCACTAGCATGTGGATACTAGGAAGCGTGCGGGGGAAGCTACAACCACCAATCACTTGGGAAGAGGAAGGTGGGCGCCACCAGGACAGCTGAGGAGATGCAAACTCCTTAAGTTCCTAGAAAACGGTTGCTAGGAAGCGTAAGAAAGAGGTAACCACGATTTATACACTAGGAAAGAAAGGCGGTGCCACTCTAGCAGGCTGTGGGAATGCATGCCGAAAGAGAAACCATGGCTCTCCCCGCGAGGGAGAGAGACTCGTCGACCCTGACTGAGAAGGCACCGAAACGTGAGTCAGAGCTCAACACTGCATTAATTATTTTCCTTAGGGTATCATGCCCTCTGACTGATTCACGTGCATGAGGCATGAGGCACGATAAGACAACTTCTTGGGATGAAAGCAATAGAACTCCAAACTACCCAGTATAAAAGCCTAATCAAGATATGATCAAACTCACGGAATTTTAAGGCAGAGTAAACACTTCCTAATAAGGAAAAATAACTTTAAGCATCGAAGGGTTGCCTGACCATCCCCGAGCTCCCTTCTTTACTTGTCTGTTTGCAGGTCCCTTGGTCCACCTCCCAGTTATCCAAGGAGTTCTCCCGATACGTACGAAACACGTCCAAAACAATATCTATATTTGATAGGAGGCAAACTATGGAACTAGGAATCTATGTGGGTTTTTTTTTTCGAATGTCTATGACTTGGTTGTGTGACGAAAAAAGAATGAAAGAAGACTACAAGAATTTGCACTACAAAGAACAAAGGGTAAGGCTCTCTCGTGCTGTCGTGAGTTTGAAGGGGGTTGGACAGATTCATCTGGGTTCTTTGAAAGCTATTGAAGGAGGTTGGGTGAATTCATCTAAGTTCTATAGAGCTCTATTATCGATTGAGCTCTGCCTTAGAGTTATTGAAGGGCTCTATTTAGAAACAGAACCATCAACAGGAAAGAGAGGGAGACAATCTACATACACAGAAAAATGTGCCGTATTTCACAAATAAAAAGGCTAAAACTGTAATTATTGAAATTTATAAGAAGATTTTTGTCCATTGATAATTTTTTTTATGAGGAATGCTATGTATCAATCACTATTCACTCCCACACCTATAACTTTTTTATAGGGTGTGAAGATGTTTTTCATATGGTGTGAGAGCGTTTTTCATAAGGTGTGGGGTGGTGAATTGTGATTGATGAGAAGAATTTTCATTTTTTTAAAAGTGTAACTACTTTTAGTTTTCTGATAATAAAGAGTGCGGCACTACAACCATCGATATTCAACCCAATTTGGGTTTCGAGAAGTGTACTTCAATTTGTTGCTTTTTTCATGTATTTTTTTAACACTCTTAAATATATATATATTTTTTAAAAATTCATAATATCATTAAAAAATACTTCTTTAATTATCAAGTAAAAAAAATCCAAATAATTTTATGATTAAATGTTTTTAAAATTATTTAAATAATTTTTAATTTACAAACTATTTTATTTCATTTAATTATTATAATTTTTTAAAATTTTTACATAAATTTTAAAAATAAATTAATTTTTTAAAATTTTAAAATAAAAATTATATTAAAAAATTATATTTTAATAATATTTTATTCAAACCAAGCGAAGTGATTAGGTTGCACCGAACCCCAAACAGATCCGTAGTATATAGGTAGCATTGTTCTTCCGTTATCGGACGCCACAGGCTGCGTGGCTTTCTCGCAGTGTTTAGACCCAGGTCGTCCCAAATTGTCTCTCTCCTGGTAACCTTTGTTTCGAAAAGTTATCCCCTGAAAATGGTCCGCTTTCTTAACAAATGCTGTGCCGTCTCCACATTTCACTAGCCTATTGACATTCGAGTCTGGATTTGGCTGAATGAGCTCCCATGCCTTTACTGGGTGCTCTCTTCTCTCCTCTACTTCTCCGAGTTCCCTTTTCTTCTTTATTTTCTCCTATCTTCAATCTCATTCAGTTCCGTATGAATTCTATTTGAAGTTTTTGTTTTTCTTATTTTTAGTTGAAATCCCAATTCACTTTATTGCTCATTTTGATTACTCTATTTGAAAAAGTATAAGATCACTTTTTTACTAAGGGGTGCGCAGTTGTTGTGTATCTGGACTTGTAACTGCATTACTCATCTTAGTTGTGTAACTGGTGATATGCCAGAGTGTAAAATATTGTAGTTTGCCTCTTAGTGATAATCGCTGAGACTGTCATTTTTGTATCTGTTAGCAGAGATTGCTACTCCGCAGCCTGCCTGCAAAGTCGTTTGTGTGCAATCAGGGCTCAAACCCTTATTCATGGTAAATCATCAACTCCGTTTACCTCTGCGAACGATAAAAGACTGTCCTATGCTTGGAAATCTTTGCGACTGCCTAAAGAACTAAACGTAAATGTGAAACACGTTGAGGTGCAAAGGAGTAGACTCCTGATCAATGCAGTCGCAACTCTTGAACCCAAGGCCAAGGGTTTAGTTCAGAATAAAAATGGACAAAAGGGTTGCGATGTTACACACTTTGGTATCGATTCAAGTCTCCCGACAATTGAACTCAAGTATTCGAGTGAAGACTCGAAGGAATTGGATGAGAGAGAGAGGTCGAGAAGGCTGAGAATATCAAAAGCAAATAAGGGTAACACACCGTGGAACAAAGGCAGGAAACACAGTGCTGGTAACAACATATTTATAGATCTTGGCTTCTGGATTTGTTAGTCTGTTTCCAGTATTTGTTTTACATAAGCTCAAATCTCTATATGCTGGGCAGAAACCCTTCAACGGATTAGAGAGAGAACAAAGCTTGCAATGCAGGATCCTAAGGTGATGTCGTGTAAGAATAATTTTACATGTACTTTTGAAATGACCTTAGTTTGTTTAGAATGAAGATGGTTATTTCGGTGGAACTTTCAACTTTAAAGTCTTGCTCTTTCAGTTGCACCTATTTCATCATATAAATGCTTAACTGGACCATGTACTCATCTCATGGCACACATGGATGGTGGGTGGTGATTGATCATCAGTACATCCTACTTCAAACTCATTTTTTTAATATACATTGGTAAGTAACAGGCTCACCCTACTTAGAATACAAACTTCAACATGCTAGGATATGAAAATGTTAGGCAATCATGTTGGTGACTTTGAAAAGCCCCCTCACAACCCTTTGCTTTGCCACCGATGTCAGATATTAGGAGCATGGCCTGTCTCTTGGCCTTAACTTCCCTTCAGTTTACCGCTGGTCTACAGAATCTATAATGACATAACATGCTGGTGTCAAAATCTTGCTCATATCCAACAATTTGTTTTTGAATAGTTTGAACCTTCTTGCTGCATGCAATGAGATTGTCAGGTTAAGAGTACAACATTATGCTGTATGAACTAATTCTCTGTGTTGATTTAAGGAGTTGGTGGCTGTTCAATACTTAATGCTAGACTAATACCTAACCAGTGTACACACCATGACAGAATCGTAAGCAGATACCTGTCTAATATTTTTCAGAATATTTTATTTGCGTTTTCTCTTTTTGACCTGATAAGCCATCTTGAGTTTGTCCAAATTGAACTCTTTTTTTTTTTTTTTTTTTTTTCCATCTGTAGTATCCTTGTATATTTGGAATAAGCTGTATTAGTCTGTAGTCTCCTTGGGTCATCTCTTGACAATAAGTTAGATGGCCAATCCAAAGAGTTGGATGTCAATGGCATGATTTATTATGAGGTGTCAAACATATTATGCATTTGTTGAGCATGAGAAAAGAGATGTTCGTATTGTCATCACTACAGTCCATTTGGATAGTTTAGAAGTGATTATTCTCTTAACAAAACTTGGTCATGCAGGTCAGAATGAAATTAAGCAACCTAGGACATGCTCAGAGGTAGGCCTTATACCATTCTGTTTATTAGCGTTTTAGTTTACCACGGACATTTTCCTAACCCTGGCAGACTCCCCAGTCTTTAAGGACTATGACAGGGATTCCGAGTTCATGAATTTCTATTGTCATACATCCCACCATGTCATTTCATAATGTTGTACTTTCTATTTCTTTTAATTGATTGTACAGCACAGAGACAAGGGTGAAAATTGCAGTTGGAGTTCGATTGGGGTGGCAAAGGCGACGTGAGAAGCTGACAGTGCAGGAAGGTTGCTGCTTTGAGTGGCAGAATCTAATTGCAGGTGCAGCAAAACGAGGCTTTGTTGGTGAGGAAGAGCTGCAGTGGGATTCCTACAAGATATTAGATGAAGAGCTCAAGAAGGAGTGGTTAGAGAGTGTTGAACAGAGGAAGATGATGGCTGGGCTAAAAGGTAGCAAGAGAACAACTATGTCCCCTGAGCAAAGGCGGAAAATTTCAGTAGCAATCTCCGCCAAATGGACTAATACTGTAAGTAGGTAACATGGTATCTAGAAGAAGTTCCATGATTCATGTTTTCTGCATAAACCTTACTTGCCAGGTCCTATCTTGGAACTCTTCTATTAGATTATGAGTTATTTCTTGATGGCCTTGACTGCTCTATCTTAGAATTGTTATGAAGAAATCATTTGCTAAACTGTATCCTCACTTTCTGAAAAAGAATGCTGGAAGAGAATAGTTGTCTTATCCATCAAAAATTGGGTTACAAGTGTAAGACTTCGCACATTCCATAACACCTCTATTCCGTCACTAATAAAAAACCAGTCAATAACACCTCTATTTCAATATGACTTCTCAAAACAAATGGCTTTGTTATTGCAAATTTGCAATCAACTGTTGAGAATTGGTGCATATAGCACTTATATTAAGTTCTAAGATTTCACCAAGTTCATCTTTTCTTGCTGATCCTATAAAACTGAGTTTCATGATGTATATAATATATATATATATTATATAAGTATAAAACTTCATTAAAAAGTGCAAAGGTACAATCCAAGTGATGTATACAATAGATATACCTAAAGGCTGATTTTCATGACATTGGCCACGTGTCCAAGCAAAAAACAAGATCCTTTTAATTGTGAAAAAAATTATAGGAGAAACTTCTATTTTCAAAACTCTTCCCAATTAAAAAGATGTTCCCTATCCAACGTCTAGATTGCATTTGAGCTAGACAACTACGAGTTATAGTTTCTTCAAACTTTATGTCCCACTTGAACATCTATCTTGTATTCTTCCTTATGTCAATCATCTATAGTAACTGATTGGTTTCAGCTCAAGATTTTGGGTACTCAGACTAAATCTTTCAGTTTTCCATAGAAGCCAAGTTCCCCTTTTTACTGAAACCGATTCTTGGTACCAATTCTACTTTGTAGAGTTATGCTTTGTGGTTTTAGTTGTGCACCTGATAAATTTATTCTCAAAGTTGGATTTTCCTACATTTTATCAGGACTACCGTGATCGGGTCTGCACTGGCTTGGCTAAACATTATGGGATACCACCTAATGCTGAAAGAAAGCCACAGAGAAGGTCAAGTAGTGGTATACAGACATCTAGAAGGAGCCCCACAAAAAAAATAGATTGTGCAACGGATAATTCTTTTATGGGTGAGAATAAAATCCAAAATCAACAATTAAGGTTGAGGAGAAGTAGTGAACCCCTTTACAAAGATCCCCTGGCGAGTTCTAAGCTGGAGATGATAAAAAACATTAGAGCAGAGAGGGCAGCTGCAGAAACTAAAAAAACTGTAGCTGTTGAACGAGCAAGGTAAGTTCATGTCTCTGTTCTCATACTTAAATTTGGTTAGTAAAGAACTATTTAATTGACCTGTCAGGATGTAGCCTTGTAATCAATGGATGGGTTTGGGATGAGCTATATACTTAGACATCCTGGGTTTGATTTGCACCAGGAGTTCTCTTGGAATACCTGAGACTATGGCCAGCTCGAATAAGTGAGAGGAAAAATGGCTTCCAACTCATCACTTAAGTGGTTTAATGGTCTGATTACTGATGCCATTGCTTTCCTGTCATAGCTTAATTATCATTCCCCTCCCCCTCCCAAAAAAAATAATGTCAGTCTGAATCAACCCACCTGCATCGAAAGGCAATGTATTTCCATTCTCTGATTGCCATTTGATTAGCTACTGCGAAATTCTTAGAACTCTAGGTTTAATTTGTGGCAAACTGCAGGCTATTGATTGTTGAAGCTGAGAAGGCTGCCAAGGCCCTTGAGGTTGCTGCAATGAAGAGCCCTATTGCTCGAGCTTCCCTGATGGAAACCAGAAAGCTTATAGCTGAAGCAATCCAATTGATTGAATCCGTAGAGACTGGTCAGAACACTTCCCATGAGGATGGCGGTTACCCTTCAGTTGCCTCAAAAGGACTAATTGACCAGGTTGAGAAGGATAGGAGTGAAAAAATTGAAGTTTTAAACCAAGCAGAGCCAAGAGAAGTAATTGGAGCCCCAATGGTACAAAGAAAGGAGGAGGACTTTAACTCTGGCGCGTCTCCTCTCAGTTTTGAGAGTCTAATGAAGCAATCAGGTTCAATGAATCGCCATGACCAACCAAAACTAAACCAGCATAGCGACTATGGAAGACGACCTCTACCAAATGGAGACAAAGTTGAGTCTCTGAAAGAGGAAACACGTTCTGAGTCAGTTGCCGTAATAAAAAAATGGGTTCGTGGAAGGCTCATTGAAGTGGCGAAGAGCACAGTGTTAGCGCAAGAAACATCATAAATTATAACACCATTCATATTTCAGTTTGCCGAACATATGAATGTACAATGCAAGTCTTTGATCTCGGGGCTGTTTCAACACTACAACCTTTCTATCTTATAAAGTAGGCCACTGCTGTCTGCAATATTAGTATCAACATGAACGTGGATTAGTTAGAAGGTCGACATAACAAGCTGAACGTGTGGAGAGGAATACGAGGAAAGGACGAAAGCAAATCATATACGAGAAAACGATATTTAGAGTCAAAGTATGCATAACAACACGATATTTCCCTGAATAGGCTACCTTTAGCCGACGAGGGAGACATGCACAGCAACAAAGTCTGTTACAACTAATATTTTGAATCAATTTGGAGTAAGAATCATGGGAATGATCGGATATGGATCCGGATATTTGGCTATATTTGGATTTATAATGTAGTTCGGGTATCCGTTCGTTTGTTCGGGTGTCTGTTCGTTCGGATGGTTTCATCCGTCCGACTACAGTAATACTAATATCATTAAGAGTCGGGTCGGCCCGGGCCAACAACCACCGGTTGAAACGTCGTCCAAAAATGGTCTATACATCATTGTGAGGTGGGCCGGTAACGTGTCATTTTCCTCCACCGACACAAAAACTCGATCATTAATCATTATTTTCTTTCCTTTCTTCCCCATCACTCCTCACCTTCTCGATCTCGATCGAATCCTTTTGAGGAGATATATCAAACAGCTTTATTGTCAACTACATCAATTTCAGTGCGTTCAAATGATTCTTCTAGATCTCAACGAACACAATTCCCTTTCGCGTTGATACTCCGGTGATTCTCTAATGCGTTCGTCGTCACTCGGTCAGTGACTTTGGGGCGGGCGGAGGAAAAAAAAAAGAAAAAGAAAGAAAAGCGAAAGCGAAAATGGAGCGAGGTTCCTCGTCGGACGAAGAGGACGACCGCGAGAACCTGATCCTGCAGAATGACGACGTCAAGCACCTCCCTCCCACTACTCGCTCGCCCTTCCACATTGACGATTTCCACTCCACAATGCGCCGGCGATTCCACCTCCACCTCAACAAGAGGTACCTACTCGCCATCCTCCTTCCTCTTCTCATCCTCGTCCTCTACTTCTCCACCCGCAACCTCTTCCCCTCCGGCCTCAGATTCGACCGCATGCGCGAATCCGAATTGCGCGCTCTTTATTTGTTGAGACAACAGCAACTAGGGCTGTTCACTTTATGGAATAACTCCCAGTTGGAAACGGGGAACCGTTCGTTCGTACAGTCGACCGCATTGCTCGACGATCTTAAATCTGCCCTACTCCAGCAGCTTTCCTTGAATAAAGAGATTCAGCAGGTTCTCTTGTCGTCCCATCGATACGGGAACTTATCCGAGTTCCAATTCGATTTTCAGGACCCTAGTCTAAGCGGTGGTTATGGTTTCGGTAGGTGTGGAAAGGTGGACCAGAAGATGAATAAGCGAAGAACCATTGAGTGGAAGCCGAAATCAAATAAATATTTGTTCGCAATTTGCCTGTCCGGGCAGATGTCCAACCATTTGATTTGCTTGGAGAAGCACATGTTCTTTGCGGCTCTGCTTGACCGGGTTTTGGTCATTCCGAGCTCCAAAGTGGATTACCAGTACAATAGGGTCTTGGATATTGATCATATTAATGAATGCTTTGGGAGAAAGGTTGTTGTTTCGTATGAGGAGTTTTCCGAGGCTAAGAAGAATCATATGCACATAGACAGTTTTAAATGTTATTTTTCGCTGCCTCAGCCTTGTTATGTGGATGAGGAGCACATTAAGAAGCTAAAATCTTTGGGAATTTCGATGGGGAACCCTGAGCCTGCTTGGGTTGAGGATATTAAGAAGCCAAACAAGAGAACTGTTCAAGATGTTCAGTCCAAGTTCTCTTCGGATGACGATGTTCTTGCAATTGGAGACATTTTCTTTGCGGATGTGGAGCAAGATTGGGTGATGCAGCCAGGTGGGCCGCTTGCTCACAAATGCAAGACGCTAATCGAACCAAGTCGTCTTATTTTACTTACCGCACAGCGTTTTATTCAGACATTCTTGGGAAAGAACTTCGTAGCACTTCACTTTCGGAGACACGGCTTCTTAAAGTTCTGGTATGTCTACGTTTTCCCTGTCCAGTGTCCAAATGGTGATGTTTATTTGTCACAGCATGTTTGACGATTGACATCGTTGAAGTATGTGGCTTTCTTACAGCTATGCATATGTTGCAATTGTTCGGTAACAAAAAACTTTTTAATCGTGAAAACTCAATTTGTTTACCTCCTTTTTTTACCCACTTGCACAACAAATATTGGGTTTTAACTTTTAATTTCTCACTTTTGCCTACTAGCTATGGTTATTCATTGTATGCACAGTATGTGCCAGTTAATCCTAGCTTACGAGGGTCTGAGGAAAGGTAGATGTGCAATATGTAAGTATTTGCTAGTGATTTGCATCGCGTTATATCATATATGCATATCTTTGTTGTAGATATTGCCATCCCTTCCTTAGGTCGGATGTACCCTTATCCTTTCTTGAGAGAGAGAGAAATTATGGGTTCGAGTTACTTATGCAATCATATGACAAGTAGAATTCTCTTTTTATATGATATTTTGTTAATAATGTAAAAGCAATATTTGCTCATGCTCCAATTTTAAGTCACATTTTGAATGCTTGGATGGTAGGACTAGCTTTTGAGCAAATGTGACTTTTTATTTGCATTCTGTATATGGATGCGCTTATGTATGCTTGCTAAGAAAAATTTTAGCATCTCAGTACCTGTAATCTTGTTTAATTTTCCAGCAATGCTAAAAGGCCCAGTTGCTTTTTCCCCATTCCTCAAGCTGCGGATTGCATCACTCGAATAGTTGAAAAAGCAAATGTGCCAGTCGTTTATCTTTCAACTGATGCAGCTGAAAGTGAAACTAGTTTGTTGCAGTCACTAGTTGTGCTTGGCGGGAAGGCTGTACCACTTGTTAAAAGGCCTCCTCGTAGTTCAGCTGAAAAATGGGATGCTTTGTTGTACAGACATGGCCTTGAGGATGACTCTCAGGTGAATTAAGCTTCTTTTTTACTTGAAAGAAATTATTTCTTTTCCTGTTTGTATATTCGTATAGCTTGGGTGCAAAGAAATTGTCTGAACCTAATGATCTTAGCAGTCATTGTTGTCACTGAAATCCATATATTAAATCCATTTTCTGGATTTTCATACTGAAGGTGGAAGCTATGCTGGATAAGACAATCTGCGCAATGTCTAGTGTATTCATTGGAGCCCCGGGATCAACATTCACAGAGGACATCTTGCGACTGCGTAAAGACTGGGGTTCGGCATCTCTGTGTGATGAGTACCTCTGCCAAGGTGAAGATCCAAACTTTGTGGCAGAAAACGAATGAAAGAAGATACCGAAATGGTGTGAGATTTTGAGTCTTAAAAAGAGGCTATTTCTGTATGTACCTCTGCACGATAGTTGGTTTACCCCGAAATTTGTTAACATTTATTCCAGTGTATGATAATAGTATTCTTTTTTTCTTTTTTCTTGTTCCATTTGATGATTCGATTGCCTCGGCTGAGTATGATATGTGCGTGGGCAAATGGTGCTTGTAAATCTACCCTCTGTACATTCCTCCTTTTCACACACAAATCAATATTTGGGTTGCAAAAACATCTGTTTCATTGCTTGAAATAATAGTTTTCTGGATTATTTTTCCTGGATATTGGAGGCGAAAAGAATCACAAAGGTGATTTAAAACGCAGCAGTTATTAAGGCCAAAGTGGTTCATCATGGGGTCATAATTTCGACTTTAAAAATTATGAGTTGTATAAGTTATAAATCGTGCAGATATATTACCTGTTGTCAAACTCAATACAGGAAAAATTAAAATGTTCAAACTTTTTTAAGTTAACTGATATATAAAGATGGGATAATAAATAAGATTGTGCATAATTAATACTTGTAATTAAGAGAAAACCTTATGGGCGTTTTCACCAACATCAATATAATATAATTATTATATTTTCAAGTCGGTATATAGAACATATCATTCATATAATTTAAATTGTAAGACTTGATTTGTAAAACTCACGTTTTAAAATATATATTTCAAATCAAATTATGCCGTGTAAGTACTTTACTATGTATGTTCTACACACTTACTTTTAAAATATAATTTTTAGATATAATAATATAGAATAATTATACTTATCATCTCTACACATTACACACCACACCTATTTTAAATTTTTTTTATTTTTCTTATAATAAGTATGTGGTATATGAATGATAAATAGAATAACTTAATTAGTTTAATAAAAATAAAATAAAATGATGAGTTGCATCTCAAAATATATATAGTTAATTAACCATTTTGGTTGGATATACAGTAAGCCCAATTGGGCGGCAAAGGATAGGGTTAGGGCTTTGGTAAACGTCCGTTGGGTCGAAGAAAGCAAAGAGTTGGTAGACAGAGAGACAACCCCCACGTGGAACTGACTCATAGTCTCATCCTACACCCGACTCCCACTGGAAAAACCCGTAATTAGATTGGACCGCTTCTTAACATCCCTCCACCGTTATCCGCGTCACTGACCCACTGACACTCTCGCTCGCCGCCTCCCCTTCTCTCTATCTCTCGTCTTTGTTTCCTTCCTGCATTCTTCGCAGCTGTACCGAACGTCTCAAAAAGCCAGAGCCTTTGTGGGTTTTTCTTATTGACTTGGAATATACTATATACAGATCCTTTCCTTTTGATTCTATTTCAATTATTAATCATATCAAAGGGGAATCGGAATTTTGAATGATACTATTGAAAATACGTTAAAGTCCGAGGTTAGGGTTTAAGGGGTGTATAACAGGGAAACTCAGGAGAAAGAGAGAGAAAAAGGAAAAAACAAAGCATGAGAGCGAGATTGGTGGTGTTCCCCATAAGAGGGAGGAACTGGTGCTTCTCTAGATCCATTAATCATTCTCTTGATTCTTCTTCTTCTTCTTCTTCTTCCGGTTCCGCTTTTTCTCAAACACCTTCCACATTGAAAGATCTGTGGCGGGATATCTCCTCCAATCCCAAGCCCTTCAATGCTAATGCCGAACTCCTCGTCGATTTCGTCTCTCTCAAGGTCTTCTCCTCTCTTTTCTCTCTTCCATCTTCGTCTGCTAGTGATGCGAAATACTGATTATTATTATTATTATTATTATTGCTGGATTCTAATGAAGATGAATAGAGCTTGGGTTGGTCTGGAGAAAGCGCCTCAAGGAACTATCAAGAACAAGATTCACGGGTGAGCTTCTGTCCTTTTCTTCCATCCTTTTTACCGCGCTTGAGCTTAATGTTTTGTTTTTCTTCGCTCACTGTTTATTAGTATATGATTTAGATTGGGACTGCGGCTTTTGGCGCGAGTTAAGCCCTCTGAGATTTTCTTCAAATCTATCACAAAGGACGTCACAAATGTCGAAGTTACCTACCCCTTAAGGTTTCGCCTTTTCCTTTTTTTCGCTTTGCCTTAACTTTTTCAATTCAACAAAAGCTTATCGCTTTACTCTTACTTTCACTCTGTTTTTAGATGGTTTGCTCTGGCATTGTAACCTATAGTTCGTTACTCACTTAAACCAGTCGTTTGCGTTTGTTGCTCTATCAGAAGGATTAAAAACAAAAAAGAAAAGAAAGAAATTAAACCAGCCATTTGCATTTGTTGTCATATCAGAAAGATGAATAAAAAAGCTTTTTTTTTCCTATCCAATTTTACATTTTTGTCATGGTTTTTATTCTTTTCTATTTCATCACTATCTGACATCTCATCTGAAGAAGGATGTAACTTGGAAAAAGTAAGTGGGCCTAGGGCTTCGTCTTTGCCACCTTTTTTATTTTCTGTAATTCTGCCATGTTGACAATATTTTTCATTCTTGCAGTTTAAATGCACGGCTTGTGCGGCGAAGATTACGACATATTGCCATGAGGTAATTTCTTTTCCTTCTTTTTCTTGTCCATCTAATAAGTACAAAGTTTAAAGTTTTTGCCATCTTTGAGGCAACACTAATTCTCTTTTGCTAGCTGTACTTGTTCACCCCTTAGTTTTTCTATTGCTGGAAAATCTGACAATGAAGCAGGGCTGACCTTGGATCTTCTGATGAATTTGTCCTCCCTCCCCCCTCCTCCCTCCCCCTCCCCCTCCCGGAATATTTCCCCAAAATTGAGTCTTTAGGGAAGACTAGGAAAGTTGTTGCAAAAGATCAAGCAAATAAGATGATTATGTCAGCAGGAGATAATCTTTACATATGCACCAAACTAAGATGTAGCATTACTCTTTTTGCAGTCTGTCTCAAACCATTTGAAGTGTTTTACAACACTCATCATATGTGAAGAGTCATCTTGTGAGCAATGAAATGGAATTGGGTAGAACAGCCAAAAAAGAGTTTGCATAACCCACCTATAAAGTAGCTTGAGGCATTATTTTCTCAGGGGCTTTTTTTCTTTGATCGGTAAACAAAATTTTATTGATCATAAGAATAGGCAAAATTCCAAGTATATGGGACATATACAAGAGCATCGCCTTGGCTTGCTAGTTCAGCGATACAAGAAATTCATGGAAACTCATTCCATTGGAATCAATTACAACTGACTAATGAAGTAAAGTATTGAAAGACAATTTCCTAAGCTCTTCCATTGATCGCTCTTGATCTTTGAGGCTTCTGTCATTCCTTTCCCTCAAATGCACCACCATAAGCATAGGGGACCATCTTCCATATTGCTGCAATATGGAAGATTGCATCATATTATTTTCTCAGAGGCTTCCGTGATTTTTTCAAAATTCTGGCCATCATGTCTAATGGCATAGATTTGTGTCAGAAGATGACTATATTAATATTTCTTGAGTTCTCTTCAGGACATATTCCTCCTGAAGTCTGGTTTTCATGTAATAATGTTTGGAGAGAGAGGGGGGGGGGGGGGGGGGGGGGATCTACGATTATTTATGATGAGCTTTATGTACAAGGAACAACATTAAGATCCATTAGTAAAGCTTCTAGATAATGGCCCTCAGAACTAACAAAAAGCTCATTGATGCTTAGATACATTCATATTTATCTCTTATAGGTCTGTTTAAGCTGTATTTGATTTCTATTGGATTTTATTGGCATTATACGAGTGGGAGAACATTGATATTGAAATGCTATCTGATTTACAGGGGAACTATCATCCACAAGAAGTACTTTTATGGTTCTGTTACATTGCTTCCTTTGACAACTGTGTTTACTGTACGTATGTGTTTCACTTCAAAATGTCTACTCTGCTTCACTGTGATTTGGATTCTCAAGTTTTGAAGCTATATGCATTGATATAGCTTGATATCCAAATCATTTTCCCATCATATCACAATGCCATTTATTCTACTGCTTGTTTCTGTTATAGGTTTTACCATTGCCCAACATTCCATTCTTTTGGGTTTTGTTCCGCACTTATTCTCACTGGCGAGCTCTACAGGTGTGTACATGCTACTTATATTGCAACTTGGAACCTGATTTGTCTTATGATATGTGAACATCGTAAAAATAAGCTTTGGACAATTTAAAATGTGAAATTGGGGTTGATGAATGCACTCGGGGTAGAACCAGAAAATATAATTTTTTTGGCGGGAGGCAAAACTGTAAAAAGACTTCTTTGGGGGGGGGGGGGATTTTTTTTAATGGAATCTACCTTCACAAAAAACCTTTGAAGATTAAGTTTTAAGATATATTTATTCCAATTTTGAAGCCCCCCCAAGCCGATGCTTGGGTCCTCCCCTGAAATTTACTAGTAAAGATAGCCATTTGTTTCAAGTTGATTGGCAGAGGACTTAAAATAATGTAGTTTGAATCGGTGTAAAAAACAACTATGGCCTTGTTCTTTTTAAAGATATATGTAAGTGACTTTGTTATATCCTTTAGATGGTGACTTTCTGGTTTATATTATTTGCCTTGCCCGAAGTTTTGTCTTTCCCTGTAGGATGGTGTTGTTGGCCCTAGCATCAGCTTTTTTTGTGTCCTGTCACTGTTTTATTTATTAAACTACATCATTTTCATCCCATCTTCTTTATTTGTTAATACTGATGTTTTAGGGAAGTGAGAAGCTCCTTCAGCTTGTCTCAGATAGTTCTTCAACTATGACCTCTACTACAGGGAACGGGAATGAGGCCAAGCATGGTGACTCTCTTCATGGAATCCATAATTCACTTGGTTTTCCATGGGTAAGTTAAATTACGCATTCTGATATGGTGAAGATAACGAGGTTGCTATTTTGATTGGTATCTGAGATCAGTCATAGCAAAGAACTCTACATTTGGCTTTCATGGTCTGAGCATCACCCCCCACCCCCAAAAGAAAAAACAGAAATCCAAGCTTCCCCCCAAATTAGTATTTACTGTCAAAAACTGCCTCGTAGTTTTAAGCCTGTGGATATGGAGTTTTGCAAATTGATAGATTATGACAAATATACTGAGTTATCTTGTCATAAACTTAGTATATTCAAATACAATTGCGTGAGGAAGTGGTGCTTTTTGGTATTCAATGGGGTTATTAATTTACCAGAATACAACTGCATGAAGAACTTCTCTGGCACTTGTAATGGCTAGAGTATTTACACCAGTTATCCCCACCTTTCTCTATGTGAACCGTTATTTTGTTGCTTTGACCATGGTCCACGGATATGTTGAGCCTATCTTTTTGTACAAAACATTGACTTAACCAAACCAAAGGGGCTCTTGATATGCGAACTATGCCTGCTTGGTTTGGATTTTCCAAGTGGAAAATCTTAAAAACTGATTAAACCCATCATTTTGTACCTATCTTGGATTAAACCAAACCAAACGAGCTCTTTTTATGCCAACTAAAGTTGATTACCTGCATTTTCTAGTTTTCTTGAATAGGTCAATTCTGCTATACACGCTCGCGCACATAATTGGAAAGATTCAACCGGTGTGGATTTTCGTTGTGGCGGCATTTGATAAAAACCATGTTTTTATGTTTCTTTGTAATTAGGTTTTGCAGCCGTCAAAGGAACTTGAGGAACTTGTTCATCGTGGAGATGGGCATGACGGTCTCAGCAAATGTACCATTTCGGACATCTGCAAGGTCTTTGATTTGAACAGAAATGATGTTCTAAAATACAGGGATTTTATGTAATTAACGTTGTCATATCTGCCATCTGAAATGTAACATCTTCAGAGTCCATTTAGTGGAAACGAAGTACGTTGTCCTAATTTTATTTTTTTGGCCCTTTTCAATATTGGGTAGTAAAATAACTGTGCCCCCATATTGTAAACTCTGAGCGATTGAATAAATTTTGAATATACAAGGCACCTTTGATCAAAGCGTCCTAATACTGACATTATTATTGGCAAAAGAAATAATTAATATGTCTATATTAATTTTGAAAAATTTATTATAATTGAGATATTATTAGTAGAATTTCCCTCTTACATATGATCAGCTAAATAGAGATCTTTTTTTGGATGGGGTCGTATAGATTGTGAATAAGATTATAGTCTCCAGGTATAAAAGGGGTGCAACCAAAAAATTGATTTGCTTAATGAGAAAATTTAGTTATAAGTTTTATTTTTTCCGAGAAATTTTATTTGCAGTCTCTACTTGGGGACTGCATGTGTAGGCTCTTTATTAAATGAGAAAAATCATCATTTCAGGAGGGATAGTTTTGTAATTTAAAAAAAAATTAAAGATAAAATTGTCTAGACTTGCATTGCATTCCCCATTTGGGAACTGTATCTAACATTGCTCATTTTTTCCACATCCAACACATCACTGAAGTGGAAGTTTTTTACCTCAGTTATGTTAAACAATGATTGGTGTTTGAGTAAAAAATATATAATAGATCTACTATAAGTGATGTGTCGATATACTAACTTAAATAATGTTATATATGTATTTATATTTTTACTTATAAAATTTATTTTGTTAGTTTTCTTTTGAATTTTAAATTTCATGATTTTCAATATATATACATAAAAAAAAGAAGTTTTTTTCTTAAATACATTTAGGCCCCGTTTGGATACAGAAGCACTCTCAACCTATCTCATTATTATAATTTTTTCAAATTCTCATACAAATATAATAAACAAATCAACTTTTTTAAATTCTAAAATAATAATATTAAAAATAATATTCTAATAATATTTTATTCAACTTATTTAAAATCATCTCATCTAATCTAACACTCCAAACGTTTTCTTTAACCTTTTTCTATCGATTTATATATAACAAAACTCTTGCTTAATCGATTGAGCCCGTGTAAGACAAAAAATGTTATTAATAGAATAGAAAGCGGAAAGACCAAAACCGACCCGGATGCACCCTCCGGACCGCCCTTTATAAAGTAGCCATGCGTAGAGACCAGAAAACATATTTTGCTCTATCGTTTTAACTATTCTTCACTCGCAAGAAAAGCACAGAGATAGCATAGGCAGATCCGTATGGCGCCAGAGCCCGAAGACGATTTGAAGGACGAGAAGAACCCTCGTCCACTTGACGAGGATGATATTGCTCTTCTTAAAACTTATGTATGACTTTTCTTTTCTATTTCTCCCTCAAACCCTAAGTTGTGTCGTTTTCTCACTTCCTCTGATTCATAGGCTCTCTGGTTTAACTTTGGATCTTGGTTTTCTTTTAATTTAGGTAGTACAATTCTTAGTTTTGTCACAGCTGAATCCAGCTACTCTTAATATTGCTCCGTCACTTTTCTGTTGACATTATACTTAGGATCGTGATCGTCTATTTTGGTTTTTTGGAGAATTGGAAGCTTTCCTCGTTGCTTCTATTGTTGTTTGGTTCCGAATGTTATTCGGTAAAAAGAATCCAAAATTAGGCTACCTGTTATCGATCCATGTTAAAGACCGGGTTTGATTCGTTTTCTTTATCTGTCTGATTGATATACGAGTTCTTGATTTTACTGATAAAAAAAAAGAAGATATACGAGTTCTTGATTTGAATGTATGATTTCTCAGTAGAATACTTATTGTTTTGGATGGATTCTCGCTGACAAAGAATGCTCTTCAGAACTGAAGTTTTTTTGGACTCTACGATAGATTTAGCTCTGTCTCACTGTACGTAATCACTAGTAACACGTATTCGCTGGTAATAAACTTGCTATTTTTTCTTCCATCTGAAAAGTTGATAGTGAAGGAATTGGGCTGTTTGCGTTTAATATCCTCCTGGTTGGTTAAGTGCAATCTTACTGAGGATAATAGTTTGCAACCTTTTAATCCAAGACCAACATAACCCTGTCTTGAGAACATCTCATCTTAATTTCTTCAACTGTTGAGTCTATTCAGGGGCTTCCTTCCTTCCTTCCTTCCTTCCGTTTCCTTTTAAAATGTGCATACCTCAGTTTAATTATGTATGGGTTGATTTTGTACGTAATCCCCCCCCCCCTTCCCACCAACTCGCACTCCCTTTTTCATCCATTATGGTCCAGTATTTTAGACAATATTTTTACCAATCTTAATGCTCTGTGCAGGGTTTAGGTCCCTATTCTACAGGTATCAAGAAAGTAGAGAAAGAAATTAAGGAAATGGCTAAGAAGGTCAATGATCTATGTGGTATGCTTCTCTCTCTCTCTCTCTCTCTCTCTCTTCTTTTGTGTAATTGACTTGTGAAGGGATTGGTATAATTTATACAGAGGTGATAATTTAAAATGTTGTGTAGCATAATCTTGCATGTGCACACTACAAAAAGTTATCCTATTTGATAAGTAAATGTGAAAAAGATGTGGAATATTAAAAACTGTCTGATGAGTTGCTTTCAGGTTTACTTACGTGCATCATAGTACCTTTTGATGATTCCTAGTATCAGCCTACTTGCTTGGTGATTTTAAAAATTGTTAGTTTAACATTAAACTCTTTTCAGTTATCAAAATGTGCTACTAATGCATTCTTCTATATGTTGTATGTGCATTACAACTTGATATATGTTCTTCTTTCTGTTCATTGTCTTTACTGCATGGGCTAGCGGTTGCAAAATATCTGAATACTTAAATTTGTAATGTTGACCTGCATTATTCTATAGGCATTAAGGAGTCTGACACTGGTCTAGCTGCACCAAGCCAGTGGGATCTAGTGTCCGATAAGCAAATGATGCAGGAGGAGCAGCCTCTGCAGGTGTGTCTTTCACTTGAGGTTCTTTTTAGCAGTGAGATTTTGTACGTATATAATCTAGAAGCATTGACATGGTTTGTCAATCAGGTGGCAAGATGCACAAAGATCATCAATCCAAACACTGAAGATGCCAAGTACGTTATAAATGTTAAGCAAATTGCAAAGGTATACTTTTATTCTTAATTCTTCCTTTACTTGGCATGGTACATTGTAAATTATCCATTAGGTTTAAAATGTGAGGTTTTCCTTAATAAAACCATAAGGAAATCCATCATTTCACGTTCTTACTATCTTTGAAGTTTTTCTTTTCTAAGCTTGAATTTACCCTGAATTTGAATCAGGATGATCTCTTCTCTTTTTTTTTTTTCCTTCGAAATATGTACAATATATATCTTTTTTTGATTTAGAACGGTTAATTTTTTTAATGATTCCTGGTCTTTCTGAAATTGCTTTCTGTCTCTTATATTTTATTCCTGGAAAACATGCCAGAACACAAGTTCTTATGGATTATCTCTGTAACATTTTACCCTGACCATGCTTTTAACAATGGGACTTGATTTGATTTCCACTTTCTCAACTGCAGTTTGTTGTTGGGCTGGGTGACAAGGTTTCCCCGACTGACATAGAAGAAGGCATGCGTGTGGGGTAGGTTTATTCTTTGTTAACTTCACAGAATTTGCTTCAAAATTTGTGTTATGCATGTTTTAATAATCTCTTTTCAGAATATCCATTTTTTCTCCTTATTTTGCATTCTCACAACATTAGTGTCATGGAGTTTGCTGCCAAGGAGAGATGGTTCATTACTCTTATTTTTTTCATATTTATATTGTAAGATGGATGTCTGTGGCGTTGACTTCCAAAATTTTGGCTTTCTTTTCCTGTGAGATGGATAAAGAAAGAGAACATGTGCTCTGTTGTATTTGTGGAATATAATGTTTGTCTTCTCCATGAATTGACTTTCATTCTGTCATTGCAGGGTTGATCGTAATAAATATCAAATCCAAATTCCTTTGCCTCCAAAAATTGACCCGAGTGTGACCATGATGACAGTGGAGGAAAAGCCCGATGTGACATATAATGATGTTGGTGGATGCAAGGAGCAGATTGAAAAGATGCGGGAAGTGCGTAGCCCATGTTATTTTTCAGTGATATATTTCTTTCTTGTCGAGAGAATCAATATTCATTACATGCCAACATAATTAGTCTCCTTAGATTGTTTGCATTTATGCATTATTGACGTTGGTTTCTTTAGGTTGTCGAGTTACCCATGCTTCATCCCGAGAAATTTGTGAAGCTTGGAATTGATCCTCCTAAGGGTGTCCTCTGCTATGGTCCTCCAGGTACAGGCAAAACACTTTTAGCTAGAGCAGTGGCTAATAGAACTGATGCTTGCTTCATCCGTGTTATTGGGAGTGAGCTTGTTCAGAAATATGTTGGTGAGGGAGCTCGGATGGTTCGAGAACTTTTCCAGGTTACCAATTGTGCAAGCTCAGTAGTTTCAAACTTCTCTTTGTTACTCATATTGTTTGACTCATCAGTCATCTAACGAGTACTGCTATATCTGCTGCAGATGGCACGTTCAAAAAAGGCTTGCATTGTATTTTTTGATGAAGTTGATGCCATAGGTGGTGCACGTTTTGATGATGGTGTTGGGGGAGACAATGAGGTTCAGCGTACAATGCTTGAAATTGTGAATCAGCTTGATGGGTTTGATGCACGTGGAAACATCAAAGTTCTAATGGCTACAAATAGGTTGGTTAAGTCGGTGCCTATTGTTGCAGCACTTCTGGCTAGCAGTGAACTTTGTGTTCTCTTCTGAAATGGAACTAGTTCTCTCTTGGGATGCATTCACAAGCTTCTAACAGTAGCCTGGCTCATGTTTTGGATTTTGTTTGTCCCTTTTTTTCAGGCCTGACACACTAGATCCAGCACTTCTACGTCCTGGACGTTTAGATCGTAAGGTTGAGTTTGGCCTTCCTGATCTGGAGAGTAGGACACAGATATTTAAGATCCATACAAGAACAATGAACTGCGAAAGAGATATCCGATTTGAACTGTTGGCTCGGCTTTGCCCAAATTCAACTGGTCAGAATTACTTTTCTTGTTATGGTTGAAATTCAATTGTCTGTATTATAAAATGATTTCGTTTGTTATGGATTTTGCTTAATTTGACGGGATATCTGTACTTTACACTTCCATTTGTTGGGTGAGGTTCAATTTCCACTTGTCACTTTTGTGATGTTGTAATTTTCCAGGGCTCTGCCTGTTTGTTATTTTTCCAGTAGGCTAGGTATATGTTTGGACATTGGCATTCTGACATGTATAGCTCTTTCAGGAGCTGACATAAGGAGCGTCTGCACAGAAGCTGGAATGTATGCCATCCGAGCACGAAGGAAGACTGTGACGGAGAAAGACTTCCTTGATGCAGTGAACAAAGTCATCAAGGGATACCAGAAGTTCAGTGCGACTCCCAAGTACATGGTCTACAACTGAGCTCAGCTGTTTTGCTTCCTTTCCCAAGAAAATGTTGAAGCACTTTTACATCTTTTAAAGTTGGGATGGCATGAGCCACACTTGAGTTCATTTGAGGGCTGCTGTTGACAACATCTTAATTATCATTTGAACTTGCTTTTGCTCTGATTAATATTGCTGATCACTTGCCGCATAACTCATAGACCACTTGTACTGCTGTGAGTTTCGCTTTGTCAAAGTTGTGAAAAGTGTTTGAAGCCTTGTTTTATTATCTTATGCTGTGAATGTTCGTTCATTGGTTGTGGAATCGCTGCAACCTACAACTACGATAAATATGTAAGCTTTTTCTAGCCCTTTGATTTGTGATCTGACCATTTTAAATTTGTCCGCACCATTTTATATTGCCCATATCACTTTTGGATAGCAACATTGACAGCTACAAGTTCAGCTCAACTGTCACAACTGTGCGTTGGATTGATGAACGAAAAAGCTAACCATTCAAATTGTATGAAGAGCGAGAGAGCAACCATTCAGATGGTACTTTAATGTTTTCAGCCATAAGTTGGCACCACTTAGCTCATGTTGTAGAGTCTGGTAAAAGTAGGGTCCAGGCCTGGCTTCCAAATCTATCAGTCCCCTTCGGACATGCCATATTTATGCTGGACTCACTCAAATCAGGATTGCAGGTCTTTAAATTTGCACATTTAGCATCAAAGTTAGTTTCAACACCCGGTTCCATTTTTTAGAACTTTTTAGAAATGATAAAAAAATGTTTAACCATATAATGTCATCAAACATATTGCACAAGCTTCTACTTCTGGTAACAAATGGTGCAGCAGGCTAAATAACTGGTATGTACAAGCTCCATTCAGGGAGTAAAAAGAAAAAATGAAAGAAAAAGAAGTAAAACCAAGAAACTTTGTTGTTTCTGCTCTGTTTTATCAAAGAAGAATTTTGCAGACGTTGGAGGCATGGATTTACTCGTGCGTGTCTGAGTTGACGGCTCTTTGGGATGCTCCTAGGTCATTTCCAATTGTTCTCTTACTCATGTTCGTTCGTTGCACTAAACGAACAAGCGCCTGAACCACTTCTGACATAGGTGGTCGAAACTCAGGCTCCAGCTGCCCCATAAAAACGAAAAAATGACAGATTAAAAATTGAACATCAGTGTAGATTCGTAATTATTCTTATATCATTTCTATTTGCTAGCCATACAATATAATCCTCCAGAATATGCTGGCAAAGTAAGACATTTTTGCATAATTCCCGCTACCAATGAGCTTGGAACATGCACTCCAAATTCTAATTTATTCGTTACCTGGACGCAAAGTGCAATGACATCAGCAAACCGTGAGAGAGATTTAACTGGGTAGAGCCCTTTAAGGGCCGGATCAACCATTTTTCCAAGAGCATCAATATCATGGAGCTGAGGTGTTGCCCATCGAGCCAAGGACTGCTCAGATCTTGGCCTTGTGCTGTCAAAAAATGTTCATATAAAAACTAGAAAGATCACAATTAACCATACTTCTAAAACCTTGAGAAACAGATAGTTTAACTTTGACGAGATCATCACTACGGTATCTTTATGCTTTACCTATCAAATGGTTTACGCCCACTAAGAAGCTCCAACATCACCACTCCGAAACTGTAAACATCACTCTTAAGAGTATACTGACCAGACATGGCAACCTCAGATGCACTGTATCCAGATCCTGCATTCCGGCTCAAAATCTGCACGTGAAACAAATACATTTGATCACTTGCCTGTGAAGTTTCTTTTACAGTAATATAGTTGGAAAGACCAAAAACTGGTAAGCATCAATATATGAACAGGGCAGTCAATGCTTCCAGCTATTAGATATCTAGAATTAACCTATCAAACATATAGGATGCCATCAACACAAAGAAAAATCTAATGCAGAGGGCTTATACAGTTGGTGAGTAACAACAATTAAGTGAAGAAACAAACAGAGGCAGACAATATCATAACCCATCTCGTCTTCAAAAATCATTTGCGCTAGGAGAAGTCAGATCATGAGAAGTTCCTATAGAGTTGTCTAATGCTACTGGAACATAAAATTATTCACATCAACAATTTGTTAACTAGGCTCAGAACTTACCTGATCTGCATTTGGGACAAGGCTTCCCAGGCCAGAGTCTGACAGGTGAGGATTCATTTCTGCATCCAGCAAAATGTTGGCTGACTTGATATTCTTGTGAACTACAGATGGAGAGCAAACTTCATGTAGGTACCTGAACAGTTCCTTCATGAGTATCAGGCAACTCATTAACAAGTGTCACAGAAAAAATGTACTATGTTCTGTAAAAAGCTCGGTTGCCCCAGTTTCTCTTTTCAGCATGGCCAAGTGTAACGAATTAAATATTAAATCTCACATAGCATAGTCTGGCTGTATCTTTGTACAGTGAAAACCAGATGTGCCATTGCCACATAGTGCAACTAACAAAAAATGCTAAAAGCAGAAGGATATGACTCTCCTTCCAAATACGATACAAATATGAGTCACCCAAAAAGTGCCTAGGAATTGTTGGCAATTTGCTAAACTTCATAATAGCAACAATTAATGCTTTAACTTGGGTCACCCACCAAAAAAAAAAAAATTATGAAACTGTGAGTCCCATAAGCACCAACAAAAGCTAAAAAACATTTTTATTTTAAAAGCAGTCATACATACGTGACTTAATACCCATAGTTTAAACTAAAAGTTATTTTCATCCACACAAATAATGAACATAAGCTAAAGGTTATTTTCTTTTTACCAAATAATGCTCTAACTTGGATCACCCACCAAAAAAAATAATAAATGGTTTTTCAGGTAATGAAACTGTGAGTCCCAAAAGCATCAAATAAACAAAAAAAAGTTATTGTGCCAATTTTTCTATTTTCAAGAGTTGAAAAAATAAACTTGATGAAAAGTGCAATTTGAAATGCTTCTTTGAAAAATGTCAATGTCGGTAGATGTACCATTACACACAATAAATATCCATATTCTTTTCTTTTCCATCTATGATACAGCTATTAAGTTATCATTCATTCAAATTGGATAAAATAATAATAATAATAATAATAAGTGAGAGAGAGAGAGAGAGGAAAGAAAAGAGGTTGGGATGAAAGGGGGCATATATGATAGTGGGATCAAGGAACAAGTGAATTAATTGAAATCTTTTCTTTTTTTTTTCTTTGCAGTTCTAATGGAAATCATGATTCCTTTTGGCCATTTAACCACAATTAACTTACTCCAATGCACGTGCAGTCCCCAAAGCAATCTTGACGCGGGAGTTCCACGTCAACGGTTTGCTGTAATCATCATATAGATGCAGCAAGTCATGAAGTGAGCCACTTTTATGGAACTCATAAACTAGCAGATGCTGCCCATGTTCTGAACAATAACCAACTAGCTCTGCTATATTTTGATGATGCAGCTGGGAGATGTTTGAAACCATCTCTGTGAACTCTTCAGACAATTCAGCAGGAAGGGCAGATGAATCTATTTTCTTCACAGCAAGAATCTTTAACGTTTTCAAAAACAAGTAGAGATCAGCACCATCGTAATAGAGTGCCTACAACTTCTCAGCTTGAAACATAAATAAGGATGCAACACTGAACCATTGACATGGCTAACAAAATTAGCATGTGAGAACTATACCTTCCCATCATCAAATCGACCTCGATAAACACGTCCAAAAGACCCCTCACCCAGAAGGTTTTCTACACTGAAGCTGTCAGTAGCCATCTGCAGGTCTGCTACTGAATATGATGTTGCATTTATAGGAGCTATGTTAGCTTTCTTGGCAACAATAGGCTTCTGTGGAAAACAATCTTCATCAAATGATTTGTGACGATCGATGGGTGGGGGTCTAAGATTTATTGAGGCATTAGTATCAAAAGAATGTGTCTTGATTACGGAAGAAGTTTGTACCGCCTTCATTTCTGTAATAAAATGTTGAAGACAATTTATTGATAAGAATAAAATGTTAAAGTCAGTTAATTTCTTGTTCTGACTTTGAATGCTCATTAATTGTCTCTAACAATAAAATGTTAATGTTAAAGACAATTTAGGAGCATTCAAAGTCAGAACAAGAAGAGACCAAAGCCATCGAAGCAGAACTGCTTTGAAGTGAAAAGCATAGGCAATGGCACTGACCATGATATAAGCAAGATTAGTAAAGAGTATTTACCTAGCAGGCAATGAGTTTTAAATTTTGGAAGCCTAAATAGGTTTAACTAAGAAACAGGTAAATCAAAACATCATAGTTATTCCCCTGACTAATGGATATTGTTTGACTTCTTCAGCTACAAATTCTTTGTTCACTGATACAAGTTTTATGGTAATATAGTCAATGGAGAATTGAATGAACTACATGTACAGACAACAAAATGGATCAGACCATGAAGTTAAGCACACATAGTTCCTTGAACTCTGTAGTCGAGCAATTACTTGGCATCATCTTCCAATCTCGGGTCTGTATATTTAAATTCTAAATTTCGATTTGGTGTCAAATAGTTTGCAACAGAAATAATAAACTTTAATAACTTTCCCTTTTTGTTTTTAAAGGTGATCAAGAATTTCACTGAAAAGCTCAAAAGGCATAGCCGGACATATACAAGATAAACACCTAGTTGGATAGACTCCAATAACATATCAAATAGTGGAAATAACTCGAGTAGTCATAAGAAAGAAGGTACAGAAGTTAGCAGTAAATAACACTGCTTTTGTCTGTCCATCTTCTTAAACCTGACTTTTAAGAGGACACATACTCATATAAAAGCCATAACTTTCAGAAGCTTACTCTATAATACTTCAAACCATCTCTATTGTTCATTTATATGCCAAAATAAGTAAAATATGAATAAATGAAAGTCTTTTTCAAAGTGCACATCTATATGCAACATCCCATAAAAGAAATAAGAAAAGGTGAAATGGGATGGATGGGGTAACAGTATTCCTCTCTCTATTTCCAATCAGGATAGTCAACAATTGTGTACACCATAAAGCAACCTAAAGAAACAAAATTAACAGCAAGCTGAATCAAATGATAGGACTGAATTTCTAATGATGCTTAACTCATCAAAAATCAGTAAGCATCATGAGAATTTTAGCTCAGCATTTCTACTGATGCTTAACTGTTCTTTGTTAATACCATATCTATATATATATAAAAAAATGAATACCTAACAATGCTTAACAGAAATGTAAGATGCATATGTTACCTTGGACTTCAGTTGAAGCAAGCGGAGCAAAGGGCTGATTATCAAGCTTCTCAATATCTGACAATGGCCTCCTGGATCTTCTCTTCATTAAAAAGAATGCAACTATTGCCCCGAAAATAAAGATGGATATGACTATTCCTGCTATGCCACCACCTCCTATTCCTGGTTTGTTGCCACCTCCCGAACCATCTGATGGGCTTTCATTGCCACCAGATTTGTGATTTGGTCTTTTTCTGGCTGGAGGTGTACCAGGTGGAGGTGGGGGTGCAGGCTCTGAGCTCCATGAATTTCCATTTTTCCTGTCATGAAGATTGTTCAGATTCAAATTGTAGGTTATTTGTTCTCAAATGAAGAATGTAATACAATTGATGATACTGTGCGATACTTACTGCAGATTAATGTTTTGCAATTGTTCAGGAATCCAGCCAGTGAAATGGTTATTTTCAATATTCCTACGAAGCAAAAACACAATTACTTGAACAGGATGAAATAAAGGTTGCTCCAAGGAAAGAGAAATATGTGAGTGTCCTGCTAAACTGAACTTAAACACTAATTACTCACAGATTCTCCAGGGGAAGATTGGCAAGGACATCAATATTGCCCGTAAACTGGTTGTTTTGCAAATACCTGTGTAAAGGTAGATAAATTAACCAGAAGAGGATCAGGCTCTTTACCAAGTACCCATAGAAGAGTAGATAATCGTTCAAAACTTACATTGAGGTCATACTTGAGAGGGAGCTGAAACTCTGTGGGAGGTTTCCCGGCAGAGAATTGAATGAAAGATCCCTGAAGAAGGGAATAGACATTGTCACTGGCTCTTTCAAGCAAAACCAACTTGAAATATCACAATACCTCACCACACACACTGAGGTGACTGGAACTCATAAAAACTTCAGAAAATATTAAGATAAAAATTATACATGAAAAAAGAACCAATAACTCAAGAATGTGGTCAAAATTCACTGAATGCATACTAAAAATATGGTGCAACTTGCAATGAGAGAGAGAGAGAGACAGACAGACAGAGAGAGAAAGGAAGTGAGTTTGCTTGCAGCTTGTCAGTTCAGTCAAAGTAGAAAAAATCTAGATTGCTTTGTTAACTTATTTCATTTTTTTTTATAAGTAAATAAGTAGCTTTATCGAATAGAATGAAACTAGGCAATGCCCAAGTACATAGGAACTATACAAAGTGAGACACCTAATTACATTCTAGTGAACTGAAAAGAAGATAGAAACTCATGGACATTCCCACCCTTCAATACAATAGCAGAAAACCAATAAGTAAATAAGTAGCTTTAATAGGAGGGAGAGAAGAGATCTCACAATGTAGAGAGAGAAGAAAGTTGTCCAAAGGCGTCAAACAGTTGTTCCTGTAGTTGATTGTGACTGATGTTTCTACACCCCCAAAAATGCATGTTTAGTTTGAAGGTTGGGAAAAGTTGCCTCAAAAAATGAACAAGAAAAAATTACCCACAGGTATTTAAGAGAAGCCATCTGAGAAATGGAATAAGGGACGCCTTTATTAAATGTATTATAAGCAAGATTCCTGCATGCAAGAGAACAGGTTCCTAAATCACCATAATCGGACCGGAGAGAGTAAACAAGAGGACAATAAACAAGTGGCATATGAAGCATACAGTTGTGACACATTTGGAGGAAGTGAATAAGGTATCTCGCCTGCAAGATTATTATTGCTCATGTCTCTGCCAAATTTTCAAATCACCAAATCAAAACAATTAAGTTTAGAAAAGAATGAGCCAATATGACATATGAGACTTTTGATCTTACAGGTTGGTTAACATGGTCAAACTTGAGAGATGGTACCCCATCGATCCAGAAAGTCCAAGCCCAGACAATTTACTGACATAAAATTAGAAAAAGAGTGCGTATGAAAAGATCATCACTCATATTGATGCCTAAGGACAAACTCTATCAAGGGATGAAAGGGGCAATAGAGAATCACATTTCTGTCACTCGTGAGCCTGTGCAAGTAACGCCTTTCCAAGACTGCCCACATGGGTCATCACCAGTTGAACTCCATTGGGTTAGCTGAGGAGGAGAATTTAAACTGCTATACATGTCCCTCAGAGCAGCAGCTGTTGATCAAACATGCCACAAGTTGAATAAGAATATAATATAACCTCAAGTCTGAATCAAATTTCCAGACTAGTCAAAAATTGCCATGGCATAGGTGTATACCATGTGCAAGAATGGCTAAATCTACTAAACAATTAATATTATACATAACTAAGCATACTTGAGTATCCATATAAAAAAAAACTAGCATACTTAAGAGTCATTTGATGATAATTAAATTCTATTAAAAAAAAGTATGAATGTTAGCCCATTGATTTCTGAAAATTGGTTGAGCTTCTTGATCTTCTCTTCCCTCACTCTCCTTTGTTTCCATGTTAGTGATGTAAAATCTCATGACGTTTGAGTAATTACTTATAGGCTCTTCAGCTTTCTTGAAAATTCAATAATTTTTATGAATCCACTGCTTATGAAACTAAAAAAACATGGGTTGTGAAAACCAAAAAGCATGAGTTAAAATGCACTTCAATGAAAATTACTAATGTAATCAGCTCTATTATTTTTCGTTTAATAACTTTTGATGTAATTACATATACTATTTACTTTTCATTTATTGAAATATACACTGAGGGTGAATGATGTGACTAAACAGAAGTAAAACTCCCTTAAGAAGAATCTAATGGTATTTTCTTTTATTGAACATTGAACTGGAGTCTCTTATTGGAATGGAAAGAAAACCATAAGGTCTTTATAGGCAAATAAATAAAATTAGCAAATCATAATATTTATGAGGGGAATGTGATGACGTGGTTCAACGGGAGCAAAGCTCTCATTTCAACAGTTATACATGCTATAGTAGCACAATATCATCTCAAGGTTAAAATGATGTAGGCTGCATACTTGTGACACATAGATAATGCATGATAGCCTATCCCATCAGTAGATATGGCTTCATTCTTTATACAGTAAAGTTTGTCCTCCTATCTATAACATTGCATACCCCCCCCCCCCCCCCCATACAAAGTTCAATATGTCAATGTTACTTCAAAAAAAAAATGTATGAGTCAATGTCATCTGTCATCATCTCCTCAGATATTTTCTAGAGAGACACATTCCCAGAAAAAAGTTGACCAGACTTTTCTCAGATCAGCTTTCTAGGGTATGGGTGCAACAGATTTCCCTTGCTTACCAATAATCATCAGCCTTTGCAATAAGGGTGAGACAGATCTATGAATATGATTAATTACCCCACCAAATGTTAGTGAAACTACACTGCCTTGTCTCAGAAGTCATGACGGATATAAACCATGCAAGTGCCTTTAGAGCCTCTAGGTGCTATATATCTTCTTACAGAACCAGAAAGCCAGTGGAAGCAAAAGAGTATATATTCACAATAAATGACAGAAAATAACTTAAGCATTTGTTAATAAGAAAGTAGTTAGCTGCCATGGATGCCATTGAAATGAAAGTGGGTAGAACTATGGACTGGTACAATAAAAGCATTCTGACTGGAATAATCAGAAAATTGAAGCCTTCTCACTTTCTAGGGCAATGTTCTTGCATAAGATGTAGCGTTGTATTTGGGATAGAAACTCTTTTAGAAATGTCATTTGTTACTCAATTCGAGTAACTAATGATAGCGGTTGTTCTGCTTGGCTAGAATTTTTAAAATTTGCATGAACACAAGCCTTTCCATTTTTCTCTCCTTCTATAAGTGCGCTTTTACTCATTCAAGGAAAATAGAGAACATGTTTTGGGGATAATAAAGTGAAAGGGTCCAAAAAGCAACCTCAACAAACCCGTAGAGCATAGAAGGATCAATCAACATAACAACTGTTGTTTGACTTCAAAAGGATTAACCAACATATTATCTATCGGTTAGCAGTTTAGGATCATCAAGTTATCAGCAAGAGTATCCCCTGAATGTTTAACATTTCCAACTCTGAAAGGTAAAGGAAAAAGCTTGGCAATCTTCAATTCAATTTTTATGGAAATCATTTGAAGCGTCATTCACAGTTGTGTGCTTTGTGTTAGCAATTTCATATGTTAAAGTATCCCAATTGAATGAAATAGCTCGTTTTAACCCCTGGCTAGGGCTGTAAATGAACCAGTCTACTCGATAGCCCGCTCGGTACTCGCTCAGTTAAACTCGAATCGAACTCGACTCGTGAAAAAAAAAAAACTCGTTCGTTAAAGCAGATACCCGCTCGAATTGTAAATAACACATATCCGACAAAACTCGACTCGACTCGACTAAAGCTCGTTAAGGCTCGCTCGTTTATGCTCGAGTCAACTCGTTAGCCCGACTCGATTAAAATTCATTCATATATTGAGAAATATATACATACACATATGTATATATACACACACATATGTATGTAGTAACTAATAATATAAGCATATCACTTTTATAATTAAATATATAATATGAAATCTAATTACTTATGTCTATATAGTGAATATATACTTCATAAGTATATTTTATAATTTGTATAATAGTTAGTAGATAAAATTTAATAATTTTATATACTAGTATATGAGAACCATATATGAAATAGATATATGATATCATATTACGTGTATGTATTAATAATATATGTAGGCATATAATATATTGTTATTTTGGATAAATATAAACTAGTTAGATATTAATTATTTATAAATTTTTTAATTCAATAGAGGTTCTACTTGTTAGTTGTATAAATTCAATATTATATTTTTATTTATTTATTTTATTAATTATTAAATCTTATTAAAAAAAATACACAGTTCGAGTCGAGCTCGAGCTCGAGTTGAGCGTTTAGCTTATCGAGCCGAGCTCGAACGAAGAATAAAAAAAAATCTCGAGCTCAAGCTCGAGCTCGAGTATTTTGAGTCGAGCCGAGCTCGGCAAGCCAAAGACCGGCTCGGCTCAGCTCGATTACAGCCCTACCCCTGGCTATTGTGCCCAATACCAATGCGCAGTAGTCATATTTCATGAAGATTTATATATAGCTATAGACAAATCTCCACCTCTCTGTCAAAGACCCACCAAATGGCCCCCCAAAAGACAAAAATTCCAATCCCAAGTCCTCTATTCCATGAGTTAAGTGGTTGCAGTTCTGGAAAATACCCACACCATTCCGATGGGCATGATGTAGCTACATATATTAAATTAATCAATACAAAAATCGAGAATGCCAAGGCTAGCAATTGCATTGTAACAAACCATACTTCGTTGAAATTTTATGACATTTAGCAAAAGAATTCCTTCCCAACTCCTATGTGTAACAGATAAAGAGTTGTCACCACAAGCATAGCCTACCAATCATATCAATACCCAGAACTTACAGCAACTACAAGGAAGCAACTTTCCTCATCAGATAACTCCTCTCCAAATTCTTAACGCCACTATCTGCTCCCAAAATCAGTACAGACCGTTTCTAACATGCAAATATGAAATGAAAGGTTGAACTACAAGAAATCAGTTTAATCTTAACTATCATGCCAGAAATAGTAGAAGCCAGGAGAAGCAAGCAGAGAAGCACGAATAGAATGGAGGTTTGATTTAAGATTAGCCATGGAGTGGAGATGGGTTGAAGCACTGACCTTCTGATGGGTCTGTGGCAGCATCAACGGAACTGGGCCTCGGTCCCAAAATGCAGAGGCTGAAGACCACTGCCGCCACTCTCCAATTCTCCAACATCTCTCTCTCTCTCTTCTCTCTCTCTCTCTCTCTCAGCCCAGAATTATCCCACCCAAATGCTCTCTCTTTCTTTTCCTTTTACCTTTACTTAAGACAGATTGTACTTTCTAATCCTACATTTGCAGCCAGTGCCCAAGAAAAGCTGGCAGGCACAAATTTCCAGAAGAATCCAAAGCCACATAAAACATTTTATGTTTATCACTGTTTATATTTTTTCATATTTTTTATTCTATTCCCAATTGGACAATTGTCCCCTAGTATTTTTTTTCCCCTGGCGTCGAATGTTGGTTTATCTCCCAAATACTACAAGACGATATCATTTTCATTATCTTTGTAACGAAGGAATCAAATAAGATAAAACATAGGAATTGCCCAAAAAAACGAAATTATTTATCGGAATGGTTAGCTTTCATAGCTTTTCAAAGTTCATTTATTTTGTTAATAAATGAATGGCTACGGCAAGCTACCGGTAGCTTTCATGACGTATTCAGAGATTACTTCGAAACCATACACCTATATATATCTTTTCTTTCTTCAGGGGAGAGTGATGTTGAAGAAATTAAAATAACCGATTTTTTTTCACCGTGAAGAAGACATGACAGCGAATGTAAGCGAACATGATGTTAGACCTTTTAACTACTGCCACTCTGCCCACATGATATTCTTTACTTGCATACCAAATCCGATAGTTTTGGTAATAAAATCTCCCCTTTTCTTGCTTTATTTCCAAATGATTACAATGGTAGATGAAATCAAAACATCATTAAATAAAAAAACAAACAAGAAAAAAGAAACAGGCTGATCGATAAGTGTTTCTATGGGTGGGACATACGTTATTAATGAGAAATATACCAAACAGCCAAAATCTGGTTAAAAGAAGAGTGATGCCATTTAAAGATACGAACATTGAAAGAGGAAAAGAAAGGATTTTTGTTGACAAATATGGAGGAGTGGTTGCGAGAGAGGACCCACAGCTGGGCCGCCATTACCCGTTAATTAGCCGTGTCCGTAGTCGGTGGCCTCAGGCCTGTTCCTTGACTCAGCTTTCTCTCTCTGTCCAAACCAAACAAGTTTGATACCTATTTTGCGTCGTCACGGACATGGCTTATGTCTTGCGTCCTCTACTGTACTGAACGGATAGATGATGATTATTGCTATAGCTACGGATATCCGTGCAACACTAATCTATCGTTTTTTGGGATAGATTTGCGCTCTGAAATTCGATGAAGTTTGCCATTACATTCATTCGTCCATATCTCAATGGATTTTCCCCATCTATTTGTATTATTAATCAATCAAAAGTTAAGAAGCGACATGTTAAATTCATATTAACCATTCTAAATCAAATAAAAAAGGGGCTCCCCCCTCCGCTGGTGGGTGTGGGAATTAAGGACATCAAGCTCCTTGCCCATTGCCTTTTTTTTTTTTTAACGTGTGTTTTTCTTTGTTTCAGATTTCCTATTTTCTGTTTTATAATCTACTTTTTTTATTTTTAATTACGTATTTATTTTTGGGGTCTTTAATTTTTTACATTTTAAAAATTATTTACATTTTTTCTGTACTTTTATGAGATGACTGACATGGAATTAATACGTGCACATGTTTGTGTTACATGACAAATCTGTTAAAAAATTATAACGTCATAGATTGACTGAAATATCTAATTCCAAACTTCATTAAACCCAACAGGCTGTAAATCTCGAAAATAAAAAAATCTATAGATTTTAAAATTTATTTTTTAGAAATGAAAAGTACTCAGACTGAGTTAGGGAAAATTATTGATAACGCGATTTACTTTTGAAACAATCATTTCTTATTGCTTAAGAATTATGTCAAATTAGATGCCTTGTATTAGAAATTTTAAAAGAATCTTAATTAATTCGTCAATGTAGAACCAATTATACATAAGATATTGTTGAAGAAATTAATTGTGCGAATACAATAATCTGAAAAAATAAATGCGACTTTAAGGCATGTAGAATACTATCTTTAAAGTGATAATCTCCGTACTCTAAAAAGTTTGCTACGGGGTTACAAGCAATTCACTCCATATTTTTTAACTTGTGAAAGATATATGACAACTCTTAACTTATGATTTTTCAACTGACAGTTACTAGTTTAAGGGTAATGATGCATGTTTCATTTTAAGACCAAGGGGTATACCTAGCCTAGTGGTCAAGCATCTCCCTTAGAAAAGGGTGGACACTAGTTCAAAATTTCAAATCTCCATAATAGACTTTTCAATTTTTGAAGCATGCATCCTATCAAAGTGTCTATTCAGCCCACGTGCAAAGCTAGTTGGCCGCCTAAGCATTCTCTCCAAGTCCAACACTTTAGTACTTATTCCACAAAATAAATCAAAGTGCACTTGTAGAGTTTAGAACTGCTAAACTTTCATTTGAAACAACACATCATTATTACTGAACTAATGAAAAAATCTTCTTACAAGCGATTTCGCGCACCAATATTAAATGTAAGGCATTCATTTAATGAAACAATGCGAATCGAAAACAAAAATAATTTTCGTGAGACAGGGAATCTTATTCTTCTCTCAAATTTTTTTTTGCTAATAAAAAAGTTATATGAGTGTTGATATGCAGTTTGGTGTGCCAAACCGCTTGTACCTAGCAAGTCCCCTAAACCAATATATCTCTTTGTGATAATGGTTCACGAAAATAAATAATAACTCTCATTCAATAATTTTACATATATAATATCACAATCTATTATAAATATTACATAAGATATCACCCACCACATGTCCACAAAGCCAAAAGATATGCTAATAATACAAAACCTATGCAACTGTTCTTGATTTTTTCATGCAAGTTGGTTTTAGCGTGCAACCATAAGGGTTAGAGTAATTTTACATACAACCGTGAAGTGCATAAACGCCGCGTAATTTTTTTTTTAAGTGATTACGCGATAGTTACACAATACACAATTATAAATATATATTCTCTAAGGGTTATGACGTAGAACAAATAGCCTTTAATTGCAGTGAGAAAAATGGAGTGAAACTTGTTAGAAAATGAGGAAAGAGAAAAGCCCAAGTCCAAGGGATCGATGTTCACCCAAAATTTACTGTTCATGAATTGAACAAAAGTCATGAGCTTGTCTCTGAAGCCTGAATACAATTGATGATCAGCATGCAATGTATAGGTTAAAGACATTCGATCGACAATATTGATAATCTTCAGTTTTTATAATCTTTAATTATTGGGTTGTTCGAGTTAATTAGTTTGCGTTTGACACCACGCAAAGTAGTTTATAGGCCAACTTGTGCATGCATGTATTGTTAAATTGCGGATCATATCACATGCTTTCAACCCAGTTGGCCCGGCCTGATAAGACTTTGGGATCGTCGACTCTTCTATTTATCTGCCTTTCTTTCAGCATCAGGATAGAGCCTCCAGAATTCGATGAGACCGAGAAACTGTTCAGATCAGAACAGATCAAGTGTAAACATATATTAATTTCTCAAAAATGGCAATCTCCTTCTTCTTCTTGTTTGTGGTTTTCATAGTTGAAATGAGTGTGCTGAATTACGTTGTATGTGGACGTCACGGCCCGGCCCGGCCATCCGATTTCCTTTCCGACATAAATATAATAAAGACAGCCAACCAGACCACTGTGGCTTTCCTGGGTTTAATCTATTTTGCACCGAAACAAACGATACAGTGCTGGAGCTGCCAGTTTCCGTAGAGTTGCCTGTCAAGGAGATTGACTACAAATCTCAGGTAATTCAAGTACTACATGATCCGCATCATTGCTTGCCAAGAAAATTTCGGGACTCAATATATCTGCCTCGCCATTCCAATTCAAAGAAGACCACCTTTCTGATTATGCAACACTCAACTGTTCCCCGACAAAAAGAGATGATCAGTATAGTCGGATCTCTTGTCTTAGTGGCCCTAAATATCAAGTTTATGCCACGGATTATAATTGTCGAGTCATCAACTTGCCGGTATCACACTGTACAAAGATGTACAACGTTCGATCAATCTCATTTCGTATATATAATGAACAGTCTTGGTAATATTCTTCACTTGAAGTGGTACGTCCACTAGACTAATGTGCAGACAGTGTGAAGCAAAAGGCAAGAAGTGCAGATTGAAGTATATATAATAACAGCACTGAGTCAGAAACTGAAACTGAGTGCTTCCGCAAACACAATAAAGGTACTATCTTCTTGATCTATCCAACTTCCATTCCACTTTTGGACTTAAATTTCTTCACATCAGTTTTCAAGCTAACGTACTTGCGTTGATTTGGTCAACCTTGGGCTACAAATATTGCTCTTCTGCAATGGAGATTTTTCTGCATTCACCAATATGTACATGTTAATAAGAAAATTCGTCAACATTTGTTTGCAGTGTTCTCTAATAAGTACAATAAGGTTATGCACGTTTGGATGTTAAAATGAGTTGAGCTGAGTTAATATGAATAGCAGTATTTTGTAAGTTTCATTGAGATGAATTTAACTTTTTTAGATTAGATGGGTTTAACAAGTTAAAATGTATGAAGTATGTTGAGATGAATTTAAACTTTTTATGAAAATTTAAAAAAATAATGTGTTCCATCAATGATTGGTTTGAGATGAGTTTAGTTTAGTTTAGTTCAACAACAAAGACAACCTAAGAATCTAATAATGTTAAAATCTTATAGGTCAATCGACATAATTAGTGTATAGTACTGGTAAGTTGTACATTGGCCATTTGAAATTTTCGTTGTTAGGGCAATTATAAGCTCTTGACCCATAATGTTAACCATGCAGGTGCCATCGATCTTGGCTGTATTTCTATTATTACTAGCTGTCTTTGCTGTTTACCGTGGCTATAGGTATGATAAAGCAGAAAAAGAGAACCAAGATACTCGTATGCTGCATGGTATTAAAAGAATAACAAGCCAATTTGCTGATAAATCAGGCCAAGCAGCTTATGGCACAGTCAAGGACGGCTCAATACGTTCCGAGCCTAAGGCTAAAATTTTGAGTGAAGCTTTTTATTTATTTTTTGAAAGTAAAATTAAATAAAATTATTTTTATTTTTATATTATATTTTTATTTAAAAATAATTGTTATCATTTTGTAAAGTAAAATTATTGATTAAGATTTTATATCACATTTTCAATTAATAACTGACTTTAATCTTTATTAAAAAAAAATTTGATTTAGAGAGAATTTTATAAAATCTAGTTTTACAGTAACTTTAGCTAGACTCTTACACACAATTATAATCATTATTGTCAATAAAGTTCTATAAGTAACTTACACATTTGAAAAAAAATGGGCCCTTACCTCTTTAAAGGATTATACAAAAACTTTTTATAAACACTAAAAAATTAAATTTTACTATTTATAATTTTTACATTAATTATATATTAAACTAATAATGACAAAAGATAATTGCTTACCTCTTTAAAGGATTATACAAAAACTTTTTATAAACACTAAAAAATTAAATTTTACTATTTATAATTTTTACATTAATTATATATTAAACTAATAATGACAAAAGATAATTGTATTCTTAGAATGAAAATAGATAAAATAATTATTATATCTGATACTTTTAAAAAATAATAATGATATAATATTTATTTATATTTTATTTATATTAAAATTCTCGTTGAATTAATTAAAATTTTTTATTGGATCCTAAATTTTTCATAAAAAATATATAAGATTGTAATGTCTCAAATGGATAAGCAAGTAAACACGTGGTAACATCTGAGGCAGACTTGGGACACGTGGCCACACAGGGTAAACAAGGACAGCTGCACACATCAACAACTAATGGGCTAAATCACAAACGCGTGGCTCGACTACGACACTTGGGCTGACATTCATCATTCATCGAACGGTTGATGTGCACGCCACGAATTTCTAGTGCAGTCTGCCGGTTAATTCAGAGAGATCATATGCTAGTTACGGAGACGACTTCAAATCAAAAGTTTCGAAAGCGAATCAAACTACAATTACCGGTTAAAGCTGAAAGTCCGGCTGCATGCGAATCGAACCCGAAAGTGATAATCTGCTGATGAGTTCAGTTACAATTGCTTTCTTCCTTCCTTTCCGTTTTCTACGCAACCGAACAGGGAATTTTTTATAGAGCACGGAACCAAGAATGGAATTCTTTTGTCCTACTAGTTTGTAACGAATATTGTCTTATCCTACCCTCTTCCTATCCTCAGATTCGACCTTTTCGAAGTTCAATACTTCCACGCATTCCCGGCTGAAAGACGCAATCTTTTCATTATTATACATCTTAATGCAACCTACTGACTTATATTGATTTTGTCTTTTCTGTCCGGTCATCTCAGATACCGTTGTCTCCACATTTACAGTCGGCCTTCCTTTTCCTGCAACACCTAAACTGACGGATGTATTTCGCATGTCCGGTCATCTCAGATTCCGGCGAGAACTTGATTAGTTAAGCTCCATGAGATGTTTGTGATAATTGTTCTCTCTTTCTGGTTGGAATTGTAGCGTAGAAGTAAAAAAAAGCAGTAAAGTGGTAGGCTAGCACACTAGCCTCAGTGGGGAGGGCCGCTGCAGAGAGTTATGATGACGAATGCAAGCTCTTCGAACCGAAATATACCATATCATAATTCCCAGAATGTACAAACTCAGCGTTCGGATATTGAATTGAATTGGAAGAAAAAATAAAATATTATTTTTTAATATTATTATTATTTTAAATTTTAAAAATTTTGAATTATTTATTATATTTTATATTAAAATCTGAAAAAATCGTAATCTCAGAATCCGTGCAATGCGGTTGCATTATCCTCGTAACCTTTAGCTCTCTGAACCTAAATAAAGCCCCCAACCTTTTAAGCCTATATAATCTCTACAGAGTGAGAAAGAGAGTAAGAGCGAGAAAGTCATTAAGCATCCATGGATCCTAAATCTGATAGCCGTAACAACTACGATAAGAGTGAGATTAATGGTGATGTATATGAGTCGTCGAGCTCTTTAAACGGTGGTGGCGGTGGCCAAGATGGTGGTCTTCTAAGCTACCTGATCATACGGCCGGAAAAGGGTGGACTCGGGGACTTGTATCGCTACATGGTGCGGGCTGACATAGCGAGCGGGCTGAGGTTCCTGGAGGGTTCGGACGAGGGACTGGTGGGTAAGGTGGCGGCCGACCACAGATGGGTCATACTGGTTTCCATCATTGTGCGCAAGATCATTGCCTTCTTTGGCAAGCCCATGCAGTGGACTGGCAATGCCGTCGATTTCTTTCTTAATCTCCTCTCTCTCAACGGAAACCTCACTGGTTTACTCTACAACCTTTTACGTGGTAATTTAGTATGAAGTGTTTTGTATACTGTACATCCCTCTTGCCTGAGTTGCCTCCCTAGTCGAGTTTTGGAATCTCTTCATTTCTTTCGATCGTTTGCATGACCCAATAAGTACTCATTGATAATCAAACCTTTCCATGTGACTTCACATAAAATTTAATTACGTGTAGACCAACTACCATTGCAAAATGTCGAGTTGCGAATTGATATCTGTGTTTCCTAAATTTAGAGATGTGATTTTTACCGTAATGCAATGGGAGATGCAGGAAAAGTCGTCCTGCCACAGCGGGACACAGAAACTTTCATAAGTACAATAGGGCATTTAGATGGGCGGATTGACCTGTACAAGGGCCAAAGCTTACTACAAGATGAGGAGGTTGACGCTGTTTTCAGAGAGAGAAACATAAGGGTAGAAATTGGGAATCGAAATCTCATGGACCTTTGCATCATGGCCTCCAAGTTAGCCTATGAGAATGCCGAAGTCGTTAGAAATATTGTACTCCACTGGAAGGCAAGTCACCCCATATTTATTTTCCTCTCTCTCTCTCTCTCTCTTCCCCCACTGCATACTTGTTCTCTTATATTCAATGATAAATGAGCTTCTGAACGTCTTTAAAAAAGCAGATGCACTTTGTAAAGTTCTACAACTGCTGGAATGGTAAGGAATATATTTTCCACATGATTTGTGTTTATTGATACTCCTTAGAACTTCTAGCTTTACTTACATAATGAACGTTCCCATTTGTTCATTTTCCTTCCCTGTTGGGAAAAAAATGATTTGATAGATTTCCAAAAGGACATGTCGACCCAAGTGTTCATACTCTGTGACAAGCCTAAAGACGCAAATTTGATATTGATCAGCTTCAGGGGCACAGAACCTTTTGATGTTGATGATTGGAGTACCGATTTTGACTACTCTTGGTATGAGATCCCTGAATTAGGGAAAGTCCACATGGGGTTCTTAGAGGCCTTAGGTTTGGGTAACAGGGCTGATGTTGTCTCCTTCCAGAATCACCTTCAAGTGAAAGACACAAAGTTCTCCTCTTCAAATGGTGGAGATGTTCGCAGAAATCCTTCAGAAGGCACAGAATCAATATCTTCGAACACGGATTCTGACCTTCGTGGATTGGATCAGTCCTCTGACTCTGAGAGCCCTTCTAGTGCTGGCACTAAGAAGATTTCACCAGATATGGTGGAGATGACTGCATACTATTCTGTGAAGAGTAAGCTCAAGAGCTTACTCAAGGAACACAAGAATGCAAAATTCGTGGTGACAGGACATAGCTTAGGTGGGGCTCTTGCCATATTATTCCCGACAGTGCTTGTGCTGCATAAGGAGATGGAGATAATGCAAAGGTTGTTGGGCGTATACACATTTGGACAGCCCAGGGTTGGGAACAAGGAGCTGGGTAGGTTTATGGAAGCCCATCTGAATTATCCAGTCCCCAAGTACTTCAGGGTAGTCTACTGCAACGACCTTGTGCCAAGGTTGCCTTACGATGACAAAACCTTCTTGTATAAACATTTTGGAGCGTGCCTTTACTATGACAGCCTGTATACCGAGAAGGTATGTGTTGGTGCCTCTTTGCCTGCAGTTCATTTTTAAAATCAATTTTCAGTTTGTGTACTGTAAACCCAAAATCGTCATGAATCTTGAGCATCCTATCCTGCAGTTCTCAATGATATGGAATTGTCCTCATGTAACATACAACCGGCAGAGTTGATCAATTCACCTCGATTTTAATCGGGATCTTTTTCAACCTTGTAGGCAAGCGATTTCGTTTATAGAGAGGAAATAAGCACGAGGAAATCACAAAAAGATATTTCATTTCTTGGCTAGAAGTTTTGTATTGAAATATCAAGGAAAATGGAATACATATCCAACTGCAGTATTGTGTTTAATGATTACTTAAGTACTTTAGTTAGCATTAAATAACTAGAATTATTGTGATTCCATAATAGCACCTTTTAATTCTTTTCGTCGATATTTCATCTTCTTTAACAGTACTGATCAGTCGGTTTCTTCTTTGACGTATGCATATTTGAAGAACATGGACGAGGAGCCAAACAGAAATTACTTTGGAATGAGATATGTGATACCAGCGTATCTGAATGCTGTTTGGGAGTTAATCCGAAGTTTAACGATGGGGTACACCCACGGGCCAGAGTATAAGGAGGGCTGGTTTTCTATATTGCTCAGGGTAATAGGATTGGCACTTCCTGGTATTTCTGCACATTGCCCCACAGATTATGTGAACTCTGCAAGGCTTGGAAAGGAACGTATCATGCAGATGTCCTCATTCTAAGTAAATTTTCTTCTGCAAACAATGCTTGTCATAGTGTAGAATAAACACGCAGTCATCAAGTAAAGAGGCCAGAATAATGTTTACTTTCTCCAGTTAGGTTTTTGCACTAAGAATGCATGCAGTCTCAACTATTTCTATTTTGTGTGGAAACCCTCATTGTATGCCACTCAGATATTGATCATGGTCATGTACCGGTCAGGTACTTCTTATCCCTACCATACCAACCAGCTAGCGTTTTTCATTACCAACCCATTTCCAGTTTCATGCATTGACTTATATAGAAGTGTGACAACCACCGCACAAGCAACAACGATCTTATTACAAGAAACTATTTACTCCAAACTATATGAGATATATAAATTCTGATTGAAAAAATGTATCTGAGTAGCCTTATTTGTCTGGGAGTAGCCCAACTATTACATTAAAGCTCCACAAATAAAAATAAGAATATCCAAAGCTGAAGACAGATAATCCTTTCTTTATCGAAAAAAATTGCAATGATCATACTAAGAAATGGCATGATTTATTTAGCCCAAAGACCTCTTCTGAGATGTTTAATCCTGACCTCTCGAGCCGAAAAATTGAGAACGATGCATAGATCACCATGGCCATTTCCAAAACCTCTCGGATGATAAATGTTGTTTTCTTTTGCTTATTACATTCAACAATGAATCATGCGAGCAACGGCTACCATGTTTGCCTTCATTGAAAAACTGAACGATATTAAATCTCCGTTATCACATCAGACTGTATGAGCCGACTGGATCAAATCCAAGTCCAACTTTTTAAGCCTTACTACAGACTCTACATGACCTCTCAGAGTATGTATCTCCCCTAGCCTGCGAAATTCAAGGTTTATTATGATTAGTGCATTTCAGTTAATATTCAATGCCAAACTATTCAGCTGATTGAAAATTTAGGTATATCAAGGCATTAGAATAAGATAATGAATCGGGAGGGTAAAGGATCTCTGAAAGCTCAGTAATTTCAAAGGGATCAAACCAAACTCAAAGAGAACACTTCAGTAAAACTTTGTGGTACCTGGCTATTTCAGCACGCCGCCTGGCCTGTTCAGCAATCAAAGATGATCGCTTCCCATTGGTCTCCAATTCTGCAGACATCAATCCTTGTAGACTTCTTTGAGAGAGTATCCACTTCGCCTCCCGATCTTCCTTCCCATAATCTTTCTTAGAAGTAAAAGCTGTCTGCTCAAAACAAAAATAAAGATGAAGTAAGAAGAAGCATTTCAAGAAATGGTTGAGAGATTATAGTAAAAACTATGGACCGATGAACACGCCACTAACCTTTCTATCGAACACAAGATTCCATGCTTCTCCGCTCAATGCATAGCGCACTATGAATTTGATTATATCCAGTGGTATGTAGAAGATCAAACTATATAACCATATAACACCTGCCCATCCCCATCCAATGCCACTAATGGAAGCAAAGCTTATATTTGCATAGACAGCAATTACAGTGGCCACCTGAACACGTAGAAACCAAAGTCTCAGCAAATGCTATGAAACTCTGCTTGTCTTGATTTAGTAAATTTATAAGCAACTTTTATGCATGACATCATAATAGTTAGTTTTGTTGGACTTATTCAAAGAGGAGTCGTTTTTTAATAAACTTTACCAGTTGTGCCACCACAAAAGCAATCATCAAGAGAGTTCCTGGCCTCTCTAGAAATGACCACCCCTGACTGCGTGTAACAAATATGAGAGCCTGGCTGATGATGCTAACTTGCAAATATACAGCTGATGAAACTTCCTCAGTGTTGCTGGATAAGGAGCTTACGTGGAAGTGAGTCTGCAGTGGCATGGATAACCGATACTTACACGGATGAGGTATATATAGCAAATGAAACGATTGTCTTTTCTTTATTTCCTTTCTACAGCATCTCAAGAAACGAAGTTGTAAAACAAGTTTTACGAGTTCCATACCTCAAAAAAAGTGGTGTCCACTACAATCCAGTAAAATAAAACAGTAACCAAAGCAAGATATGTGCCAATGACAACTCCAGTTGCAAATATTTCATTCAGCTTCCAACTGTCAGGCATGGGAGATGGCTTTACCCGATCTTGAGAAATAGTCATGATTGTCCCTGATTCAGTTGCAAAAAGATTTTGAGAAGAAAAAAGGTACCGTGTTCCAAATGGCTAGGCATCAATAATAAAAAAGATAAGTAGACGACAATATGATAAGATGCTTTAAAACTTGAAGCAACATATTTCTTATGCACAATTATTTTGAGTTGGCTTCTAAATATTTTCTTGAGTTTTCTGTTTCACTAACCACTCAGTCTGTTCTGTCATTAAAGTTTGATCATATCCATTATTATTGGGGAAAAAAAAAAAGCAAAAGACCAAAAAAAAAAAAAACAGAGGCTACTTGAAATATTACCATCATTCAGTATTGCTATTATCAGAACCATGAAAGGTGGGAAGTCATACTCCCATATCAAGGCTAGAAGCACAAAACCAAGCTGCAAAAAGGTTGAGTTTGAAGAATTATATGAAATGAAGAAAAAAAAAATTAACTAAAACACTAGCATTGGTGCTGGTGCATTCGAAAAAGAAAATCAAATAATCCTAACTTACCACAATCCTTATGGTTATGGAGACAGCATATATCTGCATATTTATGCATGCTAATTAGTTTTATAATTAAACAATTTAGAAGCGAGAAATACAGAAAGAAGAAAAAAGGAAACAATATATTTAAATATCATGGTTACTAGTACAAAATTTTCAGTTGAATCTTGCATGCTTATTGATTTTAGAATATCTCCAACCTCGAGAACAGCCAGTTAAAGTACCCAGATTTAATATCATCTGTTACATAGGAATCCCATGTCCACTAGAACATAAGAGGTAACACTTGTATGGGAGTCGAACATTCTTATAGTCCAAAGTTGGTTGAAAGGCAACATAGGGGCACCAGTCATAACTTCCTAGTATTTTAATTATTTCCCGTATGAACCCATTATACTTGATGCCACAGATATAATACTAAAATCATTATAGACAGAAGAAAGATTAAGGGCTGGTTTGGATTCAGAGATGAAATGAGATGGTTTTAAATGAAAGATGAAAGTTGAAAAAAATATTGTTAGAATATTATTTTTTAATATTATTATTGTTTTGGAATTTGAAAAAGTTGAATTGTTTATTATATTTTGTGTGGGAATTTGAAAAAGTTGTAATGATGAGATGAGATGAAACACTTTCCGAATCCAAACGGGGCCTAATACTTAACTGTATAATTCTTCATTCTTTGGAATATAGCTCTGCTAGTTAACACAGCACTGACAATCACACTTAAGCCAGGTTCAGTTAGGACTATATCAGAAGCACTTCTTGCAGCATCTGTAGCATCTGCCACTGCTATTCCAATATCTGCTTTCTTTAGAGCAGGTGCATCATTCACGCCATCTCCAGTCATTCCAACCACATGCTTTTTTTCTTGTAAAATTTTCACAATTTCGTACTTATGTTCTGAAAGGTATATGGCATGGTAACTAGAATCAGCAAATCACCATGAGACATGACTATAATATGTAACATACAGATGATAAACATATTTTTATAGGTAAGTACATAGTCCGGAGATTTTCATGTAAGCAATCATCTATTTTAGCTGTTTCAGTATTTAATCATCCAGTTTAGAAGAACGCTTACTTTTATGAGGTCGTTTACATGATCTTGTGATGTGGAAACCTTGCCATACCTTGGCCATAAAATTTTTAATTTTGTTGAAATTTATGATATATCAGCCTAATACAGTAATTCAGAGTTTTTGCTATATGTTCTTCAGTTAGTTGGCATTTTTTTTATTTATACACCACTCAACATGTCCCTTCTTTTATCCCTAAGTTAGGCATGCACCCTATGTGTCTCAAACTCACATATTCATCACTCTACACCTTTCTTGTGGAGGGAGCCATTTGAAGTAGAGCTCAGTCATGGCTCAACAATGAGGAAGAGCAAATGTTGGCCAGGAAGAGGATCTAATAGTATACCCGTCATCCTTCTTCCTTCTCCTCTTCCTCCTCTTAAAAACATGCTTTTATGTTCATGTTCCATCAATCACTAGAAAATAGTAATGTATGTTATCTAATAGAATTAACTTTTCATGAGACATTAGATTACAATACCAGGAAATACACCAGCAAAGCCATCTGCCTTTTCAATGAGCTCATCCACTGGAAGAGCTTCGTGTTCATCTTTGTCACGGCCCAATAATGAAGAAGAGGGGTACATGTTTGTTCCCATACCAAGTCGTCGGCCTGTCTCCTTTGCAATTGCCAACTGATCACCTTCATAGGGCATCATTTACGTATTAGTATATCTATTTGAAACTCCTACCCATAGCTTTCTGATATTAACTAGAAAACGAAGATGTAATGGAAAAAAATATTTAAAAAAATAAAAAATAAATTTAAAAATAAAGTAGCCGATATTATAAATATTAGGAATTGCTGACTTCTTGGTACATCACATTCATACTTTTTGTATATAGGTGAATGCAAAACATGAAAAAAAGATGTTTCGTCACAGTGAGAAGCACAAGTCCTAGCTATAATATCATAAAGGAGAAAAAAATAGGAGTTGACATTTTCTTAGGCAATTATATGTGGATTTATTGATGCTTATAACTGGTAGAATCTGACTGAGAACTGGTAAATGGTTCATATTGCATTTTTTGGATGGTAGTTTTTCTTTAAGTTCCCCCCGGTTGTTGAGCATCTTTAATGAGTCTAGAGCTCAGGCCAGCATTATTATTTCTTTCAACTTATTCTTGACAGAAAATTTTCTTTAGATTCTCTAAATCATTGGCATACTGAGAGGATAGTTGGCAATTGCTGGGGTTTTGAGCATCATTTGTGAGTCTATCGGCTCTGGCCAGATTATCATTTGTACTAACTCGAGTTTGATCTCCATGTTGCAGTTTACATGCGGATTTTAGTTCCTGATACTTATTGATATAGTTGCATACAATGTTGATATTGTTGGTTGCATGAAAAATTAAGATTATCTATGTAATTATGATGTTTCATTGAGTACTCTTCTTATTAGCAGTCTAAATAATGATTTCTTTTTCATATTGTAAATATGGTTGTCCTACGGGATTATTTTGATCCATAACCAATTCAGGAACTGCTGTGAATCTTTGCTAAGGTAAATCTAACTAATTTACTGTATATACATTGTGCATTCATAATATCCATAGTTTTTTTTATCTCAAAGTTACAAATTATATCTATAACAAGAATACAAATTACAAACTTCAGCACCCAAGATGAGTCTAATGAAGAAAACGTCTCGTCACATAAAAAACAAGTTATAGAAGAGACAAAAAAGAGGTGACCTCTATCTATTGAAATTAAATTAAACTCTCTTAGTGTTAGCTAAACTGAGTGGAAACAATTCATAGGAGAAAAATCTTCAATGTCAAGACATAAAGACTACTCTAAATAAAGATGGAAATAGAATCTTGGAAATATTTGAACTATTTGTCATCATTAGAAATCCAAAAGTACCTGTAATCATCTTAACATTGACTCCAAGGTTAAGAGCTCTGCGGATGGTCTCAGCACTATCATGCCTTGGAGGATCAAACAAGGGTAACAAACCACAAAATGTCCAAGGACTTCCAGGAGACTCCTTGGTTCTTTCAGGAATTTCCTTAAAGTTTGATCAAATGAAGTCAATGAACATGTCAGTGAGACAGCATCAAATGATATGGCTTCTAAATAACTGCTTAAATGATGAAATGCTATCCAATTTCAAGATTTTATCCTTGAAGTGCAAACTTATAAATTTAACTCACCAGTCTGACCAATTGACATTGGGAATAAAAAGCTAAAAAGATAGACATGCTACCTGATAAGCAACTCCTAGAGATCGCAAGCCCCTCTCGGCAAATTTGTCAATGATAGAATGCACTTTTCCAGCAATCTCGTCTTTCTCTTGGCAAAGATCAAGAATCTGACAGTTTAGGCAAACAATGTAGAAAATATATCATGCTCTGATACAATGTCCTGAAAGATAAGTTGAATTTGGTACACCATTACCACATTCTTATGGTTGGCAATTTATTCGTAAAAATATTGAGTTAAGGAACCCATTTTTGTAACTTCTCATCAATGCAGGGGTTGGAACTTTGCTCTAAAAGGTCATGGGGGAACGAAAAATCAGGAAACATGAAATATATGATTGTACTTTATGAAAATATGGATACCTGTTCGGGAGCTCCTTTGCTGGCACGATGCCAGTTACCATCAGAATCAATATATGTAATTGCAGTACGTTTGTCCACTGGATTGAATGGAAGGAAATGCACTTCCTTGATATTTGCGCGTGCCTAAAGATGACAGACACTCAGTTTCAGGCATATAAGCAAACATACCCAAACAAAGGAATAGAAGTAATAAACCACAGCAGAACTGAGATATCTTATTTATAGCGCTACCTCTTTTGGATCAGCAAGCATGTTAGTGATGGCTGCATCAATAGCATCTTGATTTTCCTGTCTTGCTGCTCTGGCTGCAAGCAAGACAACTGTGTCTTTGTCCATATCTTTGTTAAAAACCTGTGCATATATGAGTTACTGTTAGGATTATTAGAACAAATGAGGGAATTGAATTACTAGGATCTTCTTAGAGTTCCATGCACAGAAATTCAGAAGCTTCTTATTGAAATCAGAAAAGAGAAACCAGGAGCTGTATGATATGGTAATTAATCACATGGTAAAGGATCATCTTCAGTTGTGATGTATAATATTTGAGACTGATATATCCAACATAGAGATCTTTCGATCCAATAGATAAAATGCGTCTTCTCATGAAAAAAGAGCCATAAACATAATGATTTCACACTTCTCTTTTCTTACCCCTAACCACTGATCTTAATTTTTCACAACTTCATCAACAAAATGACCATCATGGTCATATATGCTACATAGATTTCCCAAGCCCAGTATGAATTCAGGTAGAAAAACGGAGTAAGACTAGCATTCCCATGAAATAATTATGATGAGATGCAGCTAACCAAAATAACTTGGCTATTTCCGAAAAAAAAAAACTTAGCGAGAATCTTGTTTATTTCATGAATATGAATTCTCCATAAGAAAGTGTGATGCAGAATTATTAGGAGAGGTTTGGATTTAGAGATGAGTTGAGATGGGTTGAGATGGTTTGTGAATAATATAATAAAAGTTGAATTATTTATTATATTTGGTGTGGAAATTTGAGAAAATTGTTTTGGGATTTGAAAAAGTTGAATTGTTTATTATATTTTGTGTGGAAATTTGAGAAAGTTGTAATGATAAGATGAGATGAGTAGAGGTGGGTTTTGAATCCAAACCTCTCCTTAATGTTGCACACATATTCAGGGCACAATAACAAAGGAAAAATATGAATGAAATTGTCCCTTGGCATGCTACTATGAATATATTTTCAAGGAATTTGATGACTTATATTTTGAGATAATATTTAAACATGCAAAGGCTTTCTACAGGATCAGCACCAACCTTTCAATCAGACTCAATCAGTACATCTAAAAGCATCCTAAAGTAAGCAAAAAATGGAGGAAGTTTCAAGTTGGATAGCATTGTGCCTACAACTGGCAAAATTGAAAGCTCTTGACTGAATGAAAACTACTTGAGTTGTGTCCCTTAACTGTCAATCTAACTACTTATCTACTTCTCTCGTGTTTGCAAATCTTTTGGGGCACAAAAGGTGGATTTCCATGGTAAAAACATATCAGATAAACATACCTAATAATTTAAAATTTGTGATCACGATGTGCTATGTGCAGAAAAGTATAAGTTCATGAGTTATTGTATTCTCAATCCGTTGTGTAGAGCACACCATCCACATCATTTAAATGGTAAGATTTGATTTGTAAGATTCAAATTTTAAAATTTATCTTCCAAATTAAATTATGCCATGTAAGCACTTTACTAGGTATGTTATCCACACTGGCTTATAAATAGAATTTCTACTTGTATGGAAGTTCTCGTGAATGAGATTTGGTACCTCAATAAGGTTCCGATCAACAGTGAGGCGATTCAGAGTAAGAGTTCCAGTTTTATCACTGCAAAGGACATCCATTCCTGCCATTTCTTCAATTGCTGTCATCCTTTTTGTAATGGCACCCTTCAAAAATGAATATAACATTTCAAACAATCTCAATATTGGTTTTTTGAGTTTCACATTGTGTTTGTTAATAGAGGAAAGCACAAATTCGAAATATGTTTCATTTTGTAAATATGATCACTATTTTAAAGGTGAAGTCTTATTTGGATAAGCTAAATCTGTTGGACAAATTTAGCGCTGATAGGCTTCGGTTTTCACTTCATCTTATTTATTTGCTGCAGAAACTTTGGTAAATTCCATAGCAGCTCTATCATATAATGACTTGCACCTGTTGAGATAGTCGATGAGAACCAATAGCAAGTGTCACAGATAATACTGTCGGCATAGCAATGGGTATTCCTCCAATTAAGAGAACAAGAAGGTTGTTAATTCCATCCCTGTATGAACGATGCTGTACAGGGAACATGACAACAATCTCAAGAATCATTCCCACAGCTATAGAGCAAATGCAAAAGTTCCCTATGGAGGTAAGGACCTGCAGAAAACAAGTTATGATGTCACATTATAATTGGAAATCAAAATTTTCATAATGCTACAATAGCATAATAAAGAATTTCCAAGTCACCTGCTGGAAATGACCAACAACTTCGGTGCTGTCAACTAAATGTGCGGCTTTTCCAAAAAAAGAGTGGACACCAGTTGCTATCACTACAGCTTCAATCTCTCCATGCTTACATGTTGAACCAGAATATACTTCATCACCCGTCCTCTTAGTGACAGGTAGAGACTCCCCAGTAAGAGCTGACTGCACAGACAAAATACATATTAGACCTATTATAACAGGTACTATATAAGCAGTTATATCAGATACATTGGAAGACAAAGGTATAATCACCCAACAGAAAGTACAGACACACGCTGAGAGTGCAGTATAATAAAACAGCTCCTTATTTAGCTTTTGAGAAGCACTTGCCTGGTCAATTTTTAGTGGGTCTCCTTCAAGCAGGCGAGCATCAGCAGGAATGATGTCTCCAAGCTTTATGCTAATTATATCTCCTGGTACCAAGATAGCTGCATCTTGCTCCTGCCACTGCCCATCTCTGAGAACCTGCATGAAGAGATGGTGTGTTGATATTTTATTGTACATAAAAGAGTTGTTATTTGAAAAATCTTAGGTAATAAAAAGAACCCCAAGGAATGGGCATCCTTTGATGGATAAGGGAGACTAGAAGTAAAAGCTACAAAAAATCCAACATTTATAAGATCCTTAAAAAGATCAAGGAAGCTGAGAAAAGCTCCAAGGCCTCTTCTACAGGCTCATTTCCCACTGAATCACACTTCTCAACTCTATATTATTAGGAGCTCCTTGGAAGGGTTTGTCATTAGAATTTTCTTCCTTTATTATTACTAACTTGACCAACAAGGTTAAAGAAAGAACTCTGCAAGTAATGGCATTATTTTTTTCACTAGAGCTTATGTGCACATGCCTATATGTGTATGCTTGTGCGAGTGCATATGGATGCAGAAGCAGGAATAGCAAGGTAGTGACAAAAAAGGTTTCGTTCAATGATTTTTGCTAAAATGTACGGCATTCCCCAAGTATGACAAAAAAGAAGCCAACTAATGCAAGGTAAAATTTGGTCATGTTGTAAACAAATTTAACTATTTGCCCAGAGGAAGGCATCAATCAGAGTGTCACACCTTCGTTTTAGGAGCTAAACGGGCCATAAGTGCTGCTGCAGCATTCCCTGCATTGTTTTCCTCAATAAAACTGATTGTTGAATTGATAATGAGTAGGCAAACGATCCCTACAAAGTCTTGCCAGTCAGGACCCTCCCCCTGAAGTATGAACAAATCAGATTAGCTTCTTACATTGTACAGGAGCAAGGCACAAAAAATAAAATAAAGAAAGAAGATTCATTTAGTGAAATTGCATGCTAGGATATAGGCTACTTACTCCGCCATTGGCAAGGACAATTGCCATTATTGCTGCAGCTTCCATAACCCATGACAAGGGATTCCACATAAAACTTAGAAATTTCAAAAATTTGTTCTCCTGCGTCAAAAGGGAAAAAGCGGTTTCCAAAGTTAGAGATCAACCTAAAATGATGAACTTTTTTTTACACAATGAATATTACTCTCTGAAAGAGCCACTCTGGATTTTGTAAATAAGCCACAAGCAATATGGTATCAAACAATATTATTCAGCTATATATAAAGATAAATTGTAGTCAAGAGCCAAGTTGGTTAACGCTGTTGATCTGAAATCCAGCTTGGATTGACTCTTCTATTTGCTTCAAAAAATAATCGTGATCTTTTACTAATTACAGATTTCTTAACTTACTGGCTTCTCTTCGAGCTTGTTTAGGCCAAAAAGCTTCACTCGGGCTTCAGCATCTTCAGTTGAAAGTCCTCCACGTGATGTTCTAAGCTGTTCAAAAACCTCTTCCAATGGTATGCGCTCCTATAAAATGATAGTGTTTGGAAGATGTTAATAGTGATACAGAGGGTGAATGTCAAACTGTGGTACTTGCAATGATTTCTTAAAACAGACCAAATCGATCCCATCTCGATTGAAATTCTCAGGATCTAGCAATGGTTTATCCAAATCTTCAGCCATGTTTCAAGCCCCGGAACCTGTAGTTACAGTCACACAAAGGTTATGAATTCAATTAACACGAAAAATTCGAAATCGTGTTCAGTTGAAGAGTATGAGAAACTAAATGGTTAATACAAGAAAATTAACCATCTCCAGAACTTAGTTAGGTTCTGAGATAAAAACAAGTTTCTATTTGAGCTATAATTCTGCGACTAGCACAAAAAAACTCTACCTATCAAGCCTTATCCAACAGTTTGGATTTCTGTCACAGATCCAAACTTATTCTAACCATAAACTTGGTCTTAAACCTTTCATATTTCTTGACGGAATCAATGAATGTTCATTCTCCTATTCTTGAATTGCGAGATTCTAAGACAACCCTCCAGCACAATGTTCTGATATCAACTGACATTATCACCATTATCTCTAAATGCATACACCAAGTTAACATAAACGTGGTATAAGTGGTTCTTAAATGGCTGAATCCCAAGGAGAGAAAGAATAAGATCCATCGGTAACATAAGTAAATGCAAATTCAAAGTCATTTTTCAAAGTCAATCATGAAGATCAATCTGAGTAAACTGAACTCGAACTGATGAAGAGCTTAACAGCATTTATAGCGAACAAACTAGAATGATCTTGCATTACAATGGGATAACAAACCAAAGAGCTAATGTCATTATCAATTGCATCACCGCCAATAAGCTCAAAGGAATAGATCAAGTTCAGCGTAAGAAACAAGAACAAAACTATAACAAAAGAAAGAAAAGATGGAAATTTTTCATTACTTGCTGGTGCAAACAGTTGAGAAAATGTGAATATCTGAGCAGTAGAGAAGCTGCAGGAGTGAAGGTGAAGAGCCTCCTCCTCTTCCTTTTCGAAAGAAGTGGATGAAGTGGGACAGGGAAGCCGAGGCAGGGATATGGAGTGAACAAGAAGTAGGAACTTTAAAAGCGGATAGCGTCATTAGTTCCAAATCTAAATGATTTGGTGGCTGACCATTGGTTAGCAGTCCAGGACGAGCGGATGATGCCATTCTTGCATTTCCAAATCTGGGTCGAGCCACTACGCTTTCTTTAATTACTTTATGATTCAGAGACAAAAGGGGTTAAGAAGATGGGAGGAGACCGTTAGCTTAACTACCTTTCAGAACGCACCCTTCAAACCATACCTACCGTTCCCTCCTCAGACCCAACAATGCCTCTCTGTCCTCTTTGGTCAATGGCACTACTTCCGCCACCACTACGACAGTCGTGCAAACAGCATATATATGTACAGAACGCTTGGTCAAAGACAAGAATAGACAGTTGGACAGCTCCAAATCCAGCAAACTATGCTAATTCGATCGGCTGATTTTGGGGGTCCCAATTATGCGTAACACTCCCTATTTGCAAATTCTTCAAACATATAATCTTGTTCCCATATGGCACTAACGAGGTAATAATTGTGTGTTACGTTTCAATCTCATGCTCTGCATCTTCCCTTCGATTTTATCTATACATGACCATCTGTCGTTCATGTTGTGGTTTTCCTGCAGCAAAAATTACATGGTCCACAGCATGGCCGTGGCTCCATGTTCATTATCACTTGGTCCTCGTCACTTGTTTAAAAAGTTTAAAAAAAAAAAAAAATTAATTATTTATACTATATTACTAACACGTGAGAATTCTTATTCAAAAAGTGGACTCAATACGTATATTATTTAATTAAATATGATAGAGTGTAAATTCAAGATTCGAAATTAAGACTTCTGCTCAGATATTATGTGAAATCACTACTTATTTCAAAAATTTAAACCAATAAAAATAATATATCAATTTAATTATTTATATTATATTATTTAATTCAAGTAATTGTGTTATTCCTATCATAAATAAGGATAATATCATGGTTTAATCATCTAATTCAACTCTCAAATTTGGAACTCACCTAAGAAAATGTTGGTGCAAATAGATATGATGAGGCAGTAGATAATGAATTATAATCATGGCTAGCAAGTATTCTTGAAGAAAGAACAAGAACATGTGCTCGAAAATGAGAATATGTTGGAAAATGAAAAGAATATATACAATAAATTTGGGAATTACTCGTAATATGTAATGATGTTGTAGCTGTCGTGTGACTAATTCATAAATTAAAAAAAAATGAAGTTTTTATCCTCCTTAAAAATGAATCCATTAAAAAAAAACAAAAAAAAAAACAGATTTTGATTGATTCCGACGTGGTGGTGAGCTTTATCTAATTTTATTTTTTATTAATATAATTTATTTTTTATAAAAAAAAATCTGCATAAAATATGCTGTTTAACTTTATGGTTAGCATTACTCTCGTGTTGATAATCGTTTGCCACCAACCCTTCTTTGACTGTTTGTTTATAAGTTGGTTTATTGTATTATGGTTATGGTCGTCTTAGGTACACATGTTGGGCTGATTGAGTGCTTCGTGTCAAAAATTCAAGCGCTCATATTTCTCCGGTTGTGCTTTTCCTTCTTCTCATTTATTGATGAGAAAAGATATTTATAATTATAAATTATGTAACTGCTGCATAATTATTTTTAAAAAAATGATTAAAATATAAGATTCACATGAAAAAAATTAATTTTTTAATAATAAATCTTACTTTTTTTAAAATAATTATATAACATTTACGAACTTCATAATTTTACGTAAAATTACACATTATTGATATTTAAGTTTCATTCACTCTCAAGGACGTCAAATCAAAATATCTCTACAAATTATTAGGCTCAGGCCCTATTTCAGCAGATGAAATTGGAATGAAAGTACGGTATCTCATCTCAAAGCTTGTTTTCAATTTTGGCGTTTTCGAAGACTTCGGTATAATTTTACTTTTGAGTTACTTAATTCCCTAAAGACAAAGCGAAATAAAGAAGGTTGATTTGTTGTATATTCCCAAGAGGTTATATAAAGAGATTAATGTACTTGATTCCATAGCTAAAAAAAAAAAATTTACAATTTAACAAATTATAAAAAAATCGAATCATTTTATGAATTTATTTTTATAAAATTTATAAATAAAATATTTTCTTTTTATTCTTTTATTTATTATATCATATTATATCATCGGTCCTCTTACATTGTACTGTCGTGTCTTCTTTTCATTTCTAGGTGAGTACCATGCTATTGTTTTTACAGTACCATGCTATTGTTTTTACAGATGGGATAAATTGAGATAAAAATTTAAAAGTAAATAAAATATTATTATAAAATATTTTTTAATATTATTTTTATTTTAAATTTAAAAAAATTAAATTATTTATTTTATTTTTTGTAAAAAATTAATAAAATTATAATAATTAGATGAGATAATATAATATAAATTGAGATAATTTATGAAAATAAAAGAAACTTAATCAAAGCAAATTTCATAATCGCATATTGGAACCTCTTTTCCCACGTGTGTCTCTTGTTAAAATAATATATAATAATAACAATAATAGTGACGATGACACGTGTTAAAGGATCGAGTACAAAAGAGCCGGAAGCACGTCAAGCCGTTTTGGGCCATTGCCAACGGGATTTATTTATAAGAAAATATAATTACAATCGTGAATTGTGTAACTGTTGTGTGATTATTTTTAAAAAAATAAATAAAACATGAGACTCACATAAAAAAAATTAATTTTTTAATAGTGAACCCCACTCTTTTTCAAAGCAATTACGCACTTCACAGTTATATGTAGAATTACTTTTTATTTATTGACTTTCATGGGCTAAAGTTGTTGGATCTCATCTCATGGGAAGTGATTTTTATTAAGGGTTTGTTTGGAAAAAAAAAATTCATCTCAAAATTATCATCTCATTTCGTTCAATCTCATTTCCAAATATCACTCAAACACAAATACTTTTAAACTAATCATTACAATTTTTTCAAATTAATCTTTACAGTTTTTTCAAACTTTCAAATAAAAAATAAAAAACAATTCAAGTTTTTCAAATCTATAAATAAAAATTATATTAAAAAATTATATTCTAATAATATTTTAATTTTATAATTTTTTTTATTCAATTTTTTTTTCTCTCATTTTCTAAAACTCTATAAAACGTAACTAAAACTATCTCACTATTATTCATAAACTATTTTATTACTATTTATAAAAGAAAATGATCTTCTCATCTCAATCCTCAATATTGTCGAATTAAATTAGGGGTGAGGCTGTAAGATTCTCTAAATTCATGTTATGGCAGCCAGTCCCCCAAGTTCAGGGCTCTAAATAAATTCAAACGTAAACGTTTAAAAATGTTAGGAATAACTGTCACGATTGGTCACAGAGAAATAAAAACATAAACAAACAAAACACAACACGTGACTTTAAATCAGTTTAATGATGTCTAAGAGATCCATTTGATCATTATTAATAAAATACATCAACACAGTTATCTCTACCCCAACATATATAGGACTCTAGATGGGAAGATGTAAATTGAAAAAATAAAAACGTCTTAATTTCCTCGAGGGGATGGATGCCTCAAGAGATTAGATGTTGGTTGGATGAGTTGAGCACGAGCATTGCTATGGACGTAGCTCCTATATAGTGTCAGGCCCATAATGGGTTCTAGGTGTAGCCCAAACAAGAGTCTTTCAGGAGAGAAGAAAGAAAGAATGAAGAAGGAGACAAAAGATTGAGAATGAAAAAAGTGTTAGGAAAAAAGTAAAGATGTGACATAGAGGAGGGGAGATGTGACGTAAAATAGACAAGGGGTAGAGGATAAAGAGAAGAGACCAGACCACTTCACGGAGACTTTTTCAGCTTCTTCAACCTCACGACATGAACTCTAGCAACGAGATCTCCCCATAAAATAGAGTTTCAATCTTTATTGTATAATGAAGATGAGAGATTATGAGAAACTGTAAAACAAACAAACACATTATAACAAATTTATCATCCCAAACGACCCGTAGACGTAGGCTCAATGCTAAACCACGTAAATATGTATATCTTCATTTCCTTTATCTTCCCTGCATTTATTTTCAGTTAGCCGTCATGGATGTACGCACCGATGCCATATAGATGCATGGACTACTGCCGGGAGTTCCAAACCACTCCGATCGAGGCCCGAACAGTCTCAACGAGCCGTGAATGACTATTTCTCTCATTTCAACTTGTTGCACTATTTTTAGGCGTTAACATCCGACGATCTACTCATTCCCGAGCCACCAATTCACATGGCTTAACGACTAAACAAGCAAAGCCGGAATCTGCCATCGCCACTACGCGAGTTTTTCTTTCAAGTTTTCAACTAACTCAGAATTGAAGTTACTTAAAAGTCTTAACTTTGCTTAGAATTTACAAACACCCAAAAGTACACCAGTATGTACCAGAACATTGAAAAAGCCGATGCCACGAATAATTAAAGGAGGTTTGCCAAAATCCTTAAAAGTGATGAATTTTATGTACGTGGTGGTCCTTGGTACGAGATTTTCAGAGGTGAAGATCAAGACTATGGAAGCTTGCGAAACACTCTTGGGCATTCACTGCATGAGGTCCAAATACGAATAGGAATACACGACTAAATCAAGGGAACATTCGACGACCCAGGATCTTCTGCAAAGTCCATGTTTCTATAAAGTAATGTTGCTAGCTGTTCAACTATTTTATCCCCTGTTACCAAGAATCTACTTGGTAACAGGGGAAAATAGAAAATGAATGAAAACGAGATACCACTTTCCGGGAAATCTCTTCGTTTGGATAGTAAAAGTGTTTTATCTTATCTTATTTTATCTCATTCTATCATTATAATTTTTTTAAATTCTCACACAAAATATAATAAATAATTCAAAATTTTTAAATCTCAAAATAATAATAATATTAAAAAATAATATTTTATTTAATTTTTAACTTTTATTTAAAATCATATCATTTGATGTAACTGTCTAAACCGCACCTAGACATCAAAAGATAGACGAAATCAAAACCCATGTGCAGCATGCAGCTGGCCATAGTCATACCTGACATGGCATGGCCAATGAGTCTGGAATATTTCCTAATAAGCATGGATAGATATATATAGCTCTTGTGCTCTTGTCCCTCACATAGGCATTGGATGTGAAGGATCCAGGCACCCCATGTGAGCATGCACACACCAGATTAATTAGAAAAAAAAAATGAAGAATTTTTCCTTACCCAGGCCCCAGGCTTCAGTTACCTGGCAGTACTTCAAATGCTATCTGCAGATTTTTAAAAACTTCTTAGATCCTTTTTACACTTCATTTGGCTTTCCACGTGAGTAATAAACAAAACAGTAATGCTAGATACAGTCATGAGTTGTGTAAGTATCGTGCAATTTTTTAAAAAAATAATAGGGTCTATTATTAAAAAATTAATTTTTTCAAATAGGTTTCATTTTTTTTTTTACTTTTTTTAAAAAAAGTGGAAGGCGCTTACGCACTCTATAACTGTAAATATCATTTTTCTAAACAAAAAAAAAAAAGCTATAATATATTTGTGAGAAAGAAGCAAAAACCATGCTGTTGCAGATGTCAATTGCTTCATATTGACTGCGACATGAATAAATCAAAGAAAGATTAGTGTTTCAGCACTTCGATATGGTGCAAGCTTCATGCATTATACAGGGTTTGAGCAACCATATCTATACAGATTGAAGTTGTCTGCATTGACCAATCGTGATATTCGGAAAGTATATAGATTCGGATACAAATCTTAAGAGTATCCAGCCCTCGTTATATGATCCAAATACAAGTATGATTCGATTCATTTTCTTTTGCAACTCATTTGGTAAATTAAAAGAGAGTTATTAACCTAACCTGACCATTAATATCTGATTAGTGTGATAAGCTGCTCTGGTATTGGTACTACCAAACCCTTTTTCCCATCCTGGCCCCAAAACTCGACATGTGCATTTAGACAAGCTGAGCATTCCCCTGCTGGTTTTTTTGCTGGTTTTAGTTTGTGATGAGCACTACTGACTTCAGTTTCATAATATCTGAGAATATCTCACTATTATTTATTATTTTATTATTATTTTTTACTATTATTTATTATTATTTACAAAATACCTGAGAATACCTCACAAGCCAAAGGGAAACAAATAGTAGTGTTATGTTTGACCCAAAGGGGAACAAACTTTACAAGATCATCCATCAACAATCGATTATTTTTTAAAATTTGGGAGGAGACGGGGGGGACCAATGAGCTGTAGATGACCATGGTTAGACACCCATAATACGCTACTGACAGCACTGAAGAGAAGATTATACACTAAGATCATATTTGGTATACATAAATTACCTTATCAACATAGGGTACCTTGTCTTAAATAACTGAATAAAAATTAAAAAAGAAGCTAAGTATTCTCTCTTTCTCCCTGTCTAGCTAATCAAGCAAGGTTGAATCCAACCAAACTGACGTCCCACCTCAGAATTGAGGTTACGTTGCCGGGACACTGTTCCCAGAGCCAAATCTCGTGCCTTGTCTGGTTTAAGCAGGCCTCCTTTTTTCATGCCTCCATTGCCACTTTTCTAATTAATCCTCTTCGATTCTGCACACCATCCCATCTCACTAACATCGGTAGGAGCATTACTATATTGTAATTCCATTATATTACTGGTTTAAACCCACGTTCACGCCCCCTCTTCTTCACAGAAAACTATGCTGCTGAGGCTGCAAATCCCTCAGTTTTCGAACCTGACCATGTTCATTCCCTTCAATTTTCAAAGCCCGGTCAACCATCCCCTGCTAAGCTTTGTGGTTGTATATATACTTTACCCCTCTACCCCACACGTCTCCTCAAGCTCTGTTGTGAGCTCTTTCTTACTTTCTTTTTCTCTCTCTCTCTCTCTCTCTCTTTGCATAAACTAAAGAGAATGATGGCATCAGCCATGGTAGAACTCCAGCAATACAACACGTGTGGAGCCAAGGTCTCTGCAAAGAGAAAGGGGAATGGCTTCAGCAGAAAGTGTGCTTCGTTGGTGAAGGAGCAACGTGCTCGTATATATATCCTGCGCCGCTGTGCCACCATGCTCCTTTGCTGGTATATTCAAGGAGATGACTAGCGCCCCTACTACTCCCTTCAGTTCATCCACAAATAAATAAATCACCTTCTATCTCTCTCTCAGTCCACATCCTCTTTTTTTTTTTTTTTAATCCCAAGTAGATTACATCTCTTCCTTCATTAGACTTTGTCATTTGTGCCAGTCCGGTTTGGTTTTATGGGGGTATGGTGTGGTTCCTATGGCTTCCTCTCACAGTACAGTGCTTTTCTTTTTGACCCAATTGGAAATTCCTTGGGTTTTGAGGCACATGAGAGATGAATCTGTAGCCACGCTCATGCTTTTTCACCATCGGATTATCAAGATTCAACTTTGATGAAGTTGACATGAAGGGTCTTTTTATGTTATATATAACGTTGTTCGGCTAAGGCTGATGTTGGAAGGTTTGATTGTAACACAGTATCCATTGTCCTTTTTCTTTCTTTGGAAGCAGCGTAAAGAAAATGTTTTAGATCCATGAAAATGGAGGGAACACTTGACATGTTGTAATAGCAAAGTTGTAATCGTGGGTAATTATATATACCAACATATTTACCATGTCGTGACATGTTCTTGGATTCTCAGTTGCTTTTCATTAAACTAGTTTTTATCATTTTTTGCGTGTGCTTGTGTGAGAGATGCATAATGTATTCACTAGTTGACGGGTAATGGCGAAATCTAGAGCTTGTACTGAATCACAGTCTCTTTAATTGCACTTTGTGTGGAGTTTATAGAGGAAAGGAATTTGAAACAAAGAGCATGAATTAAGATGGAATGGAAGTAGATAGGTTCAATTGGACTATTATTTTCTGTAAAATCATCACTTATTCTAAAAACTCTCTTCGGATAACATGTATTTCTTTTTTGGAAGAAGAAAGACTTCTGCTATGTGCATGGTCCGTTTACCCGTGCATCAAGCAATTTTGCACTCAGAAATACAGGTGATAAACACCCTTCCCAGTGCTGGAGATTTGACAGAAACGTCAATGAATTTCACATGCAGATTACAGGATTCAGTGAAACAAGGTAACTGTCCTAATACGAGGCGAGACTGTTTTATTCAATTAGCATGGTAAATAAAACACAAATTTCTCATGTCCGCATAGATCTAGTAGGATCTTAAGAGGATGGTTCCAACTACATACTTCATTGGAGAACCTGCACTGCTGTTCAGGAATGCATTGAAACTATGATTACGTTCAAGAAACATATAACAAATTCCCAACATTAAGAAAGAGGGGTGCTTCTCATCTTGTCCATGCTTGAATATTGAAGACAAAATATCTACGCTATTGCAGATCTTTGGATGGTCTAGATAACTAGAAAACAGAGTAATTGACAGATTTCAATTGAAAGAGTCATACCCAACAGATTGACAAGTTTAAACATGAGCAACCTCAGAGACCTTTTATCATTTTTAGTCCAATTGAGGTATCAAAATTTGTTCTAAAACAATTATTTACATGACAGGTTATGAGCAAAGCAGTAAAACTCTACATTTAGGTACAACCAGATAGGCAAGTGATTACCTTTATAACATAGGTCATCGATCCCTAGTTAGAGGTTCCTAAGGACTGAATCACTTAATCTCATCTTCAAAGCAACATAATGGGACAAAAGATGTTTGAAAGGTAAAGTGGCATAAAATCTGCTTTAATAGATGCAATTTTGTTACAAGTATACATATCTTTTCAAAAGATGTGTCGAAGGAATTGTACACTACTCCTTATTCTGGTCTAGGGGGGTTGCCCCTACATTCTTCAGCCAATCGACAACTTCCTGGATGGTTGGTCTCTTGAAAGGATTCTGGCTGATGCACATGCAGGCCACATCAAGGACCTGCAGCATCTCCTCCTCAAAGCCCTTCCCTATAAGGAGAGGGTCGAAGATTTGGTCTTGTTTGCCTTCACTTCTCAGTTGCTGCACCCAGACAACCAACTCCCTGGACATCTTCGGTTTGAATACCTCCATAGGCCTCTTCCCAGTGAGTAGCTCAAGCATAACAACCCCAAAACTGTACATGTCTCCCCTCAAAGTGGCTGCCCATGATTGCCCGTACTCAGGGGGAATGTACCCCAAGGTACCAACAAGCTCAGTTGTAACATGAGTCTGATACGGATTAATCAATCGGGACAATCCGAAATCTGCAACATGTGCTTCAAACTTGTCATCAAGGAGGATGTTGCTGGACTTGATGTCACGATGCACAATGTGTGGCTCGCATATCTGGTGCATGTAAGCCACCCCGCAGCTTGCTCCCTGTGCAATTTTCAGTCGAGTTGGCCAATCTAGTTGAGATGCACCATCGGCCTTCTCATGCAACCAGTAATCCAGACTTCCATTCTCCATGTAGGAATACATTAGTAGCCGAGAGCCCTCATGCATGCTATAACCTTGCAAGGCAACCAGGTTCCTGTGTTGGGCTGTGGACAGAGCCTCTACCTCTGCTTTGAATTCCCTTTCCATCAGTCCCAAATCTCCTGAGAGTTTTTTAATAGCCAACCTGCTGCCATTTGTCAATGTTGCTTTATAAACCAAACCAAAACCCCCACAGCCTATGATGTTAGCCTGACTAAAATTTTCTGTGGCTTTCAAGATTTCAGATATAGTGAGATCCTTGATTCCATTAGCATTGTTTGGGAACAATACTACCATGCTGGTATCCTTGTCAACCCCAAGAGAAACCAGCGGATTGGAGTTGCTAGAAATTGACTCAGAATCAATCTTGTCAGTGTCTGCTCTTGGAATTACCCTCCTCTTAGACAATATCCACATTGCTAGCACGGTGAAAATAAAACCAGTTCCCAAAAAGACCACAAGGACTCCAATAATAAGCCTTTTGTTTGAGCCTTTATGAGTTTCAACTCTTTGTGAACTAGGGCAAGAGCGCTGCAGGATTGTGCCACACAACCGTGGATTCCCGGCAAAACTGGAAGCGGGAAAAGTGTCAAACTGACTTCCCACCGGTATTGGTCCTTGAAGATCATTGTTTGCAACACTGAACCAAGATAAGAAATTTAGACCTTTAAGTGAAGCAGGGATTTGGCCAGATAGGTGGTTTGAGGAGAGATCCAACCTCTCCAAGTTTTTGAGGTTAGAAACTTGATCTGGAATATTGCCAGAGAAGTTGTTGTCATTGAGATGCAACACATGAAGAACCTTCAATTGCCCAATCTGAGAAGGGATATTGCCACTAAGGCTGTTGTTATTCAGGTATATAGCTGGAGGAATGCTGGAAAGCTGATTGTACTGTTGCTTGCTAGCATTGTTGGGCATAACAAAGACTGGCAATTCCAGATGAGTCTGGCCCATTTGAAAGTTTTCATAAGCCTGTTGTGACAAAAGCGCTGGCAGTTGGCAGAGCTCCACGGGAAATTCTCCTGTGAGGAGGTTAGCAGACAAGTCTATGTAGAAAAGCATAGGCAGACTACCCAACCAAGCAGGAACTGAACCTCCGAACCTATTAACAGACAAGTCCAAAACCTGAAGTTTCTTAAGCTTAGCAAGCCAGTTGGGCACTTCACCAGGGAAACCGCAACCACCCAAAGCTAAAATTTGGATATTTTGGAATCCCTCTGGATCCAATGTGTCGTCATCACCTGGCATTAGTTCACCATAGAAATTTTTGGAGACTAAAAGAGTACTGAGGTTCTTGCAGGCCATCAGATTCCTGATTGCCCCGGTGAAGTTTGTCAGCGTGTTGTTAGAAACAGAGAGGAAAACGAGAGATTGCAGCGCAACTATGTCGGGCAGTATCTGCCCTGTGAGGTTATTAGTGGCCATTCTAACAGCTTTTAGTGACTTGCAAGAGTAAAGGCTTGGAGGGAAGTTACCGGTGAACTGGTTGTTGCCGAGGTCAAGGGTATTGAGGCTGACAAGAGGGGAGAAGTCGAAGGCAGCGAGATCTCCCACCAATTGGTTCACCCGTAAATTCAATGTGATGAGATTGATGCAATCCGAAAGAGATGGGGGCAGAGAACCAGTGAGCTTGTTGATGTGAAGAAGCAGATGTTCCATGTTGGAGAGCCTGCCAATATCCCTGGGTATGGGGCCTTGCAATTGGTTAGAGTATAGTTCTAGGATTTTGAGGTTAGTGAGGCGGAGGATACCATCGCCAATAGTTCCGGAGAGATTATTAGCAGGTATCGAGATTTCTTCGAGTGCCGCAGCATCGTGAATGTCAGGTGGAAGGGGTCCCGAGAGATCGTTGTAACCGGCTCGGAAAATCTTCAGCACGGAACATAATCCAAGCCCACGGGCAATTTGACCACTGAATTGATTGGAGGAGAAATCCAAGAACCTGACCGAGTTGCGTGAAGAGTTACTAACACCGAAGGTAGAGGTGGGAATAGAGCCCGTGAAGCTGTTGTTACTCACGTTGAAACTCGTCAAAGTATCCGCTGCTACCGCCAGGTTGAAAAATGCAGACGGGATTGCCCCATAGAACCGATTGCTAGATAAATCCAAAACCTGGAAGGCACCACTGCTGAAGGACGAGGAGGATGATGCGAATTCGCCGTACAGACGGTTATAGCTCAAATCAAGGATACGGAGCTGAATCGGGGATGAGAACAATCCGGAAGGAACAGAACCGATGAGGCTATTTCGGGAAAGATTGAGGTGGGTGAGATAGCTAAGGTTCGTGATAGATGGGGAGATGGTGCCGGCGAGGGCTCTGGAGGGTAACAAAAGATGGGTGACCCGAAGATCACCTTTGTCATCGATAGCCTTGCAAGATATCCCTTCCCAGTCGCAGCAATCGGCGGAAGAACTCCAGTTGAGAGGAGAGGAAGCGGGAGAAACGTTGTGGGAGAAGGAGAGGAGAGAGTCGCGATCGAGGGGGTTGCAGGCAGCTGCGGCAGCAGAAACAGAGGAAGACAGAAGAATCAGAACCGTAAACAGTCTGACAAACATCGCGGATAAGCAGGAGCCAGGGGAATCTCTACTGTTGTACTCTCCCTTCCCTTGTCACCGGGACGACAAGACAATAGGAGGAATAAGAAGAAGACAGGACAAGAGTGGTGGCACCTGTACCATGTAAATGGACATATCAGCGTTTACCTTTTGGGGACTAAAGCTCGAACAACATTGGGGGATAGCAGTACTACTGAAAACCCATTGACCATTGATGGGAGGAAGGCAATGAGGGAGCGACGTTGACAAGTATGGTTTTTTTTTTTCCTTTGGTTGGAGATATAATAAAAAAAGGCAGCTCTGGTGGGCGTTTTCTCTTTCCCCATAAAAATTTCTCATCTTTTTTTTCAGCGTTTACTTTTTGGGGCTGCTGGTACTCAAGTGCTGGTTAGACTTTTCCTAATGATCATCATCATCATCGTTGATTAGTATATACAAAAGGAGCATAACGTGTTGAGCAGATATGCACCAGAGAAAAAGACACCCAAACCTGAGCTACTTGTCATTTTTTTGCTTTGGGGGGATCATGCTAAGCAGTTTGCAGAGTCTACAAACGAGAAAATGACTTTTTTTATTTGGTAGATCGAGAAAATGAGATGCACAAATTTTTTTTTTTTTTTTTGAGGGAATAAATAAAGTTTTGTTCTTTATATATATACGACAGTAGTGCAGAAGAACACAAAAGAGGGAATAGTGGGTACCGGAGAATGAATCGGAAGGTGGTCGGGCAGACAGAGCAGGCGATGAGATGGAGAACAACCAAAACAATCCAACAATCTCGTCTAATATAATCATTATAATTTTTTTAAATTCTTATATAAAATATAATAAATAATTTAATTTTTTTAAATTTTAAAATAAAAATTATATTATAATAATATTTTATTTAATTTTTAAAACAATATTTTAATCTCATTTCATCCGAACAACATAACTAAATCAGGCCTAAACTACCTTAGAAGCTGGTTATTTACCATATCTTTCTAAATCATAATTATTCAAGCAACATATATTTACAATATTCATTTTACCGTGTAAATTAGCAGCAAAAGAGAAATGTTTGCATGTTTAGGAGGGAAGAAATAAAAATACATCTAATGATTAAGACTAAAGTCTAATATTAATTGTTTGTGTTAAACATAATTTCTGTAAAAAGTGTTAAGAACGATGAAAGAAAAAAGTTCGACAATGAATCTATGTTTACAGAACTGTAGAAAATTTTACACGTGGTATCTACCATCTAATATTCTATGTATTATAGCACACAATTGCACCCAAATGAGCTCCTTATGTTTCTGTGCATAAATATACTTTCGTCACGCCACTAATTAAAAGTCTAATGTCGTAAGGTTCATTGTCATCATCAAGTAAGTTGAACAAACCCATCTGCAAGTTGGACGGTTTATAAATTAAGGGAATCAAGTTCTCATGTAATTATCTCTTCAAATCATTTTTTTACCCAATTCATAAAGAGTTAGAAATACAAAAACTCTATGTGCAGTCACTTTTGTATACTCAACTTCACTGATTTGATTGATTGTGTATTTTTTTAATATAAAATAACTGTTTTGATCAATCAAATCAGTAAAATATATTAAGAATATATAAAAATGATTGTATATAGCATAATTCTTAAAAATAACACTTGGATCTTATAATATTTAATAGTCTCTATGGAAAGTGTGAAAGAAAAAAAAAGTAAATGCCAACGTGTAATTATTCGGGCAAAGAATTTTAAAAGACCTCGAGATGGCTGAGAAAACGTTGAGGGGGGATTCCAGGCAAAGACAGTTTTGAGGAAGAAATGATATGTCGTGGTTAGAAGTCAAAACGTTGATTGTACCAATGGGAAAATAAAACATCACGTCGTCACAAAATAAGAGTCATAGTTGTTTAGTCGGTTTTTTTGACATTCTCAACATATTAACAAAAAATATTAGTGTTTTGATTTATATATATATATATATATATATATATATTAATGTTAGGTACAAGTTCGAAATATAAAAAAAAAGTGAATCACATCATAAGAAAGTGAATTTCTCACATTTATATATATATATATATATATCCAAAGAGAGACAGCAGGCAATGAAGAAGGAACACCCAGAAGTCACAGACTTGTTTGTAAGATATGGCAAAAAGGATCACAAAGGTGTTTGTTTGGTACTCGAAACTGATAAGGACAAGCAAGCAGCAATGACACTTGGAATGTACACACGGCTTCCATACTCGGGAGATTATGACATTGGTATCGTCATTTGCAACTCTTTATAATCTGCTTTATGTCTTTACCAATAAGGAAGAAGGAAACTGAATCCTCAAACCCATTTCCACCATGGGATGCAAATCCACCTTACAAATCTGATTTCCTCATTTTACATCGTTGGCGGTTGGGTTCCTAAAGAAATATGTGGATCTTTATCATCATGCCTAAACGCACTCTCTCTCTCCCTTATCTCTCAAACTCCAGAATCAATAAATAAGAGAGCGAGAGAGAGAGAGAGCAAAAAAAAAACTAATGATATGCAACTTTGTGCAACTTTTAGTGATAGTGTTAAAAGCTGGCCCATGTGTCTGAAAAAGGTGGAGAATATGTGCAACCTGTCCTTTCATTCGAAAATATCCACCGTCATAAACTGAGACTTGTGCACTAAAATAAACAAACACAACAGTGTTTGATGGCTTCAGCAGTGAAAAAAAAATTATCTTATAACCAGAGAACAGCCCAAAATGAAAGTTTCTAAAGAAGGATGATCAGCAAATGAAACGCGTTGCATACTATCTGATTGGATGTTTGATGCGTCTGTGATGCCAATCTTCTCAGATGTTTAGTGCTGCACCAAGAAAGAACGTTGCAGAAATGTGTTGCAAGAAGCCAACATTCAACCTGAAGCCTGGGCTGCTATTTGCTGGAGCATCTTAAAGTTTCACTCAGTGTAGCACCTTGTATACTGATAATGTTAAACATTTAAGCTGGACCAAACAGAGTAGTAGTAAACTAACCATGCCTAAAACCCTGGTCTTAAATACCTTACCATCTCTAACGCTATCATCTACTATCTTTAATTGAGCTTGGGACCTTAGAAGGTATCGGTTCTCTATATTTTATTTTATAAGTAACAAATGATTTAACTGATAGAACATAGTAAGGCATAGCCCATATACACCGGATGTGTACAAAAGACACCTTATCTGTGATTGACAAATGATACAAGAAAATCGTGGACATGAAATTATCCAAATTGACCATTTAAGTGTTAAAGAAGAAGATTCTAAGCTGATCCGTTGTCGAATATCCAATATTTTAGTATATGTGACTGCTCATACAATAATTCCTTCTACATAAGAGTCAATGAATGCGTGCAAATCAAGCCATTATAGGTAAGTGATTCTTCTTAGGCACAAGATAAAACAGTAGCGAGATCCAAGGAATTTCATCCTTCAAAATCAAAGGCTATCCTCTATGCTGCAGCATCTGAAACCTCATGCAAAAGGTAATGACTAATGACATAGATGCCCAGAAATGGTAAAATCCATTTGTTGCATTATCAAGAATTGGCCAAAAATTGACCCCACCCGTGGGTAAGGGTGAACTTGTGTGCATGAGCAAGAAATGGTAAAATCCATTTGTTGCATTATCAAGAATTGACCAAAAATTGACCCAACCGTGGGTACAAGTGAAAAGGGTGAACTTGTGTGCATGAGCCCCATGTCCCAGGTTCGATTCACCCTGGAATCAAACTGCGATTTAAGTAGGAGGTCATGGCAATGACTTTTTGTGTTAGTTTCCCCGGGAGTTTAGGTTCCAAGGGTGAGTCCTAAGGAGTCAAGGACTCTGCCATGGGGTGGTTCTCCATCATTAAAAAAATGGCCAAAAATTACTATTTTCCAGTGCGTATTAAAATGACCATGATCACATTTGCAGGATCTCATATCTGTAACTACACCGATGAAGAGGAAAATATAATAGAATCTAGTTTACCCATGAAATTTCTTGACGCCTAAATTCAAGCATAGGCATTATTTTTCTCACAGTTCAGACTGCACACACCCAAAACCATGTTGCCAAATTTCCATCATCAGTACATTTGCGTGCTGTTTGATAAAATAAAACCCATTCAAGATGCCACTTCAGTCCATAAAAACAAACAAACAGATACATTGATAACATGATTTATAGTCAGAGAACCAGTCAGAGGGTTCTAATAGAAATTTAGGTGAAATTAATTTGAAAAAAGTCAATGCAGACATGGACTGATATTGCTGCACAATCCTTGAAGAGGGTCAGACCAATATGATCTTGAAAAGACGGAAAATATCCAATTAGCATGTTGTTCAAAAAAAAATTTAGCTTTGGAGCAGACAACGAAGCTCCACAGACAGGCGATAAGACACCCATTTATAAAATTTAACATTTTATACTCCAATTGGCCAGGAAATTCTTGCTTCTCCTAAGGATCAACAGCCCCATCTGTGTGTGTGTGTGACAAAAATAGTCGTCAAAAATCAAGAGAACGCATAAAACCAAAGCCATGGTGAAAATGTGAAAACCGCCTAGCAAGATGAAAACGTGAACAGACCCAATTGAAATAATGTGTGGGGATGTGTGAGAGAGAGAACACCTTTGCCTTTTTCTCTGTTCTCACTTCTCGACCATAATGGTAGACAAAAGAGGGATTCATGCTTTAAATATCACAAAAGAAAATCTAATCTACATATTAGTTGAAAGAAAAGCTAAAAGCTAACAACAATCTTAACCGAAAATGGAAAAAATTCAGCAACCCTCCAAATACCCAACATCCACTATAACCAATTCTTACACTAACAATAATCTGAGTATAATAGAAAGGCTTTAAAAAAAAGGATAAAAACTTGGGCTCCTCCGTTAGAGATGAAGATTTTTCTTTTCAATCAAACGTAATCAAAGACAAATGATCATGATCAAGATTGAGATTGCTTGACTGAAACTAGAAACATATCCAGTTCTCCCCCCAGTTTCTGCCCCTAAAAATCAAACTTACCCATCTTATCAAAATTACACGAAATCATCATCATTCTTGAAGGGGAAAAGAAAAGAAAAACATATGAAAGAAGAAAGAAAAAGACTAGGAAGAAAGCGGGCGTGGAGGAGGTAAAAGTTGATGGAGATTCCGATGAACCTGGCTCTGGGTGTGATTGTTGTTCAAAATGAAAGGATGCTTCAACAACTGCGAGGCGCTCCAGCGGCGACCCGGCTCCCTCTGCAAACAACAGGCAATGAAGTGCCGAAACTCTCTGGAAGCGGTGGGCGGGGCCTCTGGCGGTTGGGACATACAAATGGCGACCATCAAGCTGGCCCAATCGCCCTGCCTCTCCACCGCGAAGGGGAATCTACCCACATAGAATTCCAGGATGCTCACCCCCAAGCTCCATATATCACCGGCGTAGCCATCGTATCTACCGTGGTTTAGATCCGTGTTAATCCTCTCGGGGCTCATGTACGCAATGGTGCCCACCGAGGAGTTGCAGGGGTCCATGGTCTGCTCAAGAATCCTGCCGACTCCGAAATCAGCGATCTTGACCTGGTTTCGGGCGTTGATGAGGAGATTGGAGGGCTTGATGTCGCGATGGACGATGTGGCGGCGGTGTAAGTAGGCGAGCCCGGAGAGGATCTGGCGGGCATGATCCGCGAGGTCGGGCTCGCGAGGGATGTGTTTCCCCTCGAGGGAGCCGCCGTCCATGAATTCGAGGAGGACCTGGATCTCGCCGTTGTGGTCGAACATGTCATGGCACTTGACGACGTTGGGGTTGTCGACGTCACGGAGGATCTCGATCTCGCGGCAGATCTGGCGGCGCACTGAGTCATCGTGGGTGCCGTAGATGACCTTGAGGGCATAGAGGCGACCCGTGGGGCGGTGGATCACCTTGTATACGGTGCCTCCGCTGCCGCTCCCGATACGGTTGGCTCGCTCGAGCTCGGAGAAGTTGATCGCGTTGCGGCCGTTGGGATTACAGGACGAAGAAGCGGAGGAAGAGGAAGAGTTTGGGGCGGAGGATGGGGGAAGAGGGAGAGGGACGGCTAGAGATGCGTCTCGCTGTGGGAGAGGTAGGGTTAGGTCCTGCCGCCTACGTGCCCGTAGCCCTCTATTGCTGCCCGCTGCCAGTGGGGGTTGAACCGGTTTCATGGTTATGCCGTAGTCGTCTGGCACGCCAATTTCCTTTTCAGCGATTTCTTTTTTGAGTTAAATTGAATAGAACAGAATCTCGATACAAATAGGAAGAGCAACTACTCGTAAAGAACAGAATCTAATGGGTTTGTCGTCGCCCTTCTTCTTCTTCTTCTTCTTATCGCACTAGAGCAGGATGACCAAGAACAACCAGCTGGGTTGTTTGATTCGTTGTAAACAATTCATGGAGGGAGAGAAGAAAAGAGAAAGAGGGAGACTTTGAGAGAGAGAGAGAGAAGGTTCTGGGAAGAGAGGGAAGAAGAAAAAGAAGAGACTCTCAGAAAAAGAAAATGGAGAATATGTGTTTGGATGTGTAATCTTCTAAATATTTATTTCTTTATTTCTTTTTTAAATATTTATTTTGTAATAATATTCTAATCAAAGAAAGCGAGGATTGAGGTGAGAGATGTTGCCATCAAAAGAGGGAATCGAGATTTTGAAAGGGGCGAAGAGGGTTCACGCGCCTTTTTCAGCGAGTATCACACAAACGCCAATCAGATTGGAGTGGGCCCCCTCTTAACAATATTAATTTAAGCCTTCCGTACGCAGTTATTAACAACAATTCGTTTTTCATTGTCAAAATTGCACTTATCCTCCATGCAGTAATGCTACGTTGGGTTGGGCTTGGGTCCAGAGCCTTGCCCCCAATGAGATTTATATTTTTATAAACAGAAAATATACATATCACTATAATGTATACAACATTCCCACCACACTCAGTGCATTTGTGAAAAAAAAAAAAAGTTTTACCTGGGATGGCGCGGAGTGCGGCTGCTCTCCAGCAGTTCTCTTTTATAAAAGGTCTGGTACATTTATTCTGCCTTTAGTTACTAAACTTAGCTGAATTCAATTGAGTTAAATCTAATTTTAAATTGAGTTTAATATTTAAATATTTAATTTTCAAATTATTAAATTTATCTCAACTCAAAATCTTCTTACAAGAGAGACTCACAATATTTTTCAACTTAAACTCATCTTAGCATCTAAACACACTTTAAACTCAGTTTAGAAGAACCTCACATAACTCTCTTCACTACTCAACTTACTACTATTTATAAAGAACTCAACTCAACTCAGCATCCAAACTCGGCCTCAGAAATTATCCCTAACATTACTATTCTGTTAAAATCTTTAAAAGATATTAGTTTAATTATGAATAATGCTAGATAAATTTTACAATATGCAGATTCCAAATACCCATTGAAAAAAGTATGGCCTACCATTAGAAAATAATTTCTTATGTGAATAAAAATTTACCTACTTTTATCGGAAAGAAGGAAAATGATAAAGACTCACCGAGGGAGCCTATCAATTTTCCTTACCAAAATGTGTTTTTTTTAGCATTTGCTATTATTTTTTAGTATTGTGTTTTTTTATTTTTTGTATTTGTTTTAAATATTCGAAAAAAATGTTGCAAAAAAAAAAAAAGAGACAAAATACATACAAAAGCTCGATATTTATTTAATACACAAAATTTAAATATTCTTAAGTGTAAATATCATTCTTTTATTTAATTTGATCATTTGACAATCATCTGAACTAAAAAAAAAAGCATCAAAGTAAGGACAACGCGTGCTAACATAAAATCTACAACTTAAGAAGTAAGTACATCAAATCAATCACAGCCTTTCAAGTCGATGCCACTCTCAAAATACACACCATGTCACAATCTTTTGCACAAAAATCTTCAACTTAGTATAATCATTTTATCTCATCTTATTATTATAATTTTTTTAAATTTTTATACAAAATATAACAAATAATTTAATTTTTTAAAATTTTAAAATAATAATAATAATATTTTAATAATATTTTATTCAACTTATTTAAAATTATTTTATTTCATCTCATCTTACTGTCTAAATCGACCAAGTGAGTTTTGGACTCAATATTTGAGAAAGAGATGGGTTCAAAAAAATTATGTTTTTTTTTTTTTTTGTTCTATGACTGTGGGCTGGCCACTCCATCAAACCAGTCCAACCTGGGCCCAAAATACTTCTTTTTGAGAAGTAGGCCCAGAAATTCATATTTGGGGTGGATGAATTTGCAAGCCCACCATCAAGCCTTGACGTGGAGGATTCTTGCCCTACTCTATAACGTCTAACGGTATTTAACTGAATTTTTAACCAAAATTTTTCGCCAATCCTTTGTACCACTTCTACGAGACCTTCCTCTCTTTCTCTCGCGCTTCACAAGAAACACAAGGAAAATTCCTTCTCCTTCAAGAGACACCAAGAAAACACAATAATGGCTAGACCCATTTGCTTTGGGCTACAGTACTTTGCGCTCTTGATGTTCTTTGGTGCAGTTGTTTCTTTTGCTAGACCACCTCTACAACCGCCTCGCCAAGGTTACTCTTGTTCTCCCTCAATATAATTTTATCTACTCTCTTTTTTTCTTTTTTTTTGGTTTGGTTTCTGAGAAATATGGGTAAAGGTGGAGAAAATGCATGTGACAGACCCAGAATTGAGTTTTCATATCTTATTCTTCAGTTTTCTCGGCAACCATACAGACGGCTGTCCTGTTTATTCTTCAGTTTTCATATCTCATCCTTTGAGAAAGTCTATCATTTTCTTAAGTCGTTCGTTCCGTTGGGTTGCCGAGAAAGTGCATGAAAGGGAAAGAAATTGAAATTCTCTAATCAACTGAACCTAATGCCACTATTTGGTTAACCATAGAAATTTTCGTCTTGCCTTGTTCAAGTTCTCTGTGCAAGCGTAACCTAATAGTACTTTGTCTTAAAAACCAGGGTATTTTCTCCATCATTCATTCTTTGTGTTTAGTGGCTGAGAAAGTGCAAGAAAAGGGTGGGAACTAATATTAATCGAACTAGGCCTAACCACGATTTCTGTCTCCAATTTTCGTGCAGACCCAAGTTACCTCAAGTTTGTGTTCAATGCTACCGAACTCCCATCCGAAGACTACTATGATTACATCATCGTTGGGGGAGGGACTGCCGGATGCCCATTGGCTGCAACACTATCGCAGTCGTATAAAGTACTAGTGCTCGAGCGAGGCGGTGTTGCCCATGGAAAGCCCAATTTGATGAACCAAGAAGGTTTCTTGAACACACTCATGGAAGACAATGCGTTCGACTCCCCTGCCCAAGCCTTCACATCTGAAGAAGGAGTCCTCAATGCCCGAGGACGCGTTCTTGGTGGCAGCAGTGCGATAAATGCAGGGTTCTATAGCAGAGCAGATCAAGAGTTTTATCAGAAATCGGGTGTCCACTGGGATCTTAAAGTGGTGAACGAGTCCTATGAGTGGGTTGAGAGGGAAATAGTGTTTAGGCCAGAGCTCAGGAGTTGGCAATCGGCAATTCGAGATGGGTTATTGGAAGCTGGTGTTGATCCCTATAACGGGTTTAGTTTAGATCACTTGGTGGGAACCAAGATTGGCGGTTCGACTTTTGATAGAACCGGGAGGAGACACACTGCCGCTGATCTCCTGAGGTACGCAAGACCATCCAATATTCAGGTGGCCGTGTACGCAACTGTGGAAAGAATACTACTGGCTTCATCTTCAGCGCACACGCGTTCAAGGCTATCAGCAATCGGAGTTGTTTATCGTGATCACGTCGGGAGGTATCACCATGCGATGTTGAGCAGACATGGCGAGGTGATCCTTTCTGCCGGTGCCATTGGAAGCCCACAGCTCCTGCTGTTGAGTGGCATTGGTCCACGGCCTTATCTATCGTCTTGGGGAATCCCTGTGGCTCGTCATCTTCCCTATGTTGGGCAGTACCTTTACGATAATCCCAGAAATGGTATCTCCATTGTGGCCCCAACTCCGCTGGAGCACTCACTGATACAGGTCGTCGGCATCACTGAATCGGGGGCTTACATCGAAGCAGCTTCCAATGTCATCCCTTTTGCATCCCCCGCTCGCTCCATATTCATTCGGACACCATCCGCCCCTCTGTATCTCACTGTGGCTACTCTCATGGAAAAGATTGTTGGGCCACTTTCGAGTGGAACATTGAGACTAGCCTCAATAGATGTGAGGTTAAACCCAATTGTTCGATTCAATTACTTGAAAAACCCGGTTGATCTTGAACGCTGCGTGAATGGCACACGCACGATTGGTGCTGTGCTCAGGAGCAGGTCCTTGGAGAATTTAAAGTTTAGGAACTTGTTCGGTGGTCATGATTTTAGGTTCGTGGGACCTGCATTGCCTGTTGATCAATCCAACAGACGTATGATGGAAGATTTCTGTCGCCGGACAGTTAGTACCATATGGCACTACCACGGGGGCTGCGTTGTGGGGAAGGTGGTTGATGCTGACTTCCGGGTCATTGGCATTGATGCACTCCGAGTTGTTGATGGGTCGACGTTTGGAGTTTCGCCAGGGACAAATCCTCAGGCCACTGTACTCATGCTTGGAAGGTAAGTGAAATGTTGCAAACTTGGTGTTATTGATAGGGAAAATGCTTTGTGAAAAGGTTGACGTAAAATTAGTTGGTTTCTTTTTGCAGATATGTCGGGCTGAAGTTGATCGAAGAGCGAACGAGATGATGAAAGGACAATTGGTTGGGTTTTAGTTTTAGTTTTCATTTGTTCATTCACAACAAAACTGACTGTATGGAACGAGAATTCTGTCGCAGAGAATTCTGTGGCATGGCATGCAAGAAGAGCTCAGGTGGGGGAGTCAAGATTCAAAGTAGAATGTATACTGTTTGTGCTAATTCAGATTGCTTTCGGCTGTCGATCGAGTTGAGAACAAACTGGGAGAATGGATTCCACAATTGGGATTCCATGCATGTAGCTAGAATGTTCGTAGAGATGCCATTGAAACAAAAATATTTTCATTTTCCTTCTGTTCATAGTTGATCACTCTAACTTCCACAAGAATCAATTTGATCCGCCTAAAAGTATTAGACATTGGTTTAATCAAAGCCATCTTCAAAATTTAGCTAAAAGTACCTCAAATGTCAAGCTAACAAGGTATGACTACACCAATGCAACAAATTTAAGTGATAAAAAGCCATAAATTTACATTTGGTTAAAGAGGTCCGGAAATTCAGCCTTTGTTGACCGGAAAATGATAAGCTTACAATTAACCTGCTACTATACTAGTTTACTATTCTATTAAAATAATGAAGAGTAGTTAAGTAAAATTAAAATTATCTTTTAATGAAATGTCATAATTACCCTTATTGACTTGAGTAAACAATCAGGTACTTAATTTATGCAGAATGAATTGTGCACGAATATATAAACAATAAAAAGATATGCCACTAATGATATAATAATAAGGGTTGGAAATCGAATATTCTCTCCTTCAAACATGGATCGAATATCAAGATTCATACTAATGATTCCCCCCGAAATAACATAATATAATCAATTTAAAAATTGAAAATGCATCTCATAATGTCCTCCAAAATCGAAGGAATAAAGAAAGAATCTTTCTTGTATAGCAAGCATGAGCATGTTCTTGGATCCATCACCATCGGTTTTATTTTTGTTTTGCTAGGTTTGGATATAAAAATTGTTTAACTCATCTCAATTTATCTCATCTAATCATTACAATTTTTTTAAATTCTCACGTAAAATATAATAAACAATTTAATTTTTTTAAAATTTCAAAACAATAATAATATTAAAAAATAATATTATTACAATATTTCATTCAACTTTTAACTTTTATATCAACTTATCTCATATCAACTCACTATCCAAACCTTTAATGGTGCAACTGGCTTTGTGCCTTAGTAAGGGTACTAGGTACAGATGCAGACGCATCACTCATAGATATAATAAACTGTTACAAATACAATACTCAATAGGGTGGGAGCCTCTGACAATTATCTCAAACCAACAATTACAACACAAGAATAATAAAATAAAAAGGAATCTGGATCCACCCATTTCCCACAAAGGGGAGTCGCTTCAAGCAGTTTTGACACTGTCTGGTAAACAGACTGTAAAACTACGACTGGAAGTCGCAATAGATTGTTGTGTGTTGCAATTTGCTGGACTAGGTTGGCTGAAAGTAGGGGTGTCAAATCGTGTTAACGGTCGTATTTATGTCGTGTCAAGACATGTACATTATACTTAATGGGTCAACCCAAACACGACCCGTTAAAGATTTCGTGTCAAAATCTCAAACCCTAACACGACTCATTAAGATAATGGGTTGACATGAAAAGATCCGTTTTGACCCATTACTGAACACGAAATAGATTGACACAATACGACACGACCGGACCCGTTTCAACCCATTTATGTTAATGGGTTGAACAGATTCGTTTCAATCCGTTTGACCTGATTGATTTTATATAAATATTAAAATATAAAAAATATCTATTAAAAAAACTAACTACAAGTTTAAAATTACAATCAAGACTATAAAAATACCGACATTAAAATCCCAACAGTACCAAATATGATAAATATACAATTACACAAATATGATAAACATACATTGTAATAATATTAAAATTACAATCTCAAATATGATAAACACACATTGTAAAATATTAATGTTACAATCTCAAATATGATATAAATGTAAATTCAACTTTTTTAACTATTCATAACGGGTTGACCCGTTAAGCAATCGTGTCTTAATTGGTCAACCCATCTTAACCCGAACTTGTTAAGGCCAAACTCAAATCCACTTTTATCGTGTCGTGTTCGTGTTGGGTTAATGTGTCGTGTCACATATTGTCACCCCTAGCTGAAGGAGACTTTCACTACCACTTTATCTTGATCATTGGTTAAGAAAAATATAAACATTGGAAAATAACAATCGAAAGAAGGGTCAAATCGCCGGCAAACGACCGTCACTAGTTGTTGAGGCGCGTGTAGGCCACATGCAATTCTTGGAGAAAAGATAATGGTTGGATCTAAGAGATCCAAGACCGTTGACTCTATTGGTGCCATGCATGGCAGCAATAAACTCTCTATGGCGCGACGACACGTGAGTTTCACACACGGTGTGAGTCGCACATTAGACATATGCGCCACTCTTTTGGTCGATTTTCTTTTTGTCGTCTGAAGGAGTGACAGTAGCAGGAGGCCGAAAAGCAACAGATCAGCGCATCTCGATGCTATGGATGGAAAACAAAAAAAAAAAACCAAAAAAAGAAAAAACTGATAGACAGATCCGATGTGAGCCGGATAGGGGAAGGTAGGGGTGGGCAGCGGGGCCCCGCTGCCCCGCCCCGCCCTCCCCTCGTGCGGCGGGGCGGATCACCCCGTCCGGCAGATGCGGGGGGAGGGGCCACCTGCCCGCATCTGGGCCAACCTCCGGGGGCGGGGGCGAGATGGGGGTGACCCCTGCCCCATATATACCCCACACTGCCCCGCCCCGCATATATTTATATATAAATATAATTTATATATAAATATATATATATATTAAAAAAAAACCCAGTTTCATGCCTGGGTTTAAAAATATCAAAACCAACCCTCCCCCAGCCCCCCTCTCCCGATTCTCGAACCTTATTCGTTCTCACTTCTCCCTCGCTCTCAGTCTCTCTCTCTGAGTTCTCGCACCCAGTCCCTCTCTCTGTATCGCCGTCCCCATCATCGTCGCCGTCGCCGTTGCACGACTCGCACCCGATCCCTCTTTCTTCATCTCCATCACCAAAGGTAAGAAACACTAAATTCAAAATTTAATATTTTTGTGATTTATATATTTAATGGAGATTAGATGAATGATGGGGTTTATCGGAGATGGAGGATGGAATTTTGCAAATTGTGTGATGTGGAGTTTAGATTGTGCATGTGGTTTGAACTTTGAATGACTCCCGTCAGTTTTTTTTTTGGTAATGTGTGTGAATCACTGAATCATGATATTATTTGTGTCTAATTAATTCGGATTGGAACCCTAAATTAATTTAGGGCTCCGAACCCCTAAATTAATTTAGGGGTTTCAAATTAGGGTTTCGAAATACCCTAAATTTATAATCTCTTGTAAATATTTACAATATTTCATGCAGTACCTTAATTTAAAATATTTATAAATTAAGGTATTGCATGAACAAAAAGCCAATAAACATAAATTAATGAAAGTCCAACTTATTAGTTATAAATATGGTAACAAAATCATCATCCATTAATTAATCTTTACAAGAGATTAAGTTATATATATATATATGAATGTCAAGTGATATTTTTTTTATGTTCATTATATAGTTGTTATGCTTATAATCTTTCAAGTCTAAGAAACTATATTGTTAATATATTTTACTACATATATAACAAATATTTAGACATTGTCACAGTGGAGGGCGTGCTTTAAATTTATTTCGGAGTTCATTAGCTTTTACTATTGTGGAGGCTTTGATTTGCACGCAGAATTAGATCAAGGGAACTTCAATTCATGTTCCGGATGTTCTTGAGTATGAGGAGGCCGACGTCGATGAGGAGGGTGATGATCAGCCTGGATCTGATATTTATTTTAATTTCATTTTCTAATTTCTTATTTTAATTTATTTATTTTCATTTAATTGGTATTCATTAATTTGATTTCAAATTTAATACTTATAGTGATACATGAGACGGCGTCTACGGCTACCTCCGATGCAGTATGATTTTGTATTGGACCCACCATTGCCATGGTTTGCACAATTTCTCCCTTAATTATTTTTTACATTTAAAATTTTGTTTCATCTTTATAACTTTTTAATTCTAATTTGTTTTATTTTTAATTTATTAATATTTCAGGTTTTATAACTTATTAACTTTTATGATCTTGATTTTCAGTCTCACAACAGTCGACACAACTCACCACTCAGTGAACTCACCGCCACGGCTCCACTACAAAATCAAATTGATCAAATTGAAAAATTATGATTTTGTTAATTTACAATTAATTGTAATGTTGCTATAATAGTTAATTGTACAATTTGTAATATTTATTTTTTTTAGAGGAGTTTGTAATAGTGTAATAGTTTATTAGTTCTCTTAATTTGTATAATTGTAAACTACTTATTTTAGCTTAGTGCCTTAGTGATGATTATTACTTAATTAGTTAATAGTTGAAACTTAGTATCTACTTAATAGTTCAATCTATATATTTATATATATATATATTCGGTTTTTAAATCTATATATTTTTTAAGTTAAATTCTTGGTTCAAAGTGGCCCAAAAATAACTTATGGGCCCTGGGCCCAAAGTGACCCAAAAATCGATTCTGGGATGCGGGGGTGTGGACGGATGGAGGTCTATCCCAGAACCCCGGCCAGCGGACGAGGTACCCCGCCCCTTCCCCTCCCTAATAGGGCTATTCTGTTATAGGGGAGAGAGAAACTATCGAAGAGAGATAGAGAGTTTCGTTGTTACTAGATGGTTTTTTTTTATTGAGATAAATGTTTGGACAGAAGAGATTTCTTTAAAGTACTTATTTTTTTCTCTTTTTCCCACGTCTAAAATATATTCAATTCAAACTATCTTATTATTACTTATAAACTATTTCATTAGTATTTATAAAGTTCTCACCTCATATAACATTCTAAACAAATTCTTAGACTGAGATATTTTTATGAATAATCTTGTAAAACTGTTTTTATCGCAAAATGATGAATTTATTTTACATAATTATTTATTTATTTTTTAATAGGTAAAGCACTTCAACTACTTTTATTTATATTTATTTATTTTTCGTTATTGGGTGTTAGGTAGATCTTGTCTTTATACGGGTTTGTTTCTTGGACGCAGCGTCTCGGGACTTTTCTCTTTCTTGCTCTTTATTTTGTTGGAAAATGGGCCTATGGCCGATTGGGGGGGTAGGTAGCTCTTGTCCTTGCCCGCCTTTCTGTCTAAATTCACTCCCCAACATGTATTCTGGTTCTCAAAAATCCATTATAAAACACATTTTGAAAAGATGCCATTTTTATTTTTTCATCGTTCACGACCCCCCCCATGTACCAATTTCCATAACGAGAGCTTATTTTTGTGGCCAATGGGTCAACTTACACGTTGTAGTTGAGTTGATGTGGGCTCTCTCTAACTTTATTGAGCAATTATTTTTCATTCAACAGTAAAGTTGGATCCTCCGCATGATATATGTTTTGTTAGGAATAATTCTATTTATCATCGTATTATACATTATATTTATATTAAATATAATTTTAAAATATTAATGCCATTCTTGCTTTGACAAAATATATACTCATTTGTAAATTCCAATACTTCAACCGTTTATCTAAAAAGTGGGGTTACTATGCCGCCCCACTCTTACTGTTGGGCCGGTAAGCCTAACGTTTTTTTTTAATTTTTTTTTACATTTAAATATTTTTAAAAAATAAAAAAATATATCAATACACTTAAAATCACTTCTTTAATTATTAAGTAAAAAAAAAAAATTAGACCAGCGATCAACTTAGGCGGTCAAATGAGGGAGGCAAAGTAACTTTTCTCTTATCTAAATAGGTCAAGAGAAATTCTATTTGCAGTCCTTAAGTGGGGACTGCATGTGCATGCACATTATTAAATGAGAGAAAAACATAATTTTAGGAGGGATAATTTTGTAATTTTAAAAAATTTTAAAATTAAAATAGTCTATGCTTGCATTGCAGTCCTCATTTAGGGACTGTACCTAGCATTACTCATAGGTCAATCCCCGTCTTTGACGGAAGGGCGTGCGACAATATGATGACGACAGGGAAACAAGTTATATTTAAAATAAAATTATAGAAAAATTAACTTCTCCATATTTCATTTATTAATAGATTAAAAATTCTAAAATTTTAAATTGAGAAAACCTTAAAGCCGGTCGGGTGTAAGTTTTCTTTTTACACCCACCAGTAAAAAACAAACATGTATATGAGTTATAAAAATTATAATGAATGTGCATCCAGATAAACCTATATCTCTTTTCTCTCTTTCCTCTTCTCTCTTTCCTCCTCCCCTGTAGCCTTTCTTCTCCCCTGAATTTATTGTTTCTCTTCTTTCCTGAATTTCTTCTTCTCATCTCCTCTTCGATTCGAACCCAACTTATTTCCATGAAGCCCTTCTTCTCCTCTCCTCTCCATTTCAAACCCATCTTCTTCCCCTTTAAGCAAACTTATTAAACCCTTTGTCTTCTCCCTCTGTCAACTTCTTATCCAGATGAAAAAGAGAAAATTTGGCTTTTAAATAAAATAAACCTATGACCGACAACGCATGTCATGAATTAAAATTTATGATAAAAGGAAATACATTTTACAGCCAAATGGTTGCACTTTTTTTTTTTTTTTTAATTCCTTAATAAGAAAGATTCACATGCCTTGGTGGTTAGAAGCAAAAAGGATTTTGACAGATTGAACCGCTTCTATGGAAGTACAATGGAAAAAGTGCAACCGATTGAAGACCATTGGTATGTAAAACAAAAGATATTTAAAATGGAAGCAAAGAAAGTATGCTTAATAATCTGATTTGTTTGCATTTTTTTTTTTTTCCTGGCCGATTGGAACTTCAGGGGAGCAGGGACGTGGGGCATTCGTCAATTCAATGCAGATGGGAGGAGGGAGAGGGAGAGAGAGAAGGAGGGGGAGATAAATAAATTGAGGAATCACATGTATGCGGGTACAACTCAAAATTTGTTAAGACGCCTACGTGGCTATTCCTAATTGGCAGGTGTGAAAACAAAATCTACACCCGACTGGTTGGGAGTGCGACTCTTTTAAATTCTAAAAAAATATCGATAAAATGAATCTTATATATATTCTATTAATAAAACTATAAATACATGTAATATTATTTAGAAAGATAAAAGATATTTGTAACTGTAAATTATATAATCGTTGTGTAATTGTTTTAAAATAAATAAATAAAATATGAGATTCATATAAAAATAATAATTTTTTAATAATAATTTTTTTTTTTTAAACGATCATATGACGTTTATATAATGCATGATTGTTGGTAAAATTATTCTTAAAAAAAGAAAAGGTTGGAAAAGTAATAATTGATTTGTAGTCGAATATTCGAGGGCGGACCCACGAAAAGACGGTGCAAGTGGTAGGAAAACGAGAGGTGCAAAATGGGATCTGGATCCCGATTCCGTGCGTGCACATGGCCAAGGCCAGCTATCCAGGTTCCACCTGAAAAATATGTCAGAAAGAAAAAGAAAAACTCGACTCTAACTCTAATAATCTATCATTATGCTATTAAAAGATCAACAAGTGTTTAATTCATTAACATTGAGATCTGATCATTATAGTAAATTTCAACGGATTAATATGTTGTCATTAAATAAATAATATTTAAATATAATTTTAAAATATATAAATCTTGCACATTTTATTGAAAAATAAAATAAAATCTACTCATATATTTAAAACATTCCAAGAGAAAAAAGAAAATATATTGAGATATATACTCGTAGTTATATATAGTCGTGAAATATACAAATGTCGTACAGTACCTTTAAATAAGAATGAGGTCTACTATTAAAAAATTAATTTTTTTTATGTGAGTCTCATATTTATTCATTTTTTTAAAGTAATTATACGATACCTATACATTTACGACTACAACTATCATTTATTGATGATACATCAAAAGGCCCACAATACTGTACCCCACCAATGACGTCTCTTATTTTCCTTCGCTTTTTTTTTTTTTTTTCTAATCTTATTTTCCTTTGCTTTGCTATTACTTTATCTTAGCCTAAATCTACATTTCCTTAATTATTACTTGAAAACAACCGTGCTAAAAATAATGATTGTGAAAGCCACACAAACGTGCTAAGAAACGATTACATTGGATAATTACAGTAATATCATTTATCCTATATCCTAAATATTGTGAAATCATCACTTATCTCAAAAGTTTTATCTGATGAGAAGAGGTAGATTTAATTATTTATATTAAAATAATGTTATATACAATCTTGGGATTTGCAACTCATGTGCACTCATTTTAAAAAAAAAAATAGTTAAATCTGTGACTCACATGATAAAATTATTTTTAATAGTACACATCGTTTTTTTTCAAAATGAGTGCGTAAAATTTGCACACTCCAGAATTTTATATTGTATTACTCTTTGTATTATATTCTTAACATTCCATCTCGCGTATGAGTTAGATTCTCCCTTAATGAGTGAGCCTAACACGTTGAATATTTAATTAAATGAGTTTGAGTGTAAAGTTAGGATTCTAACTCATGAATCCATGATCTCTGTTTTGATACCATGTAAAATCAAAATTTGTTTCAAAAAAATCAAACTGATGGATTTAATTATTTGTATTATATTTTTAACAAGTATTTATATTGATAATCTTAACAAAAATAAAAGATTGTTCATTTTTGCCCAACCACTATAATTAATTAGAATAAAAAAAAGAAGAAGTAAACAGATTTAGGTCTCGTTTGGTTTTACAGATAGTCTCAATCTGTCTCATTTTAACATTTAAATATCATTTAAACACAAATATTTTTCAATTTTAAATTTGCAACTTTTCAACTTTTTTATCTAGTCATTACTTAATCATTATAAATTTATAAAATTTACAAACAAAATAAAAAAATAATTTAATATTTTTAAATCATAAACAAAAATTATATTTTAACGACATTTGAACTTTATAATATTTTTATTCAAATTCTTCTCTCTTATTTCTCAAAATTTTATAAAACATTTTAATTCAAACAATTTTATTATTATTTATAAACTATCTCATTACTATTTTTATATTTTTCATCTTTTATATTTCTCGTCTCATCTCATCTTGTTTATTTAATGGAACAAGGACTAACGTTTTATCCACTTTGACAAAAGTTCCATTTGAATGAGTTATTTATTCAAAAATAAGAAATTTCATGGAAATTGGCTTTCTCCTTCCCGAGCAAGACAAAGACTTTTAAGATGCATAATCCATATCGTCTCCGTCTTCGAAAAATTTATATTTGTTTCTTATATAAATGGAGAAGGACACAAATGGAGTTAAACAACCATATACAAAGCCTTTTTGATTTAGTGGATCCAAATACTATGGAATATTGATATATTACTTAAGCCCTTTATTATCACAAATTATTGTTTTGCTCTATAACTAGAAATGTTTTTATAAGATATTTATACTATATACCATTCACATAATTTAATTTATATATATTTTTAAATTAAATTATAACATGTAGATGGTGTGTGATGTTGAAGCTTTATAATAAAATTATTTTATTACTGATATTATTTTATTTAGAATATTTTGTCTTTATTTTTTTAATTAAAATAAGTAATTAAATAAAATAATATCTAAAAATTAAAATTAAAAAGTTAACAATGGAGCGTGCATCGCGTTGTCGTGTTTAGTTGTTACTAATTCCCCAAATTTGGCAGTCAAAGATCGTGGCTTCTATTTAAGACCCCCGGACGCATTTCAGGCTGAAGAACCCCAGCTTCCATTGGAAACACACGACACACGGATATCAGAACCAGAAAAACAAGAAACCTGAAGCAATTCAATCACCCATGGCTTCTTCATCTTCTACCAAACTCGTCTTCTCTCCTCCCTTCACCTCCTCTCCTTGTTCGAAATCTTTTCCCAAATCATCTTCTCTTCTCTCGTTCCTCCTTCACACCACCTCCACGCCCATCTCCTTAAAACTGTCTCATTCTCTGTCTCATTCTCGTTGCAGTTCCTTTGTTGTCAGCAACGTCCTCAAGACGGTAACATCAACCGAAACCTCGGTCCTCAATTACCCACAAGATCTCGACTCTGGAAGCTCAAATCCAAGACCAACAATCTTGGTCTCCGAGAAACTCGGAGAAGCGGGTCTTGAAGTTTTACGTAGCTTTGGCAACGTAGAATGCTTGTACGATCTCTCGCCCGATGATCTTTGCTCCAAGATCTCGTCATGCGACGCACTGATTGTGAGGAGCGGTACCAAGGTGACCAGGCAGGTGTTCGAGGCGGCGAAAGGGCGGCTGAAGGTGGTGGGGCGTGCCGGTGTGGGCATTGACAACGTGGATCTGCAAGCCGCCACGGAGTTCGGTTGTCTTGTGGTTAATGCGCCGACAGCCAATACGGTGGCCGCAGCCGAGCATGGGATTGCTTTGCTCAGTGCTATGGCTAGGAATGTAGCGCAGGCCGATGCATCTGTCAAGGCTGGTACGTCTTCATGTCTGATGTGTGCGCGCGCGTGTTTTTTCTTTTGTTTTTTAAATCCTAGAAATTACGAGGAAAAAGAGAAGAAAATGAAAGTTTAGAATTTTCAACAATGTACTGCTTAAAGAAGGACAAGCTCTGTGTCGGTAATTTCTTTCTTCTTCGTACTTTCCGAGTAAGAAACGGAGCCTTAAATCAATGAATTGCTCATTTCTTCATTAATTATCTTAGATCTGTTCATAAGAGTTAGAATGAAATCTAAGTTTATACTCAAGTTGATATGGGGTTTTTTGATATGTGAAATAATTGACCTGAAAAATGGATTAACAAAAGCCTCCATGTCCGTGTCCAGATATGAGATGATTGATCTGGATTTTTCATGTGTTACTAGTCCCTGTGTTTGCAGAGTTTGGGTGACACGACATTCAAGTTGAACAGGCTGCGGGGTCGTATTTCCGCTTTTGTAGCTTTCAACCATATTTAATGTTGGGTTGCTGGTATTAGTTACTTTAGGTGATGTGTTGCTTTCCAAGTATAAATGTGAATACCTTGTTTGGTACACCACATTAATAATTTCAGTCACATGCAGCACTCAGCAGCAGGGGTGAACCCAAGTACATGCCCATATGGCCGTATCAAACTCTTTTTATAGTTTTGCTCTCCCCAAATTACATTTTTTTGGTTCTGCCCCTGAACACATCCTACGCACGGCAACAGCATATAATATAAATATAATATTAAAGCTGACAAAAAAAAAAAAAAATTAATAGATGTTGTCAGTATTAATGGTGATCTGATCTATAAGCGTTTTTCTTTGTATAGACAGAAACTTGTCCATTATTTATTGAAAATTCAGAGTACCTACCTGTTAACGTCCAGTTATTACTTGCTAGTAGTTGTTAGTCTTGCTTGATCATCTGGTAAAAAAAAAAAAAAACAATGAGAATAAGAAAGAGCAGAATAGGAAAAAGTGCTTCGTAATCTTAATCGAAGGAATTATGCAGAAAATAGTTTTTGAGAAAATAACTCAGTTATTGAATCAAATTGCAAGATAAAATCTTAGGATGCATTGCCAACTTCTTTGGATGTTGCATTGTTATTGCCGCAAGATAAATTAGTTGGAGAAGGCTAAACTTCAAGTTGATTTTTCAGGAAAATGGCAACGTAGCAAGTATGTTGGTGTCTCTGTGGTTGGAAAGACTTTAGCAGTTATGGGTTTTGGGAAAGTTGGTTCTGAAGTTGCGAGGCGTGCCAAAGGCTTGGGAATGCATGTTATTGCGCATGATCCATATGCCCCAGCCGATAGAGCCCGTGCTTTAGGTGTGGAGTTGGTATCTTTTGATCAGGCCATCTCCACAGCGGATTTCATCTCTCTCCACATGCCACTCACTCCTACCACTTCAAAGGTATTCAATGATGAAACATTTGCAAAGGTGAAGAAAGGAGTGCGAATCATCAATGTTGCTAGGGGCGGAGTTATTGATGAAGATGCATTAGTTAGGGCCCTCGATGGTGGCGTTGTTGCTCAGGTATGCTTCTTCAATTCATGTGGAAGACACCTAAATGGTCATGCTAAATTCATAGAAGCATAATGATCAGTGACTGTGACATAAGCTTAATCTAAGTAGTATCATCTTGTCTCAAGGCTTCTTGTATCCATCCACTGCTACATTTTCTCGGCTTCTAAAGTTTCCCTGATGAATTTCAAACGCTTGATTTGATGATCTTCTTGCCTCAATTTTGTTCTTGATGATAGTTGTACGGATGGATATCCCGAAAATGATCACCTTTACTAATTTAATGAGTTCTATAATTGCGTGGAACAGGCTGCACTTGATGTTTTCACAGAGGAGCCTCCACCCAAAGAAAGCAAGTTAGTGCAGCATGAGAATGTCACTGTCACACCTCACCTTGGAGCTAGCACAAAAGAAGCACAGGCATGTTTTTGTCTCTTAGCACCTTTCATGATCCATATACTCTCTGCTTTCTTAGATAATATTTTCTAACCCAATAAACCATCCGTACCATCCATTTAGGAAGGCGTGGCTATTGAAATAGCAGAGGCTGTAGTAGGAGCGTTGAAAGGGGAGCTTTCTGCAACTGCTGTCAATGCTCCCATGGTCCCCGCTGAGGTAAAAAATTGTCCATACATAGCCAGATAATCAATAGTTTTTGAGTGCCAATTGGGGGTTCGGGACCAGAAGAACTCTCTTGCTATTATGCTATATATATGTGTGCGCGTAGTAATTCTGTAAGGGAAGGTAGCTTACACATTGCTTGTGTTCTCAGGTTGTGTCAGAGTTGTCACCTTATGTTGTGCTAGCTGAGAAGCTGGGAAGGCTAGCTGTACAGTTGGTGGCTGGAGGGAGCGGCATAAAGAATATAAGGGTGGTCTATAGATCTGCCCGTGACCCAGATGACCTGGACACAAGACTCCTCCGGGCTATGATCACAAAAGGCATAATCGAGCCGATATCATCCTCATTTGTTAACCTGGTCAATGCGGATTTTACTGCCAAACAAAAAGGTCTTCGCATAAGTGAGGAAAGGATAGGCATTGACTCATCTCCAGAGTTCCCTGTCGACTCGATTCAGGTGCAAATATCCAATGTGGATTCTAAATTTGCAAGTGCTGTTTCAGATAGTGGAGATATAAGCATTGAGGGGAAAGTGAAATATGGAAAACCCCACCTGACATGTGTGGGATCCTTTGCTGTGGATGTGAGCCTGGAGGGAAACCTGATTTTATGCAGGCAGGTGGATCAACCCGGCATGATTGGCCGCGTTGGAAACATACTAGGTGAGCACAATGTGAATGTGAGCTTTATGAGCGTGGGAAGGACTCACCGCAGGAAAAAGGCAATTATGGCTATTGGTGTGGATGAAGAACCAAATAAGGAGACCCTTCAAAAAATAGGAGGGGTGCCTGCAATCGAAGAGTTCGTGTTCCTCGAACTGTAGATGAAAATCATCGAAGATCCTTTACCTAGCTAGAGATGAAATGCTCGCTCGTGTTAGAATGCCAAGTACTTCATGTATTCTTTAAGAATGCCCACATTGGCTTTACGGTGGCTGAGATGAGAATTAATAAAAGCTGGCCGCTTCACAAAATACAGCAGTGTTCTTGGGGTGAGTTTGGATGTTGAAGTAAGTTGAGTTGAGTTGAGTTGAGATGATAAAATATTGTTAGAATATTATTTTTTAATATTATTATTATTTTGAGATTTGAAAAAGTTGAATTGTTTATTATATTTTGTGTTGAAATTTAAAAAAATTATAATGATGAGTTGAGATGAGTTGAGAGTAATTAACCTTCCAAACGAAGCTTAGTCCGAGAATGTATAAAATCCTGTCACCATGCAAGACATTATATATACTAGAGGGAATGGGCGTTCGTAGTTTTATTTGTTTTCTTCGTCTTCTCGAGTGATTTTTGTTGCTGTTTTTTACTCCATGTACTTGCGGGTGGTGGTAGCAATGGTTTACTGGTGTGTAATTCTGGCTGATTCAGCTGTTCAATCATCAATGAGCTTCCTTGTAGTGAAAGTTTTTTTTTTCTCTCTCTCTCGCCTTTAACCATATTTTACAGTGCTGACACGGATGGAGGCCACCGAAATAGCCACCAAATAGGTAAAAGATTTTTTTTTTTTTTTTTTGGTTTTTAAACATTTTTTTAAATTCATTAAATATTTTTAAAATAAAAATAAAAATCAGAAATTAATTTTAAAATCCTTACTTAACAATTAAGTAAAAGAATAAAAATTTGATCGGTGTCCACCATCAGTTAACCTTATGTGGGAAAAGCATTTCCCTTATAATTATTGGATCATCGGACAAAATCACCTAATTATAGTAAGAGAAATTCTATTTACAGTCTTAAAGTAGAGACTGCATGTGCAAACACATGCTTAAATGAGAGAAAATATTATTTTAGAAAGGATAATTTTGTAATTTTACAAAATTTTAAAGTTAAAATAAATTAGACCTGCACATGCAATCCCCAAGTGAAAACTGTACCTAGCATTGCTCTTATAGTAAATACAAATAGGATATAAATATAGCGTATAGAATTGTTTAAAAATTAATAACAGATTAACAGGATAAAGATATAAAATAGTTTTTACAATATTTATTATTTTTATTTTTAAATATTTATTTTTGACTTGAGAGTTAAGAATACTCATTATTTTTATTTTTATTTTTAAATATTGATTAACGTGTTTCCGTGCAATTAGTGCGTCGTTTGCTGGTATACAGTCATCGAATGCCATGGGCTAATTCTTTAAAAACAAAAAAATCAACGTGGCCCCATTTGCCTTCCCTCTCCGTAGTCTTGGGATAGGTTGCTCGATCTGTTTCAATCTCTCAAGCTAAACCCTGTTATTTTCTCAAGAAGTTTTACGACAAAGCCCGGGAAATCTTCCCAGAAACTTCCTTTATCTTTTGTCCTTACTGGGTATGGTAAAGAATAAGATAGTTTGTATCTTTGTGATTGGTTTTAGATAGGAAGTACGTCAATGGCGGGAATAGCTATAGTCTTGGATTTGTTGCGGAAAAACCCAAGTTTATACACGGGCCAAAGCCTCCACTCTAATGGGTTGTTCTCGGCTACCGTCGCGGCATCTGCCGCCGCCGCCGCCGTCTCCGCCGGAACCCCTTTTGCCTCTAGGGCGTTGTTCGGGTACTCTCTCTCCCTCCTTCCATCCCTCTCTCTCCCCGCATAAAAATGTTCGTGTCTGTGTGGAGTGGATGGAGTATATAAATGGCTAACACAATTCGGATTGGTTATATTTGGATTCAGTATGGGGTATTAACTTGTCTGAGGTAAGTGGGTATGGGTCGTATGACCGTGTGGCCAATTTGTCGGCAGGTTATATATATTTTTTTAAAGATGGAAGTTCTCAGATTGGCATTGTTCGTTTTCCTTGATTATGTATAACTCGATTTCATAGGCGTTGTTCAAATTTGGTATCGTAAAAGTGGGTATAGTCAATGAGTCTTGAGGCTTTTTTTTCTGTGCATTTCGTCATTGCTGCAAAATTTGACTAAAGCTATAATCTTGGCCTTGGATCTTTTATTTGGTGGCTGTGACTTGAGTTGTCGTTGTAAATTTGGGGGTGCCTCACTTATGCATTTTGAGCTGGTTGCATTGTTTTATGAATCAGCAATACATTTGCATCGATAGTCTCTAAACGGGGTGGCTTTAAATTCTCTTTGAAGTTCTTGAATTTTAAGTATAGTAGGCTTTTGACTGTACTCGGAAGCTGCAGACAAAAAGAAATGAAAAGAATAGAAACAAGGAGCTCCATATTTAGGTTTTTCAAATTTAGTACCTAAGTATAGCTCCACTGAGCTAAGCTGTGTACGCCATCTTGGCCTGGTCAAATTGAGTTATTCACCTTTTGGAAAACAAAACAATAACCGCTTGGATGATTAGCAGTTACAGCAGAAAGTGCACCTCTCTCTCCCGTTGTCTATTCTAGTGTCTTTTGCAGATTTTTCTTATTGTTCCCATTTTCTTTTGCAACAAGGTACTTGGTTTTGTTACCATACGTTTACGACCACGTTTGAAAAGAGGTATTTTAGCTAAGCTCGGACCATATATTGACTTATGGTAGCTTCACTGCTGTATTCAGGATATCGGTTGCTCATTGTGATGCTGGTGCAGCATTGTCTGAAGATTACATTTCCAGTATACGAAGCACAACAACAAATATCTTTCAGCACGACTCATTGAAATACAGAACAAAAGAATATAAAATTGAGTTAAAACCTTTATTCTCAGCTTTTGAATTAAGGGCATTTGCTATGACTTCTGTGAGGTCGTTTTTGATGTTCTATTTGCCTCTTTTGGAGCCTCATTCAAACATTGAGGAGGATGATGATGAGTTTCTTCAGGACACTCAAGAAGAGCGTCATTTAGATTTGGTTGTTCCTTTAAAAAAATCAGTGAAGCAAATCGTCCGTGAGGTGAGTTGTACCTATATTCCTGTCTATCTGTCTCATGAACCATATGGATTCAGCTCTTGTGCATTCAAGGATTCTCATTAGTAGTTTTTAAAGCATGATTGATTCTCATGGGTGGTAAATTATAACGATGTGAAACTCTAAAAAATACCTGCTTGTTCATTTTGTATATATTTACTTAGCAAAGATTTCTTGGCTCTCTGGAATATAACATATTACCCTCTCAATGAGAAACTAATGCAAGAATCTATTTTTAATGAGTAAAACCAGAAAATTAATAATTCATCAAATCTATTTCTGTACCCAATCACCATGTCTTGAGATCCACCTCTGCGGGCATGTTCCTTTCTGCTATCATTGCCTACGTGCAGATTTTTTTTCATCTGTGTTTGACATCCTGTCCTTGTGATATTTCTTACAGCTATGTTGATTATTTGTTTTTCCACTAGATAAGATAAAGTGAAGTCCATATTTTGATGCTCACTGGAATCCTTCGATAAGTTACCATCTTTGGCTTTGTGCTCCTTAGTCCAACTGACATCATCATGTAGGATAGGGCTTAATGTTAACCAAAACAAAAATGCCTTGAACTCTATGAATGAATTTTGTGAACTTGTCCAAGCTCCCATTGTTATGCTTTCCCTTATATTATCGACTTTAAGATTCGTCTGATTTGAATTAAGTCTGGTTTGGCTAGACTTGCCTCTTTGTGGTTACCTTTCCTAATTTTTTGTGGCAAAGTATTGATCTAAATCTAACCATCCTTCCTTGATATTCAAAAGGTCTCCATGATGCATGTTATATGATAACTGGCTCCTGCCTTCTCACAACATCTTGTCCAAAAAATATCTGTTTCAATGAACACGTTTACTGGCCTTTGACAAGTCCTGATATTGCTGTCTTTGAAACCTGTTGTTTCTAACCTAGTGTTTAACTTAAACTGGAGCGAAAGAAGTCATTTTGGTTGCTTTAACAGTGATTTTAATAAAAAACTTCCATCCAATTTTGCTGTTTCTCGATCTTGGAACTCATATTTGTGTGCTGCAAAGCTTTGCATCTTTCTCCATTGTTTTGCAGCAGATGTTTCTAGAAAGATAGGAAACTCAGTTGTACCTTTTAGAGACTACTTATTTCAGTGATCTACTGCATACCATTACAGACTACTGTTGTAACCACTAGACGAGTGCTAGAACGAATTGCTGTCCATTATGTTTCACAGAGGATGGCATGGAAACTTTTGAAAGGTACTGAAATGTTTTTTTTCCTTTGGAAAAGAAAAGGTGTCAAATGTGCATTTTTCGTGATTCATCATATTATAAAGAAGAATCAGTGGACATTTTACATGCAATAGAGGAGATGAGCTTAGTTATTGCTGGAAGAGATATTGATTATTATAAAAAAAAGTCTAATCAGCTTTCTGATTAGATTTTCTAATAAACTGATGCATATGATCAATATGTACAGACGCTCCAAAATCTGCTGTGCGCAAGGCTGAAAGAGGGATGCCTAGATTGGTTTACTTCTATAGTGTTAGCAGAACAACTATCAGAGGTTAAGCCTTTTATATTTGCTTTCTTCCCATTTATTGTAATTTATTTCTGAGCTTCAACCGCATTGAAGTGTGCCCCATTTTGATATGCAGGACACTTTCTAGGGGTTGCTGCATCATGGCTTGTTCAAGTTGGTATTGAATTCTACAGATACATCTCTTCTCTGATTAAAGAAGAGAGTGATGAACTTGATAAAGCCGAAAAGATTAAATTTCTAGGGAAAAAGGTTGCTGGTGCTACTGTGAGGTGTAGTGCATCACTGGTTTTTGCTTCCATTGGGGCAGGGATTGGTGCCACCCTCGTTCGTCCTTCGGCTGGCCAGTGGATTGGTAAGCTCAAACCTGCTGGCAAGAAAGATTTCTAGGATTATATTTGAATCTCTCTAGTTGGCAACAATTTATGGTATATCCCATGTCATATATTTCCCACCAATAAACTATGCACTTTTGTGCAGGCTGTGCTGTGGGGGATTTGGCTGGGCCCATTATTGTATCAGTTTGCCTCAAGAAAGTTCTGCATATGGACCTTTAAGCACTGGGTGAAATTATTACAACATATTATTTGCATCTGCTTAAAATTGTTGGTGTACTTTATAAAATGTTGAGGTACTTGATGATAGATCTTTGAATAATGCTACTTACTAAAAGCAGGTGTTGAAGCAGAAGCCAATATGGCGGTCAGTTGAAATTTTAACTATCTATGGTCACTGTGATCTCCTTCGTTTTTTCTTTTTTTGATGAATTTTCCAAATAATACATTTCTGCTGGTGATGAGTTATGATTGTTGGATGGTTGAACAATGTCTGCTCTCTCCTTCTCTGTCACTCGCGCAGGCGCGCGGGCATGATGTAATGTAAAACCATGGTTGGCGTTCAATTACGTGGTTGTGATTTATGCAAACTTCTACTCTAAACAGAAATCCATTTTGGTTCATAGTGCGATGTACATGTGTGTGTGTATGAAGCAGAGATTTAGCTTGAAATTTCCAATTGAACAGCTTTCAGAATTTCCCAGTACTGGGCACTCAGCTCGTTGCCATGAAAGCCCAGCAAATGTTGCAAATACAGATGGGCACTTGATGAGATGATTGGAGGCTTGGAAACTTTTTCGCCAGTGTGTGTACCCGACCTCAGAAATCGTATCCAGTAGCTTCACTTCGCCTGTAGCTGCATGATCTGCCATGTAATGTTAACCCAACCAATTTTGTGTCCTTTGTATTACTGATTTTAATGCAACAAATTGGGCATTGCAATTATACTTATATACTTACAATTATGACTCGTTATAATTACAAAACATGTGAATATTTCATATTTTTATACTATTGTTTATACTGGTTAATGGGATTGGTAACCCCAAGGGATTGGCCTAAGTGGTGAAGGTCTTGGTTTTGGGATATCACTTATTTCAAGGTCTAAGATTCAACACCTCATAAGTACAAACAATCTTTAGGGGCCATATTTCATGGTGAAAAGTCAGCGATTTAACCAGTTTCGTGTATGAAAATTTCAAAGGATGCGGTGTACGTGACCGGGGTTTATTCTGTAGAGGTGGGTCTGAAGGGCCTTGTTTTAGAGAAGTTTTCCGATATTAAAAAAAAAAAAAAAGTTAATGGGATTGGTCATTACATTTTTTTTAAAAATAAAAAATAAATAAAAACCGAATGAATGAGACTAATTATTATTATTTTTTATATATTTGGAGAGGGGAGTTTCGAACCCAAGACTTTCATTTTAAAGACTGAAGATTTATGCCAATCAGACTACAGATATTTGGCGAATGAGACCAATTTTAAAAAGAATTGGGTCTAACCTAATTCCTAACTCAGGCCTTATGATTTTGGATGATAAAAGGGTATATTTGTGGTTTATAATTCCCATTTTGCTAACACACACGCACCCTTTTCCTTTATGCATATTTTTGGTTGGTTATGCCCTAGCCTAAGCTAAGCTCTCTCACCACCGTTCCCTTTACTTGGTATTGAACACATCTTCTGCCGCTACCACACGCCACCCTCACCGTCCCTTTGGCATCTCTGTTGCCAAAAAAAGCTTGAAGCTCTTAGAAGAAGCTAACCAAATTTTCCCTTCCAAAAAACCTTTATTCATACTTTCTTTTAAATAAGACTGTCAAGAGCAAACCTCCAACACCCCCTCCCCCCAATTTTCTCTCGAGAAATGATATTCGTAGTCTTAAAATATGTAAATCTTGTGTACTTCCTTTAAAAAAGTAAGTAAGTATGAGGCCTACATAAAAAATTAATTTTTTAATAGAAAATGATAGTATGACTCTCAAATGTGTTCACTCATATTTTAATTTTTTCTTAATGATCAAGAAAGTGACTATTAGTGATTTTTTTTTCTTAAAGATTAAGGATGTAGAAAAGAAAAAAGTCATTTGCATTGGTGTGCATATTTGCAGTGCACATTTCGTGTTCACCCTAGCATTGTCCTTTTTTAATAGTAAACTCTATTTGTTTTTGTGCTATATGCCCAACGCTAGAAATCTTCTTTTTGACCTACTTTAGTAGTTTCTAGTATGTACCGAAGTCCAAATTTTCATATTCTAGTTCTTATTTCTGCTTAATTGCAATTTGATTTGTTGATGCTGTAAAAATCGCTCAACAGGCCAGAGGGGGAGAAAGAGTATTTCCTAGCCCATTGGGGCAACTTGGGCCTCGTTCGATGTTGTTTGGAGCCCCTAGCAGTGTTCCGGTGCGGCTGCACGGTGGAGATGAGTTCGAATCCCACAGACGGCGCCATTGTTGATGCGGTAAAAATACTCAACAGGCCAAGGGGGGAGAAAGAGTCTTTCCCATTTCACTGGGGCGACTTGGGTCTCGTTTGGTGTTGTTTGGAGCCCCGAGCAGTGTTCTGGTGTGGCTGCACGGTGGCGATGCGTTCAAATCTCATAAACAACACCACTGTTGATGCGGTAAAAATCGCTCAACAGGCCAAATGGGAGAAAGAGTCTTTCCCAATCCACTGGGGCGACTTGGGCCTTGTTCGGTATTGTTTGGAGCCCCCGATAGTGTTCTGATGCGGCTGCACGGTGGCGATGCGTACGTTCATGGCAGTGAATGGAAAACATAAGTGCAGAGAAAGTAAATAGATGAACACATGGGTTTACGTGGTTTAGCATAATGCCTACGTCTACGGGCGTTTGGAGAGGAGAAATCCACTATAATATTCTTGTTTACAGTCTCTCATGGTCCCTCATATCTCACTATACAATGGTGATGCTGAATATAAATTTACTTGAGAAAATGCCTTCGCTGGGGCTCCTTATTCTCTGGTTGGAGGAGAGGTCGAAGAGGAAGAAGAAGAAGAAGACCCCTAGTGTGCTCCTTTCACTAGAAGAAGCAGGAGAGGAAGAAGACGGAGTCGAGAGCGAGAGATCCCTTTGGTCATCTGGCTAAGGGCCTTTTATCCACCCCCTGTTGCGTGTGTCAGTCGGTAATGGTGGGACCGGTCCCTTGCATGTGTCAGGAAGCCTTCCCTTCCCACTAGCGCCATTCATGTTGATGCTCTGAAGCCTGCCACCTGCTTGTCATGTCCCCCCCTCCCCCGACAACCCCACGCCTCCTGACCCCCTTACCCCCTTACCCCCCCCCCCCCCACTTCACTTTCTGGCTCCCTGACCTCCCCCTAGCTACTAACTCGGTGGGTTGGGCCCTGTATTGGGCTTTATTGTTTTTATCCCCTCACAGTACCCCGCGATTCTTAAGGGCAAATAAAGACTTTGAGAATCTTTATACGTAAAAATGTAGCCGACTTGGTCTACCCGAATACGTAGGGAAGTAAATTTTGGAGGTTGGTCCACGTTCATTTGTTCCTCTAGTACAAACAATAAATATTTCCGAACCCAAGTTTGAGATATGAGCTTGATTACGTAGTGTGCGGGTAGGCAGCTTGTGCGAGTCTAGGGTGGGAGATGGGCTCGACCGCGTAGAGTGCGAGCGCGAGGTTCAACTAAGGGGGGAGACGGGCTCAATCACATATGGTGCGATTGCGAAACTCGGCTAAGGCGGGAGATGAACTCAAACGCGTATGGTGTGAGCGCGGAGCTCGGATGTTTATTGCTATTTGTAAAGTGTACGTTTGTTTGATGCATGTGTTTCGTTGTTAGTATTAGAGTTTGTGTGAGGTAACCCACGCAAAGTGGTCAAAGGACCCGTCAACCCCATGGGTCCACTTTAGGCGGTTGCCAAGCCAGTTGGCTCGTTCCCGAAGGTAACCCGCGCTTGACAGTTGTGGAGCTAGATGGCCCATTAACTCAGTAGGCTCATTCCCGAAGGTAACCCACTGGCAGTAGTTATGGCGCGAGCGTGGTACTCAGCTTGAGTCAAGGGACTCGTCTTCTTGCGAGTGTAAGGACTTTGCTTTGTTGGACGGGGGGTCAGCGGCAAGTCCTGAGATTTGGGGCCTTACCCCACAGCGAATCAAGAGACCCGTCTTCTTGTGAGTGTACTCGGCTGAGCGAGTTAAGGCACTCGTCTTCTTGCGAGTGTAAGGACTCGGCTTTGTTGGACGGGAGTCGGTGGCAAGTCCAGAAACTTGGGCCTTACCCTGCTGTGAGTCAAGGGACCCGCCTTCTTGCGAGTGTAAGGACTTGGCTTAGTGAGCCAAGGGACCCATCTTCTTGCGAGTGTAAGGATTCGGCTTAGCGAGCCAAGGAACCCGTCTTCTTGCGAGTGTACTCGGTTTAGCGAGTCAAGGGACCCGTCTTCTTGCGAGTGTAAAGACTCGGCTTAATTGGAAGGGGCGCTCGTCCGTGCCAAATTGCTTCACCAGAGCGCGGGGCCACATGACCAATGTTTCCGCACTATAGGAAGTAATTTCGCTAGTAGAAATAAATTCACACAAATTTTGAGAAACAATACTCGGAAGTTTTTAGTTGATGTGGTCAATCTTTTTGCTTTGAATAAAAAGTTGTCTGCAGTTGGTTGTGATTCTTGCACACATAGGTAAGCTCCGTGCTGGAGGGTCCGAGCAGGCGAATCTCGAGCTATGAGTTCTGTGGCATGTTCCTTTTTGTAATGTATATACACAAAATTCCGATAAAAGGCTACTTCTTGTGTTTATTCTTATTTTTCTCCATAATTTATTCCTTTCGATTATGTCCTCATTTCAAGTCTTTTGAAGGGATAATTATGACATGATCACTGAATAAATATCTCTCTGGCCAAAAAAGAAAGGAAAAGGAAAAAGAAAACATATTACAGACGCACAATCTCACCACATGTACAGGTCTTGTGGGTAGGGTTGTAAATTCAAACCGGTAAAACCAGTCCGAACCTAGACATGCATGGACAACCAAGATTGGGCCACTTCCGGAGTCAAGGCCAACCTTAGAGGACTTCCCTAGGGGTCTAGTGTATGCCCTAGGAAGATTATAAGAATGGCACGGGTCAATTAGAACATGGCTCACATTTGTCTACTTGACCGTGCCTTTGTTCAGTCTTGACAGCCCCTTGACACTGCCGCTGACATGCCATGACAGCCCTTTGACACTGTCGCTGACATGCCTGGATAGCTCCTGGCACAGCCATTGACATTGTCCCTGACATGCCATGGCATGCCCAACAGCAGCCCACCAACATGGCCAGCAGTCAGCCAAAGCACCCACCAACCTATCCAACAACATCAGCAGGCCATTAGCAAGCCCACAGGCATGCCATGGCCCTTGGCAAGGGCCATGACAAACCCTCAGACAGGCCATGGCTCCCACCTGACAGCACCAAGACAACCCCAAGATAGCCCCACAGGCATTCCATTGCCCCTGCCATGACATGCCTAGGATGCCCAGTGAGGCTAGTGACCAGGCCAGCCAGCTCAGCACGCCCAGCCTGGCCCGAGCGCACGGCCCAGGGCAAGGGCCATGCCAGCCAAGCCAGCGCCCAGGCCATGCCAGCCACATGCCAACCAAGGCCACCAACGGCCAATGTAGTGGGCCCCCATGGGCCCCACGCCCATATCAGCTATTTCTTTATTTATTTATTTTATTTATCACGGGACCAATTAGGGTTTCACCTTGTATTCTCTATAAATAGGACCCTTAGGCATTTAGTTTACATCTTTTGAACCTTTGGTAAATTTCCTAAGTAGATAGATTATTGTTCTTGAGATCACCCTTCGGTGCTAGGCACTTGGGCTTTTTGGGTGCAATTCGTGAATCTCAAATAGAGGATCACACCTTACAATTCGTGAATAGGTGTGATTCAACTTATATTGTTCTTGCAACTTGGTGCAATTCGTGAATCCAAGTTGTGTTATCTTTGTTATTTCAAATTTATCAATATAAGAGGTTTATTCCATCTATGTGCAATTCGTGAATCATAGTGGAATTGGCTATCTTTTGTTCACTTTGTTCATCGTGTTCTTCATTTGTTCTTAGTGTTCATCCTTTGTCTATCATTGTTCATATATGTTTTCCATTTTGTTCATCTACATTTTCTTGCATATCTAAATATCCATATAAACCAAAAAGAGTCTTCATATTCCTTTGTTGAGTCCATTTATCTTTCTGCATTCTTGACTTGGTGGTGAAGTTGTTCATCATCGTGTTCTTGAATGTTCATATGTGTTCATCCATATTGTTCACTCATTTGATCCACCCAAACACTAAGTCTCGCCCACTATAGTGTTTGCCCTAGTCCACTTCCCATAAATTACCTAGCCGCCCCTCCATAAAACTATAGCCATATTTCACTTACCATATTCGGCCACCATAAGTCTTCCCTCCATCAAACCCTAGCCACCCATCAAGAGTCCCATTTGGCAACTTCCTTAATTCAAGGAAAGTTGACTCATTCCAATCACTCATCCAATTCCTTAAATCTCTCAACTTCTTCCATATACCTAGTCGACCAAAGACATCATCCTTTTGCCATATTCAAATCCAAATCCTATATTCCTTATCTTGTCCTAACCAATCCCTAAACTCAAAGAACAACCCTAGACTCATTCAAACTCCATCTCATCTCCTAAATCCAATCTCTAAATCTCTCAACTCCTTCCATAGACCTAGTCAACCAAAGACTCCATCATCTTGCCAAAACCGAACCACCCTAACATTAATGATTAGTCAACCCCAAAGTCGGCCAACCCTAGCCACTAAACCCTAGCCTCACTCTTTCACATCATTTCCAAACCCTAGCATCTCATCCAAGACTCCAACCCTAGTCTAACTCTTCTAATCTCGAAAGCCACCCTAGCCACCACACGAAACCCTAGCTACACTTCATCATACCAACCCTAATCATCTTCCAAATGGCCCCAACATCAAGGGCAACCTTCAAGCCATTCCACTTAGCATCAAACACCCTTATTTATCCCTTAGAACAACCGAACTCATCATCATCTCCATCATTTCATCACTCAAACACTATCCCATTGCTAAAGGCCAAGCAAGTCGGCAATGTCACTCAGTCATCATCCTCACCAAGGCAAGCTTGTGGTCCTTAGTGTTAGGGATAAGACCGGGGTCCCTAACAGTGGTATTCGCAGCACCGTCGCGAGGGGGTGAGGGGGGGGGGATTATGATTCACGAGAGTTTGCCTGGATGAAAGAGAGAACAAAAATGAGTGGAAAACAAAGAATCGGGTGAGGTGTGGTCCCATGAAAATAAAGATAAAATGTGCATGTGTCCGCTTCTAATTGGTGGGCTATTTTTAGGGGCTTAGCAGCCCAACCGGTCAGCAGGTTTTCTCTATTGGATTAAAATATTTTATGCTACGTTGTAACACCCAGCCCAAATCTTAGGCCCAAGCCTGTTTAAGCCCATCCAACCTAGAAAAAAAAAAAGGGTTCTAAACGCACCGTTTACTCCTTAGGTTTTAGTTGCCCAGCTCTTATCCTCTGCCCTCCCATCCCCTCCCCTGCACCGACGCCCTTCCCCTTCCCCTCTTCTGTTACGCACAATCCCATCCGTTTTTCTCTCCCCGTCACTTTCTCTCCCCATTTCGGCTACACACGCCACATTTCACACCCACAGTGAATCTCACTTTCTCTCTCCGTCCCCCACTCCCTTGCAGGTCCTTTATTTTCACTCATCCCTTCGTCGGTTTCTAGCCAGTTTCTTGTTGTTTGGTGCTGCACGCCCCCACCTCCTCCCTGGATTCTTGCTGAACGACAATAAGCACCTTTATCTAACGTTCTTTGTTCATTCTCTCTCTTTCGGGTTATTCCTTTAATTTTGCTTGAATGGTAGAACCTGTAGGTTGTGTTACTTTGTGTTGGGTTGCTGTTATGAACCCACTAGGTATAACTGACCCTTGAAAACTAGCTTACAAGAGAATGATGCCTAGGGGCTTATAAACCATCAACCAATTACATACTTAGTCGATGTGAGATATTAACAGTTGTTGTTTTTTTTAGAGTATCTTGTTTGTGTGAGGTGGACAAAGGAATATATGAAGAGTATGGTTGTTGGGTTGCTGTGTGACATGTTGGGAGTCTTTGGTTTGTGGTGTTGTTGGTGGAGGAGACTCCATAGTGTGGCTGTTTGGGCTGTTGTTTAGCATGTTAGGAGTCTTGGGTTTGTAATGTTGTGGAGTAGGAGGGAATGAACTTAAATTGTGGGTTGTTTGGGTGTTGGGCATGTCGGGATAAATGCATGTTGTTTGTTTGTTTGATAAGTCAAGAGTAATGTTTGTTTTTGAACGTATGAGCTGTTTGACTAACTTGCTTGTGGTAAATTGTTAAGCAAATATGAGGAGGATGGGCTAATTTTCAGGAAGTAGTGAAATTATTTGAATGTTGTGATGGATTTGGCATGCTGAATCGATAGTTCGGGTTACAGGTTTTCATTAGTAAACTTGGTTTTGTGATTGTTTGGTTTATTAACACTTTAGTGAATGTTTTCTTTTTTAGGTTGTGATACTGTTAGAGGTCGGACCCTAGGCTTACATAATACACTGCAAGATTCAGGTGCTTCTATGCTAGACTTTGCCTAAACGGACTAAGGTTGATTTTATGAAAAATGTGCATATATTGTTATGGAACATTGGAAACAACATCGGTCATTTTTTTTTTGCATAACTTATTGTATTTGAATAAGAAAAGAAAAATATTTTTTTGTCATTACTAGTGTAGACATGAGCATTTTTTGCTCTTTGTTTCTCAATTGTATAACAAGAGCAATTGAGCAAATATGAAATCTAAAAGTTTCATACGTGATGATATAAATACGATCTATATCTATTCAATACTATGTTATGATATGATGTTGCATATGAAAACCTCTTGCATGACATTTTGTTTATGCTTTATGTTCTGACCTTATCATAGGTGTAAAACTGTGGCCTCTATTATTATGTTGGTACCAACATCTCTGTAGTGCACCCACTTTGGAAATAAAGTAGTTTTTTGCGTGGTGGTCTATTATGTGTGCATACTCGAGGCTTCGAGAATAATAAGGGGAAGATTTCACTTCTGTTTCTACCCGATTTGCCCACTGGGGGTAGCACAACCCTGCCACGGGGGTTAAATATGGAATACGTTCTGATATAATGTTGTTCAGTTATGTTATGCCAAAGGATTTTTGTATATAAATATTTCTGAATTGTTACTCTGATATTTTCATAATTTGTTTTGGTTTTTTATTCTGTCTGACTTATGTTTACATATTAGTATATGTTCACTACTTATCGAGTTGTTGATAACTCACCCAATTACCTCTAATATTTTCATACTATTTTGATGGTTCAACTGAGAATTAAAAATAGGAAGCTTGGGCAGGATTAGTTGAGCATAGTGTATTTAGTACCAAAGGGTACTATGATTATTAGAGAATCTTATTCATTAGATTTGATTTGGTTTATTGGGATGTTGACATTTTTATAGAGACTTTGTGGAGTTGTTGATTAACTATATTGATGTTCTTGTAAAGGAACATGTATGTTTAGTTTAAACAGATGAGTTTATGTAGAGTCTTTGGAGTTACGTATATATTTGAGATATAATTTTAGGTAATAGGAACTAACTCTCTAACTTTCCGGGTACGGGGAGTTTATAGTTGGTATCAGAGACAGGTTTTAGATTCTGCAGACTTTATAGAATGAGTTTTAGGAAAACTTGAAGTTTTTGACTTTGCAATGTTGCATACCATAAGAACTTTTCTATATTACATTTGAGGTTTTAGATGATGTAGACTTTGAGAATGATTTGATGGTATCTACGATTTTAGATTCAACAGACTTTAATATGTTTGTTTGATGAAGCCTAGGTTGTAGGCTATGCAGACTTGAGATTTAAAGTTTTAGATTCTTATAGGTCCTAGAGTTGTTACAAAAGGAATGCATACCATTTTGTTGATCTTGATAGTTGATGCTTTTTCTATCTCAATACCGAATTCCAGGGCATGCCTTGGATTATGTGACATGTTCCTTTTTGCAATGTATATACGCAAAATTTCGATAAAAGGCTACTTCTTGTGTTTATTCTTATTTTTTCCATAATTTATTCCTTTCGATTATGTCCTCATTTCAAGTCTTTTGAATGGAGAATTATGACATGATCACTGAAGAAATATCTCTCTGGCCAAAAAAGAAAGGAAAAAGAAAAAGAAAACATATTACAGACACGCAATCTCACCACATAGGGGTGTAAATTTAAACCGAAAAATCGGTCCGGACCGGTTCTTGGAATGCGAAAACCGGCCGGAACCAATCCGGTTCCGGTTTTAGGATTTTTTGGACCAGACCGGTTGATAAAAAATAATATTTGTATATATAAGTTTTATATATAATGTATAATTATAAATTTTTATGTGAAATTTTTATATATAATATATATAATTATATATATTCATATATGAAATAATTTCATATTATAATTTATAAATTATTATATAAAATGTTAATACTAATATATAAGTTTATAACTAATACTAATATTAAATATATAGTTTATAACTAATACTAATATATAACTATACTAATAATCTAATATTAATACTATTATATAGTTTAATATATTATTTAGCTATACTAATATATAAGCCTATAACTATTTAACTAATACTAATAGTCTAATATAGACTATAGTTATACTTATACTAATATAGCTATACTAAATCACTAAGGCTTCGTTTGGAAACTAAACTAATCTCAACTCATCATTACAACTTTTTCAAATCCCAACACAAAATATAATAAACAATTCAATTTTTTCAAATCCCAAAATAATAATAATAATAATAAACAATAATATTCTAACAATATTTTGTCAACTCAACTCAGTTCAACATCCAAACGCACTATAAAAGTTTATAACTAATACTAATATATAACTATACTAATAGGCTAATATTAATACTATTATATAGTCTAATATATTATATAGCTATACTAATATATAATTATTTAACTAATACTAATAGTTTAATATATACTATAGTTATACTTATACTAATATAATTATACTAAATCACTATAACTAATACTAATATATGACTATGCTAATAAACTAATATTAATACTATTAGACTATAGTATATTAAATGTATTACAAATATATATGTAGTTATACTAAATCACTATAGTCTACTAAATGTATTACAAATAGTTATTCTAATCACTATAACTAATAGTCTAATACTAATATTTATAATAATATTAGAGTCTAATACTATATTACTATTAGTAATATACTTTAAGTCTAATATTAATATTATTATATAGTCTAATATATTATATAGCTATAACTAATATATAACTAATACTAATATATATATTAATACTAATAGTCTAATATTAATACTATTATATAGTCACTAATATATAAATAATATTAATATATAGCTATACTAATAGTCTAATATAGACTATAGTTATATTTATACTAATCTATAACTAATATTATACTAATATAGTTATATTAAATCACTATAAGTCTATAACAATTTTTTTAATAGGTTAGATCACTTAGAGAGATGTGTGGTCTAGATGATGCCACATCATGTGTGCAAAATGGATGCTCCTAATAGTGACTTCTATCTATATTTATTCATATATATATTATGAGCAATTCTACATATCTACCTACACTCTCCACACACCATCCACTAATTTTTTTTTTTTTTTAAAACTCAAATACACTAAATGTGTGGAGTGTGCGATAAATAGTAGAGTGTGAAGAAGATTTTTTCATATATTATATGGTATTAAATTACTCTAAGAAACGGCGCCGTTCCCCCCCCCCCCCCCCCCGAGTTTTACTTTCAGTTTCAGACTTTCTTTCAGTTTCCCACCCCTTTCCGTAGAAACCCTAGATCCCCCCCCCCCCCCCCCCCCCCCCCCCCCAACTGCGCCGCACGTACCGTCGCATCCTCCAGTCCCTCCGTCGGCGCCCCTCTCTTCCTCACTCTCCGCCTCTCTGCGACTCACTGCTTCCATCTCTGCCCTCTCACGGCCTCTCTGCATCCAACGTTCCCGGCCTCACCTCTCTTCCTCACTCTCTCAGCGTCTCACGCAGCCCTCCCATCTCTCACGCAGCCGGCAGCCCCTCACTCGCGTCTCTCTGCTTCGACGGTAATTTTTCTTGAGGATCTTTATTTGTCTAACGTCAATACTCAATAGTGAAGCACTGAAGCTCTGTTTGTTTAATCTGCAATGATGTGTTTGGGCTGCGGACTTCCTAGTTTTTTTTTTCCAAGGACCACTTTAGCCTAAAGTTCTGTTTGTTTTGTTTGATTAAGCATCTGAGATTCTGAGTTGAATGAAAGCTTTGAAGTGGCTTTGCTCCATTGCATTTCATCTGTTTTAAACTGATTTTATCATCTGCATGTGCATATCATTATTTTCGATTCATCTGCTACGTCAAAAATCCCATTATTCTCTTTTATGTTCCAAAATGATCATCTGCATCTGCATCTGCATATTACAACATCTCATATTGTTTTAAACTGTGAAGCTCAACAAAAATAAATAAAAATAAAATAAGGAATAATAACATATAAGAAATTACTTTGAAATTAACATATGCATGCAGATAGGAGACTTTCATATATGGATCGGGTGAAGAAATTAATTGAAGCTTATAATATTAATATATATATATGTATTCTAGCATATATATACCCACTATAGCAGATGGACGTTTATAGTTAAAAGAATGGTTGTACTTGGTCTTTGACACTGAATGAAGCAAAATATAGTAGTTGGACAGGTTGTCTGCATTAAACTCCACCTTTGGTTTAGTTATTAATTATATTGTTATATCTGCTTTTATTACGATGTTTATTTTTGTTACTACATATATAAACCAGAAACCGGACCGGACCGGAAACCAGTAAAATTGGAAATACCGGTTTAGGAGGGTAACCGGTGCGTAATCAGTTTTGGAAAATGCAAAACCGGTACATACCGGTTCGGTCCTAAATTTTGTCCAAAACCGGACCGGTTACACCCCTACTTGTGGGGCAGTTGGTAAAACTGATACTGGTCAGAGAACATAGTGTGACCTTTTCCTATAGTTTGGTGAAGGACTATCTATCAATTTCAGTTTCAATAATTCTTGTTCTATGTGTGTTGCACATGTAAAAAAAGTTCTCTATCTAGCTATGGAATCTCTTGGTATTTATGGAAGTTTTTTTACTTGCATTTTTTCGGTCCACCAAAATTCAGATTCCTATCTACGCTGTTGGAGTGTGTCCACAATACTGCTCCTTGCGACTGCTCTGAAAATAAGTATGTGGGATGCAATGCCGAATACATACAAAACTTGAGCACTTCTCCCCCGACACCAATTGGTTTTAGGTAGATTGACAGTTCACAATCCGACAAGTGTTATTAGAGGTAGATGGGTTTGAGTCCCAGGAGTGTGATCGTGAGGAGGGGTTATTAGAGCGTATCAACAATACTGTTGCCTGCAACTACTCCAAAAATAAATTTGTGAAGTGCAATATCGAATGTTATAAAATGCTTGAATTTGTCTTTGTTAACACCAAAGGGTTTCCTTCTCCATTTTCTGTTTCTTTTGCTTTCTTGTATAATCCTTTGATGCCAATTTTATCTGTGTGCAGGAATGGTGGGACTGTCTCTTGGAGAGAAGAACTTCATACAGGGGGGCATTGCTCAAGATCTTCGCTCTGATGGTCGGAAAAGATTAACTTACCGGCCTGTTTCTGTTGAAACTGGAGTTATACCTCAGGTATAATATTCTTCCCAATTCATCATTGGAATGTTGTCTAAATGCATAAAATAATTCCTCTGCTGAATCAATCAGTTGGAATTAAGTCTCATTTGAGTTTCTTTGTGGCTTACTTCATTAAAGCATCGGGAATGATTTCTTCTATACCGGTTTATTTTGTTTTCTAGCATACAAACCAAATTAACTTCTTATGGTTTTATGTAATTGTAATTTTCCTTGGAATTCATTGCAGGCAAATGGTTCGGCTAGAGTCAGGATGGGGGCAACAGATGTTATTTCTAGTGTGAAGGTATTTCATCTACTGGATGCTGGATCTACTATGTGCATTTCTTAAGTGACAATTGCCAACAGTGACTAACCATTTCGGGCTTGTTGGAAGATCTTCTGGTGAATACTTGCAATATGTTGCCTACTAATTTCTTTAAATGCAGGCTGAACTTGGGAAGCCAAGTTTATTGCAACCTGACAAAGGAAAGGTCTCCATTTATGTTGATTGTAGTCCAACTGCAGCACCAATGTTTGAGGTTGTGTACGGTGATTTTCTGAATTCTTCTATTTTTTTTGGTGATTGAGCGCATGTAGACTTTTTTTTTCTTTTCTAATTCTTTGTAATAAATATAAAAAATGAGTCATTATATAAAATAGTTCTCTTAAAGAATCCAATTTGATTGTTCCAACGTGATTCATTGCTTAGCCCTATGTGGTCGCTCGTCTTTAGTGTCTTTCATTTGTTTCCTGTGGTTGTGTGTGGGTGGTGGATGTGTTCAAAACATGTTGTACATATTGTAAAATTAAATTCTATATCTTACATTTTATGCAGGGACGAGGGGGTGATGAGTTGTCGTCAGACCTCTCGGTTGCTCTTCAGTGTTGTCTCTTGGGTGGTAAAAGTGGAGCTGGTATGAATTTAATTAGAGCAAGAGAAGTAACCATCTGCTTTCTATCATTTCCGTTGTTCGCCCTATAACGTGCTCGAATTAGGTTCTTGCTTTACTTGAGTTGATGATAGAGGGGTCCTATTTAACTTTTCCTAGGGGCTGGAATTGATCTCTCATCTCTAATAGTTGTGGAGGGAAAGATGTGCTGGGGTCTTTATATTGATTGCCTCGTCGTTAGTTCAGATGGGAATCTACTGGATGCCCTAAGTGCTGCCATTAAGGTGGTTTTTCTCTCTATCCAATTATATATTTGCAATTGAAATTCTTTTTTAATTAAATCTGACAATGACAATCTTAATCAATAGATTAAATATTATTAATTAAACCATAAGTACTTATAAAAAAAAAGAATAATAATGAAACCATAAGCTGTATGTCATGTGCTTGAAACATGTAGAAATTGGATTTGTTGAAATTCAAATTCACTTGGGTCCTCCTTTCGTGTAAGTTTTCCTAATATATCTGCAGAATTCAAACAGACTTTGATGGCAGTATAAATTTAAAATTTTGGCTTTATTCTCCTAAAACAAACTATCATGATCAGAGGCAGTTTATGTAGTTGACTTTGCTGCCATTGGAAACCGAAAACTAATGTATGTTATTAATTTTGCACCTGAAGGCTGCTCTGAGCAATACCGGCATTCCAAGGGTTCTTGTGGCAGCTGGTGCTTCAGGCGATGAGCAACCAGAGGTTGACATTAGTGACGAAGAATTTCTGCAGTTTGACACATCAGACGTCCCCGTCATAGTTACGTTAACAAAGGTGACAAAATCACACTTTTAGTTATAGAACATATAAAAATTTTGTAAACTACAAATTGCATCATTAAATATTTCCTTGTATTTTATAGGTGGGTAGGCACTATATAGTAGATGCCACATCAGAAGAGGAATCCCAAATGAGCTCTGCGGTCTCTATATCTGTCAACAGGAAAGGACACATTTGTGGTCTGACCAAACGAGGTGGTGCAGGCCTAGATCCTAGCATCGTTCTCGACATGATATCTGTGGCAAAGCACGTAAGTGAACAGCTAATGAACAAGTTGGATTCTGAGATAGCTGCCGCTGAAGCTGTTGAAGATGATTCATGACATGTTTAGAACCTCTGATGCCATTATAGTTGGTACATTTGAACAGGACTGTGTTCTATGTAGAATTTTTTATAAATTACCTGGGGGATGAAGATAGAATGGCATGTTTCAACCTCAATCTTCAGAGCTGTGTAATTTAATTTTGCTTGTTCCAGTGCCTGGTTACTAGCGTATGATAGTTTGATCCTTCACTTATTTTGAGTGGTAGTGGGGAGTTCTAAAGATCAATTCCAAGCCGGCTAGTGGATTAGCATTTGCTGTATTATTGTTCTGTTGCCAACATATATATTGTTTGAGAAAATGTATTTGCAACCGTGAATTATATACGTCGCGTAATCGCTTTGAAAAAAGTTAATAAAATATGAGACCTATAAGAAAAAAATTAATTTTTTAATAGTAAATCTCACTCTTTTTCAAAGCGATTATGCGGCGTTTACACACTTCACGGTTGTATGTAGAAATACTCATATTGTTTTCAGTTGTTTTGAAATTGGAACATTCGCATGACTTAAGCCCTATTTTCTATGGCAGCTCCTCTTTCTGTGTCATAATCCCATTCCATTTGGGATTCAGATATGAGATATTTGAGATTCAGATATGAGATAAGATGATTTGAAATAATTTGTAAACAGTAGTGAGATTTATGAGTTAAAATTTGTGAATAGTAGTGAGATGAGTCCAAACTCAGTTAGTTATTGGCACTCGGGCGGGGGGGTTTAAGTCGTATGCACCTGTGTAGGGAAGTTTATTTTTCTTTTTTTGGTACCAGTAGCAAAAGATATGATAATGACATGGTGAATACTATATTACAATGATGTATGTTGAACTCGATTGGTAGGAAAGAGTTGGCAAAGTGCATACATTTCATTAATGGTGTCCTAAATTACCATATCTGAAAGATTATATCTTTCAATCACCTTCAACTGTCAAATAGCATACATTTAACAATCAAGATGGATGAACCCATAGATGAAAATAAATGTCATGACATAAGTTTGACGGCCAGATTTATAATTGAACTTGCAACTTGTAACTTTTTGACTGTATAAAACGTATTATGCCAATCTTAATAGTTTAGTATATTAGTCACGACCCAGTGGCTGGGCAGAGGAGTTGGGTGTTAAAAAAAAGGGTTGAACCAGTGGGTTCAGTTCGGTCCGATACCAATTCTTAAGAATCGAAACTTGTTCGATATAGATTTTTATATTTTGAAAATTGGTTTGAACCGAACTGAACCAAAAATATATATATATATATTAATTTTTTTATATTATATTATGGATGTTGCTATTTGGTTGTTCAACATTTACCGTTGAGTGTGCTCCCTTTTTTTTTCTTTTAAATATTTTTAAAAAATACATAAATACACTACTAATCACTTTTTTAACCATTAAAAAAAATAAAAATACATTAGAGGTCAAAACCAAGGATAACATACATTAATCTTATTATTCATGTCTATTTATCTTATAACATAAAATTAATATAACATAAAAACAATCTTATAAAGTTTTAATATAACATTTGATGTAACATATAAATTTTAATCTTATAACATAAAATTAATATAACATGAAATTTTATGTAGTGTCACACGTGTAAATGGTAAATCAGAAAAACCTGATTCGATTGAAATCAGAAAACGGTAAGTTTTAATTTCAGTGATGAATCAGTTTGTATCAATTCTTAAATTCTCAAAACCGGAATATATCATTCGATTAAAAAATTTATTCAAAACCGGATCAAACAGAACTGATTACACCCCTAATTGTTGGGAAAAAAACTCATGGAATCTCAGTCAGATGTTGCAACCAACCCATTGTTGTAATCTTTATCAGCCCTTGATGTCATTTTCCTAAGATAATTTACTTTCAATGGATTGGGACAAAGACAATTTCAAAGCCTGCGCTCTGCCAAAATCACCTCTGGAATGGATTTTTCTGCCACTTGTCTAGGATGCCAAACAGAGCTTTAAGTTTAAGATACAAAGCCTGAACAACTCCGGGCATCAGTGTCAACCGTTGGGGTATATGTGGTGACTAGTTTTGAAGCTGAAAAAGTGTTTGCTGAAAGTTGGCTCGATCCAAAGTTCGCTCGACATACCGCTCGAGCGAAGATCAAGTCCGAGAGTCCCCCTCGAGTACTGCTCGACACTCCGCTCGAGCGAGACACAAACCCTAGTGCTCGCTCAACTCTCGCTCGACACTCTTGCTCAAGCCAATGTTCATTTGGATGTTCGTTCGACTAGCTCTCAACACGCCGCTCGAGCAAAGTATGTCTGTAGTCCAACACTTGAATGAATTTAATACGATCACAAATCAACTGTCTTCTGTAGAAATTGAGTTTGATGATGAGATCAGAGCATTGATTCTGTTGGCATCGTTGCCAAATAGTTGGGAGGCCATGAGGATGGTTGTGAGTAGTTTAGCCGGCAAGTCAAAATTGAATTATGATGACATACGTGATATGTTACTTGCTGAAGAGATACGTAGGAGAGACTCAGGTGAGTCATCAGGTTCTGGATCGGCCCTGATTGTTGACAATAGGGGTAGAGGATATGACAGGTCAAGCTCCAAGAGTAGGGGGAGAGCAAGATGAGATTTTGGCAGCAGATCACATGCTGGAGTTGTGGCAAGCCGGGCCACATCAAGAGAAACTGCAGGAATCAAGAAAGTTCTGATGATGATGTTGTGAATGTAGTAGCAGATGAAATTCATGATGCCGTACTCCTTGCGGTGCACAATCCGATTGATGATTGGGTGTTGAATTCAGGATCTTCATTCCATAGCACCTCACATCGAGAAATCATGCAGAATTATGTTGCTGATGATTTTGGAAAGATGTATACGGCTGATAGAGAGGCACTAGATGTAGTGGGAGTGAGTGATGTGCACATGACACTTCCAAATAGGAGCGTGTGGACTTTACAGCAAGTCAGACATGTTCCAAATCTGAAGAAAAACATGATCTTTGTGGGACAGTTTGATGACAGCAGTTTTGCAGTAGCGTTCTCTAGAGGAGCTTGGAAGATCACTAAGGGTGCGCTAGTCCTAGCGCATGGTAAGAGATTTAACTCTTTGTAGTTAACATCAGGGTCCAGTAATGTGCAGGGAAATAAAAGAGTACAAAAATGCAGGCTTGATCGCGCGAAACTTGTGAGAAAGTCAAAGGAAGCCAGTTTTGTCGTTTCTCATGAAAGCCTAGGAAAGTTGGCTAAGGTTGTCAAGATTGGTTCGAGACTAGATACTCTTAGTGTGGTGGGACTCGGGAGTTGTGAGTTGCCCTATGGATGTGCTGACTAAGGGCGATGTATGTGGAAGATTGATGTCGGGCTTGACTTCAGTGCGTCTTCTAACTTGAAGACGAGAGCTGTGAGCTGCAGAGATGATAGAGCTTGGCTGGAAATAGTGGCTGGCATGTGGAGACCCAGTCTCCAAGTAGGAGATTGTTGGGGTATATGTGGAGACTGATTTTGGAGTTGAAAAAGTGTTTACTGAAAGTTGGCTCGACAGTTGGCTTCACCCAAAGTTAGCTCGACGTCGCTCGACATACCACTCGAGTAAAGCTCAAGTCCGAGAGTCCCGCTTAAGTACCACTCGACACGAACCCTAGTGTTCGCTCGACCCTCGCTCAACACTCCGCTCGAGCCAATATTCATTTGGCTGTTCACAGTCGTAGACCCATTACCCATGCATTCCCCACTCTCCACCATACAATCAAGTTGTTTAAACTTATGTGGACAAGCTCTGCCATCACTATACTCCAATTTTGGGTCATTTTTTGACACTCCACACTGCCACCAAGTGGAGCTTAACAAATTAAGTGGAGCTTAACTTTGGATCGATGTACATAGAAATGCAGGAGAATATTCTTATTATTTATATTATTTGTTTATGTATATAATATTTATATATATATTTATTCTTAACACACGTAATATTTAATTAAATTTGATAAAATATAAAATCAATATTTAAATTTAAGATCTCTATTCTGATGCCATGTGAAATTATCATTTATCTAAAAAATTTAAACTGGTAAAAATATATAGATTTAATTATTAATATTAAATTAAATAAAGAAACGGAAAAGTAAAACAAAAATTTAGAAAACAAAAGAAAAACGTGTGTCTCTGTAGCAGGCTTTATGAACCTCGTGCGTTGCCCAAGTGCCAATGCATGGTGTATAAATTAATTGTTAATTGTTACGAGGTGACATCGATCGAGAGACATATGTGTGTGTATATATATATATATATATATATATATATATATATATAATTATTAAGAAAAAATGTTGCTCATCATACTCACATTAAATATAATTTTTTTCTCTTATTAAATATGTAATATATGAACGATGAGTATAATAATTTACTTAGTTTAAAAAGAACAAAATTATAAAAAATTTAAAAAGTAAATATAGTGTGCGGTGAAAATGACTCATGAGTAGCAAAACTCAATTATTAAATTAAAAAAAAACTCAATTATTATGTTTTAGTTACAAAATAATTTGATAATAATATATTTACAAATTGACATTATTTAATGTGATACGTTATATTATAAAATTATTTTTATTATAAAATAAATTTAATATATTATATAAAATTATATTAATTTATAAATTCTTTTTGTGAAATATCTTTTAACACTTCCCGTGTATATAAATTAAGTTTGTATAATGACCTGTTCAGCAATAATTGACGTGTTAGGAATTAGTGTGCGATTAATTGACCTGTTCAATCAATACGAGAATTGCAAATGTGGCTAAACAAATTAAATAAATAAAAAATGAAAATTTTGACGTTCGAATTTATACGTACACGGTTTAAGACTTTATTCGAAATATACATATATATTAATTATTTATATATTAGAACATTAAATATCATTTCAAATTAATTTACATGTGTACTATAAGTGAAATGGTTTGTCACGAATTAAAACATTTTATATATTTTTTTCCAACATCAAATAAGAATAAAGATAAAACAAGTTAAATATGTACAGCTATATTCATATAAAAATTATATAAAATAATTTTATAAGATTATTTTTATATAATCTTTTTATGATTAAAATATTCTACAATAATAATAATAATAATACTTATTTCACACGAAAGGAGAGGGAATGAGAGGAGGGGGTGAGGCCACTGTTTAGAATTTCATACGGCCGATATTTGTCGTATCAGCCACGGGGCCGGTATAGATATCATGTACATTTTGTACCGGCCTAAATACAGGCTGTACGGGCCTCAATTTTGGCCTATACCAACTTATATTTTGACTTTCATTTTTTCAAACTATAAGCTTATTTTTTTATTCACAATTCAGATTAAATTATTTATAATTTATATATATGTATTTATATATAATTTATTTATATATAGATTATTATTTTAAAATATAATTTATATATATAATTTATTTATATATTAACTATTTCGAAACGATATATAAAACGATATCAATATTAAAATATTTCAATTTTAATACCTGGATCGGTATAACTTTCTGTGCGGTATTCAAAATATTAGGTGAGGTTGCAATCATCTAGTTTTCACTTCAGCAATCCGTTCTTATCCAAATCCTCCCTTACCACACATCTCGAGACACGCATCATTTTATTGACTTTGATTTTTTAAAAAAAAAATAAAAAAAACTCAAATGCAAGGCAGCGAGAGTTTGTTTTACTTGTGTCGAAACTTCACGTATCTCTTCATCCCAATATATATCCTATTCGCATTAATTCCATTTGATAATAATGTTTTTCGTTGAAATCGTGCCAAAAAGACGTGGATATATATCTATATCTATATACTAGGTCAAAATAACGTACAAAGCACGTTTGTCTAGTTAGATTAAATAGTTATTTTATAAAAATAATATATTTTTTTATAAAATTTGTAAAAATAGTTGATGGCATATGTAGCTTAGAAGACATTGCTTCAATTTTTATACAAGTAATATAATTAATAGAATATTACAAAGGAACTTTAACAAATAAATAAACTACTACACTCAGTACTTTAACAAGATGATTGAGTTTGCATCATCAAGATATGGTATTTAATGGCATGTTTTGGGTCAAATGAGATTTATTTCTCTTTTTTCCTATATATTTTGGTTTTATATTATATTTTGCTGGATAACTATATAACCTCGTTGAGGATATTTCACTGTTGTGGTTCTGTTTATAAAATTTTGATACAAATGATTACTAAGTTGTGAAATTTATATTTTAGATAGTCAGATGCTCCAATAATTTGATCTCATTTTATTTTATTGCAGTGCTTTAACCAAACGATCTTCAAAATGGTATTAAAAACTTTGAAAAGATATAAATATATATTAAAATGTTTAAAAGTTTTAATTAATAGTATTTCATTCTAAATGTCCAAAAAAAATACATTCTGCACTTTGAGATTATCATTTTTTTTAATAGAGTTATATATATATAAATATATATATATATATATATATTATTTTTTATGCTTTTCTTGCAAAGCCATTATGCGCACGAACGCACAAGAAGTTGGAGAGCTATTATGCACACGCACACACAATATATATTAATGCACAACAAGCCATTAATAGAGTTATATATATTGCCGTTAACTTTAACGAAAACCAAAAAAAAAAAACGTTAAAACAAGAAATTCCATCTCATATCCGTCTCATACACACTTTATATATATAGATAGATATATACGAAAATGTTCTAATTACAAATGAATTAAATAAAAATAATTTTATAAATTAATATAACATGATGTGATTCGTTAAATTAAAAATTTTTTTTTTGTATAATAAATTTAACGAACTATTTGAATCCACATCTATTTATTAAATTATTTTTATATAATGTCTTTGTAGCTATAGCAATACTCGTGTATACATATATATATTTTATATGGAAAATAAATTTCATTTCATTCCATTTTGATTAAATATTTAGCACTTGACTACTTATAATATCTTAAAAGAAGAAAATATCTATTTAGTAAAATATTAGTCACTCAATTTATAAATAATAGCTAAAATGTATGAAGAATTCTATTGGTAACATTTGGAGTGTTACGAATTATATTAACACTTATCAAATCAATCATAAAAAAAATTATATAAAAAATATTAAATATAGTAAATATATATTTTGTTCCTTACTTTAAAATTTAACTATAATTTTCAATTCAAATAAATAATTAAAGCACAGAATATGGTGATAGAACTGAAAAATATAATGAATTTTAGAGTAAGAGTGCTACGAATATAAATTTTATTTTATAATAAAAATAATTTAATTATTTAATACATCACATCAAGCTAAATTAATTTATAAATTTTTTAAAATGATAGCATAGTTGATAACGGAACAAGTAATGCAAGAAACGAGGGATTCTCGAGAGCGTAGGAAAGTCAGAAGCCAATGGGACGTGGCCAACATTACCAGGAGAAGCGCGTATGCGGAAACTGGAGAAACTCCTCCTATCCTAAATATCTACAGAGAAATGATATTTGCAGTCGTAAGTGTACAAGCGCTGTATAGTCATTTTAAAAAAAGTAAATAAATATGAGATTCACATGAAAAAATTTAATTTTTTAATAATAGACTCTACTCTTTTTCAAAACGACTACATAACGTTTACGTATTCCACGAATGTATGTAGCATTACTCATATCTACAACCTTATTATTTAGAACGTCAATGTAATGATTCGGAGAAAGCATCAGACAGCCAACCAAAGCCAAAGAGCCTAAAGCTGAAAGGCCAGCTCAGACTCAGAGCCTCAAGAATTCCGAGGAAGAGTTGCCTCATCGTTCACATTATTATTATGTAATAAAGAAATAAAAACATCGATCGTCGCTGGATGTAGTGAGACATCAAACGCTGCTGGTGGTGGTGCATCGTTCATGCATATAATATTGCTGATCTCCACATATGCTTGATAGCTTTGTGTAAATATTATTATATATATGAGATTCCGAATCCTCGAAATCATTTTCTTGTTCCGCTTCAGACGTTAGATTCAAAGTTGAAAAGGCCACGTTTGTTTACAGACATACGTACGCCTCTTTCTCGCTTCCATATTCCTCAAAAGTTGAAACCACCACCACATCTCTCCAGAGAATTCTGAAGAACTACATCTACTACCTCCCTGATTCCCACTCTGTATAATTGTTCTCAGGTCAGTCTCTTGTTATTCTTCTTCTTCTTCTTCTTCTTCACTTGTATTAATCTATCATCTTATTTTTCCATTTATGTATTCTTCCTCTAATTCTTGTTTGAATCGATTTCAAATCCTACTTAAAATTTTTGTTGGTTTATTAGCTATAAAAGGTAAGAGAAACGCGTGGTTTTCCTTGTAAAACCTATATTCCGGAAACTTTTCTCTTTTAATCAAATTCTCGAGTGCGTCTAATAGCTTTTTATTTTTTTTCTGATTTAGGCGTTTTTGCTATGCAATGACTTTCTTCTGTTAATTTTATTTCTCTGAAGAAAACTAGAACAAAAATGGCATCGAAGACCATAAATGTTCATCAATTGAATGCCTGAGGTAATTAATCTTCAAGTCGATTTTATTCAATTAATGAATGGAGTGGACACTTGGCACGATTTGGGAACATTCTAGTGTTGGGGAAATCATCCAACAGTTAAAGCATGGTCTATTGACTTTAATGGTGGTTGCCTAAATGTCGAGTTCTTGGCCAAGTGATTGATGAACTTAAATTCTGACACTTTCTTTTCTTTCGGAAAGAACAACTGTGCCGTTTTTCTTTTGTTTGAGGTGGTATGAGTATAGAGCTACGAAGGAAGCCGTGGGACAAGTTTGTGAATTGTTTCTAATGTGCATCTCCAAAAATCTCAAGAATATTCAATGAAGATGGATTTGTTTATGTTGACACTAAAGGCTTATTGTTGAGAAGTCTCAGACGGCTTGGAAACAAACTCATCCCGGACCTTATAAGGAGTTACCTCACTCCTTCTATTAGGACTTTTATGGGGAGAAATGAGTGTTTTTACATAGTATCATAGCCAGATTAACCTATGACTGATGATAGGCTCCTGCGACCTACTCACGATAATGGTACCGGAAATACCGGGCCACATGTGAGGGGGCGTGTTGAGAAGTCCCACACGGCTTAGGAACAAACTCATCCTTAACTTTATAAGGAGTTACATCACTCTTTCTATTAGTCCTTTTATGAGGAGAAATAGGTATTTCTACACTTATATCCTAGTGGGGACGTTTTAAATGTAAACGCTACGGCCTACAGTTATGAGACGAGATGCAAAGCCTGATTCTGTTAGAAAGTCTGTCCCTCAATATCACCGGTGGTTCTCTCTAATCCTTGAATTTCTGCATAAACCATAAAGCATTTGCCTCCAAGAGTTGGCAATTCTTTTGAGTCAACGGGCTGTCCTGCTTGAGATTTGTAGGATTGCTTCATCAATCCCGTTAAAGTGGTTCTGTATTGGGTTTCCGCTTTACATTTTTATCAGAAATGAGCTGGGTTTTCATCAATAAGTACCATTCTGGATACGATCCAATTAGTATAAACTAATCATTAAAAAGCACAATTGAATACGTAATAGCTTCAGTCTTTTCTTTATGACCATGAGGGTGATTAATCTGCTAATAAAATCTGCTAATAGCATTCAAACTTGTTGCTCGAGCAAATTGTATAGTAACTGCTGAAGTGATTTTCTTGGTTCCATTCTTGTTATTTTAATAAGTATTACCCATGGTAATGTTATTATGTGTATGATTAATCTACAATGTTGTCCCGCTTTTTTACAGCTTAAGCTTTTAGGGCTGATTTTGACCATTTCTATTTTATTTGCGCTCATTTAAATGATTAGACTGATTTCCTTGTAACATGATATCTTCTTGTTGTTACCATATGGCATATTACTGATCACTCAACTGGTAGGCTGTTTTGCAGTTCATGGACATCTTTCTTCTTATCCAATAGTTGAAGTCAGTGGTTACTTTCTGAATTGCTCAGTATGTATCGTTGAAATGAAGCACACTGGTTGAGGGTTTTCAGTTGTCTAGATAAGTAAACATCACGGAATTAGCCATTTACCATATTGATAGAAGTATTTTAGCAGATTCTTGCCACTGAGATTTGACTTCTTGTTTCAGCTTTGAGGGAAATAAAAATATCATCTTTCATCTAGATGTAGAGTTTATGTGATTCTTCTAGATGATCTTTACTCAACTTGAACTTAGAATCTCCGTGCTTGTTGTTTCCTTGTAATCCACCCATCTCGTGTTTGCTCACCCCCAATGACACCTTAAATTGTAATCCTTGTATCTCCATCTAATTTTAAAATTCCATCATCAAAAGTTGTGATAGTGTTGGGCCAGATTGCATTTGTCAGTTTCATAGGTGGATGAGGGTTGGGCTGCCATCTAAGACCATGAATCACAATATTTTCATATCTACCAGAGAAAGTGAGGCTACCAGTAGAGTCGCACAGTCATATTATGCTACCGTCTCCCCAATACGCAATTTTTTGACTGTGGAATCAGAGGGCAGATGTTTATTGGCTAGTGAATGTTCATCCTCACGTCCATCTCCTTTCATACGAACAGAATCTCTAAGTTCTGCTTATACACAAGCATGTACTGTCCAACCTCAAAAGTATCGTTCAGAATCTGGACAAAATAGTCCTCTGTCTCCTGGTCCTCATGACCAGAATTCTAAGAGCACATTTTCACGTTCATCCTTGTTCTGTACCAGTTTATACCAGTCTTCTTCATCAAGCTCTGAAACCCATCGGCAGCTTGGAAATCTACCGTTTCTTCCACATCCTCCATCCTACAACCAGTCCGTTGTTTCTGCTGCTGATTCAACAAAAACTCCATTGCTTTTCAGTGAGGATATGGACGATCAATATGATGAGGAGCATTCAGAGGCTCTTATGACAGACTTCCTTAATTTGCCTGAAGATGCTTCTGACGTTAGCCTTCATGGTGTAAATTGTGCAAATGACAGTCTAGCACTTACTGAGCAAACGGAACTACATTTTTTGCGTGATGATCTTCACATGGCTATCACTGACCATGGAGAAAGTGCCAGGCTTGATGTAAGTACACTACTGCGACTAACTACATCCTGTTATATGCACACTCACATGCATACGTACTGCATGTATATGTACTAATTAGATTTTCTTTTTACACTATAGTTCCTTCTAGTGGCCAAGCAACACTACTTGGTTCTGGAACTAATGTGACCTAATTGCTCAAACAATCAAACTTCTGACACTTTCACCAAAATTTGGTTACAATAAAAAAGAACTGAATGAATGAGGTTTTTCTTTTTGGGTCAAACAGAAAATCTCGAGGGGCCAATTTTACTTGTGCATCCATACTACATGTGCATTTTCAGTTGGAACTGCTGCATTTTGTTCTATTCACTAGTCCTTACTTTTGAGAACTGTTGCTTGATCATATAGGAAATTTATGAAACACCACCAGCTTCATCAAAAAATTCAAAACCAGCTATAGGATTGACATGCAATCGAAGTTGTCTCTCCGTGTTGCCAACTCTTGATGAGGAATCAAGTTTGCCATCGCCTGGTTCAGCCACTGTGCACAAGCCAAGAATGAGATGGACACCTGAGATCCATGAATGCTTTGTGGAGGCTGTCGACAAGCTTGATGGGGCTGAAAGTAAGCAAGCTAGTTGGTCTATTCTACTATACAAATGTAGATGTGAAACAGTGCTCAATCTTATTAACAACTATCAAAGTTTGAAGTCTTATCATCTTTCTGATTGCAGTCTAATTTGTTTGGTTTGAAATGTAGAGGCTACTCCAAAGGGTGTGTTGAAGCTTATGAATGTCAAAGGCCTGACCATCTATCATGTGAAAAGCCACTTACAGGTACTTACATTTACATACAACTGCTGAATTAGATGGAATGTAGACTGAGCCACTATTCATATTGAGCCTATACTGTTATATGTCTTTGCAGAAATACCGTCTTGCAAAGTATATGCCAGAGAAAAATGAAGGTAAGGAACATGAAATCTTAATAAAATTATGCTTATTTTCATTATCATCTTCATCTTCTAAATTATGAAATATGTGAATGTATACATTCCTAGCTTCAATTAGTACAAGCCATATCACATGTAATTCAGCAGTTCAAACCAGATTCGTTTAAGCCCTACTGGTATTGCCTGTCCAGTAGAATATAAAGCAATTGACTTGCCAAGATAATCCCATTTTACCATCTCCTTGATTGGTCTACTCACCAAAAAGTATTGTTGCATGGCCAAATCCTGCATTGTCTGTCAATTTGACATCAATATCACTGATTCACTACAGTACTTTATATACTGGTGTGATTTCCATATCAGCTAGTAAAGCTTTGATTTGCTTCTGAATATGGCAATTAATTGTCTCTTGTTTTTATTATTTTCCAGAGAAGGCTTCTGCCTCTGAAGAAAAGAAAGCAGCTTCAACTAGCAATGAAAGTGATGGACGTAGAAAAGGGTAATAATTTTAAGGGGGAAAATACACTTTGCACATTCTAACTACCAGGTCTTTTACATGTTACTCCATAAATTGCCAAAATTGACATATTTGACCCCCTAACAATTAAAAACTGGAAATTAGCAGCCCCGTTCAATTGTGACTGTAAAGATGGATGAAAAATAAGTGAAATGACACAATTTTGATGGTCAAATCTTAATGGAAGGTACACATTGCAACTTTTTGGTACTCTGAGCATGCAGTATTTCAGTTTTGGTAGTTTAGGGTACAGAGTGTAAAAGGTCTGGTAGTTATAGTGTGCAAAGTGTAAAAGGTCGGTAGTGTGCAAAGTGCATCTTTTTCTAGTCGTCTTCATTTTTGTTTACGAGATAAGATATATTCTGTGTTGATGTGTGCGCTTCTCTGTAGTGTGTATGCATTTCATCTTTTCTTCTGTCAAACAATATGTGAAAATTTCTGACTTGGATTGTGAATATGTGATAGGAGCATTCAAATCACAGAGGCTCTGCGCATGCAAGTGGAGGTTCAGAAGCAGCTGCATGAGCAACTTGAGGTTTGATTTATGCTTATTGTAGGAATCTGGCTTTTTGAGTTTTGAAATCCAACAATCCATAATTGCACGTCTTGGTTTCTTTTCAGCTGTGTAATGTAGCCAGAAGCTTTCATCATCTATGGTGCATTAGCTCTATGGTCTGCAATGTAATTTATTCTCCTTCATTTCTTGTGACTGTTTCTATATCCCCACACAGGTCCAACGGGACCTTCAGTTACGCATGGAGGAACACGCAAGGTACTTGCAAAAGATCTTGGAGGAACAGCAGAAAGCTGGCATTGCCTTGATTTCTCCTCAAACCATGTCTTCACTGACTAATCCATGCCAAGATTCTGAACTGTGGCCTTCTTCTGCGTCAGCTGGTTCGTCACCCCCACTTCCTGCCGAATCCAAAACTGATTCAACTTCACCTCTATCATCCAAGTATAAATCTACCAAAAGTGGTGATTCAAAGCCACAACCATGCTCAAAGAGGCTTCGTCTGGAAGAGAAACAAGAGTCAGGTTCAGATGAGGCCGCAGTTGGACTTAAAGATGCTGTGCCATGACGTGTTATCTCTAGTATTTGCATCATCCCCAAAATGACCCAACTCCTGTAAATCCGTGAATTGCATGTAAACTTGTAATTGAAGTAATATTTGTTTGATTTGTATTGCTTGACATTGTTAGTACTTCAAAAGGAAAAGAAATTCAATTGCTTTGGTTAACTTTGAAATCGTATGTTGTGTTTACAGTTCCTGCTTTGTTAATCAGTATTAGTACACACTGTGATCTTCAGCTGAACTTTGGTTAACTTTTGAAATTCTGTAATGTATAGAATATGGTAATGGTTTTCAAGATTGGTACAGTTCCTTTAGCATTCATGCCAAGCTCCTGCTACTGATTTATTTTAAAATTTTAAATATACAAATTGTTCAATTTCATTGGCAGCCATGAGAACTCAAAATCAGCCACTCAAGACTGCAACCTTGGATTTTCAATCATGGCTACTCAATTGATTTGGAGTGCTTTAACAGAATGAAAAGAAACTATTACAATCATCGATAACATCCATGACAATTTGGTACACGACCAGCTCGTTATGGAAATTCTTAGTCTTGTTCAGCGGCTTCAGCCCGTCTGATTTTCACTTCTAACTCGGCCCAAGCTCAGTCTAAAACGAAGAAAGTCTTTGTGATAAGTTAAATATGATATAAATAATTAAATTTATCTTTTTTATTAATTTAAATTTAACTTTTTAAGATAATTCATAATTTCACATAATATCAGAATAAAAATTTTGAATTCAAATTTAAATTTTATATTTTATTTAATTTAATTAAATATTTTACGTATTAAGTCACCAATTAAAAGGAAATTTGGCACCAATGGAATGTTAAAAATATAGTATAAATAATTAAATTGTTAAGCTTAAATTTTTTTTTTTTTTGGATAAATCAACATTAAACACAACCTATGGTCGGCTGCTACTCTATCTCAGAGGGAGACTTGCTGACTGCAGCAGTGTGTTTTTAGCCGCCTACTGTTTTCAGGCCGTGCGGTGAACTCGCGCATGGTGTGGTGCGTGTGGTTTAGAATGTAGTGCAATCTACGTGAGGTTTTTGGAGGCTCTGATTCGGGCAAAGCACGTGGCCAAAAAGAAAGTCGGGGGACACCTCCAATGCTGAAAAAAAGACACTATCCGAGACATGTAACCGAAGAAAATATGATCCCAAACGCGAACCCACAGCTAGAGTAGACCAGAGAGGATGCTGGTGCTAGAGAGAGACGACCTGATGTTGATCATGATAATCTGTGCCCCTCGCTAGCTCGCTCGCTCGCTCTTGCGTTAAAGGATTCCTCTTTTTCCTTCTGTCTGTCTGTCTCAAGACTCGAGTTTTTGTAGCTTCTTTTTAAGGTAGGCTTTCACCCTCCTTTCTTGTCCAGTTCTTCTTCTTGTATCTCTCTACGTCTTGTAATTTTTCCTTTGATTTATATTGGAATCCTGCTCATTCATTCTTTATCTTGTTTTCCCTTTGTTATCTGATTGTTGTTAATATCTTAAGTCAACGTTAAAATTAGCAAATAAAAAAATATTCTGGCATATCATGCAGATGGATATTCATAAAATGCTTTTTTGTCCCTTGCTTTGCTTAGCACAGAGATGAAATGAGAGAATTTTAAATAAAAATTAAGAATTAAATAAAATATTAATAAAATATTATTTTTTAATAATATTATTATTTTGTGATTTGATTGAATTGTTTATTATATTTTATATAAAAATTTAAAAAAATTAGAATAATAAAATGAGATGAATTGAGATAACGGAGTCATTTTTTTTCTATATATATATACTAGTTCCTGTTGTAAATACGAAATATAGAACAGGTTCACTGCATCTGTGGTCTGTCCACTGTGCCCGTGTCCGAAGTCTTGGAAAACCAGTGGAGTTATCAGCTATTGTGCACTTTTTGAGCTCTTTAATTAACTGCTTAACATATGATGATTGCATGATTAATGATATTTTTTCCTATCAAGCGAAAAGCCTTATAGAATCTAATATGTTTCGGCGATTGACTTCAGTGGTTTTTTCCCACTACATTGTTATATCTTTACTACTTTTTCTTGCGGTCCTGCAGGCCAAGCTCGCTGAAAGCAACAGCAGAACAAAATGGCTGCTGGTGAGGGCCCCATCAATGTTCATGATCACGGTACAGCTCTTGATAAGAAACACTTTAGAGTCCAATGTAATTATTGTGGTAAAGTGGTCAGCGGTTTCTTCCGTGTGAAGTGCCACTTAGGAGGTATACGAGGCGATGTTACCCCTTGTGAAAATGCTCCTCAAAACGTGAAGGAACTGTTTAACAAAAGTTTACTTGAAAGGAAAACAGAGAGTTTTTGCAAGGAAGTTGGGGATCCCCATCACCCAAATCTTCCTCGGAAGAGGAATTGTTGTCCTAACTGGAACAGTGACCAGCATAATAAGCATGAGACCACTCAAAATGGTGGTTCTTGTTTTGCGAGGCATGTTGACATGGACTCTGCCCCGGAAGACAATCTGACAGACAGTGCTCCTTTTTCCAATGGTGGTATAGGTTTCCAACGAGCCATAAGTTGTGAAACAATAAAGGATGCATTATCAATGCAAGCCCAAAAAAGCATTGCTAGATTCTTCTATGAAACGGGTGTAGATTTCAGTGCTGCTAATTCTGCTAGCTTTAAAAGAATGATAAATGCGACACTAGGTCATGGTCAGACAGAGTATGACGTCCCTAGTTGTCAGGAACTAAAAGGCTGGATACTTCAAGATGAGGTGAAGGAGATGCAAGAGTATGTGAAGAAGATTAGACATTCATGGGCAAGCACAGGGTGTAGCATACTGTTAGATGCATGGGTTGATGAAAAGGGCAGACATCTGGTTAATTTTTTGGTGGATTGCCCTCAGGGTGCTGTTTATCTTCGATCATCTGACGTTACATCTTTCATTGGTGATGTTGATACCTTACAGTCGGTGTTGGATGGAGTTATTAAGGAGATTGGAGTTGACAATGTAGTTCAAGTGGTGGCATGCTCCACAAAGGGTTGGGTCGGAGATGTGGGCAAACAATTCATGGATAAGTGCAAGAGAGTTGTCTGGACCGTGAGCGCATCTCATTGCATTGAGCTTATGCTAGAGAAGATTGGGATGATTGAGTCTATCAGAGGGATAATAACTAAAGCCAAGACCATTACGAAGTTTATTTATGGCCATGAAACTCTTTTGGATTTTTTGAAGAAATATACTCTCGGCCATGACATAATCAAGCCCTCCAAAACAAGACCAGCAATGCCCTTTCTGACTCTAGAGAATATTGTATCCGAAAAGCAGCATTTGAAGGATATGTTTGCCTCATCAGATTGGAAGACATCATTTTGGTCTTCTAGAATAGAGGGAAAGAGGGTAGCCGATTTGGTGGGAGACCAAACTTTCTGGAATGGAGCTGAGATTGCCTTGAAGGCAACAATTCCACTGGTGCGTGTTTTATGCTTGATCAATCAGGCTGATAAGCCACAAGTCGGGTACATATACGAAACAATGGATCAAGTAAAAGAGGCAATTAAAGAGGAATTTAAAAAGAAGAAATCCCAGTACTTGCCTTTTTGGCAAGTGATTGACGAGATTTGGGACACCCATCTCCATAGCCCTATCCATGCTGCAGGGTATTATTTAAACCCATGTCTCTTTTATTCAAGTGATTTCTTTGGTGATGCCGAGGTTGCCTTTGGCCTTTTGAGCTCAATTGTCCGCTTGGTGCGTGATCAAAGAAGTCAAGATTTGATCTCCCGACATCTTGAGGAGTACAGACATGCTAGAGGTGGTTTTGAAGGGGGGAGTGCCCTTGACCAAAGAACCAACGTCCCTCCAGGTAAGAGGCTCCATGCCTTAAATATTTGGGTTAGTTTTAAGCCCTGACAAATATCCAAAATCTTATTTTTATGGAAATTCAACTGCAGCCCTTTGGTGGTCCCATTATGGAAGACAATATCCTGAGCTGCAGAGATTTGCCATTCGAATTTTGAGCCAGAACTGTGATGGTGCTTCAAGATACGTACTCAAAAGGAGTTTGGCTGAGAAGCTGCTCACAACTGGAAGGAATCCAATTGAGCAACAACGATTGAATGATCTGACATTCGTGCATTACAATTTGCAACTGCAGCTTCAGTCAGGCCCGAGGCGTGACATTGTTGCTGAAGAGATTGACCCAATGGATGATTGGATCGTTGATGAAGCACTGACTGTAGACCACATCCCAAAACGGTCAATTTACATGGATGAAATTAGACTTTGCTGAAGGGGCTATTATTGGGGAAGGAGTCAAGGACCTTCCAATATTCAGGCAAAGAATGAGCACTGGTAACCGAACACAATATATAGTTGGAGAAGGATAGCATAGCAACAGAGGTTGCCCAGGATTAGAGCCATGACTTTCGATGCATGTTTTATAATCAATGTTGGCATAAATTACGTGACAGTTTTGTCTCCTTCATGTGTATATTTGAGTTGTAGTTTCGTTCATGTGCATTCAAATGTACTTTTCTTTTTGAACTTACAGCCATACAAGTTTACAAGAGATATTTGGACCCTTCCAGCTCTGTTCAGGTAATTTGCTAGAAAGAAAAGAAAAGTGCAGGCGCAGCCTCTTCATTTTTTATTGTTCTGGGAACAATAAACTATAAAGTACTCACTCTGATCTCCATACTCTAAGTCCCCACATCCTCATTCCCTTCTTGCCTTTTATCTCATGCAGTACAGTGCATACTGAAGGGGGTTATTCCTTGGGTTAGATCCAGGCCCAAGCCCGGACCAAACATGGGAGTCGGGCTGGGCCATGTATACATCAAAGGCCCAGATCAAGGGGATGAGTAGATAGGAAAAACATAGCGAAACATGTGGCAATGAAGACAGCTTGGAAACCACTAACCAATGGACAGATGTGCTCGCCGACTGAAAATATCACCACACAGACATGACAGACAGAGAAACTTAGAGAGGAAAGTACACCGCATTAATGAGGGAAATGAAACTTAGAGAGGAAGACACACTGCATTAATGAGGGAAATGAAACTTACAGAGTGTTTGAATCAAGATAAAGACGCAAGGAATAAAAAAGTTCTCTGCATTTCTCATTGATGTATATTGTACACTGTGGTGGTATTTATACACTAAGAAAGGAATATTCTAGCATAATAGAATTCTCAAGATTAAATGAAGTGGTGACATGTGTAGTGAAACTCTTCTAGACTATTGTGTATGTTGTCATGTGCTTGAGTAGTTTTTGGTGGAGCAGAGGCTACATCTGATGGTGGAGACATTGCAGGTTTGTTATTGCTAATACGCCCATGCGAGCCAAGCAGGGCTGGAAGAAATGTGAGGCTCGAACGTAATATGCAAAATTTGGAGGTTGACAAAGGCTTTGTAAAAATGTCGGCCAGTTGATCCTTGCTTGAGAGAAAAGAAACTTGAAGGGCTTTGGCATGAATCCGATCTAGTACAAAATGATAATCAATGTCAACATGTTTGGTGCGAGAGTGCATCACAGGATTAACGGACATATATGTTGCACCCAAATTATCACAATAAAGAATAGGAGGTTTGGACAAAAAAATTCCTAACTCAGATAGAAGACCCTACAGCCCCAATAGTTCACATGTAGCATGTGCCAAAGTTTTATATTCAGTCTCGGTGCTCGATCTTGTAATTGTAGACTGTTTCTTGGAGCTTCAACAAACCAGATTTTTGCCATAAAAGACGTAGTATCCTCTAGTGGATTTTCTGTCATCCAAACAGTCGGCCCAATAGGCATCGAAAAAAGCAGCCAAAACAGGAGCGGGAGACGAAGTAATAGCCAAACCATAATCCATAGTATGCTTAAGATAGCGTAAAATACGCTTAACAGCTTGCCAATGAGACAAGCAGGGTGCATGTATAAATTGACACACCCGATTCACAGAGAAAGCCAAATCTGGTCTTGTAAACAATAAGTATTGCAAACTGCCAACTATGCTTCTATAGAGGATGGATCTTCTATAGAAGTAGAATAAAAAGCTAACAGTTTTGTAGAGGGAGACATAGGGCTACTCACGGATTTACAATTGCTCATGTTAGTTTTCTTGAGCAAATCAAGAATATATTTCCTCTGTGATAAAACAAGTCCAGTGGAATTTCGATGACATTTAAGACCCAAAAAATAGTGAAGATCTCCCAAGTTTTTTAGAGGAAAATCAGATTGTAGAATCTCAACAAGTTGAGCCAAAACACTAGGGTTAGAGCCAGTGAGAATCACATTGTCCACATAGACTAAGAAATAAATTGTCACATATTGATGCCAATAGATGAATAAAGACACATTTGATTTTGAGACACTAAATCCCAGTTCCAAGAGTCGTGAACTAAGACGCGCATACCAAGCACGGGGGCCCGTTTAAGGCTGTATAATGCTCTGTTAAGTTTGCAAACATAGTGCGAGAATTGTGGGTGAACAAAACTCGGTGGCTGTAACATAAACACTTGTTCATCCAAAGTGTCGTACAAAAAAGCATTTTGCACATCCAGTTGTTGAATCCGCCAACCAGAGAAAACAACAATTGAGAGCACTAACCTAATGGAAGTTGGCTTAATGACAGGGCTAAATGTCTCCAAGTAGTCGAGCCCCTCAAGCTGGTTGTAGCCCTTGGCTACAAGTTGGGCTTTCCAACGTTTGATCGAGCCATCCAAGAGATGCTTGGTCTTGAAAATCCAACAACAACCTACAAGATTTTGGTTAGACGTAGGTGGAACCAGAGACCAAGTATTGTTAGATAAAAGAGCATCAAACTCTGATTGCATAGCATTTCTCCATTCCTGATACTTCGAAGCTTGAGTAACGGAAGTGGGCTCTTCGGGTATTTTAGCAGAGATGGTATGAGCTTGTGGTCAGGGCCATGCAATGGTGTTGTCGTTGTGAATTCTTGGGAAGTGGAGTTTTGATTTGGCTCAAGTCTGCATAGGGTGTAGAGAAGAAGAGGGCGTCTGGGTAGAAGATGAGTGAGGAGGGGATGAAACAGATGCCCTAGATATAGAAGAGAGTGGGCCAGGTGTATATGTGGGCTCGGATGTGGGCTCGGATGGTGATGATAAGGGTTGAGAGAATATGAGGTTTTGGTCGGGTGGGGTAGATGAAATGAGAGAAGGGTTTGGGCTAGAGGATACGGGCTGGGTTGTGGGGAGTATGGGCCGAGGGGAAGGAAGAGGCCTATGTGACTGGTTTGAATTACTGAACGTGGGATAGGTGTTTAAGATTGGAAGAGGATATGGGTTGGGCTGAGGTCTTGGGGACGAGCTAGTAGTGTGTGTAGAGAAGTAAAAATTCATTTCATCAAATAACACGTCTCTTGAAATATACATGCGGGCAGTAGGAAGATGGAAATATAAATATCCCGATGATCCGAACTATATCCAAGAAAAATGCATCGAAGGGAATGATATTCCAATTTGTGATGATTGTATGGCCTAAGAGCATTCTCATTGGCTTGGCCAAATTCATCTTCAAAATTTAGCCAATATCACACTTTTTTACATTTGCCTATTCCATTTAAATTCAATCTCCACATTGGATTAGCAATTTACTTTCTATATAATAATAAAATATTATTAATTTAATAATTTTTTTATTTAATTTATTTGTATCACATTTTATAATTCTACCAATTTAATATTAATAATAATTATATTCTAATTAAATTAAATTAATATTTATTACATTTATTAAATATTAAATTAACATTAAATAATAATAATAATAATTATTATTATTATATTCTAATTAAATTAATATTAATATTTATCAAATTTATTAAATATTAATATTAATAATTATTATATTATAACTAACTTTTCATTATAATTAACTTAATAATTAATATTCTAATTAATATTAACTACTTAATTTATTTTTATCACATTTTATATTTAATAATAATAAATCAAACCAAATTTCTTAATTACAAAAAATACCTACATATTTTGTGAGAGAAGTGAGAATTGAATATTTTAATATTTGGCTAACCTACTGTTCACCAACAAATTTGGAGAATCACTGTAGCAGAAGTATAAAATTTTATAGAGATGCCCAATCCAATGTAGTGATTTTTTGGCACATATTGGCTAAAGTTTAGCTATCATTGGACTTTGGTCAAGCCAATGAGGATGCTCTAAGATTAGGCCAACAAATGCATCAGAATGATTTTAAGAAGGTGCAATCTGGGACTTTGTGAAATAAAATTTCAAATGGAGATTTATTATTTAAAACAAGAGAGGGAAGACGATTAATGAGAAATACTGCAGTGGTAAAGGCATCGGACCAATACAAATGTGGAGTGGATGAGTGTGCAAGTAGAGCTAACCTAGTCTCAACAATGGGTTGTTGTTTTCGTTCTACCAAACCATTTTGAGAATGAGCATAAGGACAAGAGAGACGATGCGAAATACCAAAAGATTGTAACGTTGTATTTAAAGATCTGTATTCACCACCCCAATCTGATTGAAATGCACGTATTTTTGCATTGAAAAGAAATTCTACATGATGCTTAAAGGATAAAAAAGTAGACGTTACATCAGATTTACATTTCAAATTAAATAACCTCGTAAATCTACTATAATCATCTACAAAAGATAGATAATAACAAAAACCATCACGGGAGAGGATTGGTGCAGGACCCCAAACATCTGAAAATAGAAGTTGAAGAGGAGCAGTGGAACGAGAGGTGGACTGATTATATGGAAGTTGATGAAGCATGGCTTGACAGCGTGAGGAACATAAGCCAGACATGGATGATGAGTGCAGGAGAAGAGAAACTTTGGAGATGATTTTATTAACTTGTTGCATAGAGAGATGTTCGAGCCTGACATGCCATTGAAAAGGGGATGCTCGAGTGCCCATGTACGCTTGAGGAGATGGAAGAACAGATGAAAACACATACATTCCATCCTTAGCATTGCCTTGGAGTATAATTTTGTTGGAATGGGAGTCCTTCACACGAAAAAAAGTAGAGTAAAATTCAAAGAAAACATCATTATCTTCACAAAGTTTTATAACAGAAATTAAATTCTTAGAAATGGAAGAAACGTGATAAAGTTTTGAGAGAAGAAATTTGCCAGAAGTGGAGGGAACTGTGGAGCTGCCAACATGTTGAATTGGAAGAGATGTGCCATCACCTATACACACTCGTCACCCTTATATTATGTGGGACTAAGAGACAGATTAGAAAAGTCATGTGTAAATTGATGTGTAGCAGCTGAGTCAGCATACCAAAGATTATCAACTAAAGAGGTTGGGGCAAAGGATGAAGTGGGGACAATGGTGAAGTGAGCTGAAAGGGCGGGAGGTGATTGGAAACTTTGGTTGAACTTGTTATAACAAGTGAGGGCAGTATGGCCTTGTTTAAGACAAACTTAGCATGTGGGACATGATGGTGAAAAGTGGGAAGGTGAGGATCGACCAGCATGACGACCACAACCACGCCCTCAGTAACCTCCTATGCCTCGATAGAACCCACGGCCCCGATTGTGATTCTCAGTGAGCAGTTTGTAAGTGGCATTTGCAGAGAATTTTGTGGTAGTTGTGAGACTAGTGAGTTGATGAGAGAGCCTGGATTCATGAGTTAGCAAATGATTGTAGACCTGAGATGGACTTAGAGGATCCACATGGATAGTTATAGAGGTGACCACAGAATTGAAGGAGTTTTGCCTTTTGGTAGTAATCTACTATAGAGTCCGAACCTTTCTTTAATGTGGTCAGCTAATACTACACTTGCATGAGACGTGCTTGAGATTTTGCAGCAAAAAGATCGGCTAGTGTGACACAAATCTCATGAGAGAAAACAGAGTCTAAAACATGAGCAATTATATTTTTGGATAAGGAGGAGGTGAAACACTCATGATGGCTTGATCTTGTTGTTGCCAAGCCAAGTATTCAGGGTTGGGTTTTTCATAACTTTTATCAAATATGTGGGGAGGATTAGTGGTTCCATCGACGAAGCCAAACAGATTTTGACCCTTGAGGTAAGGCATGATCTGAGCCTTCAACAAGAGGTAATTATCATGATTAAGTTTGACAATAACTAAGTGGGAAGAAGATGGAAAAGGAAGAGTTGAAGGTTGGGGTGGAGGGGTTTTGAGTTTTTCCGCCATGGTAATGCCTTAGACGTGAGTCTTAGATGGCTCTTGATACCATGTTTGAATCAAGATAAAGATGCAAGAAATGAAAAAGTTCTTTGCATTTCTCATTGATGTATATTGTACATTGTGGTGGTATTTATACACTAAGAAAGGAATATTCTAGCATAACAGAATTCTCAAAATTACATGAAATGGTGACACGTGTAGTGAAATTCTTCTAGACTATTTTGTATGCTGTCATGTGTTTGAGTAGCTTTTGGTGGAGCAGAGGCTACATCTGATGGTAGAGACGCTGCAGGTTTGTTATTGCTAATAGAGAGGAAAACACACTGCATTAATGAGATGAGAGAAACTTAGAGAAGAAAACATGCCGCATTCAATGCAACCCAAAGCTCGGAACACACACATCAAACCTAAGTGCCTTATAACACAACGAGTAGGCGGCATAAATATTCTATCTCCTACAGAGCAACACCCCACTACCATGGAGACTAGACCAGCATGTATAAATAGACTCCCCTTGCAACCAACAAAAAGGTTAAAATTTTACATATATTTCTACTGTTTTTTCTTCATCTCCTACTTCGAAACTAACTTTAGCGTCAGAGGTACCATGGATCCCGAGGTCTCCATCTCCTCTTTGTAGGGAAGAATTCTAGCACTGTGCCAGAGCAGTGTTAGCGTGGAATCGCTCAGGCCCGCGAAACATGACTTCAACACAGACGATAACTTTTTGGTCCAGGAAGTCGGGTGACCCAATAATTTAAGCAATAATCTACTTGGATGGAGGGGAAAAGAGAGAAATATAATGATCCATCCAGTTCATTCCAAGCCCATTAATTTCGTTTATGGTCCTGGCAGAACCCAAACTTTGTGGTGGAGCTTTATTTCACAATGTGCATGGCCATGCCTTCATTAAATACTCACTGGACTTTTTTTTTTTTTTTTTTGAGCAAGTTACTACCAGTTATATTAAAACTAGAAATCAAAATACAACAGCTAGAGTTTAGGTCTCAATTTTATAATTACATAGATAAAGGGGGAGGGTCTTTTCCACTATGAAAAGACAATAAGGAGGGAGAATTTGGATTAGTAGAATATAGAGGAGATGGTGCTTTATATCCTGAATGATAGGGCTTGTGATCCAGTCATCTTCATCTGCAGAGTTAGTAATTGCTGTTATTGTGGTGCTTGAGTCACTTTCCAGAATAATTTTTTTTTATCCCCGATCGTTTTGCTTCTGATACTACCATCAAAGCTGCCATTGCTTCGCCGAGATTTGGACTCACATTGTGAATGTGATCTGTGAGTGCAAATATGGTTTCACCAGAATCATTCAAACACAAGGCTGCAACACTGTTTCCCTGGTCTCTAACTGCCACGTCAAACTGAGTGAGAAAAAAATCATATGGGTAATTTTCAATCTTCATTGACTTTTGGTTATCGACTTCTGTCCAAGCTGTTAAATGATGATTAAGTGAATTTTTAACAGAGTCAACAAATTCACCAGGGGAAGAGGGAGTAAAAATCATATTGTGGACTTCTTTGTTTCTTAGGAACCAAAGATGATCCATTGCAATTGTAGCAAATATTTGAAATGAATGAGTGTTTACCTTTGGGATTTTTAGGAACTCTAAATTCTTGAGGATGGTTTTTATCCAGATATTAAAAGGCTGCCTTGCAAAGAAGGATATGTCAATTGGCCAATTTGAGTGCCTCCAAAGAACTCTAGAATAAATGCAATTTAGGAATAGATGAGAAGTATCTTCAGCTTCAGTGCTAGAAAGGGGACAGACAATTTGCTCTTCATCTAGAGGAATTACATTACTAATCTTGATTTTGGAGGACAAGATATTATGGCTAACTTTCCAAAGAAATAATTTCAGCCTGTTTTGCAGGAAAAATTTCCAAAAATTTTTCCAGTTCAAAGACTGATTGATTGGATAGGAAGGATTGTCTTCATTAACCAGAGCAGCATATGCAAACTTAACCGAAAATTTCCCTGAGGAGTGGTGAAACCATTTGATTTTATCCTAAACATGATGGAAATTGTAAATCGTCAATAGGATTATTTGGATTTCTCTTGAGGAATGATCCGAGAAAATGGTGTTCAGAAGGAGGGTATAATATAAATTTTGAATAGAGATAAATGTTAGAAGCCAAAAGAGAAAAAAAATTAAAGCAAAAATAGAATTAATCACACACATTTACGAGATTCAATAACATATCTATATTTACAAAATTACAAATAATTTTATTTTAATTGATAATCAAATATACAGTATGACAACTGTACAAGGATTTAATTTTAGTATAATATATAATAAATCCTTATCAGCAGGTCGGGTCAAATTAAGATTCAAAACGGATGACAAATTTTATCTAGAACTGAGTCTCATTGAAAATCAACCAAAAGATCGTAACATATCTATCTTTATCAAGTCATGTTATCCAGATTTCAAACATAACCGACCGCCATAAATAAATAAAAATAATAATAAAAGAAAAAAAAAAGCCCAGCAATAAACACGAAATTAAATACTCGTGAGAAAACAAACTGTCCGAAAATTTACACATGGAACATAACATATTATAGATTCACGTGATGTTGCCTATAATTTTTATTAATTACGATCTAATTTGATGAAAAATATAAAAAAGATTTCTTAAATAATTACTTTTTTATATTTACAGCACTACATCAGTAGTATACTCGAGTAGCAGCCCCAAAGTTTGAAAAAAAAAATAATATGATTTAGTTTTTTATGATTTAATAGAATTATATTATCTCATATTGTGTTGGCTCCCTCTCTAAAAAATTATTTTGGCCCCCTCTATAAAATTATTTTGATCTTATAAATTATTTTGAATAAAAAATATTTTATTATAGTTTTAGTTTTGCTCGGTTCCCTACAACAAAGTTCTGATTCCGCCACTGACTAGTAGTAGGCTCAACAAAGTTAAATTTTAGCCAAAGAATAGCTAAAATGCAAACTAAAGTGCAACAATGAACTCAACAAATTAACATTAATTTTAACTTCAGATTATATCACTAGCCAAATTTGTTGAGCCAAAATGGCTAGCCAAATATTATTTTTGGACTAAAATATTATGTTTCCGTTGCTTGCTTCTCTCCCGTGCAAAAGATACATTTCTCTTGCGCCTCTCAATCTCTATTTCTAGTCGATGTCAAGTTGTTTGGACATCCATTGCTAGTTGTATCTTTTCAATTTCGATTTTTAAACGGTTGATTTTCTTCTCGCCATATGGTGGTATTTCTGGGTCATACCAACAAAAATATCCGCAAGAATGCCCAGCCTGCAAAAAGAGCCAACACATTAGGAAACAAGGATTACCATTCACTTAATAGCAAACAAGATTTAGATTTGAGATATCTGAAAGTTTTGACAACTGAAAAATCGACGCCCGTCATTATCCGCCGTATGCGCAGTTCGTCTGCATGCTTTAATACCACAAAAGCATATTGGGTATTCATTTTGACAAAAGTTCTTTGAGCGTGAGATATTGCCAGTACTACTACGTGCTTCCGACATTGTAGAATATCTAGTCTCGTGCAGGAAGAGGTATCTAGCCTCGGGTTCAGATATGCTTTTCTTCATTAATTGAATAAATGGTAGACAACACGAATTAACATCAGCTAATAGACAACAAATCTAGCTTATAAACTAAGTAAATAATAAAATTAAAAGAAAACTAGCTTATAAATTAACATAAGCTAATAGACAACAAATCTAGCTTATAAATTAAGTAAATAATAAAATTAAAAGAAAACTAGCTTATAAATTAACATAAGCTAATAGACAACAAATCTATTTGGCAATTCTTATATATATTAATGAATATATTAAACACGAATTCCACTGCTCCTGGATATAGATTAAACATTAATTAATCTAAACCAAACAATATCCAAAAAGAGATATTGTTCTTGAAGGCCAGAAACGGTTACTATTTTGTGGGGAGGGACAGCATCTGAAGCAAGAAGAAAGCTAGAAAGCATGATATGTGATGCAAAGTGATTGAACATTAAACATAAGAATGAACATGGGAGAATCAAAAACTGAGTAAAATCACTAGCTTAATTTATCCAATCCATGTTGATTTTCGGTTTTCACAAGCATTTGCACAAACATGTAAAGTGCAATTTCTTGTTTCACAAATTTCTTCATCTTTCCATTTTATTTCCCTTCCTTAGTACAATACATTGAGATCATAACAAGACTAGTGCAACATATCTCAGAAGAAAATACGAATCCCAGACAAAAAAAAAAAAATAATAATAATAAACCTTCGGACATCAATTGCAGGGGAAACACAAATGCTGGGAAACAAATACAACGGAACTGCTGGGAAACAGACCTTGGGTCCGATCCGTTGGAGAGATGGCCGAGAGACTGGTGGTGCTCAAACTCGTGGGGCTAGGGGAAATGGCTGCGCCGAATGAGGTAGACGGGTGAGGGAGACGACGTAGAGATCGCGCGGGGTCTGGGTGAGGGAAAAAAAAAAAAAAAAGGAAATAGAGGTCGGAGATGAGAGGTCGGAGATGGAAGGAGGGGAGATGAGGTCGGAGATGGAGCTCGGCAGCGGTGTCGATGGCTGGTCCGAACGGGTTCTCTGCTCGCAAAGGGGATGGGCGTTGTGTCGCGAAGGGGATGGGTTCGCGCGGGTTGGGATGTCCGTCCGTTGTGTTTTAAAATCACGTGTCTTTATTTTACTCTTTCATTTGCAACGTGTATTGACACATCGAGCGGGATGGGGGAACGGGACTTAAGGGCGGGATGGGTAGCGTTTTCCTTCAGGATTTCATCTTTAATGAAACATACTGTTTCACTCAAGTCTCTCCTCCTTACCAACTTCTGCATCCCCTTTCATGCATCCCCTTCTCCTTTCTCCCTTCACCTTCGTCTGCTTTTTCCTGGAATTCCTTAAGCCCATGTAACCATCGAAGTCCTTTCTCGATCGCTCTCGCTCACTCCCAAATGAGCTTAACCAGCTTCTTGCAGTGCATGGCCGATCTGGACAGTGACAAAAGGAAGACATAATTAATTCGCAAGAAAAGATTAAGATTAAAATCTTTACAAACTTTTTTCTCCTGGAAAAAACAACAACTCTCTATACGAGTGATGAAGGCAAATCTAACCCTTGGCTAGGCAGCCAATTCTATGGGGGAGAAACCATGGGGCCCAACTTTGTCTATTCCTCGAACTTCACCAATCTCAAATTTCGGGCTCCTATAAATAAAATCAAACGGTGCCACAGCAAAACAACCCAATGAAAGCAAATGGTTTTTGGGAGAAATATTTCTATTAATGCTTTTTTTCTGGGAAATGGGAAAGCTCGCTAGAAGCTAAAGAGCAAAAGGCATAATTCACCATATGTGAACCTGCAATGTATTTGATGCTTCTGCACTTAACCATAAGTTTTCATTACTTCCGACTGGTTGTAGATTAATGTTGGATGATGAGCAAGTGGTCTGCCCTCCGTACCAGCAATTATTTATAGATTATTGAGTTTAAGCAAGAAAAAAAAAAGGAGTCAGATGGGGAAATAGGAATCGAGACGGGTGGTTGCTCTGATGAGGACGACGGTGCTTCTCCTTCTTCTTCTTATTGTCTAGCTGTTCCTCGGGTTTGGGCGTTTCCCTTCTCAGATGGTCCTCTTCCTTTCCATCGAAATGGATTTCGGCATTTGTGAACGAAAGTTTTATTCCAATGTCTTATTCTCGAATTTCACTCGAAGAACGAAAAATGAAAAATGGAAAAAATGAAATGCTTTTGAAACGCACAAAATGCTTCTTTTCACTTAAGAACGACTTTCAATTAGCTTCTCAGATTTCTTGTTTCTCAAGTTTCAGTCGATTTCTTTTTTTTTTTTTTCCTTGACAGATGCTGACGAGACAAAATGAGCCGGTTACAAATGCTGGTTGTACGTAGCAGAAATGTTTATTTATCCCAATGCTACTGCTCTTAAACTCTAGTTATCCTTGAGGTGATCCTAGTCGGCTGCATTTAATTCATAACAGAATTATGTCGGACTCAAAATACTCAGGCTTGACTCAAAATCCCCAGACACATCAAACATCAATACTCTATTAAAGTTGAGCTCATCTCAACACATCATTATAATTTTTTTAAATTTTAATATAAAATATAATAAATAATTTAATTTTTTTAAATTTTAAAATAATAATAATAATAAATAATAATATTCTAATAATATTTTATCATCCCAACTCAATTCAACTCACTTCAACATCTAAATCCACTCTATAAAAACTAGGCGCTACAGTAGGAAGCACTTCCAAAGTCGGCTTGGGTCCTTGTAATGAAAATTAAGGAAATAAAATAATAGTAATGATATTTACAGGGTAGAATGTGTAAATATTATGTATTTTTTTTTTAATTAAAAGTGAATAAATATAGAATATATATATATATATATAAAATAATTTTAGAAAGGCTGTAGAACAGTAAATGGCTTGGACAAAGTCAAACGTGAGAGAGCGTCTCGCCGTCAATTCCTCATTCGCCCGGGTTATTTTTTCTGTCACATTACCGCACCCTTGTAGCGTTTGTCCATTCGGCCGTGGAACTGATGGTCTGAGGTGTAATGTGCGGTTCACGCAGTTCTACGCAGATGCAGAAAGATCATCTCTTTCATCAAACAAGCAAAACATGGTTTTCGAAATTTCAAACACGTATCTGAAGATATGGAGTCTTGTGTGTGTCTTCAGCTCCAAAGCGCGACCTGTCTAAAAAGCATCACTCTTTGCTTCACTATGCCCCCCGTGCGCTAACGGACACAGAGCTCTCTTTTATTTTAGTTTCTGTTCTTATTTACCCAAAGAAAGGTAACTGTTTTCCTTTTTTAAGTGTATATGTTGTCTGGAAGCAATTCTGGATTCGTGTGCCGCTGTCTTTTGTATTTGTTTTCTGCTGTTTGAAAATTGAAATCCCTCTTCTTGAGGCTTGTTAATAGATGCTCCCCTCAACTGCATCTTTGTCATTTTTCCCCTTATTTTGAATGCTCGAATTCAAAGTCGTGACACTATCCCGTTGACATTCTTTAAAGTTGGAACTTAGAGGTGCATATATTTGATTTGCATGAGAGAGAGAGAGAGTGAGAGAGAGAGAGAGAGAGAGAGAGAGAGGGGGGGGGGGGGGGGGAAGAGAAGCATTTTCAAGAAGTTAGGAGCTTCTTGGCAAGTTGTTTTCGTACGGAGAATATTTCAGCGCTTGATGTTCTTTGATCATCTAAGGTCTCTTTTTTCCTCTTTCTGATTTTCCTAGTTCTTTTACTCTTTAGTTCCACGCCTCTCGTAACCACAAAAGGAATTTTTCCTCTGTATAACTGGTTTTCTGTCAAAATGGGCTTTTAAATCAGGGACGTGTTAGCTTTCAAATCTCTCTCTCTCCGTGTTTCAATCTTTACGTTAGGTTTATGGGGTCTGCAACTCTGTTTTGATTCAGCCAAAAAGTGGTGGAAATGGCCAAATGGATCTGTGTTGTTTTGTTTTCTGATATTTGTTTTTTGATTGAAGATTCAAAGTAGGTATCCATCACTGTTGATGGTTGGTTTGGGAAACAGGGACCACTAAGATCTGTCCTTTGGATTGTTTTGTTGCTTCTTATCTATGAGTAATTCACTTCATCATGTCCCACAGATAGGATGCTTTTGTTCACCAAACCTGTACATGACTTAGACTGGTCACCACAAATCACTTCTGAAGCACTTAGATATCCCAAGCTTTCTCTCTGAGATTCTGTGGTGTGTGAAGCCTCACTTTATTTCTTTTAGGCCAACTATCATATTTATTTTGCATTTTAAAACTTTCAAGGGTAAGAAAAGGAGGCAAAAGCAACAAGTTCCCATCCCTGATTCAACTTTTAAAGACCTTCCAAGGGTATGATTCTGAAATTCCGTCCTTTTACTTCTCAACGAAACAACTTTTGACTTCCACTAAGGTATCCCCACCTTTACCTTTTCTTTGCATTTGAGTGCCCAATTAATGTGCAGAAAGCTCTTTTGCTCCTAATTTGGTCATTTCACCTTTTCCTTTGTGGAGACAATCATTTCCCCATAAGCTCTTGTTTATGCTTTTTGGCTCAGCTCTCAATTTCATGGATGGCGAAATGTAACTGGATAATAAAAAATGCTCCTGCACAATATTATTCCTTTTTCTTCGTCTCTTTTTTTACATCTCTTAGGTTCGTTGGTCTTGTCTTAAATTGGATGTTGAAATTGATTGGTCTCACGAGTTGTGTTGGTAATATTTGTTTGCTTGTGTTGAAAATGACTGGTAGCTGTGTATTCATGAGTTTGTTTGTCCTTATTACATGTTCACAGGTCTCACAGTGTTTTCCCGCTAATTCTACAGCACACATGCCCAGTCATTCAAGTTATTCGAAGATTGTTGTTTTAGATTTCTCATTCAAATTCCAAAGGGCCAGATGTTTGATGTTTTTAGGTGAATTTACAGGGTTTATGATGCTTGTTTGCACTTGGGTATTATAGTTTCTGGTACCAAAAGCCACGGTTGCTCGGGGATTTCAGTTTGTGCTTTATGTGAGAAACGCCAAACCCACTGATCACATGATGCCTACCTCGCCAAATGTGGAATCTGCCTTGACCCAGTAAGCATGCAGCAGTCTCATTATTTGCTTAAAGACGGAATTCTGGGCTCTTTATTTTTGGTACTTTCCAATGCTTTATTTTTCCTCTTTCTGATTGCACTTTTACAGGAGCGATTATCTCTCGAAACCATCACATTCTGCCGAGCGTTGTTCTGATACAGAAATACATCTCGATAATGTGGATGAAATTCGTATCCATAACTCGTCCTTAGAGGTGAGCATTGGTGGGGCTTTCTTTATAGGGGTTTATTGTCTTGAAGTTCATCGCTACAACGTCAAGAGACTAGTTTTCTACGGAAGTGCTTACTATATGTGTTCCCTAATAGTAGGGATTAAATGGGGATAAATGCTTAATTGACATGGGAAAAAATGTTTCATTTCTTTTTCTTCTTCGCTTGATAATCCAATTAAATTCTCTTTGTAGCAGAATATAGTCGCATCATGAGCTTTAAGTTACTCTCGGCTTGAAGTTAATGTTTCTTAAGATTCTCTCAAAACCTTTACAGGTGTCAATTATGATACCTAATTTTGTTGAAAAGGTTAAATTGTATATTAATTGCAAGGAAATATGGTTGTTTCTTTAATATTTAGGAGAGCAATCTTGGAGATGAGGCTGGAAGTTTTGGATCGTGCACTACAAGCAACAATGATTATTCTTCCAGGTTCCAGCTTGAACAGGATGTAAGCTTCGCTTCCCTTCCTTTAAGGTGCCATTTTGAGACATGCGCATATTGCCATGCCCTTTAACATGGGGTGGTGAATTTAATCTCCAGAAGTAGGAATCCTGTATAGATTTTGTGGTAGTGTTTCTGTCTGTGGAATTTATTCTCTGATATGAATAAAGTTCTTTTGGAAGGAACCACTTAGAGATATCCAAACTTGAAATTTCAATTTCACATAGGAGTGAGTTAGTACCTAGTGTTAAATGGCCATCAACTGTTGTCTGACGGGGAGAGTGCCTTAGAGAGAACTATTTCTATCAAGTTGTTCTGATGGATCATATGCAGCTGAACACTAAGTGGAGCTTGTCAACCACTTCCTTCTTTGGCCTGAAGGACTTCTGCACCATTTACATAGTTTTATATATTTATATACCCACTTAAAAATTTCTTCCCAAGTATGAGTAGGGTCTCATTTCTTGGTTCCTGGCTTTTGTTTAGAAAGTATGAGTATGGGAGCATTTGATACTCTAAATGTGTGGAGGAGGGGTGGACTTGGAAGGTGGGAGTGTTCGAAGTCCTGCTTGGGAGATGCATACAACTTTGAAAATGGCTCTTGTTGTAGAGGTGGATATATAGCTGTATTAGTAGTTTGACAATAAGCTTTGTTGGTTCTGATATTTTTTCCTCTCTTAAAGGGAAATCATCTGGAAAAGTTAAGGCAGTTTTGTACACATTGCGGAAGGCATGGTGTTTTACTGCTTAAAGGAAATTGTTGGATCAAAGCTTTAGCCAGTCAAAAGCATCTAAGTTATTAACCTCATGATTAGGACTGGTACAGAATTAATTTGTCAGTCTTCAATAGTGTTAATGGAAAATTTACTCATCAATTCTATCACACAGCTTTCATCATGTAGGAAGTATGATGTTGGAGCTAGTTATATTATATAGCTTTCATCAAAGGCAACTTTTCCATGGCTAACGCTCCCAAAAATGGGTGTGCCTTTGCGATAGGTACAAAGATTACAACAGCAGTTGCAAGAAGAGATGGAACTGCATGCTATCCTGGAAAAGGCTATTCAGAAGAATGCTTCGAAATTCTCAAGTCCATCACGTCTCCCTCACCAGGTTTGTTACCTGTTATATTGTTCTTTTGGATTCTGTAAGTTATGTTTACAATTGAAGTGGCCTCATGAGAATCTTGACAAAATGGTCATGAAATCAAAATTTTTGAAGTGTATTTCACATGTCCTCATACTTTTTTGTCGAGGCTATGAATGCATTATCATTTACCTTGTACGTGTTTGCTAAGACCTCTTCTTGTTCATTTAGGTTCAGTGTGTTTTTCTGTCTAAAGAAAAAGGGGGAATGTGGATAATTTTATCTATATTTCTTAATGGTTTACTTTTTTGACTCCCACTTCCTTTAATCAGGATATGAGTTGTTCAAGCTTCTTGATTTTGTTACTGATATTGCTAGTCGTTTCTTTTCGTTGACACACTTTGGCATTTTGGGCAGGGTAATTCCTTGTTATTTCTTCTGATAAACTTTAACTACTATGATATCATGATTGATAACTGTTCTTTGTGAGTACTCCAGGCCAATTAATTCACACCCAAAATATTGTCATTTCTTTTGTTGGCAAGCATCATGAAAGGATATTACGGGACAAGTGTGGCATGGAGACTGCTGAAAACTTCTTAGAAGCGGTTACATGCAATTTCTTACTTTAGAATTTCATTGTTTACCTACACGACTTGAAAGTTTAGATTTTTTTAATGGTAACTTGATAGTTCAGAAATAAGTAAATAAAGTTAAAAGGGTCTACAGGAACTTTTGAGGAACTTACTATCCCGTTTAACTTACTTCGTAGGTTTCAAATAAGTCTAGATCATATTTTTGTGGATCTCTATCTTTTCTTCCAAAGTTCTATCAGGTGGAACCCGTAAATCATGTAGTTTACTAGTTTTGCATTGGAGAAATTTCATTTTCACCCCTCCCCCACGAAACTACCATCTTTTTTTTTTTCAAATTGCACTTCAAACTACCACAGCAAAACCCTAGGCTCCTTCCACACACGCAAGTTTTTTGTGCAAAATGTCTGAAATGCCCCTGGTTTTGAATAGATCTCAATGGTTTTTCAAGGGGCAGCTTGTGCAGCCACCCCCAGAGGTCGAAGACACATGGCCAACGTCGATCTCTGTGGTCAACAGCCAGAGACCATGACCTTCACCCAAAATGGAGGGCATTTTCAACTTTTTACATGAAAAAAAAAAAAATCATGCGTGCAACACAAGTCTAGAGTTTTGTCTGATTTAATGAGACAGTGCACATTGACGAAAGTGGATAAGTTTAAGGTACAAATTGAGGGTTTTGGTTGTTTGGGTTGAAATTTGAAAAAAAGGATAGTAGTAAGGGTGCAAAATGAATTTTTATCCTTTTGATATTTTGTTTTTTTAAAACTTGCTCTAAAATTTTAGCTAAGAGTTGAAATAATTAAAATATTGTTCTCAAATAACTTTAGGTTTTAGAGTTGCCAATTGTTTATCATGCTTGTATGTTCGTACTTCTTTCTTTTATTTTTTTGTATATTCATACCCCACTTGCACTTGGTTGTTTATCATGATGATGATGTTTTCTCATATTAGTACAGGCTCAAGAGCTCCTATCCAATATATCATTGTTGGAGATCACGGTTTCAAAACTTGAACAAGAGATGGTCTCTTTGCATTTTCAACTTAGCCAAGAGAGAAATGAACGGAGGCTTGCAGAATATCGTTTGAGGCATTCAGCATCTCAGTCAATATCTCTTCACTCCTCTGATATTATGGATACTTCGGTATGTTATCTGCTTTTATTTTAATCCTACACCTTCCCAGAGGGAACAATAATTATACCTTGAAAAAAAAAATGAATTCTTTTTCCTTTTCTTTTCAAATTCCCATTTTGTTTCCTCCTCAAAGACATAAAGTATTGCTAGACAGTAATATTGCATTGATGTGAAGTGGGTCATAAAAGTAACTCAGTTGGAGCCAGATTGTAGAATTTTTATTTTATTCACTTTCATTGCTTTTTCGGATATGTAAACATGGAAAAATAATCCATTCAATGGTTTGGCTGATTTACTATTTCACTCTTAAAAGCTTTGTTTCGTCTACTCATTGGCTACTTGGAAAGCGCCATTTTGGGTTCCAAAGATTATTTGAAAGCCTTTGCTGAATTTTCTCTCCATATTTGGATGAGTTATACATGGTCTTGTATTTGTTCCACTTCTATACCATGAGGGAACCTTAAACACGCATGGGCAGCTGATTACTTCATGCTTTGGAATGCTGAGATATGATTTTAATCACTATACTTTACTACTGCTGGTATAATCGTAAATTCGTAATGGTTATATGAGATAACTCACATGGTTGCCTTCCATATGTCTGATCAAACTTGCACAAATTTGTATATGCTCAATTTTGTGAAATATGGTTAACTTGTTTTTTATATTGTCCAGAGTTCACCTTCTTTGAAAAAGGTTTCCGTTTCTGAAGTTGGTGATTCCTCCGAAGACAACTGCCTGGAGATGAGAGACCAATCATTAGAATCTACCGATAAATGTACAGAGTTGGTAATAGAGGTATCTGTCTTGTGCTCCTCTTACGATGAAGCTTTTTAGTTAACGGTAATGCGTTGGCTTTAGTTTTGTGTACTTTGAGAACTCATTTCCACCGAAAGCTGATGAATTTACTATCTCTTGTAAATTTGATCCATGTATTTTGTTTTAAGAAAGTGGAAATATTGAGGAAACCTTTAGTGTAATGGTCAACCATTAAGACGATTTTAACATCTGATACTTTTGTATCAGAATGCAGTGGACTCAATTGCACTCGGCCATGACAAGAAAATGTCTATGAAAATGGATTCCAACTCTTGTCAACCCCTAGAGTTCAGCAAGCTCCCTAAAGGGATGCCATCAAACGGCCTTTGGAACTACCCTAATCAATTATCTGAAGAGATGGTGAGATGTATGAAAAATATATTCATGTCTCTGGCAGATTCTACCATACCATCCAAAACATCTACATCAGAAAGCCACTGCTCACCTCTCTCACCACATGGAACATCTCCACGCGGTCATCTTTCCAGTTCATCTTGGTGGTCATCGTCTGAAAGGTCAATGATTTCATCATGGTTGCAGAGCCCACAAATTGATATACAGAGTAACTCTGAGGTGGTGGCTTCAGACAATGCATGTGATCCCTACAGGGTGCGGAGAAAATTAAGTTGGGCTAATATTGGAAACTATGGACTAGCAACTGAAGTTTCTTGGATGTCAGTTGGGAAGAAGCAATTAGAATATGCCTCAGGGGCACTGAGAAGGTTCAGGTATTCCATTTATTTCTTTTGGTTTGAATTTCCTTGGGTCTCTTGGGCAGATTATAATTACATGAGAATTCATGAATTCCAAAAATTTGTTCTTATGGAAATTAGAGAAACGTTACAGACTCCTGAGGTAGAATAGTTGAGATTGTTTTTATTCTTTTATATTGGATGTTTGCTTGTTAATCTACTTTTGATCTTGTTTACACGCAACTTCCCAAAAATTTTATGTTTGCTTTGGCTTCCCGACATTCAGCATTTCAAACTTCTTTTCTTGGTGAGCACATGTATTGATATAGAAGGCATACCTAAGGTATTGAAAGATTCCTGATGAATTTCCAAAGCTGTTTTATATGTGAAGATGAAATCACAAAGATGTGGTGATTTTTATTCTGAAATGGCCCTGTTGCATGTATTTGTTTCTCTCTCTGATATTGCACATGGGTCAGACATGTATAACCATTTTAATACTCCGTGAATGTTTAAGTCTTGCATCTGAATAGTTGAATTGTTGTTTGGACCTGGAGCTGATCTCTTTCTCTGTGTGTGTGTGTGTTTTGAGAGCAGAACACTTGTTGAGCAACTGGCGAAAGTGAATCCTATACGTTTGAGCTGTGATGAGAAGCTTGCTTTCTGGATCAACTTATATAATGCTCTGATTATGCATGTGGGTTGCTATATTTCTATTGTATGCGTAGTTTAGATACACTAGGCACTGCTAACACCACAAAGCACTTCCAAAACCTAAGTTGACAGGTAAAATTTATTGTTCTCATGTGGCCATCTATGAACAGGCTTACTTGGCATATGGAGTCCCGAGAAGTGACTTGAAGCTCTTCTCTTTGTTGCAAAAGGTTTGATTCTGACTAAGTAGTCTCTCATTTTGTTTGTGTATACCTAGTATTATCTCGTTAGACTAGGAGGCCAAGCACTTTGGAGAGTTCTCCAGTGCTTCTAACAGCACTTGGGATTATATAAAATTGGTGGATTTTGTCAAAAAGCTCAAAGTAGGCAGCGGTGGGGCCTGTTCAATGAGCATTTGTGGCTGAGTTGGATAGTCATAAGGTTCAGCAAAGATATTTGCATTAATTCTTAACCAGTTACTCTGAAAGATTAAGCTGACAGTGAATGACCAAACACTCCCTTCTCACGTGTATCCCCTCATGGCAATCCACATTGGGTTGCGCACTTGGTAATTGCATAGACAGACAGACAGACAAGCCTTTCTGTGTTTGTGTCATGATGTTAGAATCCAACTTATTGACTTAGTATTGAATGAATGACTCAGCTAGCTGATCTTCATCAATAAAACCTTCAGATGCCTCATATCTCTTGTTGATGTTACGGCAGTTGCATGCAAAGGCCATCTTTAATTTGTGTCATGATCTTTATCTCAAATTAATGACGGATAGATTCACCATCTTTAATTTGCATATGACTGTTACAAGGATAATTTCGTGGCTTGCAGTTAATGAATGTGTAATTTATGGCTTTTTCATGCTTGGAGCATGTCCATTGATATTTTTTATTCCAGGCAGCATACACTGTTGGGGGACATTCTTTCAGTGCAGCTGCAGTTGAATATGTGATTCTAAAAATGAAACCACCACTCCATCGGCCACAAATCGTATGACAATTTTAGTAATCTGGTTGAATTATTCTCTTTGTTTTACTTCATTACCTGATTAACGTTTATATGGAAACTATTATCAGGCTTTGCTTCTTGCCCTTCACAAGCTGAAGGTACCAGAGGAACAACGGAAATCTGGAGTTGATATATATGAACCACTTGTAGCTTTTGCTCTCAGCTGTGGAATGTACTCTTCACCTGCGGTAATCACACTTCCGAATAATGCATGGAATGTACTCTTAATTTGATCTGTATTTTATATGAGTTAGAGAATAACAAATGCAGGTAAGAATCTACACTGCTCAGAATGTGAGAGAAGAGCTTCAAGAAGCACAGCGTGATTTCATTCGAGCTTCAGTTGGGGTTAGCAGCAAAGGGAGGTTGTTGGTCCCCAAAATGCTACACTGCTTTGCCAAAGCCTTTGTGGATGATGCAAATCTGGCTGTATGGATATTGCATTATCTTCCGCCGCATCAGGCCACCTTCGTTGAACAATGCATATCACAGAGAAGGGAAAGCCTTCTTGGTTCGCGCAACTGCGGCATTCTTCCGTTTGATTCACACTTCCGATACCTATTCCTGCCTGACAAAATTCATCTTTGTTAATGTATGATAGGACTAAGTTTGCACCCAAATATACCAGGCTTACCTTGCCTGCCTTGCAAATCAATACGAGAATAATGTCTGGCTGTAAATGACACTAAAAGAAAATTTAGGTTGCAAGTCTAGTGTGAAGTGTATAACCTCTCCTTGATAATATATACCAAGGATGGTGGCAGTTTTTGTCTTCTGCCTTGTAGACCTGGTCTATCCTTCTGGGGATGTTGTGTTGTACATTTTGTTCATGGATAAAAAACTGTTCACATTCAGGTGAATGCTTGTGCATTGCTTTAACCAAATAAATCAAATAAGAATTACATGTTTCCTGGACTGCTAATTGCTAAAAACTATCTTATTTGCTCATATTGCATACTATCAGAATTGAGAAACCCTCGCATCTCGAATAATGTAAAACTACGACTGGATTACGACGAAAGAATTATACTATACACTGCACTCTCTTTCTACGCATCACAATGTGTTGATACAGTATTGCTTATTAATTAACCATTAAATTAGCTTCTATTTTATTAAAAAAAAGATTTATTTACTTGTGAAAGTGGTAAATTATCAAACCAACATACGAATTTTAAAAAATATATGACATTTTGGGACGACACAATCATTTGGAGACTTTAAGGCATAGTTTGGATACTGAGCTATCTGACTATTATTTATTATTTTATAATTATGTTTTACATATTTTTTATTATTATTCACTACTATTTAATATTTTATTATTATTATTTTATTACTATTCATAAAATATCTTAAAATAACTCATTAGTCAAACGTAACTAAAAGAAGCATAAAAAATGGGACCAAGTTATAGCCGCAAGTGGTCTCCCCTTGTGGAAATTGGGTTCTTTGTGTTTTCACTTTTGTTGTAATATGTATCCGCTATCTATAAATGCTTACTTGCCGGAAAAAAAAAAAAAAAAAAATAAATAAATAAATAAATAAATAAATAAAAAAATAAAAAAATAAAAAAAAAAAAAAAAAAAAAAAAAAAAAAAAAAAAAAAAACTTATAGCCGCAACATTATCTGCATTTTCAAAATTTTCAACGAAATAATTAATGAGAGTTAGTACGTACGAACAAACAGGTTGCAATGCAGCTTCTGTTTCATAAATGTTTCAACTTTATGGATTGGACTGCCTTTTTTAACGACTCTTCTTTCAATTGACTCCTCGATATCTTATCATCCTCGCAAGGACGTGGACTTGCCACTTTAAACTGCCTCCTCATAACTCAAACCTGCTGCCATTCAAAAAAAAAAAACCTGCTGCCATTCAAGGTTTGTCATAAAAAGAGTAAATTGGGTATTGACTCAGGGTTGTCCCGAAGCTATCAACTTTTTTTTTTTTTCTAACAAACATATGTAATGTTGTGATTGGTTATAAGAATCTCCATTAAAATCTTGATCAGATCGTTATTGAATGTAATTAATACGATTTCTTGATAGATATATAGTTGTGAGAAATGATAGATGTAGTTATAAAATGTGTAAATCTTATACATTTTCTATGGAAAAATATATAAATTTCATAGAGGATTCTACTTCTTTTTTTTTTTAAATAATACGCAAAACTTGATTAATGTATTTAATATTACTCATATATTATAGGGTTGACTTTACTTTTGATCGGGACTACTCTTTTTATTATATTTTACTAACATTAATTAACTAGATATATATACTGATTTTATCCATTAATAAATGAAATTATTAACATACTTTTCCATTAATTTACAATGAATTAATGCTAACATATATATATATATATAGAATAAGTCTATTTAAAAGTATTTACACCACATCTATCTACATGACATAATTTGATTTGAAAAATAAATTTTAAAATTTAAATCTTATAAATCAAATTATGCCATATGGATGGTATATAGTATAAACGCCTTCAAATAACACTGCTAATATATATATATATATATTAATTACCATTAATTATATTTCATTCTCGATATCGACATTGGTGTTGATCGATGTATCGGATCCTATTAACTAAGCCAGTTTTTGAAGTCGTTAGTTGCTGTTAGGCGCTCAACCAGAGTCATCATCGTCATGATAGATCAGCCATGCACCAAAAATCACGTCCAAAAACTAACCCTCCGACACTTAATTAATTATACAAGAAAACTGCTTATTTGCGATCAGTTAATTCTAACGAAATGATTATTTACAATTAAAATTAGTTACGAATAGTCTTTTAGTTACAATAAATTAATCATAAAAATCAATTTTTGAATTAGCTAGCTCTACTTTTTACATATATATACTATATATATATAGAGAGAGAGAACTATTAGAAACGATGTCGTATAAGAAAAATGATATAATAACAACTATATCATGTACAATTGTTTACAACTAACTATTAAAGAATTGTTTTTTTTCCTTTAGACTGTTGTTAGGACAATCATTTTGAATTAAAGTAATAAGAAATAATTTCTTAATATGTTGTTGATAAATTATAGAATAGTTGGTTTAAGTATCATTATCTGCACTACAAATGTTAGAAACGTGAAAATGACAAGTGGCGAATGCATGCAACTGTACGATTGGAGTAGCTGATCAACAACTTCAATTAATATTGGATACAAATCAATACTGACTTCACCAGTTCCTTCCTCTAATTCAAACAACGACGAAAGATTCTTTGTAGGGTGAACTAACTCACACCTAGTTATACATTATACGTACGTAGTACTGCATGCGCACCTAATTCTGGATAACTAATCACGTCCTATTATTTCAAATGAGTTATTTGCAACTAATCAGTAATGCTCGATACAGTTTCGATACAGTTTTAAAGTGTGTAAATTTCGTATATATTTTTGTTAAAAATTAAGTATATATAGAATCTATTATTAGAAATAAATTTTTATGTAAATCTCATATTTATTAACTTTTATTAAAGGGATGTGCAGAACTTGTACATTCTAAAATTATAAATATCATTTAAGTTTGTAATGAGAATGATTATTTGCAATAAAGATTGATTTATTTTTGTAGGAATTTATCATTTTTTGTGCAAATAACTCAGTACTTTTTATGTGTTTGCGCGGGGATTAGTTCTGCATTGCGCAATTCCGATCGATCAAAAAAAAAAAAAAAGTTATGCATTGTTAATATTAAAAAAAATCAATTCATTCCATTTTCAATATTTTCTTAATATATAAAAAAATAATGATACCCACCCAATACATTTCATAACATATTTCATAATATATATTATAAAATGGGGATATTTAATAAAATGATATTATTTTTATAAATTAATTTATAAAAATAATATTCCTTTTAAAATATTATTATATGAAATATTATAAAAAATGACGTGTGTTTATATTTTTCAATTACAATATACGAACGTATATATATAGGTGCGACCTGTGACCCACGAGAAGTACCTGATCTTCAACTATACGCGACCGCGGCCTGTGACCCACCTGAACCTCGAGTTGTGTAATATTTTCGATCAAGGTACGTCTAATTATTAAAGATTGAAAATATTTTATATAATAATATTTTAAAATATATATTTTTTATAATATGTATTGTAAAATAGGTTATGAAATGTATGTAGTGCTGCAAATACGGCAACTTAGCGGATGAGCTGATCTATATATGCCCCGGCTAGAAAGCACTTGAACAGTACTGGTTGATCAGATGCATGCCTCAATATTGCCTCGGTAAGTTTTATATCCATTCTTATAAAAAATAAAAAATAAAAATGTTTTTTCAATGAATTTTTTTTAAAAGAATTTGCACATCCAAAATCTTTACAAATTATTTTCTGAACGTTATTACAAAAAGAAATTTATTATGTATAAGTTACTATTTATTCTCACACTCTACATCTATAATTTTTTTATTGGATATGGAGTGTTTTTCATAAAGTATGTAGTATTTTTCATAGAGTATGGGTGTTTTCGTAATGTATATATATATGAGGTGTTTTTGATAGAATATGTATTGTGAATTAGTGATAAAAAGTAGCTAATCAGAAGAAAAAAATCATCTGCCGCACAAGTTGCATATTGTCTTTTAATTTGCAGACATAATATTTAAGAAGAAAAAATGAATCTAACCTTAATTACAAAATAAAATCAACGTAAAACTTAATTATTAATTGCTTTGAACGTACAGCCATTTATAATAAGGTGGCAAACGTCATTCGGAAGATCTAGATAACCTACGTACCTTCATAAACCTGCAGCATGCATCATGCATCATGCATGTAATGTTCTATGAGTAATGCTATACTCTATACCTGATCATCTAATGGTGATAAATGTACCACATTTTATTATGTAAGATGAGAATAGAATGATAATGTAGTTTATAGAATTTTCCTTTATATATATAGCACAATATATATATGACTTATAAAGTGGCATACGCGCGTACTGTTAATAGTTCATAAAATTGATCACCACATTAATTATATATATATATATATATGTATGCATGCATGCATGCATGCGAAATATTAGAGAGTAAATCAACAACTACTTCATCTCACCATCTATAAATCCCCATGCATGACATATATACGATTGGACCCCCTAAATAGCTACAAGTAGAACGATAATCCACATTAATTATTTATAGAGAGAGAGAGAGAGAGAATTGGTAAAGCGTACGTACATAACAAAGGGTGATATAACATTAACTTAATAATGATACATACAAATCTTAAATATATAAGTTTGCAGACCTTTTATAAAAAGTAGATTCCATTATGAAAAAAGTTAATTTTTTTTTCTATAGAATCCACTATTTTATAAAAGATTATATACTTAAAACATGACGCTAAAATGACCCTGCAATATTGATCTAGTCGAAACCGAGATAGTTAGAAGTCAAGGGTCTAAAGACCTGAGCAGCCTCAGCCTCTATCAACTCCAGCTGTCCTTTAAAGAGGTGCATGTACACCACCCAATCACCGTTTCCGACGGGGCTCGGCATCGGCATCACGTATCCGGCGTCCCCTTCCCACGGAAAATGGTACGACCCAAAAGCCGGGTTTCCCCACCCGAAGTCCACCTTAGACACTGGGAACTGTTGCCCGGATGACACCACCAAAGCCGGTCCATCTTCGCTCCCATTATAATATATCTTTGCCACACCTGGCACCGGACGATGAGCCTCCACCCAATCTATCAGCCCCAAAAAATGTTCCTTTGTCACTGCCCCTTCCAACAGTTTATGAACCTCGTCTGCCACCCAATCCAACGGCTTGTCGTTAATCTCACTCACTTGCTTGGCACCATAGGGTATGGACAGCACATTTCCAAAGTAAGAACCCATGAGTGAAGCTTTATGTTTATCTCCTTCGCTTAATCTTGTCCTTCCATCGACAACAATGCCCAACTTGGTTACCTTTTTGTCCATGTTCTTAATAATAGCCCATTTGGCAATCATCTTCCACAGGAATGCACTAAAACACTGTAATTTTGTCCTCCTGCAACCATCGGTGCTGCTGGCTAGTGACTGGAGACGGTTGAGTTGGTCGGCAGTAATGTAGTATATGCGGCTAATGAGATGATCATCTGCATCAGGTTCTGGGTCTTTGGGTGGGGCCAATGTGGTTATGGGGACATACATGTCATCCAAGGAGGGATGAATCGAGCCGGGGTGTCGAGGGTTGAGTAGAGATCGACGAAAAGATGGCATAACAGTGATTGGTTTAGACCTAGCCATCTCAGCCCACGAAACAAGAAACATGTTGGCCGAGTAAGCGTCTGCTATTCGGTGGTCAAATGTGCATGCCACCACCAATCCGCCACATTTTAGCTGAGTAGCCTGCACCATGCAGCAGTTAATTTCGAATAACTATTAGCTAGGTAGGACCTGATCTCATAACATATCTACCAATCATGCATTTAATCGGTCCATCTCTAAATCATTTAGACAAATGAATTGAATATAGTTTTTTTTGTTTCATTTAGAATATTTGTAGGTTCCATAATTTCTAATTTTTTAACGAGTGATTAATGGTTAGGGAAATTTATTACAAAGTTTACTTTCTCTTTTTCTTCTAATTTTTCGGGTTTTTTTTTTTTTTTTTTTACTTTGAATTTTTGAAGTTTAGTGAATTGTAGTCAATTTAAGTTTCTTGTGCGTATGAACCTTCTAAGCCAATTCCAAGTGCCGACAGTCTACTTTCAGTATCATGATGGAGCCCTGGCCACCCTTCCCAGATAAAGATAAGATTGATCTCTACGAAAAAATATACTGCATGATATATAATTTATAATAAAAATTCATTTATATGTTAATTTTGCCTTCTCTCCAACACTAAAAATTACGAGTTTATGATATATTCACAGGTAATTTGGATCCTATCGGCCATTTCCAGTTGCAAACACATTTAACAAAGATCGCATATATATAAGGTACTAGCTTTTAAGTAAACAAGGAAAACGTTTTCTCAAATTTATAATTAATATTCTGTAGTTTGTTAAAAAGAAAATAATAATCAAGCCATTGAAAATGAAGTGTCTGCATGAAAAAATAAAAATAGAAATAAAATCTTTCAGAAAACGTGTTTTTGAGTGAACAAAAATATCAACTAAAAAAAACGACCGTGGTTTGCAAAAAGCCTTCGTTGTTAGAGGCAATAGGGAATCATAGCCATCTACAGATCAGATAGCGTTTGACATATAGAACCAAACCTGGACAGCGAGAACACCATGCTTCCTCTGGGGTACAAGTTTGCCCTCGATGGTCTCGTCTGGGTTATACAAGTTGAGATCTTTAAGGTCTACCTCTGCAAAAGCTTCAACAAAACATACTCCGCCATTGTTGCAGAGAATCTCAGGTTCTCCAACCAAGTTTGGCACCACCTCACCGGCAAACGCGTAGTGGGAAACCAGAGTTTGTGCCAATGCCTTCTTGAGCACCCCGACCATGGACTCAAAAGCACTAAGCTGGTTGTCTGCATCATCCCCGGAGGTAGCTGCAGGTTTCTTATAGCAGAAAAAAACACCCACGTCCAGAGGGGGAAGAAGCAAGTCTAGGTTGGATAGTGGCAGCCAGTGCTCTTGCAATGGCAGAACTGCAGCCACCATCTCCGTCTTGCTCACTCTCACATTAATGTAGTCTGACCCGTCTGATCTTCCGTCCCCCATGTGCAAGTTTTGGATCAGGATCTCTTGGGAAGAAAATTAGAGAGACGAGAGGATGCTTTTGTGCTTGATGGGCTTGCTAGCTAAAAATTATATATAGGCGCAGGGCCAGGACGTACAGTGGGATAACCGGAAAGAAAAATAATTATTTATATGCACATTTACGTAAGTATTATGCTAATTAGTATTTTAAGAAAAATTAAAGAATCATATGAGAATTTTATTTATTTTTAATGAAAAACAACTTATTAAAATTTAGTCATAAATTTATATCTATAATAATCATGTTATTCTCTTGAGTTGATCCATGAAAACGACCTTACACAATAACTTAATTAGTTGCAACCATTTCAACAGTTTTTAAGTCGAGTAATATTAAGGTGCGGTTTGGATAGTGAGTTGAGATGAGATAAATTGAAATGAAAATTAAAAGTTTAATAAATTATTATTAGAATATTATTTTTTAATATTATTATTGTTTTGAAATTTGAAAATGATAAATTGTTTATTATATTTTATGTTTAAATTTAAAAAAATTGTAATAATGAGATGAAATTAGATAAAATACTTTTACTATCTATCTAATGACTAATCAACTCTTTAATTAATATTTTTCCTTCTCAATTCAGGATAATGTTTAAAAAGAATGAAAAATGCTTGTTACAAGTACTTGGTACAAACGGTGTGCAAACGTAATTGACGTAGAGACACTTGACGAGAGAAACCGATGGATATCAATGGAAATGGATGCAGCCGTCTTGTTTGGATACTTTAAAATTTCTGTAATTTCGTTTCAAGCATCCTAAAATATAAAATATTTTTTAATTTTAACTTTTTCTGATCCAAATATCAATGATAGCCGCAAAAGGAAACAGCCAACCTAAACCGATTACTTGTCCAACTGCAGCTCCCAATGCCTTTACCCACATGAAGGACTAAGTACAGATCGCAGAATCAGTCGTAAATCTTCCCCCTCTGCCGTTAATTGCCACGTGTCACCACTCATACTTCAGTAGCCAGTAGGTGCCCGCGCCGACCATTCCATATTTATCCCCATATGGTACAAACCGCGTGCAAACGTGATTGATGTAGAGACATTTGATGAGAGAGATCGATGAGAGAGTTGAGGTGGAGGAGAGACCAAGCTATTGGAGTTGATGAGAGAGATAGTTGATGAGAGAAAAATCGAGCTGATTAGAAAGGAATAATTCATTTTAAATCTGATGTGACATGAACGACTACATGCCGATTGCATCTAACAACTGTATATAGAAAAACTGAAAAAGAATTGCCCCCAATTTTATATATATATATATATAGGTATTGTAAACATTCGAATAGAATAGAAAAAATAAGTAGAAAAACAAAAGGAATAAATGATTAATGATGTGATGCAAGACAAAAATAATAATAAAGAAAGGAAAACTGTTGAAACTGTTAACCCGACCTCACTGATAAATTATTTGGGTCATCGTACCAATAAAAAAACAAAATTATTTTGTTTTCTAATTATGATCGATACGGCCAAAATGAACATGTGTTACAAGCCATGTGACCACAAGATAACATAACAAAATAAGGTGGCTTAGCAATATTACAGGCCCTTTCCATTTGTCTGTGATGAGAGTTTCAACACATGATCGACTACTTCTGTGTCAATCAACCTGCTTATTTATTTAAAATAAAATAATAAAAAACTGATTTTCATTCAAGGCATGGGGAAACGTCCCTCAGTCAATAGTCATGCTTTCTTCTTTATTTTAATATAAAAAAAATTCATTACATCATATACTATTTATCACTTCATACTTTACATCTTACGAAAAATATTCTCGTACTTTATAAAAAATATCTCATATCCTATAAAAAAAATTATAAATGTAAATATGTGAAAATAAATAATAACTAATGTATAGTAAATCTCTTTAATATATACTTCACAAAAGTTGTAAGTATATACTCTTTGAAAGAAAATAGAATTCATCATAAAAAAAAATATGAATTTTTTTTATTTAGATATTAAATTTATCAATTTTTTTAAAAGATTATGCAAAAAATTTATACCTTAAAAATTTTCTTTTAAATTTAATTTAGAATGATATTTTTTTCATTATTTTTTTATAATTTTAAATATTTTTTTAATAAAAAAATTACAATATTATTGAAAAAATATTTTTTTAATTATTAAATAAATAAAATATGTCGGATCAATCGGAACCTAACTTAAGAGTAGCATTTTTCACGTAAAAAAAATGTAGAGGTCGATATCTATCGAATAGTCTGTTTGATTTTATCTCATCTCATCTTATTATTATAATTTTTTTAAATTTTTACATAAAATATAATAAATAATTTCACTTTTTTAAATAGATATTAAAATATAATATTTTATTTAAATTTTAACTTTTATTTAAAATTATTTTATTTTACTATTCAGATTGTACTACTTACTGTAGCTCGTTGTATTAAAAAAAAAAAAAACTCTTTATTTTTATCGGGACCCGTCTCGTACTACACGTGTAGCACTGCTCATTCAGAAAGAATGACGAGGAGCAGTGCATGGGTCTTGCCAGTTGTAGCCTTGTAGGTATCTGGATCTGCATTGACGGTTGCGGGGCCCAGCACGACCCGCATTGCCCAGTTGTCATTTGCCATCCCATTCCCACTTATTAAAAAGGTAAATTTCAAACGTGCAATAATAATAAATAATTAAATATAATATTAAAATTTATTTTTAACGGAGTCACGTGATTTCTTTAAAATTGTTACTCTTATCACATTAAATTGGAATTTAAAAAATGATAAAAGGTTGTTTGGCAACAAAATAATTTCAATAAAACCAATCCTTTACATCACCTTCTTGATAAAAAAAAAAAAAAAAAGATAGTGTTTAAAATTTAGAAAGTTTTTTTTTTTTTTAAATTATTCATTTAAGAATATGTGGTCCACGTTTGTAGTAATAAAATATCACAAATTAATTATAAAAACGTGAAAGAGAGGGGCGGTCTCAGCTGTCTAAAATTTAATATTTGTTTTGAAAATTCAATAAAAAATTTTAAAAAGAAAAACATGTATAGAAAAGATAAAGTAAACGGAACGGGCAAAAGTTCAAATTAAAATTTAAAGGTGACTAAAAGGAGAAAATGTATATAAAGATTGAGAAAATATATTTACAATTATAAATTATGCAACTGCCACTTAATCGTTTTGAAAAAAAAAATTAATTTTTTAATAGTAGACCACACTCTTTTTCAAAGTAATTACACAACGTTTACGCACTTCATGATTATATATAGAATTATTCATAAAGATTACACGTACCCGTGAGTTTTTTGTTTAAATTTATGTACACGATCTTTACTTTTGAGAAACACATGCGGCCAAACTAATAAGTTTATAAAAAAAAGTAATGATTCGTGTATAATTATGGAGTGCACAAGCGTCGTATAATTGTAAATATAATTTCTCATAGAAAAAATATATTTGCAACCGAAAATTGTGCAACCGTCGCGTAATCAATTTGAAAAAAATGAATAAAATATGAGACCCACATGAAAAAAAAAATTTAATAGTAGACCTCACTCTTTTTCAAAGTGATTACGCGGAATTTATGTATTTCATGGTTGTATGTAAAATTACTCTTTCTCATGTAAGTCCAATATTTATTCATTTCTCATATCGTTTTGAAAAAAATAGAATCTACTATTAAAAAAATTCATGTGGGTCCGATATTTATTCATTTTTTAAGGGATTACGCAATACTTGGACATTCTACAACTGCAAATATCATTTCTCTAATAAAAATATTGTGAAGACTCATGCTAGATACAATTCGGTGTGCAAGTTTCGCACATTCTTTTTTAAAAAAGTGGGATTTATCATTAAAAAAATAATTTTTTCATAAGGGTCCTAAATTTATCCAATTTTTTTAAAGGAAATATGCGAGACTTGTACACTTTAAAATTACAAATATATTTTCTCTTCTTTTTTTTTTCTTAGCAAGTTTACTTCATTAATAAGGATAACGGTTCATACAATATTAATTACAACAAAGCAAATTAGGGTGGGTCATTGCCACTATAAAAATTAAGTAAACTATGGGGGATTGAGAAGAAGGGTATGCTTCCGTAGAGATTGATCGAGGCTGCCCATTGCGCTATATTATGTGCACATCGATTTTGAAACAAATGAATTCTCTTCTTGAATTTTGCTAAGACGATATGTAGTTAGTTAAGGGGTTATTTTTCAATTTATTGGTAAGGTAAGAATATTTAAAAAAAATCATAAAAATAAAAAAGCCATGGGAATTTTTCTTTTCCAAAAAATGGGGCACCCCCACTATGATTGAGTCATTGACCCACCTCCCTTATTATTTATATAAGTATATAACCCATTTTTTCTTAAAATCTTAAAGAAATCAGTTTAATTAGGCCATTTCATAACATGTTTGGATATTTGATGTATCTTATAATTTTTTGAATAGTAATAAAATAATTTGAATGGAAATATTTTATTAGATTTGGAAAAGGTAAGAGAACAAATTGAATATAATTTTTGTTTTAAAGTTTATAAAAATTTGTATTGATTTTTGTATTTGAATAATGATTATACGAAAAAATAAAAAAATATTTTATATTTAAATGATGTTTAAGGCTTGATTTGGATAGAGAGATGAGATATGATAGAGAGATGCTTATATCTCATCTCAATATCCAAATATTCTAAACACCACAAAAATAAATATTTTTTAATTTCAAATTTTTAACTATTTTTTCTAATTATTACAACTTTTTCAAAATTCTAACCAAAGCGCGCACACACACAAAAAAAAAAAAAATTTAAAGCTCAAAACAAAAATTATATTAAAAAATTATATTATAACAATATTTTAACTTTATAATATTTTTATTAAATACTTTCTCTCCCATTTTTAAAAATCTCATGAAATATTTTTATTCAAATAATTTATAATTCATCTCATATCAACTCAAATATCGGATTATTATTTATAAATTATCTAAACTCATACAAACCATAAGTAAAAATTTAGGAAGAAATATGCTAAGAATTTTAAGAATTTGAACATGTATAGCATGCACGTGAAGTCCAAACAGAACTATAAAGATTTTTGAGGAGTACATCTTTACTTTTAAATTATAATTGAATAAAAAATAATTCATCCTTATTTATAAGAAAAGAGTAATGATAGATATATTTACGAGTAATGTTAAATACATTTATGAGTTGGATAAATGTTGCGCATTCCTTTTGAGAAATAGAGATTAATTATTAAAAAATTAATTTTTCATGTGAATATTATATTTACTCATTTTTTAAAAAATAAATAGATAACGCTTACACATTCTATGATTGTAAATATTATTTCTCTCATCAAAATCAAATTAAAATAATAATCAAATCAATTATTGATTATTATTCCGCTCTACTGTCAATCATTGCCCTGCTACTCTTCCACCTAGCATATACCATTCGGCGTCCTCCTGGTACAATTGTAATTTTTAAAAAATATTTTTTAAATATCTTTAATCACTTTTAAAAAACATATATATACAAATACATCAATAATAACTTGTTTAAAGATTTAAAAATAAATAAAATATAGTCAAAACGAAGTTTCAAAACTAGAGTTTAAACTAGCATTTTCCAAATAAAAAATAATAACTTGAGCATCCCCTCTGCGTTTATGGCTTTTGAAGACGTAAATTCTGTGTGTGGAAGCGACCGATCTGAGAGTTGGTGGGGATTGGTAAGAATGGATATGGTTTTGGGTTGATGCTAATATCCCCACTGCGTTCGTCTGGTGCACGACCTGCATGGATTCTCTTCTCAATTCTCAACCACCCTAACCCACGAGCTTCCATTATCTTGCTGTTACATGTTGTTTCGTTGGGAAATACCTACCCCACCATCTCCAACTCCCACTGCCCTATATCTGTTCGTCAAAATTTTCCACTCAACTGTTTCGCTTTACGCCTCCAAATGGCCTTCCTCGCTCGCGAATGACGACGCATCTATACGACTACACCTACGTCATTGTAGGGCAATGGGCTAATTCTTGGACACATTCACTCGTATTGTGACGGTGACCGTCCAAGTCAAGTCATTTAAAGCCTACATGAGGTGGATCTGCCTACTTCATACGGCCCAAGAGCTTATTGGATCTCTACTCGTATTACTAATTCCTTGTTAAATATAGTACGGTTATATAATAAAAGAGTTATTTCGTTATTTACATTATTTATATAATGAGATTTGATTTATAAAATTTAAATTTTAAGATTTTATATTCCAAATCAAATAATATTATGCAAGCGCTTTATATTGACTTATAAATAAAATTTTCCATAATAAAAAAAACTTAGTATTTTTAAGTGAAATTAATTATATGAATATCACTATCCATATCCAGAGTAGGGAGTAAGAATTTTTGTAATGATATTCGTACAACTATTTTTGTGATCACTTTATAAAAAATTATTAACGTTCTTTAGTGGAATTTCAAATTTTACATAACTACGCTTTATTTATAAAAATAAAAAATAAAAAAATAAAAAGAAGAAGAAGAAGAAGAAGTGGTTCGTTTGTTTTCGCAGATGAGATGAGCTGAGATCAAAGTTAAAAAGTTGAATAAAAGATTGTTATAATATATTTTTTAATATTGTTTTTATTTTGGGATTTAAAAAGTTGAATTGTTTATTTTATTTTGTATTAAAAGTTAGAAAAGTTATAATGATGAGATGAGATGAGATGAGATGATAATAAATTATCAATAAATTCAGATACCGATTGGGACGATCCTCGGCCCGGTTAAAAGGATTAAGCCCACGGTCCAACACACCATATTTCTTATGCTTGAGCTCATTATTTATTTGTTTTTGGGTATAATTTTTTGCTCATAATTCCGCTTCTTCGACACATTGTCAAAATCTAATAAAATGTGTATAAGTTATTTTATGAAATAGTTTTATTTTAAATATAATTGTGTAAAAGGTGTTAGAGTAATTGAAGATATACAATCTAGGTTCGGTTCGATTCGGTCTGGTTTTGGACATATTTTAGAACCGAACTGATATTTACCAGTTTTGAGATTTGAAGAACCAATGTCTCACTGGTTACACAACCCTAAATCGGTACTTCCGACTTTACCCGTTGCAATCCGATTTTTCAATATATTATATAGTATATATATTATAGTATATTATAATATAGTGATAATGTATTCTTGTATATTATAATTGTATTATAGACTATAGTGATATATAATATAATTATATATTATAGTATATTATAATATATAATGATATAGTATTAGTATAAGTACTAATACAATAGATTATAGTGATAACATATAGTTATTTATATAAGATTTTAAAATTTAATATTATATTAATTAGTAATTTATCATATAATACAAAATTATTTTATATATAATTTTATATATAAATTATATATAATATAACAAATCATATAAAACATATTTTATACAATATATAAAAAAATATATATATATATAAAGTATAAACTAGTCCGATCTGGTGTTAGAAAAAAGAAAATCAAAACCGGATCAATAGTTGAATGTTGAATATCATCGATCTCCACAATGTCAAAGACACTAAAGAAGGGAAGTTTACTGCATGAGTAATGTTAGAGAGAAATCACTATAGCAGTGTACACTTTGCACTCACTGCGTGGCTACTTCTAGTTGATTGTTCCCAACACTCACTTGGAGAGATGTGTAGTCTAGATGATGCCACATCATGTGTGCAAAATGAATGCTCCCAGTAGTGACTTCTATCTATATTTATTCTTACTGCATATCAGAATGACTATACAAATACTTGTATTAATCTGTAAATGTACTAATTATCAAAATACAAATATTTATGGATTGTTTCTTAAAAGGGCTGTGAAAATGATTGTGTTTATTATTTTCCAAATTGAATTGGTTGTATAATTTAGTAAGAAAATAATTGGTATTTAAAATTTAAATCTTAATTACTAAGTTCAGCTGTTGCCTACATTAAAATCAGAGTAAAAGCCGCCTAGTTGTTAAAAAACAAATGGATAATTAACTATTATTTGAACTACGAAAAAACAAGTGGTCATGAAAAAGAATAATAATAAAAAAAAAAGCACAAGCCAGGCCCAACACACGTCGGACACACACAACGAGCTGCCTTCTCTTTTCTTCCCTAGCCTTCTGCAATCTCTAACCTGAAAACTCGTAGCGTTTTCCACTCTCTCTGGTACGTACTTAGTTAATTTAAGTTTTGTTTCGTATTTGGATTTCGGTTCATGAGTTGCTCTCTTTCACCTTTCAACTTCATGATAAGTTTTCTGGTGAAACATTTTCGTGTTTTGTGTGGAGAAGTTGTGAGATTTGAATATTGTTTTGATCAAACAAAAGATGGTTTCTTTAGTACAGTTCAGTTTTAATTAATAATTGTCAGCAGTGTCTTTGTTCGAGATTTGATCATATTCAGATTATCATCAAAGAGGCTATGTTAGTCTTGCTTTCAATTATTTCACTCTTTCTTGTAGTACTATCTTCGCCGGCAAACCAAAAAACAAAGGTCACCTGAATTAGTCTTGCAGAATTCTAATGACAGATAACAGTTGAGATGCTTTCCATGCTGTCATGGAAAACTAATATTTTCAACCTTTTTCCCAGTTCGAACTTGCAGTAGAGACTATTCATTTGTTGTGGCTCTTTCATTGCAGAATTCTAATGACAGATCATAACAGTAGAGATGATGATGACACAACAACATCAGTTGATAACTCTGTCGAAAAGCTTCCTGATCATCTCCTGATAGAAATTTTCATTCGAGTTCCTGTCTCATATTGGACACAAATATCTTGTGTGAAAAAACAGTGGGCCAATCTGTTTCGTGGAGAATGCTTGTGGCAAGCTGCTCTAATCAAGACTCATCCTTTGGCTGGCCAAGCTAAAAGGTGGTCAGGACCTATTCCTCGTGGGTTGAGCAGAAGGTAAAAGTGTAGTCCCTTAATTTACGTATATTCATAAAACACAAGTTCTAGAGATTCTGTTAGATATATGTCTCAAATATTCAAGTCCGATATATAAAAATAGAAAAGATAATTACAATCGTGAATTGTGTAACCGTCTCGTAATCGTTTTAAAAAAAATGAATAAAACATAGGACCCACATGAAAAAAATTAATTTTTTAATAGTGGACCCTACTCTTTTTCAAAACGATTACGCGGCGGTTACGCACTTCACGGTTGTATGTAGAATTACTCATATAAAAAGGCTTTTGTAAAAAAGTGGACCTACTAATAAAGAATAATTTTTTTTATACTTTTTTAAGGTGTGGCCTATTTTTTTACGAGAGTTTGCATGAGACTTGTTTATTTGAAGTTTGTACAAACCATCTCTCTTTGGGTATTAGTTTCATGGTTTGGAAAAAGCTGCGCAGATTACATCCTCAGGGACATCATAATATTTCTGATATTCTTAAGTACAGCTAAGGAGTTATTTTGGAATTTTCTCTCTTCCTAACTAGAAAGTTGTCTCTCTCCTTGGAACCTATCTGTTTCTGCGAATGCTCATTTCCGAAAATATAATCATAAAAGTTTGTAAAGAATGCTTCCCCCTGGTAGATGTAGAGCTTGATGGACGTCATTGATCTCTTGAAATTGAGAAGAAAAAGTACTGGTTTCTATTCTGTTTGATAATGTGAGCATGGCTGCTTCTTGTTAGGTGATTATATATGAATTAATCTACCCTTCCTACTGCAAGTCTACCCTTCCTACTGCATGTAATTTAGAAGAGAAGTGTTATAAAATAAATTCACAAATTGACATAAATTTACGTGTTAAGTTAGATCTATTTTACAATAAAAATTATTTATAATATGACGTACCATGTCTACAAGGGAGTACTGTAAAAGGGAGAACTACTACAAGGGACCCACAAGATAAGTGATAAACCCACGAGATAACCAAATTAACCATGGACTAGTCCAAGCAACACCACTAGGGAGTACTGTAAAAGGGAGAACTACTCTTTTCACCCACAAACTACCACCTATTTTTCACTTTGTTCCCCAAGCCAAAAAAAAATTTCAATCTGCACCGTAAACTACTTATATTTTTTTCAATTTGCACCCCCGGTTAAGATGTGACCATAATCTTAACAGTCAAATCTCAATTGAGGAAGGAAATTGAAAAACTGAAACTCATTTTTAACTTTGAAATTTTCTCAGTAACCATGTCAGCCCAAGAATAGTTTTTCCCTCTCTCACATAGCTTATATATGTAGCCCTTCATGGCATGTTGCTTGCATTATCATCAACTCTTCTTTTGAATAACTTGTACTCTGTCTATGGACCTGTCGTATGAAATTGGCATGCTCTCTTATATAGGTTTCAGTGTCATTAAGTAGTTTCTTTTGACTCACCAGAAGTATATTATATTACTAGCTATAAGCGTATTGCCCCACTAACAGTCTCTCATCGAATGCCTTCAGGAGATTCACAGCTTTATATGTTAGTAAACACATCTTTGCTCTGGATGGTGAGATAGATGAGCTTGTTGGACACACTTATTTGTTTTTGAAAGAACAACTTGAGCTATCCGCTATGCCAACTCCTCTGGGGATACTTCACGGAACCATAATTGGTGTGTCCTCTACTCTTCATGATCATTTTCTAGTTGAAAAAAAGAATTCCCTTCTCTCATTTCATAGGTAGAACATCATATAAAGACATTAATAAACTGGACTTTTTTTTCCCGAGCCTTAGAAGCTGTTAAGATATAAAATAAACAATAAAATTCACCTATTATCATCAGTTTAAACTTTTGGGACAAGTGATGATTTCATATGGTATTAGAGCAGAGGTCCTGAGTTCGAACTTTGACTCTACACTATATCACATTTAATTAAATATTCAACATGTTGGGCCACCCATTGAGGAGAAGTCTAGCTCACACGTAAGGGGGAGTGTTAAGATATAAAATAAGAGAAAAGATATTTGCAACTGTGAATTGTTCAACCGTTGCGTAATCGCTTTAAAAAAATGAATAAAATATGGAACCCACATAAAAAAATTAATTTTTTAATAGTGGACTCCACTTTTTTTTCAAGCGATTACGCGGCGTTTACACACTTTACGATTGTATGTAGAATTACGCATAAAATAAATAATAAAATCTACCTCTTTCCATCAACTTAAACTTTTGAGACAAATAGTGATTTCACATAAGCCAGCACTTAGCTATGCCTTATGGAGATGTCAACAATTTTTGTTCCATGTGAGTTTGAAATCCCAGCTTTCTTGTGCCTCGCATTTTGCTGTGATGTAGTTGCCCCATAACTGTCCTAATATTCAAAGTTTGTCGTTTTGATTATTGGTCTATTATCAAATCCATCATCCTTTTCCGATCGACATAGCATTGGTGAGGGTATGTTTAATTGGTGTGCAAGAAACATGTTGGACAAAATCCATGATGGAACCTGGTCACCATACTTAATCATTTGAACCACTGGAATTCGAACTGCATCCGATGCTTTACCATTTCATCTCAAGCAATTGGATTGATGGTTGAGCAGTCATTAGTTCGTGTGTTTGGCAGATCAATTTATTGCTTGCGGCAAATCAAGTGACATTGCCCAGGAGCTTGCTTCACAGATCTGGGTGGCTGTTCTTGATCGTTTGGAGGAAAACAGACACACATTCTGCTTGCTTAAAAGTCTTGCACAAGAGGGTGATGTAAGTGAGCTACACACAGTCCATTTATATAAGTTTCTATCTCTGTCACCTAATAATTCTATTCATAAGAGGGTGATGCAAGTGACCATTACTCCCATATATGTTGATGCTGATTACCCATTGGCCTGCCTCTACTAAATTTGCAGGATTTTCTTCCATACCCGTACTCTCGATCAACCAAAGTCCAATGGAGAGTGTACGAGAAGCTCTTCACTGATTTTCGTGACTGCTTTACTCGTGCAGATTATTGTGATGTATTGGCATGCACCAAGAACAAGTTTCTGGCGATACCACCCGCTTGGTCAGGTTGAATCCAATATACATATTCTGGACCACAGCTAGTATCTGTACATGACATATGAATGTAATTGTTGGCTTGGACCTCGCTTTTGGGCCTTCAAAATCCCCACATGATCTAAAGAATAGACACAAACTCTACATACTTTCTGTGCTGCCGTTTGTAATTGCATGCTTGTCAGTTCACAGCAACTTTACCTATAAAAACCGGAGTCTTGCTAGGTTTGGGCATCAAACCTATCCACGTTGACATGATTTTTTTTATTAGAAAATAAAAATAAAAATTTTGAGAAAAGGCAAAGGTTTTTATCTCATAAAAATCATTTTCGTCTTCAATTCGCACAATTTATTAAGCGAATGTCTTATATGTCAGCATCGATACTCGTTTAGTGCGCGAACTCGCTTGCAAAAAAAAACTTTTTCTAAAAACCGACACCACCAATAACTATCTAGTCTATCTTATTAGGAGGCAAATGTGCACGTACATCCACCAATATCAAGATATTGTGCTTACTAAGAAGGGCTATTAAATTACATTCTTTTAGATGGGGAGTTTATATTATTAGAATTCTCAAGATATTAGTAAGAGATTATTTTAGATAGTATTTCTTTTCAAACAAGAGGAGAAATAATGATATCTGTAGAAGCTTAATTAATGGATATTAAATTAACTCGATGGTTGCATTGGTGAAAGCAACCATTTTTTTTGGTTTATTTTTCACTTCTATATTGTTATTTTATTTTGATGATTTTTTTTGGCATTTACTTGTGGTAGGATTCGGTTAAGAAGTGGCTTTTTGAATATTTGATTTGCATTATAAATGTTTTATCTACAAATAGATCGATTAAAAGTAAATCTACAAATTAATATATGTGATTCGTTTAATTATAAAATTACTTTTATTATAAAATAGATCTAATGTATTATATTAAATCATGTCAATTTATGAGTTTAATTTTATAAAAAAGACTTTACGTATGTAACAATTATTTTATTTAAAACAAAAAGACCCCGTTTGGGTTTTGTCTTACTTCATCTCATCTCATTATTATATTTTTTTTCAAATTTTCACACAAAATATAATAAATAATTTAACTTTTTCAAATTTTAATTTAATTTTTTCAAATTCTAAAATAATAATAATATTAAAAAATAATATTTTAACAATATTTTTTTTAACTTTTATCTAAATCTATATCGTCTAATCTCCTAATCCATATCAGCCCAAATTTGCATCTGATATAAATTGTGGGGGGCAAGGGCTTGATTGCCTTTTTTCAAGTAAATTCACTGAGGGCAATAAGATCATTTCAAAGATTTCATTAAGAAGCAGAAATCAAACACCCTCGAAAGCGCGGCTTTTGGCGTCAAGAGAGAGAGCGCTACTTTCTGACAATATTCTCTGTACGAGGAGCAGTCTGTCCACCGACTCCAACCTTGTGTTTTCTTATGAAAAATTGTAAATACACATCATTTTGTATAATAATATTTTAAAAAGAGATGTATTTTTATAAAATACTTTATAAAACTAACATCCTTCTATAAAATTATTTTTATTTTATAATATGTATTGTAAAAAATATTATATAAAATGTTATATATTTATTACTATTCTTTTTTTATTATCATTAGTTTTTCAAGTTTCCAATCGTTCCAGAAAACCCAACTACGTTATTTATTGTTTATTTTCAGAGATGAGATGAGATTAAAGTTAAATAAAATATTATTATAAAATATTTATTATTATTATTTTTATTTTAAGATTTGAAAAAGTTAAATTGTTTATTTTATTTTATATTAAAAATTAAAAAAATTATAATAATTAAATAAGATAGCACACCCACCGTTTTCATTTGAAATGCAAATCAAAACAATTTAGATTTGTGCTGCACATAAGTTTTATTCTTTTATCTTTATATTTTCTGTGTATAACATGAAATATGAAGGTAAAATAATATATTCACATGTTTTTTAAATGGTGTATAAATGGTGTATAAGAGTGTGAAGCAACTATTCAACAATTTAATGCCCGCAAGTGATCACAAAGCCTCTCTCTCTATAGCTCTGCTTCTGTGGTTTTGGGTGTCTGGTTCCACAGTGCTCACACATTTCTTGATCTCCTCAGATTTCAAGGATTTGTTTCTATTTTCATTGTCCTTTAGTGTGAAATGTTGAGAAAATTGGCTTATTTCCCGAGATGCTTACTGGGTTCTTGTTGGGTTTTTGGTGTTTTTACTTTTTAGTGCAATGCTGCTCGAAGATTGCTTTGAGCAGCGAAACGGTCTAAAAAAATAATAAGCAAATCTCGCTGGGCCACTCTAGTCGGTGACTTATCTCGAGACACCTTGGAGATTTGTTTCATATTGTGGCTCATAAATGAAATGTTCGAAGGATCTGCAAATATTTGAGAAGTTGCTGGGACTTCTGGTCTCTGTTAATGCAGTTTCATTGATCAGTATAAGGTAAATGCTCGATCTGTTGTGAGTCCTTAGAAATCCAAAGGGATTAACATCTTGAATGCTTGTGAAAAGAATGTACTTTACTGACCTATCTGTTTGTTATTTTCTGAGAACTTGGTTCTGTAGTTGAGCTTTTCAGGGGGAAATAATTGGTATTTTTGCTGTTTTCAGCTTACTACGGTGTATGTTTTTTCATCAGTTTTCTTCGGAGCTCCCTTATTGGTGAAAAGAATGTGCTTTGAAGCTGATCTAAGCTCAATGCAAGTGTTTTTGTTGTTTCAGTACTGTATCGCTGATTTCTTGTGACGGTGGATTGGCATTACGAAGGGTTTTTTGCTCGTCATATTCTGGCATAAAATGTTTTCAGAACACGTAATAGATTTTCCACGGAAGACTTCTGGGTTTTGTTTGCAGATAATCTACTCAGACGGATTTTGACTGCAGCATCGCACATTGGCTCTATGAAACGTTTGGGAAAAAAGTAGATTACAAATATTTTCGTCTGCAAAGTTTCTTACTAGCGTGCTTTTCGGGTTCTGATTTGTGATTTAGAAGAAAGAATCTAGTTAGTACTCTTTGCACCAGAAAAGCTTATTAGCGAAGAAAGGATCGCTGAACATGAGTTTCTTTAAAGTCAGAAAATTCAGAAAAGCCCACAAACACGACCCAGAAAAAGATTCAGAGGAGAAGCCGGTGCCACGGCATGAGGAACCAAAGAATGGGAATGTTGGTGATGATTTGAGTAAATCTGCTCATGCTGATCCTGTTTCTGAAGCTGAGGATGACGACGACGATTTTATTACAAATGAGGTGAAGAGGAGATTGAAAGAACTGAGAAGAAACAGCTTTTTGGTTTTGATTCCTGAAGAAGAGTCATGTGCTGAAGAAGAGGAGGAGGAGGAGGAGGGTGAGACAAGCTCTAGTGACTGGAGGGATGTGGAAGCTGAAGCTCGCCAGTGGTGGGGTGGCTTTGACGCTTTGTATGACAAGTACTGCGAGCGAATGCTGTTCTTTGATCGTATGAGCATGCAGCAGGTTAACGAAGTCGGTAGAGGTATCTTGCTTTAACAGATAATATGTATTTTAGTATGGCAAACTCTTCCAGTCGGGTGCTTCTTATTTCAAAAGTGAAACCTCGTAGTTTTCTTCACCATCTACATCATTTGAGATTTGTGAAATATATACCTATCTTTTCTAGAGCACAAGGACCACAATTAGAACTTGACAATGTTGGAAAAACAAACAAGCATGTCTATCTGGTGCTTGCTTTTTATGTCTGGGTTTCTACTGTATCATATATTGTGCTTACCTATATGATTTGATGTTTATGGTTTTCTTTTTATTTTCTTGGCCATCAACGATTTCCAGTTTTTGCTTTTTGTTTTTCAAATTTTATGAGCTCCTTTAATGGTTGCTATGTAATGACATATTCTTGAATTCCTCTTCACAATAAGGTTGTCTTGCGGGCTTCCAAGCCCCTGCAACTCCATCATCAAGATCCACATCTAAGAAGCTTACATTCCCTATTGGCTGTCTTTCTTTGAAGAAGATTGAAGAACCCAATGACGAAACCGAGCATCTTCAGCATCCAGGTCATGATCCATACCAAGATATTGAAAAGGCATACGTAGCTCAAATCTGTTTGACTTGGGAAGCACTTCACTGTCAATATACTCAGTTGAGTCAGAAAATCACATGCCAAGCTGATAATCTGGCCTGCTATAATCATAGTGCTCACCAGTTTCAACAATTCCAAGTTTTGTTACAAAGGTTTATTGAGAATGAGCCCTTTGAGGAGGGTCTTAGGGCGCAAACTTATGTTCGATCCAGGAATCTTTGGCCTAAACTGCTCCAGGTTCCTAATATAAAAGGTGAAAGTCTCGTGAATTAACTCACAAAACTCTTTGGATCATTTCAATTGGAGAATATGAGTTTTCCATGTTTCATTTTGTGTAACGTCCAAGATCCTATGTACCCGTTGTCACAATTCAATCTCTATAGCTATGTGGAAAATGGACCGCGTATGGATTGTTATTTTTTCACATATGAAACTGTGTTATTGTGTAATTTGCTTCATTTTATCTATTTCAGCATCAGGTGAAAGAGAAACAGAAGAATCTTCAGATCTGACTGTCCTTGCCCTTGATCTCATCAAGATTGTTGAGTGCTCAATCCTTACTTTCCACTTGTTCATGAAGATGGACAAGAAAAAATCAAGCAGTGTTCTTCACCTGTTTGGAAATCAGAACCAGGTTGCAACCCCTCTTCAACAGATCCAATCTGCTCTGGAGAAGGTAAAGGTTCTACAAAATTCCTTGTATTTCAACTTACTAGACTAGTATATTTATCTGACATAACCAGGAAACGAGTCTCTTCAGAACTCTAGTGCAGGAACTTTTTTTTTGCTTTTTAAACCTCCCCATTCATGTAATATCTTATCAGTATTGGTAATGCATCTGCTGTTTGTTTGAGATTCATGAATGCATTCTCACCCTTTGTTTAATCCACTGGTTCTTGTTTGTGGCTGGCTTTTAACTCTTATAAGCTTGTATGCAACACCATGTTTGTATTAATGTTCAATATCCTAAAGTTTACCGTGGTGCTTTGAGTATATTTTGGGTGATGGTACAACTTGATACGACAATTGATGTGCGGTTTGCCGAGATTAATATATGACCACATCAAACTAATCTAGAATTTGTTGTTCATTGAACATGGATATGGATGCCCTTACATCCCTTCTTTTTCCCAAATATTTACTTTTGCTTTTTAATGAAGGGGGAATCGAGGGTATTAATTATAATGTATCTAACCAGATAAGTCTGTTTGTAGAATTATGTTCTTCACATTCTGAACTTTATTCAAAAAATTATTCAGGAGCAACTTAAGCACTTGGACCTTTGAGACTTGTACTGAGAGAAGTTCTACCAGAGAATCCCGTTGGACGTTAGTGCTGTCTTCTTAGTGTAAAAAATATTGGTACTAGGTGTTCGGTATAAAGTCTGACTAATCCCGGGGGTGCACAAGCCCTTAGTAAGGAGTTTTCCGCGAGTGCACCTTAGGTAATTTAAGGTCTTCTTAGTGTTCTTGTTCTTTCTGTCAAGATACATTCACCCTCTGCATCTCTTTACATCATAATGTCATCAGTATGGTCTTGTTTGATTTGTACTTAATAAGGAGCCTACCAGTGGTTTGATACTACCATACATTGATTGATGTCTTCATATCAGTTGACTCTCTTAGTAGAGGTAGAAGGTATGCCGGACATATTGTCTTAGGATTGTGTACAAGGCACCTTGTTTGTTGGATTGTATGAAATCACCACTTGTTCCAAAAGCTTAAACTGATGGGAAGAAGTAGATTTTTATTATTTGTATTATATTCTTAACACTCTCCCTCACGTGTGGACTAGTATCTTCCTCAATCAATAGGCCCAACACGTAAAATATTTAATCCAATGGATAGAGTGTTGAGTCAGGGTTCGAACTCAGAACCTCTACTCTAATACCATGTAAAATCATCACTTGTCCCAAAAGCTAAGGAAGCATCTTCATGTTGCACGTGGGGTTCAACTATTCAGTTACTTTTAACAAAAGTGGTGATTTTACAAAAGTGGTGATTTTACATGTTGCACGTGGGGTTCAACTATTCAGTTACTTTTAACAAAGGAAGCATCTTCATGGGAGTGTTTTCTAGCCAAAAAAAAGAGGCTGAAGCTGTTTTCTATGTGCCCCAAGTAACCGCATTGCATTGCATGCATCTGCTACATAATTCTGTGTGTTATAGGACGTGAGATCTTCTAGAATAGATGGCGGTTATGGCACTCTTTTGTTTGCTGACCAATCATGCTGATCTAATTCTGTACCATTGGAGACTGCAGAAGAGGATAAAACTGAATGAACTGAGCAAAAGGAGGAGAGGTTGGAAGAAGAAGAATTCCTGGCCCCAAAGAGACGAAGACGTTGAACTACTTTTCAGCCTCATTGATGTGAAAATCTTATCCAGGGTTCTCAGAATGGTGAGGATCACCAAGGAGCAGTTGTTTTGGTGTGAAGAAAAGATGAAAAAACTTGATATAGCAGATGGCAAGCTGCGAAGAGATCCCTCTCCCATCCTTTTCCCTTGTTAATACAGATATGTTAGAACCGGTAAAGAAAGCAAGTTTTTGTTGATGGTTGGGCTGCAAGTGAACATCCCCTCATGTAGTCCTTTACCCTTGTGGATGCTGCTAGGAATTCTCATCTCCTTCTACTAGGAATACCCAATACGTCACATGATAATACTCTTGAGGCAAGACTTCCTTGTTCTCATCGACCAGGATGAAGGATTGTAGAAGGGCTGTCTGCTGTATGTTATTTTGTTAACTATGTGTTGGTGTTGCATATAATCATTATCTATATTTCTTTTAAAGGCCCGTTTGGATATAGAGGTGAGATGAAACCATATCCCTTATCATCTCATCTAATTTCAACTAATAATCTCACTACTATTCACAAACTATTTCATTTCATTTCATCTCCTTAACCATGTTGGTATTGCAGATAATCGTGGATGTTTCTTTTAGTATCCTATAATATATTTTGTTATTGGGATTGAAAATGTTAAGCTATTGGTTAAGGAGAAAGAATCTTTCTCTATAATTATAAACCCTTTTTTTTTTTTACATCATTATCATATATGTAAGGGAATGTTTGTACACATAATTTCATTTTCAAATATCACTGGAATATAAAATAATTTTTAATCTTTTTATCTTATCGTTACTTAAATACAAAAATCAGTATTATTTTTACAAACTTCAAAATAAAATAATAATTTAATAAAATATTTGAACTTTAATTATTTTATTAGATGTCGCAATCATCATTCTACATGTGTTCGCATAATCCCGTCGATGCATGCTAATATCAGCTGATGCCGATGGCAACACACGCGTTTGTATATATATATATATATATATATATCATTACTTCTTAGGTTTGAGCAGCATGTCAGCTTAATTTGTAAGTGGAGTTGCATGTTGTTGTTGTCGTCGTCATGTTCATTGTCTCTTTCATATTATTGGTAATGACGTTCTCTAAACTAACGTAATTTGATAGTCACATCTGAAGTACATTCCGGGTTCAGATTTTTTATTTATTTTTAATTTGACACCTAAATAAAAATAAATAAATCGCACAATATTTAATGTAATAAATATTGAAATAATAATAAAAAAATATATTTTCATCTCTCCTACTCTAAATACTTTTGAATTACATTGTAGTTTGAGAGCGGTATGAATGTTAAAACGATTGGAGTTGAAATTTGAAAATCATGTCATGTCACGTTGTGTTCAAAGAATATGTATCACACTAATTAATCTTGATCGGTGTTGATGTTTTTAGACCCTTGATCCCCAGATAATGACAACCCTTTTCTATTACAGATGAAAACAACCTAAAAACTCCAAAACTCCAGACAACAAGGGTCGCCTGCCGTTCGGAGGAAGCAACAAAATATAAAAATGATTTTTATAGTCGTGAGTGTACAAATATCGTGTAGTCACTTTAAAAAATAAATAAATATAAGACTTACATGAAAATAATTTAACTTTTTAAAAATAAATTTTACTTTTTTTTAAAATAACTATACGACACTTGCGTAATTCACGACTATATCTAACAGCCTCCGGATGTTATGGATATTTTTCCCAAGTGTTCATTGTCTGGTTTTGTCCCTCCTGCCGTCGTGGCCCTAGCGATCCACCGTATTTGAGATCAAGTGAAAAGCTGTAAGAATACTGACAGTATTATTACTATTTTACTACATATTTATTATTTATAGTGTATTTATTTTATTATTATTTTTTTAAATATTTTTTTAACATTTTTAATCATTAAAAAAATATATAATTTTATTAATAATCACTTACTTAACCATTAAATAAAATTAAAAATTAAAAAAATTAAATATAAAAAAAATAATAAATAAATAACATTAAAGTGATAACCCAATCATTTTTCAAGCTACAATGGCATGCGACGCATATATAGTAAGAGGTACCCTTTTGGTCTGGCAATGCTCACGCCAACGAAATATGGCCTATTGAACGTCATGGCATATTTGTTATATCATTTTCATGTGATTTGGTAATTCTGTTTTATAATAAAATTAATTTTATTATTTCTTCAATTTTTCTAAGAAATTCAAGAAAAAATCAGCCGTTGACTTTGCAGTTTCATCAGAAGGTAGAGATGTAGACACGTCTTCGGTTGCTTTTACTTGATGAATACGTTTTCCATACCGAACCATAATTATGCGGTAGTTTAAAATACGAGGGTGCACAGGCAAACTGCAAACAGTAGCGGGTGTGTTTAAAAATTAAATTCATCTTTTACAATTTTTTTAAATTTTAAAACAAAATATAATAAATAATTTAATTTTTTTAAATTCTAAAATAATAATAATAATAAATAATTATATTATAACAATATTTTATCATCTCAACTTAACTAAACTCAACTCAATTCAACATCTAAATACAACATAAATCTATATTTAAGCGAATACCGACGAAAGCAGAATCTTTTATCGCCACGTTTAATGATCGACAAAAGAAGGACAGTCACGTCGTGTTGACACCTGTATCGAACAAAGTTGAATGAACACGTGTCTTTATTTGATATTTAGTTATTTAATTAATAAAAAGTATGTATGTATGTATGTATGTATAGTCAGTCTCCCACCTATATAGTGTATACCAGAGATACCCATAAAGCCATTCCCAAATTTACAAGTTAACCCCATCAATCTAATCCTTCGACAATAGACAGATAAATATTCGGGAGGGTGTTCTTGTCATTTCCTTTTGTTCTGGGCTAAACCTCCTCTGCCATGGTTCTTGCGAAGTAAGTTAATTGTTTTTTACAAACAACGTCAATCTCGCCGTCTGTATGTCTCTCTCTCTCTCTCCCCCGCCACTGCAATGGTTCTTGAAAAGCAAGTTCGTGTAATATTTCCAGAACTCTGGAGAGTTTCCAACGGACGTGGTTTGTGCTCCAAAACTTGAGAACTGATATTGATACCTGGTGAGACTCTCAGTGCTTGAAACTGTCCAAGAAAGTTTGAGGATTGATGGTTTTCATCTTTGAATTATAATAGTTCTGCTTCTTTTGAATTATTCTCTTTAATGCTCTAAAATTATGTCTCGTTTCCTGTTTCTTATACTTTTTTTTTTTTCCTTGTGGGCTTGAATGATTGGTTGTTGATTGTCTTTTTCATTTTAATAATTTTATTATTGGTTAATAGTTATATGAGGATTATGGTTGCATCTTTATGATAAATCATAAATGGGTTTTCTTTATTTTTGATGAACTTGCAAATTGACTGCCCCAGATTTTACGTTAACGGAAGCGAAAAATGCTATCTGATCATTTCAAGTTAAAATGCGATGAGGTTTCATATGTTTGCAGGTTTATGATAAAATGGTTTTCTTTAGAATTGATAAACTTCCAAGCTGACTGAACCAAATCTTGGGCAAACTGAAGGGTGGAATAATGGAAAAAAAATTGTAATCATTGTTATCTGATCATCTTATGTTAAAACGTTGACGAGGTTTCGCTTAAGTTGGCATAAATTTTTAAAACCCAAATTGATTGCCCGGAATTTTGATGGGATTATGGAAAAAAGATGCTGGAATCATTAAATGTTTCTAAAATGTTCCTGAGGTTTAAATTAATCTGTCACGAGTTTTGAGGTTCTAAGAATTTTAAGATGCTTTTTAATTTTATACTAAGCAAAGGGTCAATTAACTTAATTTTGATTTGTGAATATTGAGAAAACGTTCATGAAGTAACGTGCGAACTGTTTCTTAGGTGTAGACTATGATGGATTAAAGAGTCAATTAATTTATTTTGACCGTGCTGATTAGAAAGGGACTCTCACCAGCCCTGCCTTCAATCTCAAAGGGCACATCTCCTTTTTCAGTGATAACATACCCTGTTAAAGAGTTTGCAACAAATTTTCTTACTTTCTCGTTTACCCTTCCTGGTTCTAATATCCCATTCATTTTGTAGCCAAGTAACTTTTATTTCTCTGGGCTCTGTTGGCATGCTCTTGTTAGTTTAGGGATAAGTTAGCGCATGTCATGCATTATTCTTAATGTCAGGCTACCAAAAACCTTGGAACCTTGTTGCCACGTTGTCTTCTGCAATCTAGAAGACTTGCTGCCTTGAATGTGATTGTAACTGGGATTGGTGCATGTTTGGGCATATCATTTGATAGACCTGCATCTAGATGATATTAATGATGGGGAATCACCACAAGTGAGGGTGTTTTATAATATGAGAAATATTCTAGCCACAAAGAGATTACACAGAAGTAATCTCACAAACTGACGTGGTTTGATGTGATTTGTTAGAGTGTAAAGCTACTTTTATTGTAAAGTAGATCTGGCGGATCACACGAAGCTACGCCAGTTTGTAGAATTACTTTTGTGTAATCCATTTGTGGCTATAGCACTCCTCTTATAATATTATGGGTGTCGTCCTTTCTTTTTTTTTTTAAAAAAAAAAAAGATGGGGAATCAATGAATTATAAGTTGTGTTGCGGTTTTTCCTGTCAGCATTTGTGTGTTTATTACCAAAATGGTATTTTTTTTTTTATGCTTATTATTGTTGTCAATGCACTTAAAGGGGAGTCAGCTGATTTGAGTTGTATCATGGGGCATTGGATCGATTTGGCAGGGTGTACATAAAATTGTGGACGCTAGAGTCAATACAAAAGCAGGATGGAAACTGAGAGCATTATGGGAATGGTGGAAAGCAGCAGAGTTAGAAAGTGGACCTCTTCTAAGGATGCTGCAGCTTTTGGATTCCCATTACAAAATATGGCAGCAGAGCAGTTGGGAGTACTCTTGGAGGGGCAAAGATTTCTTGGAGATCAACTTAGCATAGTGCCTAACAGAAGTGGTAGCGCTCCACCAAGCATGGAAGGTTCACTTGCATCGATTAAGAATCTTTTGATGCAACATAACTCTCATGCCAATTCAAGCTTGGCTAATTTAAGTGGTGTGCCGGAGGAACAACTAAAATTTGATCCAGCTTCTTCTGCATACTCCAGCTCTAAGATCAAGTTGAACCCGAGGATTCCTCCACCTCTTATCTCACAAGAGAAGCAGTGCCTAGTGCATCAAATGGGTTTTTCTGGCAATAATGCGGGATTGATTTCTGTTGATGATAGTTGCAATGGGCCCTTGCATTCGTCTCAAGGCTCTCTTTCTCCTCATATGGAGGAGTCTGAGGATGATACTTCACCAAGGCCAGCTTCCAACAATTTGGCTGAAAGTGGTACTGCACTTATGCCTGGACAGAACTCAGTATCTTTGCGTAGTCGTCACAAAAGTTTGGTTGATCTGATTCAGGTACAGATTTAACTGCATGTTTTGGATTCTAATCTCAATCAACAAGTGTTGAACTTTTCCATGCTTTTGTACGTTAAGTATGTTTAACCTCCCAACTCTCTCCGTCATCCCTCTTCCACCCCTGTGGGCGAGTGGTCCTCGTTGTTAAGTATGTGTTTTCAAATTTTCCTCTGTCACTAATGAAGCCATTTGCAATGGTACAAGGTTTCTTTTTATTCTAAGACAATGTGGCAAGGTCTCAGTGGATGTAAATTAAACCATGGGCTTGCACTGGTTAATAATTATCTTGGTGTCCATTAAGCGGTCCTTGAGATTTCAGTAAATTCAGATTTCTTATTGCCCCTTCCTTTCACGTTCTGTTTCATTTTGTTGGTGGATTTGTAGGAAGACTTCCCCCGTACACCTTCTCCAGTTTATAATCAGTCTCGTTCATCTGGCCATGCAACAACAGAGGGATCGTTTGATTCTGATGTCCATGCAATTTCAGCAAATGTCTCTTCTACTGATGCTTCCAAGCTACTGGAATCAAACTCAGGCTCTACTGACGTTTGTTCAGAGGCTTGTGCTCTGGATGCACGTGCTGTTGGAGTGACAGTAAATAGTAATCCTTCAATGACCTCTTTTACAAGCTCAAGGTGTCCTGATGCGAGAGGGAGCCCACTAACGCCAGAATACAATGAATCAAGCAATAACGATTCCAGTTTAAAGGATGACGTATCATTTAGTGGTGGTACCCTCAGGTCAGACATCTCCAAAATGGAGACCAAAACTATAGCATCTAATGCAGAGAGTGACGGGAAGAAACAAGAAGAGCGTCGGAATATGGCACAACAGCATCCCTCTGCTCAAGGGGTTATTCCACATCAAGTTCAGGGAATCGAAGCCCAAGTTCGTTCTGAAGGAACGAGTATTTCTCATGGTGCCACTGAAAAAGCTCCCCATGATCCTAATTTTTCTTCTCTTGACATACAGTCTTCATTGCATTCTCATGGACTTGTTCCTCCCTTATATGCAACAACAACGTCAGGACATCCATATTACCCTAATTTTTATCCATCAGGGCTGTTTTCTTCTCAATACGGTGTTGGGGGGTATGCTCTGAGTTCAGTGCCTCTTCCCCCATATATGGCTGCATACCCCTCTCATGGTGTGATGCCTCTGCCATTTGATCCTGCTTCTGCTCCAAGTTTTAGTGGTCAAACTGCTGGTGCTTTAATAGGGGAATGCATCCCACTTGGAGGTGATGTACGAAATCTAGGGAAGTTTTATGGGCGGCATGGATTAATGCTTCAACCTTCTTTTGTGGATCCTCATCATATGCTTTATTATCCACATTATTTTGATAATGCATATAGCACTGCATTCCATTCTCAGTTGGCATCAACAGGTATTGTTGGGAGCCAGGATAACCCTTTGTCAACTGTGGCCTCTTATATGAGCTATCAGAAATTTCAGCCTCAGACAAATCTGAGCATTCCAGGTCCAAGAGAAGTGGGAAATGCTAGTGGTCGTTATTTTCCAACTTCTCCTAACTTGGATGTCATGGCAAAATTTCCTTCATCACCTATTCCTAGTTCATTACATCCATCATCTCCGGTTGGTGGAATGAGTCATCTTGGTCAGCATAGTGAGATGAGGTTACCTCGAAGTTCTATCAGAAATTCTGGACAATATTCAGAGAGGCAAGGGCAGAGAAGACTCAACAGCTTTGTTGAGCCCAAAGGGCACTCTCTTCTTGAAGAACTGAAATCCAGCAATGTTCGAAAGTTTGAACTCTCTGCTATTGCAGGGCATATTTTTGAATTCAGGCAAGGCTCTAAGCTAAATTTTGCTTTTTTGTTGCTCTTTTCGTTCCTGTCATCTACAAGATGTGATTTCTTTACTCTTTTTGTTGTGCAAATAATAATTTTGGATTCGTGTTTAATTCAGTGTTGATCAACATGGGAGTCGATTTATTCAGCAAAACCTGGAGCATTGCAGTGTTGAAGACAAGGCATCTGTTTTCAAAGAAGTTCTTCCACATGCTTCAATATTAATGATAGATGTTTTTGGCAATTATGTCATTCAAAGGGTATGCTTTCAAAACTAATGCGCATTACATTGGATATTTGTGATCTAATATCTTGCTGGGCATGTTAACTTTCTGAATGGCTTGCTTGATCATGGGAATCCTGTTGATATTATACAGTTTCTTGAATATGGAAGTCTCGAGCAGAGAAAGGAACTTGCAGATCAACTTGTTGGACATATGTTGACTTTAAGTTTGCAGATGTATGGTTGTCGTGTAATCCAGAAGGTATGCTAGACTCTTATGATAGATGTGCAGCTTATAATTCCACCAAATATGCTGCTCGATGAAAATATATCTTGAGCATTTGCATTATCGTTAGAAAAAGAATATTAATCTCATGCTTTTCAACCTATTAAAAGAAAGAAAAAGAAAAAACGTATGCATTCTCCATGCGTAGTATTATATCTGTTTGTGTCAAGGCCCAAAACTAGGTTTCAATGTCGAATAGAAATCATTGAAGCAGAGAAAAACAAATACACTCAGACGAACAATTTATTGTGGGTTTGGGCTCTGGTTTACGTCTATGATGACAAAAGGTTGTATGAAGTAATTTAAGATTATAGTGCACACCAATGGCTGCCAATATGCTTGCGGATCCCCCATCCCCCCTTCCCCTCCTTAACTCAAAAAAAAAAAAAATTGCTTCAAGCTTGGGGATGAACATAACATGTGTGATCCTTAACAAGAGTAGATTTCAATATTGCATCAATGAAGCTTCTTTAACTTCTCCTTCTTCCTTAGGTCCACCAATGTTGTTCAGTAAATTCACTTGCCTATTAGCTATTCTAGAGACAGTTATAACCGAGAAAGTGCTTATGTCGACACTGAGAGACTAGGCCAACTTACTGCTTACTGCCATGCCATGGCTTGGATTACTTAGTGTTACGCGCCTAGGAGGGCAGCGCGCTTTGGGACGCGGAGGACGGGTTAGTGAATCTCTTACTCGACGGTGTGGTGGCAGGGGAGATAGTGATTTGTGTGGCGTTTGTTGAATAAGAATATTTACACCCTGGAATAATAGTCTCTATTTATTTTATGAAGGAAACTTTTAGAGTTCCTCTCTTCAGCCTCCCACCTCCTCAGTCTAACCTTCCCTTTCCAGGGATTTAGGTGATGAGAAGATATGTTGGCGGGGAAGTACAATTTCTGTTGGTTTTGTGAACAATGTAACCTGAACGGAAAAGGGAAATTTCTTTATTTTTATTTTTATTTTTGGAAATAGGTATTTGCTTAATGAGTTCGTTTGATGTTTCTTTGCTGGGAAGAGAATCCTGTTTGGTTGAAATCGTGGCCTGATGATGGTTCACCTTTATAATATTACCCTTCTCTATATCTTTGATAGCTTAAAGAAGCCATTGTTTTCTCTTTGGGGAGTTTAAAATAATATCACGCGCTTCGCATTTCTTAGTGGCACTACATACTTAAAACATTGGTATAGGGGATGGTCTTTTCCAGCAGGTATTTTAAATCTGCCTCATAGCATTTGGCTCGTTAATGGCCTTGTCAGGACCTTAACCGTTGCAGTCTTAAGCTGTGCAATCCACCTCATGAGTTTCTTTGGCTGTTGATCTGTGCTAAATTTGTATTTTAGGTCCTTGAAGTTATTGAGCCTGATCACAAAATACGACTTGTGCGTGAGCTTGATGGACACGTTATGAGATGTGTACATGATCAGAATGGAAATCATGTTATCCAAAAATGTATAGAAAGTGTCCCTACAGAGAAAATTGAATTTATTATCTCAGCTTTTCAAGGTCAAGTTGCCACGCTTTCTACTCATCCCTATGGTTGTCGTGTCATTCAGGTAATCTGCTCACTGATAGTTTGGTGGAAAGGCTTTACTAATACTTTGTTGTGGCTTGGTATTGAATTTTTTATGTTTTGATTTGTGATAGAGAATTCTGGAGCATTGTTCAGATGAGCTGCAGATTCAATGCATAGTGGACGAAATCTTGGAGTCTGCTTATGTTCTTGCTCAAGATCAGTATGGCAATTATGTCACGCAGGTTGGTTTTGTTTGCTTTCCAAAGCATACAGTGGTAGCATTATCTGTCATAAAGGTAGTGGCACAGGCGAAGGTGAAAGCAATTTTGTTAATTAAATTTGTATCATTTTTAGCATTTTGTTCATTTGCATCCGTTATTTGGTGAAAAGTGTAACACCCCCTTCCCGTAGGCTAGGAGTGCCACGTATTTTCCATAAAAATAATCCGGTAATAGATCCCATAATTTCATAATTGAAAAACTGAACTTTTATTATGCGGAAAAATTGTCTCATAAAACTGTCTCCCAAACATTAAATGAAATAACTGAAATAAATTCATGTCATAAAGACATGTTTTATTTTAGAAAGTCTGAACAAAATAAAATGCTCCTTCTACTCCTGGCCTGCCTGCTCGTAATCCTCATCATCACCTGGGTGGTTAAAACATGAAAACAAACTAAAATGAGTCGATGACTCAGTAAGAAATCTATCACAACGTAAACATAATAAACATAAGATTTTCATAACAACTTCCATGCTGAGCTTAAAAATCATGTATGTTCATACTGATGCTTATGCTATGTATGACTAATTTAACTGAATTAACTGACTGATTTATCTGACTTATCTGACTGGCCAACACACTTAACCCTGTGTGCAAGGTTGTGCACCGGCCCCACATCCCGCTGCAGCAAGGGGAACCGCTGATAGTATTCTAGCATACTATGGTGGACCACGACTAGGTTCATGGCTTGCACACCACCCTGAACTGAACTGAACTGCATTGGTACCATGCATCTGAATGGCCATCTTATTAACTGATCTGATCTTATCTTACACTTGAACTTAAGATGGCTTATGTGTCTTATACATATGAGATGCATGACATATTATATACATAATTATAATTTCTGAATCTGAAACATGATGCGGAATGACATGATCGTATGCTATGTTGGATGACATGTTTGCATATGACATGAGCGGTTCATAAATAGTGGCTGTCAATGAACTGGCTTGAATAATACATACATATAAGCTAACTGTGATGATTCTAATTTATGATCAAATTTACTTACCTCGCTGCGTTTCTTCTTGAATAATACTTCGTAACTTGAGACCTATATTCCATAAATAACTATCACTAAACTGTTTGGAAAATAAATAAACAACTACTAACATCTTACTTAACTAAATTCGGAAATTCTAAAAATATAGTCAACCCAATATTTTGTTTAACACTAAAATCAATAATTCATAGTATTTTAAACTACTTAAAAATACTAATTTATAATTTAGTGGAAATACTCGAGCTATTTTAAAAATAAGTCATTAAAACTTAAATTCTTAAACTTAGTAATTTTATTAAATTCTTACCAAACCGATAAAAGAATTATTAACTAAAATATTAGACTAAAAAGCATACTTTAAAATATATTTCCAATTCTTTAAACATTTTTATTAAAAAGAACCTTTAACTAGATATATTTATTTAATTAAACTAACCTTAAAACATATTAATGTCCAATAAAACTTCTAAAACTATTGTTGGAATAAAACAATATTAAATTAAATTTAAAACAACTTTCAATTACTATAACTATTTTCTTACAAAATAAGCTCATGTCTAATATATTATTTAATAACAAAAATTTTCTCAACCAGAATATTAAAACCACTAGAACAATTATTAATTAAAAATATAAGATGAACTCAAATTAAATACAAGTCCATTAAAGATTTTATTAAAATCTGTATTAGTTGCAAACCCTAGCCCATGAAAATAACATCATAACAGGAGCCCAACAAAATACATAAACCCATCCCACCCTCATACGGGCCTAAGGTCCAAGGCCCATCAAAAGAGACCCACGGGTTCTTCAAGAACCCGATATTACGTCTAACAACAGAAAAGAAAAAAACAGAGTTTGAGAGAGGGAGAAGGGTCGCGATGGAGAAGCTCACCGAGGGAGAAGGGCTGACTCGACGGCGCTGGGTTGCAGGGAGTGACCGGCGACGCGACTAGGGGTTCCTATTGTGGTGCGGCACCGAGTGAGAGAAAGAGAGAGAGAGTTTAGAGAGAGGAACTACTAGACCGAAACAAAAGAGAGAGAGAAAGGGGGGCTGGCGATCGAGGCTTACCGAAAAGAGAGTGGCTCGACGGGGGCTGCGGGTCGGCGGCTTCTGTGTAGTTGGAGAGGGGTTCAGCGCCTCAAGGGGTGGCTACCGAGGAGAGGGGCGACGATACTGACTCGGGCAGGACCTACGGCTCAAACGAAAATGATGAAACTCGGTATATCAGAAACAGAGGGTTCTCGCAGCTCACAGGTGTGTCTTCTCAGGTACGGGTAAGCATGTTTATAATGGTAGAGAATTAGAGAAACCCTAAAAGAGTAGAAACGTGCACGTGCTAAAGAGTGGAGACGTGCATGTGTAGAGAAGTACTTGGCACTAGAGTTTGTGTTCTACTAGGAGATAGCGAAAAACACCGAGAGAAACATACGGGTTGAGTGGTTAGGGTTTCAAAACAGAGGCTAACAAAGTGATGAGGTTCGGTGACTAGAGGAAAACTTCAACTTTGAATTTCAAAACATGCCGTAAAAAATATAATGAAATCCGATATACTTAAATTAAAATAAAACTCTAGAAATTTTAATTAACAACTATAATAGAAAAATATAGAGATAATGCAAGTATAAAATCTGATAAAACTATAATCGTAATAATATAAATTCTAAAATAACAAGTTTACTAGGAAATTACTCAAATACCCTAAAACCAAGACTGGTATGTTACAAAAAGGATAGCAAGTGCTTTTTGGAAATATTCTTGATATGGCATGTTTGAAGGTGTGTTGTAAAGAGAGGCTTTATGAAGCGGCTTGTAATTATAGAAAAAGAGCAAAGATAAGAACTTTTGATTGGTGCATTAAAAGGTAAACATTAGTATGCTGTAATTTTAGATGCTTTCAGTTAAACTGATTTGTTGGTCTCTAATTAATAATAGGTAAACATTGGGGCCTTACCCATCTCTCTCTCTCTCTCTCTCTCTCTCATTTTTAGTTTGTTCGTAGAGTTGATGCTTGACTGTTCTTGTTCAATTAAATATTAAGATGGATATAATGTCTTGCAGCATGTTTTGAAGATGGGAAGGCCCCATGCAAGAAGTCAAATAATCAAAAGCTTCACTGGGGCAGTTGTCCACATGAGCTTTCATAAATATGCTTCAAATGTCGTTGAGAAATGTTTGGAGCATGGGGATACTACTGAACGGGAGCTCTTGATCGGAGAGATTATTGGGCAATCTGAGGACAATGATAATTTATTGGTGAGAAGTTTTTTTCTTCTCTTCTTTAACTTGAAACTATACAAGAAGCTCGTATAATTCATATTATCAGTGACATCCTGTACATAATTATAACATGCCGTCCTGATGATTTTACCCTGTACATTGGCTCGACTGATTGATCAGTATGACCCACTAAGGTCAGCAAATCCAAGCCAGGCAACCAATAACTGTTTCTGTCAGAATTTGCCTATGAACATATCTTAAATTATGCATTTACTCAAGGAATCACATATCCCTGAGTATCCATTTCTAAAGTGGCAACTAAACCTTTAAACATGTTAATAGAACTGTTATAAGAATGCCTGGGAAACTGGGACAAGCCATTCAAAACCATTGCATAATTTTACAAGACTGATGAGTAACGAGTTTTCCTACCATTCTGATGATATTATGTCACCCATTGATATACAATGAGCACCCAAAAATTTTCAACAGAATCTTTTCTCTCCCCTGTTAACCAATTCTACATTATTTGAATCTCTGATAGACAGGATGTTTAAGGCCTCGTTCACTTTCACAAAACTTTTCATCTCATCTCATCTTATCTAACCACTACAATTTTTTTAAATTCGCACACAAAATATAATAAACAATTCTACTTTTTCAAATCCCAAAACAAAAATAATATTAAAAAAATATATTCTAATAATATTTTATTCAACTTTCAACTTTTATCTTAACTCAACTCATCTCATCTCATTTGCGAAAACAAATGAGGCCTAAGAGTTTGACACCAAAGTATGGTTTTTGACTTCTACTACTTGCACCTTCCCAATTGTGTTCAGTACCTAACTTACTGTGTGGTTTAACTGTTGAGATTTTTTTTCCTGTTAAAATGTGAGCTGGATATTGAATTTTCTGATAGTCTGGATATTAATTCTTGTTGTTTGAAACCCTTCTCTCTTTGTTGATCTTGTTAACTCTTTGATGTGCATATTTTCTGACATCCTTTGGTGACATGAACTAACTCCATACCCAATTTTATTGCATATTCTTCTCCTGTCACTGAGCTTGTTGTGAGGTCAAATAGAGACATTCCAATATCGAGATGAGAAGAGCATTCAGGATTCCACTCTGTCATTTTGCAGTTGGCTAGTCTTTGGGAATAATTAACATTGAGTGCAGTATAATTCAGCTTGGAACTTACTTTATGCTTACTGATTGGTTCTTGTTTGACTCCTATGTACTAGACAATGATGAAGGACCAATTTGCAAATTACGTGGTCCAGAAGATTCTCAAAACAAGCAGTGATAAACAACGGGAAATGTTACTAAACCGTATAAGACTTCATCTTCATGCTTTGAAGAAATTCACCTATGGGAAACACATAATTGCTCAATTTGAACAACTATCTGGTGAAGGTGCGTGAGTTTTCCGTCTTTAGTACGTGCACATACTTAAAGCCATGATTTTCTTGTCTCCATTTTATCTATAGTAAAGGTTAGCTTGGCAGTATTTATACACATTTGTTTGCAGGCGCCTAACGATAGATTTACCCAAATGCTTATTTAAAATTTAGAGCAGAAGGTCCAAATAGGCAAAAAATTTACTATCATCAGGCTGTTTCTTGGTGAGAGCTCCGTAGACCATACTCTTAAGGCATGTTTGGGAATTGAGATGAGATAATAATTTCTTGAACAGTAATGAAATGGTTTAAGTTAAGATGTTTTATTGGGTTTTGGAAAAGGAGAAAGAAAAAATTGAATGAAAATATTATAAATTTAAAATATTGTTATAATATTATTTTTTAATATTATTTTTCAAAATTTGAAAACGTAACATTGTTTTTGGTGTTTTGTTTGGAAGTTTGGGAAAATTGTAATGATTAGATGAAAAAATTGAATATTTGAAATTGAAATGTGTTTGTGTTTGAGTTATGCTTGAGAAGTTTTGAGATGAGATCATCTCACTTCCCAAACAAGCCTTAGCCTCCTAGTTTATTGTCTACTAGTTTTCTTTCAGCACCTTGTCCTTGGGATATTGGGTGGTTTAATTTTGAATCTTTAGCCTTAACCCTTAGGTATGCAAGGTGCTTTCAAGGAGAAAAATTGCATGGCTAATTAATGCTAACATCCAGCATGTTGGATAGTGCTACACCCTTCCTTTGAACATACCATGGGTTCCATGTCATGAAAGGAAAAAAAAAATGTAAATCAAACCCCACACTGTAGTCTTCCTGCGCACGTGCATTTAGTGCGTCACCGCCGTGCTACAGAAAACAGTATTTTGATAGTCGCCTTGGATTTTTACTTGTTTCATTATGTTTGTGGTATATCAGTGGCCCCTCCCTTCCTCTTTCTGGTTCTGGCCCTGACATGAAGAAACATCCGTTGCATGTACATGTGGGAAATTCTTGCGAAGAGTAAAGGCCTAAAACCATTTTTTATTTCTAACGTGCAGGAATCCAATCCTTGGAAGGAGAATAAGGTACTCTGCATGGGACAGCAGGTCGTCTAAGCGAAATGCAGGAAGTTGGCAGCAAGAACGACTCTGCTTGTAAAAAAGTTAGAGATGGACAAACACATTCCATTCTTTGCAAATGTAAATTCCTTTATTGCATCTGCTACGGATGGCTGCCTAGTGTTAGGCGTAGCTAAAGTATATTTTATGTAACTTCGTATAATCAAATGGTATGCTTGTGTTGTCAATGTATATAGAAAATGAGCAATGATCATTGTTCAAGGCAAAATCTTATTGCTGGGAAATTATGCTCAGCTCACTGTGGTTTCTTGTGCAAGTAGTATTTGTCTCAGTTCATGAGTTTCTGTTAATATCTGCTTGCTTGACCATACGGCAATTTGGTTCTTGCATGCATTTTATTTTGACAATGCTAGGTTCACAAAAGTAAAATTTACAATTTAATGTGATAGATGTGAGATTTGAAAAGTGTTACGACTATAAAGAGATCTCAGAAAAATAAACTCACAAATTGATATGATTTTATATAGTATGTTACGTCTACTTCACAATAAAAATAGTTTTACAATATAACTTACTGCATTAATTTACGTCAGTTTGTGATATATCACTCACATTAGTTTATGAGATTTGCTATATATTCCTGGATTAAATATTTGTCTTTATTATTACTTGCAATTTTTTTACAATTTATTTTCAATGTCACTATTAAATATAATTTTAATATTATAAAATTACGCTTTTATTTTTATAGAGTTGTAAAATAGAAGTGGATCATGGGTTTTATTACCATCCAAAAATGATGGTTTTAAAAAATATAATAATAATAAAATTTTCAAACAAGCTTGGTAACAAAATTCATATTTACTTTGGATTTTTTTTTTTTCCTTTTTCTCAGTTTCGACTTTCTACTCCGAGTTTTATTATTCAACATCCTCACACAATACATATTATATATATATATATATATATATATTTTTAAAAAAATTGTTATATTTTTTATAAACTAATTGATTTTATCTACTTATTATCCATAGATCACATATTTTATAAGAAAAAAATAAAAGAATAAAAAATTTATATTTGAGATATGGTTTAAGATGATGCTAGAATTTTTCTTCTAATCGACCTAACTAATAGGAAAGATAAAGTCGATTATTCTACAGGTGTCTCATGGTATGCTGCCATTTATTGAACGAAAGAATGCTCAAAGAAATGAAGGAAGACCCAGCGAGGCTGCGACAGAAAAGGTTGATTGATGAAGGAGTGAATCGCGAGGGCTTCAATTGTGGGGAATGGATAGCAATGATGGTAAGAACAACAACAAAAGCAAGGGGAGCAGTAGACAAGGGAGGAGAAGCCAACTTGGGATGCCTTTGATACTGATGATCAGCGGTACTTTGGTGTACTACCACTGCGCATATAGGAAGGCCAGCCTTCTCTCTTTGGTCTCCGACGTCCTCATCGTTCTCCTCTGCTCCCTCGCCATTCTCGGTCTCATCTTCCGCCAATTGAACATCTCGTAATTACTTCTTACATCTCTTTCCTTCTCTCCCCATTTAAAGAGTTTTCAGAATGTTCATAATTCGAGTTGTTGCCTGTTCTTGGGTAATGTGCTTGAATTATTAGCGAAATTTAGGGTTTTCACTCTGTGGGTTTCTGTTCTGGGTTTTCGTTCTTGAATGGTAGTGAAATTAGGGTTTTTCATTTTCTGATGTGTTGCTTGGCTTTCTTTTTTCTTCTTTCCTACTTGAAAACCCTAATTCTCTGCAGCAACTAAATTAGTTCCCATGGGACCTCCACATTTGCCCTCTATTGTTAACCCGTAAATACGTGTTTCCTTGTTCTAACAATCTGATTTGTTGCAAAACATCGCTGTATAGGGTACCCGTGGATCCACTTGAGTGGCAGATTTCTCAGGACACTGCTAATGGCATTGTTGCGTGTATAGCTAATACAGTTGGAGCTGCGGAGTCTGTTTTGAGGGTTGCCGCGACGGGGCATGACAAGAGGCTATTTTTCAGGGTAATACTTTCTAATTTTAGTTGTTTCCATCTTAACATTGAGCTTGTCCACAGTTTCTAGTACTCCTGGGTTTGTCAAGTTCTAAGCGAATTGGCATGGATGGAGAAGGCATATATGTTTCAAAAACTCTGCAGTCACTTTTGCATACTCCTTGCGCACTCCACTAATGTAATTGGTTGTATCACTATTTTTTAATATAAAATAACTTATTTGACCAATCACATTAGTGGAATATGCAAGGAGTACGCAAAAATAACTGTATGTAGCAAAAAATTGCACATTTGGTGAGCACTCTTGGTGGCTCCCCTCTGCGGGTGTAGCATCACCCATATGTTTATTATTGTTGTTGTTATTATTTTTCATAGCCGAAAGCATACACATTAAGCTATTTTCAAGAAGCAACAGATTTTCTTCACCATAAAGGTGATTTGTATCCCAGACTAGAATTATAGACTTTATAGATGAGATCCATTTTAAGATAATATCTTTCATGATAGATTTTGTATGATTTCAAGGTCAAAATTAGTTATTAACTAGTAGGGTATTTCACTGTGGGTTCTGAGGTGGCTCATTTCACATTAATATGTGTTGAGATTCTTTTTTTCTTTTAATAAGTACTGTGTCAATATTCATCAGAGAATGAAATCAGTAGCCTATTTATTGCTAGGGTGGAAACAACCAACCAGAGAATTAATGTATGATGTAAATCCCTGCAGGTGGTGGTTTGTCTGTACATGCTATCCGCTTTGGGACGATTTGTTTCAGGTGTTACAGTTGCTTATGCTGGTATGTTGCTAATTACATCTGTACATGATGAGATTATGTTTATATATTGTGCCTGAGGTTAACTACTTGTTTGGTTCTGAGAGCTAAAAGTTTTTGCATCAAAGTCATTCGCTTCTTGGTTTATTACTTCTACTTTTCAAATTTCATGCTTATGCCCTCTTTTTGGTGACTTATTTGAATTATTTTCTATGGGAGACAGGGTTGTTCTTGTTTTGTCTATACCTGTTAGCAGAGAATTCTCAATCAATCGGCTAATGTGTGTCTCAGTTTCCGAGGGGAAGAAATGGCTCAACTTCAGAGCAGGAGATGATGTAGTCTGTGATTTGTAAATTCATGCATGCGCAGTTATCTTACTACAGCTATTATGGTGACCCTCTTGGGATATTCTTGATAATTGTGGTAAAACTGTAAAAGAGTAGCAATTATTTGGAACAGATGCACGACTAAATGAATGCTTGCCTCAGCTCATTTGACTCAATCCTCTTGTTTCTGGTTTTCGAAGCATTCAGGAAGATCCACTCGAAGTACATGAATCATAATAAGCACAGAACAGTGGTTGTGGCTAATTAGCATGATTAAGATCCATGCAGCGGCTTGTTTACTAACTAGGAATAAGAACCATTTCATTTCGTCTGCCCAAATTCAATGAGTCCTGTTTACATGGTCTGGTCTCTATTTTAGCACAGTTTCGAAGCAGACTTGTGGATGCTGGGAGATATACAGAAGACTGAAGAGGGAGTGGATTGGTCCAAGGCTATCGACAAATTAAAATACCAAATAAAGACTTATCTAACGTCTAATATGTCATATTTTAATTGACTTCTTATCCTAATAAAGTCAGTTAAAATTTGATATAACTAGCCAACATGATTAAAAATAATTAAATTAAAAATAAAGATTATAACATTACTCACTGTTTATCCGTCTAAGATTCACATATATAAAGTATATCACTTGTTATTAGCAATGGGAGTATTTTGCCTGGCTGAGCCACATGGCCGCTCAAAACCGGAAAGGTATTTTTTTTTTTATAAAAAAAAAACACTAGGAAAAGAAAAGACCAACATTTAATTACCAATAACAATAAATGAAAAAGAAAAAAAAAACAATCAGTACATTAAACCTTATGGTGCACCAAAATTGAAGCTCACCTCGGAAGTCAACAATGCTGTAGATAGCATGGGGGAGCCCCTCGTCCAAAAACATGAACTTCCCTTGGGAAAAAAACAAGATTTGATGTCAGGACCATGCCGAGCCACCAAGAGACTTCAGCATGCTAGTTGGTTGGTTTTACCTTCCACCTCGTAATTTCCAGTAAGCGACCCCAACATAAGTCTTTACTGTGGACTTTATGTGGAATCGTGGAGGATGTGTCAGAGATGACCTTTCCCAACAAGTAATATGTCTTTCCAAGCTTCATAAAACATCCAGGTGATGCCAGAGGATGGCATGACCTTTAAACAACTAGCCCCCCACCCTCTGTAGAGTCCCATCAGGCCTTTCTCCTTGATCACTTCCGAAAGTGCTGCTGCCATGTGGGGTGGGCACTTACCCTCTAGAGCTCCCACCATTAGCCTTTTCCTGGCCACCTCCAATGGAAAGCTAATTGTACTAGCTGTAAAACCTGGCAATGTATGAGGTATATGGAATTCAAATTAGTTGAGAATGATGGGGAATGGACAAGAATGATAATTTCGTCTGAGCTAAATGAAACTTCATAGTCACAAGGCATGCACAAGAATTCTGATCAATTAATAAGCAAATAGTTCCAAAACCCAATTAATACGTTATATTGAAGCTATTAATGGGCAAAGAATCAGTTCTAGTTCAGACATAAGGATCCATAAGTTTTCAAAGCGATTATTATACATTATCAATGGGGGGGGGGGGGGGGGGGGGGGAAGACTTGGAAGTTAAGACGCCAGTTTCTCATTATCTTTGTCAAAAGGAATTGAATGGGTTCTTTTAAGCTTATATTAAAAGAAACCAAGAGAGATTTTTCATAAAGACCACGTGGCATTGTTGAAGCCATGTTGCTCACCTGCAAGAGCTCCAACCAGAAGCATCTCTGGACGACTTAAAGACTTCTTATTTTTTGATTGGCAGTAAGATTTCTTCAATTTCTCGTACATGAAATAGTAACAAGTACTGTACGGAAGCATGCCAATCAAAGTTGGTGAGATACCAGCATAAAAGGCGCCAATACCTCCATCCTTATAAATTTTGCTAATAGCAATGCTTAAACTAGGGTATACTTCACGACTGATAGTCAACCGATCCTGTAATAAGAAGTTAGAAGGAAAATAATCAGTTTGGTAGTGAAACTTACGTGCACGAGAAAAGGCTTCTGCATTCATCATTGAATATCAACAAGTTAGAAGAGAGTGTTAAAAACAAAATCTACTTCCAACCATATAAGAAATAAATAGAACATAAAGGGGTATATGACGTTATCATGACAGTTCAGCAGAGATCATATGTAATTAATGTCCAAGAAGATAAAAGAATGGTTGGGCACTTCTCTCAAATTTCAATTTTCACAAGATTGTCCCTAGCGAATACCTTTAAAACCTCGAGGGGATGGCAAACGAGCGTGCTAACAATTCCAGCAGCTGCACCGGCCACGGCAACTGGAGAAATCCAGGAGAGAGAAAAGTTCAAACCGACAGGGCCAATTTGTACCCTCGGGCAATCCGTTTGATTCCATTTCACTTGTGCTGATGTCATTGCCCGTTTTACACATTCAAATGTTCCAAGCTCAATTGCCTGGGTAGGGATTATGCGAAGCATATTGATTGCATTCCCAGCCCATAATCCTTGCCAGCCCTGCTGCTCAATAACCTCAATGAAACTACCAGCAATGTGTTTGGATCCAACACCAACCACCATTCTTGTCCTGAAAGTTTCATGTCACAAGTCACACTATGTATTTCACGCTTTATTTTTTGTTATCATAAATTTGCTAATAACAATAACTGTTTCAAATCTCTAATTTAATCAAGGTTCAAATCTTAAGAACTTCAGTGCAAATAAGACCTTTAGGACATCCTCAAATTTCATAGCTTGCATTGGATGGGTTGAGATAGTCGCTGATTTATGACAGCTAAGTTGGTCGTTAGATGATTTTTTTTTTGTAACGATCTAAATTGTCATTTTGAAATCAGTAGCTTGCATTGCAGTAGATGATTTATGACTGCTTAAGGCCAAAGGATGTTGTCAACTGTTATTCAGCAAATTTAAATCAATCTTTTGGATTATCCACACAAAACCACAAATTATTTCCCAGCACTAAAGTAAGACTACCCATATTGAGTGAACCTAGAGTACACATCTTTAGAATACTGGTTAGCATTGTATAATTTCAGTTTATTAATTCCCAGTACAGGGATTTAATTACTTTATTAATTCCAAATACTAAAGCAACTACCCATATTGAGTGAACCTCAAGCACGCATCTTTAATGTACTGGTCGGCATTGTATAATGAATAATCACAGATTAATATAGATCACATCCATTAATACAAGTCAGCATTGCATAATCTTAGTTTAGTGTAGACCACATCCATCCAAAATATGTAATATCCATACCACAGTGTGTGTGAAATATACACCCTACAGCTCATCAAGAAATTAAACAATATGGATTTGTTAAGAGAATCTAATACATACTGATTTTCTTCAAAAAAAACATACGTGGCAAGTGTTAAGAGTGCAAAGCATAGGAAAATAGCCTGAAGGGATTAAACAATTAAAGGGGAAGTAATGCATTCTGGTTAATATGCTTTCATAACAGATTAGAACCCAAATGACTGTCCAAAATTTCTTCATTCCCCATTTAGTGAGTGCTGAAGAAATTAGCGAAACAAACGGAGGTGGTTTTCTCAAATTTTATTCGTCATACATCAAAACAAAGCAGCTAAACTACTGCAATGATCTAAACCAACTACTAATATCTACTTGATGGAACCACTAAATTGTCGCCTTAAGTTCCACCTAGCTCAGCGAGTAAATCCTTTGGCCTCTGTATGGGATCAAATCAGCTTCCCAAGGGATGTGGTGATGGGACAGGGCTACCTCAATTTGTTTATACGATCAATGCAAGCTGCCTTCAGTATCAAGCCACCAGCACCGAACTTTTTTTATATATAATTAACTAAAATTTTATTAAAAAAACCCAGAAAACGCAATCCAAGTACATTGGTGGCATACAAGAGAAGCACCCTTGTAGAAATTTAAGAAGATGAGAGAACTTTTTTCTTATAAGAAAAAACAATGGTCAACTGGTAATAGACCTAATTGATGTGGGAGTTTATCACAATGGAAGATGAGAGAAAACCCACAAAAGGAACCATGAAAGAACAAAAGACAGGGTATGCAAAACAAATTGACAAGCTACATAAAGTAAGCAACAATGTATGTGGTGTTTCGGGGATCAAATGACATAGAAGGCAACCATCATTGATCAAGATGGCCACAAAAGAGAGATTATTAAACGAGTAGTGCTATACACCACACTCACATTCTACTTTTATCTCACTATGTAAGATGTGGCACATTTATCACCATTGGATGATAAAAAATCATCCAATGGTGATAAATGTCATATCTTACATAGTGGGATGAAAGTAGGATAGTAGTGTGGTGTATAGAATTTTCCTTATTAAACATATATAACCAGTTTCTAATTTGCCAATAAAAAATATGTTTTTTTCTTTATTGACACTAGATGTCCGAAAACAAAGTCCCGACTAATCCCAATGGTGCATAGGCCCTCAGCAAGGAGTTTCCCGCAAGTGCACATCGGATAACTAGAGGGGAAGTTCTCTAATCCGATGGCCCCTATAAATTGTTTGCACCCAAGAGGATTCAAACCTTAGATTTGGAGGGAGCATAACACCAAGATCAAGGCCTTTACCACTTGAGCCAACCCCTAGGAGTTTTTCAATGAGCAATTTGATTAAAAACATAGAGAGGTGCAACCCTAATATCCAGAAAGTATGCAAAAGGATATACCCAACTAGCAAGAAAAAGAAAGAGTAGAAGTCTTTGAAATCAGAAAGCTAGTGAGTTGGAGGGTGCCAAATAGAATGATTTTAAATTCTGATACCATCCTCAAACGATCTTCAAAAGTTCAAGCCTTGCGTTCCAGACAATTGTTTTGAAGAAGTATGTTACTGCCAAATGCAACATCAAGCACAAAGGAACCATCCTAAAAACTTTTGAACTTTTGTCACTTCCAGAAGGACACCACTGGCATACCAGCCTGCCAACAGCTCCACCACTCCCCGGGACATAATACACTTAACCCATAAAGTAATTAACATTGCTGCTCATTATTAACTTATGAAATAAGAAGTGAGAAAAATTAGAAAAAAAAAAAAACACAAAGCCAACCTGATGGTCTCGAGAGGAGCAAGTATGGCTTTGGTCATAGCACCTGCTAAAGCCCCGCTAACAAACTCACGAACTTCCCTTGTCTTTAAAAAATCCTGAATTATATCGAAGCATGTCAATGAGATATAGCCAATTGAAAATGAAACCTTTTTTTTTTTACTTTCTTATTTCAGTCGCCAAAGGGACTGCCACAACCAATCTTAATTAACAGATAAAAAATAATAGTAAACACGTGCGTTATAAACCTGTAACACAAGCCGCAGTGTCCATGGGAACACAAACCGTAGCCAGGCACAGAAATAGAAAAGGTTAAACAACCGGAAAGCCTTAAAAACAAAACAAAGCAAAACAGAAGAGAGAAACTCTGCTGTTATCTCTTTGCAGAACACTCAATTTCTGAAAAATGTTTACTGATGTGATCCAAAATAAAACCTTGAAATCAAATCGTTCTTGTGTACACTTTTGTTCTTAAAGAAAAAAAGGCAATAAACAAACAAAACAAAAGATCTAAAAATTTCTTTCGAGGACTTTGATCCATTATCTTAGCTGCCAAGCACAGGGCTTTGTAGAGCAGAAACAACGTAGAAAACAGAGTTCTTGATTTCATTGCCTCTCTATTTTCTCGCCTAATGAAAACATATATAGAAATAAACTTCCATTGTAATCTCTGCGGCTGGGACCTTGATAAGTGTTTTCACAATGGCTTCTCTTTTCGTTTATTGTTTTAGTCTCAGATTTCCATATATCGTTTGATCGCGACCAGAGACATATGCAAACAGAAGTTTCAGTTTCTTTTTTTTTTTAAAAAGGCTAAAAAGTGGCAGTGTTTTTATATTTCGCTCAAAGTCGGAATAGTCTCTTAATTTCTTTTCAAAAAATTTCCCGTGATTCTCCCGGCAACCAAGCATTAATCGTTTACAATAAAATGAAAGGCAAAAAGACAGAGAGATATGACACTCACTTTGACGATACATCCGACGTCTGGAACTTGAAATCCTAACTCGAAATTGGTCTCCTTGTCGATTTCAAGCTCTTTGGGAAACATCATCGTCCCGTACAATAAGTCTCCAAAAACCCCAGTGGAGCTCCTCTTCTTCAAAGACTGCGATTCAAATGCCATTTTTTGTTAGTTTTATCAGCAAACAGTGTTTAGAACCCATATTTATCCAATTGTGCAATGCAACTTGCAGGTCTATCATAGATTGCTACACAAATATATATAAACGCGTGTTCCATGTGAATGAACATATAGAAACAGGGGAAGAGACAACGATAACAAAGTTTTGTCACGAAATTAGAATTGATGCCTGAGAGTGAGAGGATGGTTTTTGAGACATTGAGAGAGATTGGTGGGCGTGAGATATTTTTCCTTTGCTTCTTCGGCTTCCGGAGCTTTGCCGCTTTGGATTTTTGGAGGGTTTTGGTTTTGGCCCTTTTGGTGGGTTTTTTTTTTTTTCCTTTTTTAACACTTTCTTTGTTTTTTTATTGTTTAGGGTTTCTTTTCGCGGAGTACGGAATTTGGGCATTCAAGAAAACAAAAATAACAAATAAATAAACAAGTAATTAAGGCCATTTTTTATTTTTAATTTTTACTTAATAATTAAGAAAGTGACTATTAATAAAATTATATATTTTTTCTTAATTATTAATGATGTTAAAAAAATACTTATAAAAATTGTAAATACACTATAGAGTATTAAACAAGAAAAGTCCTTATAAAATATAAAAGGCCATTTAAGTTAAAAATAGACTTTATGAGTTATTTTTATATTATAAATTATATTTATAATGTGCAAGTCTCGCCAATTATTTTTAAAACAATAAATAAATTTATGATCCATATGAAACAATTTTTGTAATGATGAATTATATATATTTTTTAAATAAAGTGTATATAATTTACATATATTCTACGACTGTATCTAACATTCATAGTGAACTATTTATTTAATGAGCTATTCTGGGCAGCAGCCCATAGCCGCAGCACGCCCGTGCTGTGGTTTTTTTTTTTTTTTCACTCCATCAGTAGAGTGTGGTGCGGCTGCAGCGCACAGTAGGCTGCAAAATATATTTTCTCTTATTTAATATGCAAATTCATGAATTTTGGTGACTCTTTGAATGGTCTTGCATCAGAAGTCAATTAATTGTATACTTCTTTCAGCTCATTGTATCCTGCATGTGATAAATTAATACTTCCTCCTTGCCTAAAACTAATACATAGGTGAACTTGGGTCGCCAATTGACATCTTCTTTTTATTTTAATTATTTTATATATATCATTTTGATTGATTTAACATATTTAACCAACTATTAACGACATACTAGTAAGATGATCAAAATCAAATAATTTAAGACCACAATAAGTATATAAATAAATAAATAAAGTATATAAATCGACCTATCTAGTGGCAAATTAAATAGACCATTTTGTTACTTAATCTTTAAATTTTACATGATAGTATATATTAAAAATCTCAAAAATTATCCATTAATAGACGAGATAAGTATTCCTTAAAGTTGTAATTTGATTTATCATCTCATTAACTTTTTATGGTAAATTTGTGTAAGGTTGTCTTGTGACAAGTCCAAAGGTCTCGTTTGGTTACAAAAACGAGATAAGATAAGATGGAAGTTGAATAAAATATTATTATAATATAATTTTTTTAATATTAATTATTTTTGTTTTAATTTTTTAATATTAGATAAATTGTTTATTGTATTTTACGTACAAATTTAAAAAATTATAATAATTATATGAGATAATTTGTATAACCAAACGATGCCTTAATATTTTTCGAGTCCACGAAATATTAGTTAATACGATTTGGCAAGGCATTGATCTCCTCAGAATCCTCAAGGTAACTGGATGAAATAAATGATACACATCCCATGTAGGCATAAATTTCTCAAATAATGTAATTATATAATGCGTTAACGTAAATGTCTCAAGTATATAAATCGCATATCATTTATAAAAAAATAGACCGAAAAAATAATTATTTTATATTTTTTCATAATAAAATCTACTTTTTTCAAAACGTCTTATGAGATTTCCATACCCAATGCCGATCAAAAGATCTGCACACCTAATTCTCATTGCTCATACGTACTAGTACTAAATTATTTTATGACATTGTCATTGGAGGGTTCCCGTCTGAACTTCCAATATTATGCAGGTGGTTGTTTTTTTGAGAGGAGCGTTACAGACTTTTAAAGTTCTATCAATATTTTCAAATAAATTATGCATGTGTAGTGTTTTAAGAATTAAAATCTCTTTTCACTATTATTTACAAACATTCACAAACAATTTTACCATTCAGACATACTAAAACTGTTCATTAGGACTGAATTTTTTTCCGGCCTGGTACCCATATAACTAAACCCGGATATAGCCGAGTCGGGTACCGGGTTAAAAACCCGAAACCTAGATTTTAAACCCGGTAACCAGGTTTCTTTTATATCTTTGAACCTATGGTTTCTTTTCTAAAATACAGATTTGTCTCGTACCCCCCCTCTCTCATTCAGAAGAAATCCTAGCATCCTTCCCTCATTATCGACGAAGAAACGCTAGCCTCCCTCCCTTAGTGCCGACGAATAAATCTCGTCATCCTCGTGACCTCATCATCGTCATTACCGACTCGCCTCATTCTCGTGACCCAAGGTATGTTCTTTGCAATTTGGGTCCCTTTTTTTTTTATTCTGATTAGGGTCTGTTTTGTAACGATAAGACAATGCTATCTACTGATGTTTCTTCTCACCCTAGATCTCTCTCTCTTATCATCCTTTCTATCTCGCGTCGTTAGATACCTTGGAATAACGACGATGAAATGCTATGACTTGTGTAGCTTTTGTTTAAGTAAGATTTGTGCTACAACATTTTGTACTAACGTCCTTCTTCTGCTACGGTTACAACATTTTGTGCTAGATTTGGGTTTTTTTTTGTTATTTTGTTAAACATAGGTATAAAGTATATGCTGCTAGTTTGATAGATTTAGAGTTTTTTTGTTATTTTACTAGTAAAATGGTCTACATAACACGCTCTTTCTCATTTGGCCTTGGGTCTTTTTAATGGCCAATGCTAAGAGAGTTAACAAGATAATTAGTTGTTTATAACCTTAGCTATTCTTAACATAAATCTAGTTTTTCATTTTAATATTTTGCTAGATCTGTTATTTTTTCTGGTCTTGGCTTGTTTTATGCGATTGGGTTTTTGTTCTCTCTGTTGATTTTAGATTTATTTTGACGTGAATGTTAGAATGGAGTAATCTTTGTGTAGTGTTTTTATGTGTTAGATTTAGATTTGTGAGACCTATAAGGGGAGAAGAGTGAAAAATATCCATAATCACATAGTCTCCTAATAAGATTTGGATTCGAGTTTGTGAGATATAAATCGTGGACATGAATTTTAGATGATGTTGAACCCATTTTCTTATAGAATTGTACTCATTCCATGAATACTTGAATTATATTAAAAATACGAGTCGATTGCCTCTTTAAATGGACACTGATTTCTTTGTTACATTAGTTTTCTGTAGCCTTTCACTTGCCTAAAAGAAAATTGAAAAAAAAAATGTTTCAAATGACGTTTATCAAGATGATCTTTTGTCTGATATCAGTTGCATTATTGATCATTTTGTTATGATTTTTGTATTTTTGATTTATGATTTAATTATGTATGTAATTAGGTAACGTTTAAGGATCTCGTTTCAACCAAGAGAGCTCATCAAGACTCAAAACCACTATACTATGATTGTTGGAATAAGAGCTAATTAATGGAAAAATTTATTATCTTTTTGCATACAATTTGTTGTGTATTAAAGTTTGATTAAAGCAATATATGTATTTTGTAATATTTTTAGAAAATTAGTTCAAACAATATAATATGCAGTGGATTGTGTCCTTTATGTCGCATGCATTTTAAATGGTGAATATTGATTTTTTTTTTATACATGCATTTAGTTATAAAATTAATTAATTGTTTATAGGCTTACGTTGTATTCAAGAGTTGATTTTTCTCTATTCCTTTAAAGGCTATCAACTGATTTTATTCTCAGCCAAATGGAGACAAAATCTTATAAATTAGCTTTTGAGAAAAAAAAAAGGGTTACAACCTGAAACCCGAATTTATGGATTTCAAAAATTCAGATTCATTCGAGCTTTAACCTGGGTCTGACCCAAGATGACCCGGTCCGGGTTCCGACCAGAGTTTGAAACCTAGGTTCTTAGATCAGAATCTGGATGAACAGTCTTAAAACCTACCAAGTTACGAGCTTCTAATGAAACATTTTTATAGAAGAAAAAGATAAACATATAACTGTTATAATATTTGTTTATATAATTATATTTCAAATGAGATGTATATTTATATAATAATCTAAAAACTTTATGTTGTAAATGAGGGGCATTTTTTTTTTTATAAAATTAACATATTTTTATAAAAATATTCTCAATTTAAAATATTTTTTAAAAGAGTTATAAAAATAATTATATATATCATTACTCGTTTTGTTAACGTCGTGTTTCACACACATTTGGGTAAAGCTCCAACAATTTAGGTTTTCGAAAACAAGCCCTGCACAAGGTAAAATATACTGCAGTTTTGAGAGAGGGGCCTTGAGACCAAGGAATATCCGATACCAAAATTAGTAAATATTTTTGGAGTGCAGTAAATAAATAAGAGAGTCTAGGGATGAAATAGCTTATTCGTACATTGGATCAACTATTTATACCATACTTGGGGAGGTGCAAATAGTCTTTTTCCACAAAGTCCATATTTCATTTTTTTTTAATATGCTGTTAGATTTGCTTTAATGTGACGTGACTTTGTGTAGGGTTCATAATCGTGGCGTGTGACTTAATTAGCAGCGCTATTAATGTGGAGTGGTTCCCTGATCCCGATCATTAATTAGCAACGCCATTAATGATGGTCTGATGCCGATGAATCGAGGTCCTCCGTGTTTCTTGTGTAACCTGTGCACATTCTGTTCCCGATGGATGGCATAGTTTGCCAGGTCATGCTATCTTGTCGACTAGACGACACCTTTTCGAAGTTGACATTTCATTCTTTGCTTAGATAAAAATTCCATTGGGCTGGGTTTCTGGGCCGAGGTCCTATAAGCCTTTTCTAAGAGGAAAATTATCTTTATACATCTATTAAAAAAATAGAAATTTTTTAAGAGTAATGATAGATACGGTTATAGATTGTATATATATCGCGTACTATTTTTGAAACAAAGTGAGATATATTATTAAAAAATTATTTTTTTATATTTATATATCATATTTATTTATTTATTTTAAAATAAATGAGTGACATTTATACACTTTTTTATTATAAACTAGTAAGATATTACGTGCCTGAGGCACGTATGTGCAGTTCAAAGCACTAATATATTTTATTAAAATAAAAATAAAGTACATATATTTTATTATTTTATTACTAATATATATCTTAAGAGCTATTGAAAAATAGACTATTTGTAAATTATTATAATACTTTCCTATTATAATGAATACAAAAAGACAAATCTACATAAATTTGCTTCCTATTATAACGTATTTTCAAATTGAAAATTGAATCCATGATTATTATTATAATAAATCTGCTTTATTAGCATATTTAAACATATTAATAGTAGAATAAAAACCAACAGAAATCATAAAAGTAGTTATAAATAGAATGTAAATGAAAATACAATTGTATCCCTGTGTTATGTAATTATTACAAACGGATGGAAAGTTAATGAAAACCAGCATATTCCGTTAAAACAAGAAATTTCTGTTAAAACAAGAAAATTCCGTTTCATAGGCTCTTTATATATATAGATAGATATCATTTTTCAAATTTTAACGGAAAGAATTAAAATTCTTTTAACACCGGCCCCGGCTATACTTATTTCCTCGGTCAACGAAAGACAAAAACTCGAAAAAGTACCGACAGCTATTATTTCTAAGCTGACCACTTGAGTACTTGCCCAACCCAGTCAATCCATATCCCCTCAAAAAAAAAAAAAAAAAAAAAAAAAAGAAAGGAAAAATAGCAACAAAAATATAAACTTTTGGATCTAACTCGGCGGGCCAAAGCACCATGTAATTAATATTTTCCTTGATCTCTCTGTGTCCTTGAGATACTTCCATGGGTGTGCAGGACCACTGAGAAAAAGATACTTGCAAATGCAACCAACTTTCGTGGGAGATGAGTCATTGAGTATCCCCAACCATCGTGGTGCAAAAGTTCAACAAGTGCTGCCACTTGTATTAAATCGATCTTGGTCGTACTACTTGGCGATACCGATGTGTCGCAAATAAACAAACAACGCGAATTCACGAAAACTCGGACGTTGCCTTGAATGATATATAAAGCAGAAAACTAATTTAATACATACACAACGTCACATCCACCGACTGATAATAAATTTGACAATTTTTCAAAAATTATGTTAAATACAGTCCTATATACTTAGAAATGATTTTGATTTTTGATTTAATTTTTTTTAAAAATAAATATTACTTGATTGTATAAATAATTTCTTATTATTCAATTAGATTTTTTAAATGAGCTTTGAGTAAGAATCAAAGACTCCGCCACTTTTATTATCAAGTGGAAGAGAGTGTCATATCAATATTTATATATTAAATGAGCCATAAATATTATATTAATATATTAATTTCTCTCTAGCTTAAAATTAAATATAATAATTAAAACATCTTATATTTTGTTTTTATTTTCAATCCTAGTATGGCTTGTGGAAAGAAAAGCAAGGAAGGAACTATGGACCCAATGATACGAAGCCCATTTAAAATGTTGGATCATTTGCGAGAACTTAGCCCAAAAACCAGTAGACAGTACAGTAGTCTCCGAATGGAAGAGTGCCCATTGGTCATTTCACATTATTTATCATTCTATACAATATATTTTAATATTATTTTATTATTATTAAAATAATTGAGTTATTTTATTTATTATTTATATATTATATATTTATTATTAAAAAATAAAATAAATATAATATATAGTGTAGAATTATTTAAAATCAATATCCGTGATCACTCTATCAAGGTAAATCCCTAAATTATAGCCCTTTTTCGTAATTTCATGTACTTTCGCATTTCAATGTATGTTACAGTCAGCGGAGAATCAAGAATTTGTAAAAAAGCTTGTTCTTTCCCTCCCGGATCATCTCTCTCTGTCTCTGTCCGCGCGCCCAGAGAAAAAGGAACGTTGAAGGAAAAACCCTAAGTTAAAAAAAAAAAAAAAAGGAAAGAAAGAAATAAAGAAAGAAAGGAAGAGGATAGATTTGGGGACTCTGAGAGATGTCGAAGAAGTTGGCGACGAGAAGAGAGCTTTTGGACCGATGGAGAGGCATCGAGGAAGAAGAAGAAGACGAAGACGACGATCATGACTCCTCCAAACGACGCCGTCTCCACCATCTTAAGGAGCAATGGTTCGCTGCTCTTCTCTTTCTCACGCGCGCGCGCGCACACAAACACACGTATTTATTAATTTTTCTTTAAAAATAAATTCTGAATGATTTTCGTGGATAATTTAAATTTTAAGGCCAGAATGGAAAACGAGCAATGCCTGAATTTTTTATCTTATTATTATTATTATTGCTATTACTACTACTACCACTACTACTATTTTGCATGTGTTTCCAGACGGAAATTTGATAAAGCTTCGCAGTTCAAGTAGGATTAGTTATTAAAAACTATAGATAAACGTAGAATAGTCATTAAAGTTACAATGATGATTGAATGCTCGATTAACTTGCAATTTTTCATTACTTTCTTGTTGTATGTCATGTTTATTTATTCATTTTTGAATTTCTGATTGCTTTCTCATTTCATTCTTTCGATTGTTTCTTCCTTGGATCCTTGGAAGAATTACGAAGTTTAATGCAAGCTAAACATGCTAAACAAGCCATGTCTATGTTTTGATTCTTGCTGTATGTGGATAGCACCTTTTTCTTCTCTTTGTTATTTTGTAAGGGTCCAGAGATTGAGCAACATTGATGAGATTGTGTGCAGCAGTAGTTAACAGTGTTGAAGGTTCGTGGAAGAGTCACATGCAGCAACAGAAATAAGAATGGAAAGTTAGTTTTGTTAGTTAAAGATTGGGAAATACGATAGGTCGCATTGAGTGAGTATTCGTGTTGTCGTTTTGGGATTAATGAAGTGTAATGGAACGATGTCGTTGTGTTAGTGTAGTCTGTTATGGTGTTAGTGTAGAAGGCACTAAACGGTGCCGTTCTATTAATTGTCAGCTATAAAAGCAGAAACAAAGAAGTAAAAGGCATGAAATGATTCAACAGAATTTCCCTCGTGTTTTCTCTCTACTCTCCTCTCTCCATTCCCTTATGTAATTCTCTCTCTAATTCTTGGATCTTCTCTCTCTTATTGTTGGTAACTCACACTCAGAAATAGGGCTCATTACAATTGGTAGCAGCAGTCATGGCTGAAGGAACGCGATCCTATGCACAAGTAGTGGATTCTTTGAATAGTCTTAGACAGCAACAAGATCGGCATCAGAAGCAGCTTGAGGATACATTGCTGTTTTGATACAGCAACAGGAAATTGCAAGAATCAATAGGGAGAATCAGGATAAAAGGTTTGTCGAAGTGATACAGCAGATTTCAAGATTATCAGTTAATGGATCAATCGCACATGAAGAAATGCATGAAGACAGTGAAGAAAGACCATGTCGTGAACAAGTTGATAGAGGAATTTTTAAAAAATCAAAGTGGAATTTCCAAGGTTTTCTGGTGGAAATCCTGCAGCGTGAGTGTATAAGGCTAACCAATACTTTTTGTACCATCAAGTATCTCCAGGACAAAGAATTTTTTTTTGCTTCATTTTACATGGAGGAGGAAGCCCTGGTTTGGTTTCAGAATTCCATTGAAGCAGGTTTATTTCGTTCTTGGGATGAATTTACTCAAGCATTGGAAGTAAGGTTTGGATTATCTGTTTATGATGATCCAATGGAGGCTCTCACAAGATTGAAGCAAGTGAGTACAATAGTAGCCTATAAGACAGATTTTGATTTGATTTCTAATAGGCTCAAAGGAATTTCTGAGAAGAATAAGCTTAGTTGCTTTATAAGTGGCTTGAAAAATGAGGTAAGGTTTACTGTGAAGGTGTTTAATCCCAAGAACTTGAATGATGCATTTGGATTGGCCAAGATTCAAGAACAGAATATTTGGAGCACAAGAAAGGTGTGGAAGATTACCTCATATGATTCGGGGTCTAGTGGACAAAAATCAATGCAGACTCCTTCTATTTTAGGAACACCTCCTCGAGGGCATGTTGTTTCTAAAATGCCTTTTCAAAGGATCTCAGAAACTCAGATGCAAGATAGAAGGAAGAAGGGACTTTGTTATTTTTGCGATGAGAAATATTTTCAAGGCCATAAATGTGCAAAACCAAAAGTGTATGTTTTAGAGGGCATGGATTTGTCTCAAATGGAGTCATGCGAATCAGAGGAAGAAACTGAGCAGTCACTGGAAGAGGATAGTCAACAGATGAAATGAGTTGCTGGTGTTGCTTCAATTTCAGTTCAAGCCTTGGTGGGATCCCCAAGCCAAAAACTATGAGAGTTTTTGGTCACCTCAAAAAGAGAAGGCTGATTATTTTGATAGACACTGGCAGTACCCATAATTTTGTGGATACTGCAGTGGCAAAGAAATGTGGACTAGAAATACAGCAATCTGATCCTTTGCAGGTTAGAATTGCAAATGGTGATATGGTGGCTAGTGATGGGAAGTGTAGTAATGTGGCCCTACATATACAAGGTACAACCTTTGTATCTGATTTACTTACCTTGAATTTAGGTGGTTGTGATATAATGTTGGGAGTACAATGGTTGCTGTCCTTAGGCCCTATCCTTTGGGATTTTGGCAAGTTGAGTATGCAGTTTACTTACAAAGGAGTTTTGACATGTTTAAAGGCATTAGCTTCCACTTCTAGCAACCTTGTTGATGATGTTGAGGTTGCCAAACTATCTCCAATGGAGAGCAAGGGATTATTTTTGCAAATAATTGCAATTCAGTCTCAAGAGGTGTTACATGATGTACCTCAGGATGTCTTGAATCTGTTAGACAGATTTTAGACAGTTTTTGATGAACCAAGAGGCTTACCTCCACAGAGGTCTCATGACCATCAAATACTTCTTAAAAAAAGATTCTACACCAGTGAGTGTGAGGCCATATAGATATCCATATTACCAACAGATTGAAATTGAAAAAATAGTTAAAGAATTGCTACAATCTGGTGTCATTTGGCCAAGTTAGTCACCGTTTTCTTCACCTGTCCTTTTAGTGAGGAAGGGGGATGATTCTTGGCGAATGTGCATAGACTATAGGGTACTTAATGAAGCCACAATCAAAGATAAATACCCTATACCAGTAGTGGATGAATTGCTTGATGAACTTTTTGGGGCAACTATTTTTTCCAAGCTTGATTTAAGGTCAGGCTACCATCAGATTCGCATGAAGGAGGATGACATTTCCAAGACAGCATTTCGAACACGAGGGTCATTATGAGTTTCTTGTAATGCCCTTTGGACTCACTAATGCAGCCTCCACATTTCAAGGTCTTATGAATGATATCTTTAGACCATTTTTAAGAAAGTTTGTCATTGTTTTCTTTGATGATACACTTGTCTATAGTAGAGATTTGCAATCCCATTTGAAGCACTTAGCCACTGTTTTGAACACCTTACAAGACCATCAATTGTATGCAAAGAGATCTAAGTGTCACTTTGCTTGCCTTGAGATTGAGTATTTGGGGCACCTTATTTCTAAGGAAGGGGTCAAGGCAGATCAGAAGAAGATAGAGTCAATGATTAAATGGCCAGTGCCTAAATCTGTTAAATTATTGGGAGGGTTTTTAGGGTTGACTGGTTACTACAGAAAGTTTATTCGAGATTATGGCATCATAGCTGCTCCATTAACAACCTTGTTGAAAAAGGAGGCTTTTAAATGGTCTGAGGAAGCAACTAAAGCATTTGAGGAATTGAAGCAAGTTGTAACACAACCTCCTGTTTTGTCCTTGCCAGATTTTTCTAAAGTATTTGTAATTGAATGTGATGCTTGTGTGAGTGGTGTAGGGGCTGTATTGATGCAAGAGCAAAAGCCTTTGGCTTTCTTAAGCCAAGCTTTGAAGGGAAAAAATCTGCAATTATCAACCTATGAAAAAGAATTTTTGGCTTTAGTCTTGGCAGTCAAAAAGTGGAGGCCTTATTTGTTAGGTGGTTCATTCATTATTAGAACTGACCATCATAGTTTGAAGTACTTGTTGGAACAGAAGGTTGGGACTCCTGCTCAATAGAAATGGCTCTCTAAATTGCTTGGCTATGACTTTTATGTGGAATACAAAAAAGGGGTGGAAAACAAAGTGGCAGACGCCTTGTCCAGGAAAGATCAGTGTGAGAATGTGCATTCTGTGCTAGCCATATCTGTTCCAAACCCTACTTGGTTGGAAGAGATTAAAAGGGCATATGCTGAAGATTAAGTGGTGCAGCAACAGTTTGTGATTTTGCAGTAGGATCCTACTTCAAGCTCATCATTTTCTATTAAAGGAGGGATTTTGTTCAAGAAAGGAAGGTTGTATAATCCTGACTATGCTGACTTAAAAGTCAGGATATTGCATTTTATTCATGCAAGTCTTGCTGCAGTTCACTCAGGCTTTCATAAGTCACTACAGAGAGCAAGATCTGATTTTTATTGGCCTGGTATGAAAACTGAAATAAAGAAATTCATCAAGGAGTGTGAAGTTTGCCAAAGAAATAAAGTTGAAAATGTTCTTCCAGCTGGGTTGCTTCAACCCTTGAAAGTTCCTTAGGCAGTTTGGACTGATATCTCTATGGATTTTGTGGAGGGATTACCTATGTCTAAAGGTTACTTAGTTGTGATGGTGATTGTTGATAGGCTTTTGAAATATGCTCATTTCTTGCCTTTGAAACATCCTTTCACAGCAGTTAAAGTGGCCTCAGTTTTTTTGGATCATGTTTTTAAATTACATGGCATGCCAAAATCTATTGTATCAGATCGTGGCTCTACTTTCCTCAGTTCTTTTTGGAAGGAGTTCTTCAAGTTACAAGGTGTGAATCTGGCTTACTCTTCAGCATACCATCCTCAAAGTGATGGTCAAACTGAGGCTATAAACAAGTGTTTGGAGCAATTTTTAAGGTGCTTTTTAGGTGACAAACCAAGACAATGGTCTGAGTGGTTGGCTTTGGCTGAGTGGTGGTACAATACCAGTTTCCATACTTCTACTAAACTCACACCATATGAGGCAGTTTATGGTGTCCCACCCACTCCACTTCGAGACTATGTTCCTAGTCTCTCATCTAATCAGGCCGAGGAGGAATTGTTGAAGTCTCGTGAACAGATATTGGACATTTTGAAGACTAATATGCTGTTGGCACAGGAGAGAATGAAATTTTAGTATGATAAACAACATACTGAGAGGACTTTTGCAGTGGGGGATTGGATCTATTTAAGGCTTCAGCCTTATAGACAGAAGTCCTTGGCAGTGAGGAGAAACATGAAGTTGTCACCTAAGTTTTTTGGTCCCTTTCAAATATTGGAGAGGATTGGACAGGTGGCTTATTGCCTTGAGTTACCTTCCCAATCACAGTTACATCCTGTTTTCCACGTTTCTTGTTTAAAGAAGAAGGTTGGACAACATATTTCTCCTTTGACAACATTGCCTCCAGTAAATGTTCAAGGAGAAGTTGCACCTGAACCTCTGAATATTCTGCAGCGCTGTAGCAGGAAGGTGAATAACAGGGCAGTGGTAGAAGTTTTGGTTCAATGGGAAGGAACTGATGCTGACCAAGCTACGTGGGAACCTTATTGGCAACTAAGGCATAGCTTTCCTCACCTTGTGGGCAAGGTGCTTTGAAGGGGAGGGGGGTATGTAAGGGTCCAGAGATTGAGCAACATTGATGAGATTGTGTGCAGTAGTAGTTAACAGTGTTGAAGGTTCGTGGAAGAGTCACATGCAGCAACAGAAATAAGAATGGAAAGTTAGTTTTGTTAGTTAAAGATTGGGAAATACGACAGGTCGCATTGAGTGAGTATTCGTGTTGTCGTTTTGGGATTAATGAAGTGTAATGGAACGATGTCGTTGTGTTAGTGTAGTCTGTTATGGTGTTAGTGTAGAAGGCACTAAACGGTGCCGTTCTATTAATTGTCAGCTATAAAAGCAGAAACAAAGAAGTAAAAGGCATGAAATGATTCAACAGAATTTCCCTCGTGTTTTCTCTCTACTCTCCTCTCTCCATTCCCTTCTGTAATTCTCTCTCTAATTCTTGGATCTTCTCTCTCTTATTGTTGGTAACTCACACTCAGAAATAGGGCTCATTACATATTTGCGGCAAATTGCGAGCTTGTACGTGCATACCTTTTTGTGTGGAAATCGTTGCCTTTATAAGGAGTTGCTTTCATATTTTGGAATTTTTGCATAACTTATTTTTTTAACTAAATGCAGTTTTTTTTTTTTAATGAACGACTACAAGAGTTACCAAGTTTTTTGTTTTCTGTTTTTTTTTTTCCGCCAAAATGTCCACTGATAGCTTCTTTTAGTTCTTTATTATTGGTGTCATAATCAAGTTAAAATTTTGAATATGAGAATATAGCCATTTAGGGATAGAACACCATTCATTTTGATGCAAAACGTTTTCTAGAAAACTTTTTTAAATTTTCCAATGGTTGGTGCAACTTGAAAATGGAAGCTAAGGGAAAAAGTTTACCTAGTCGAAAGACAATTTTTTTTTTTTTTAATGAAGAAATTTAGATCCAAAAATATGTATTTTAAGGATTTCAACCAAACAATGCAATTCACGTAATTTTCCCCGAAAATATATATATTTTTTTTATTGAAAATGCTTTCGCTCATAAAATATTTTATGTCAAATGGTGCGTAAATTGACAAATTGGCATTCATGCTCATCTCCCGTTTTTTTTCCATGTGTGGGGATACTTTTAGATGGCTCATTAATGGGATGATGTTCCAAGAATCTATGCAGATCTCTACTCTCTAGTCTTTGATTTAACTTTTTCCAAGTTTTTGTTTGTGTTTTTTAAATTAGCTTTTCTTTTCTGCTTTTTTCAGGTTTGCAGATGCATTTAATTTCTTAATTTGCTTCCCAAAAGATACTCATATCTGGTGTGGCTCTTGGGATTTGATGGGTCCTCTTTTAGAGACGTTCTACAATTACTTCAAAGACGAGCATCCTGATTCTCCTCTCAAGCAATTATGGAAGAGGATTTCTGTTGAAATGCAGAAATGTATCCAGTGCATTTCTCAGTACCATCAAGCCTTAGCAATGTATGATAGGGAGTATGAGCTAAGTTGCATTATCCCCCTTCTTGATGTGCTGCGAACCCTTGATGAGCAGAGGGTGACTCAACACTTGAGAGAGATCAATGCAAGAATAGCAAGAGAAGAATATGATCCGGCTCGTGATAATGCTGAAGTTGTTAGTGTAATGTATGAGGTATTCATGTTGTTCTTATAACACTTCATGTATTTAAAATTGTTAATAATTTTAACAATTTCTTATTACACTCCACATTTCTTTGGAGGAAATTCTTGGCAGTTTATAATGATTCCGAGGTGCTTCAATTTCAATCCGGACTAATCTTTTTGGAGTATAAGCTGTGATGTGGCTTGTACTTTCTCAGATAATTCAAAATTGTATTCTGGCTGGTTCCCATCAAGAAGTGTGGGGCTTGGGCTGTGCCATCTACAATAGAATGACTTGACGGGAATGTCTAGAAAGGGTAGATTGCAACACTTCAGATTTAGCCCAAGAGAGTGGTGAATATCACACATTTCTTGAGAGGGGAGACAAGCGGCTTCATTTATATAACTTTAAATAGTTTTTGGAGTATATGCTCAAATGTGGTTTGGTCTTTTTGGGTCCTGACAATTGTTGGCATAGAAATGGATATTAATAGTGTTCTGTTTTGTTGGGTTATATGTTTTTGTTTTGTTTTTGGTACTAATATTTGTTATATGTTTTTGTTTTGCGTTTCATTTTTACACATCTTTCTAAATACTTAAATCTCTGATGCAAGTCTCATAAATTGATCCTCCTAAGATGGAATGAAGTAGTAAATACCCAAGTCTTTACCTGCTTGCCACACAAGTTACAAGGTGATTATAGAGTTTTGAATACTTTGGGCTTTACTATTTTTTTAGAACATGCAATATTTTCAGTAAACAGAGATATAAGTTTTAATTATTTGATGGATCTCTGAGCCTTGTGATGTATTTGACTTGAAACAAATGGCTGGAGCTTTGAAGATGGGGAATGCTCTCTGGATGAGCTTAGATGTTTCTTTTTCCATACTCCTTTTTTTGATAAGTAAATGTTTATTTTTCCATACTTATTATATCTTTGGACTTCTGCCAGTGTTTTTAACGGAGCCAGCTTACATGACTTTTTTGTATCCCTTTCTAGCTCCTAACTTGTGACTAGGTGTTCTTTGTTGTATACTTTCTGTGTACTTGGGCTATGTCTATTTACTTGTTTCAATAAAATTTTATTGTACTTATGAAAAAAAGAATCTCTAAGCCTTGTTATCTAGAATTTGCATGGTTTTATTTATGTTTGGATTTTTGTGCATTGCACTTGATGCTCGAATGTATTTATTTTTCTCCTGTTGTATGTAATGCTATTTTCCCTTATTATATGCCATGTAAGTAGTTACACATCATATAACTACTTTCATGTTTGTATATTAGGCATCCCATTGAATTGCAGCCTAGCAGCCTACCAAGTATAGGTGTTGCTCTTGTATACGCCCTGTGTACTTGACTATGCCTATTTTCTATTATAAAAAAAATTATTATTTACCGTTCAAAATAATTGTGAATTTGAAACGATTTTACTTTGATTGCCGAGCTTTAGTTTTGGGGTCAATGGTGACTGAATTTTCTGTCTTTATGATCACAGATTTTGATGTTCCCCATCCTGTTGGACGATCAATCATTGTTCACTGAATTCGAAACATTTATTGAAGCAATTGATAATAAGCATGAACTGGCTTTGGATGGACAACAACAGTTTCCGGTACTTATTGGGCTATATGTTTGCTTACACTGATCTCTTAAATTCTCCCATGCCTTATGAAGTGAATACATTTCCTTTCAGGGTGTTTATGCATTATTTTTTTTCAAACGAAGAGTGCGTTCTGTTGGTCATCGTCTTGCTGGGTCTATGGGAAAATTGAGGTACTGTTTCCTGATATAAATCCCCTCTGTTGTTCTTATTTTATAATCATGCTGATGAAGCTGTTCTTGCTTTTGGATTCTGTCTGGCTGCAAACCCGTCCCACTTCCCCCAACCACTAGGGAGATCGGTTTAGGTGGGAAATTGGCTCCATTATATTTGATGATCTCATTTTATTTTTGGTTAATGTTATTTTCGTAGTTATTATAACTATCAACAAGGCTATCATTACTTGCAATTACTTGCATCCAGAATAATGTCTTGTATTTTTTTCCTGCCGTTTCAATCATTATGGGTCATTCAAGTTTGATGCTAAGAACCCCTTCTAAGGGAACAAAAGGAAAAAAGGAAAAGAAGAACTGAGTGGTAGTCTATCTTGTAGGCTACACCTTTTTCTTAGTATTTTCGATAAGAACCTTTTTCTTAGTATTAATAAAATTTGTTGTACTAAAAAAAGGTAATAGTCTATCTCGTGATAGATCCTAACTTTTAACCACAAAGACATTTACACACTTCCAAGGTTATTAGTTTTTTCTCTACTGCTTTATAGTCCCCTAAATCCTGGATCGGCCTTTTCATTTTATTGTCTTTGCGTGTAGGAGAGTAACTGAATTGGAACCTTTGCAGCCTTTGCTTAAGAAATTTATAGGCTTTTTGGAGACAGAAGTTTTGCCACCGACACCTGAGACTTCAAGACCTAGAGCAAAGCTGGACCGTGTATCCATATGGCTTGGAATCAAATCATTGTAGGGCATGTTGGCTAAATTTCATCTTCAACAATTTCGTTGCTCTATCTTTTCCTGCTAATGCTAGGTTTTGCATGCTTGTTTTCTGAAGGCTTGGATTCTTAGATCCTCCAGCTTTTGAAGAAGGGATACTAGAACGCTATCCCATTTTTCTGGACCTTGTACTCAATCATATCAGTGGTGATTCAGTTGTATTTTCTCATGCAGTTACCTGCTTGAGACTACTCTTTGAAATGCTTGGTGAGCTCTTTTCTTTTTCCAATTACTTGGGTCAATATACTGTTTAATGTTGAGCTTACATATTCCTTTGATGTTTTGGGCTTCCTTTAAGGTTGTAAACTTTGGTTGAGATCTACATTGTCTCCAAGTGTGATGCGCAACACGCTATTGGGGCAGTGTTTTCATACTCGAAACGAGAAAAGCCATAAAGATATTTTTGATCTTATTCAGCCTTTTCTGCAGGCATGTCTGTGGAAAATTATGACACTTCATTTCAAGTTCCTTTTCAATATTTCCGTGTCAAATTTTTTGTGATTCAATTTTACATGTTAGATATAGTTTATTTTCACACAAGTGATGTGTACGCTCCAATCCATACAGTCTCTTGAAGCTTTGCAAGATGGGGAACATGAAAAGCAACGTAGGCATTTTATATATTTTCTCCTCCACCAAGTGCCAATGAGCAGTAACTTCAGTGTTTTAACGAGGAAAAAGGCTTGCCAGGTTCTTATTTCAACCTCTAGATTGTCAAATAATGGCTAAAAATTTTGGAATCCGTATCTCCTACATTTTTGGCTCACTGATGTTGCTATTTATTGCAAGATTGTATTTTCAGATAGCTCTTTTTATTATACAAAGAGGGTATAAGATGAACCCGCCGTGCCCTCCTTCTGAATGTGCACATATGTGGTATGTGATCCTAACTGTTTTGTACTTGATATGACCTTTATGTGGTGTTTATGAGATCATTTTTTGAATGCGTTTTGGGTGTTAGCATCATAATTTCTTTCATTCTTACCTATGAAAAAAATTTCTTTCATTCTTGGAGTTTCTAGACCTTTGTATCTTTAGGTCTTAATTATTATTTCGTTTGTGTATCGTGTATTGGGGTGCACTCTTTTATTCTTTGAATCAAGTTTTGTTACATGCCAATTAAATGTTTATTTTGAGTGTGACCTTTCCCAAAGAATTGATTGGGTACTTTTAGTATGACCTCATGAAGAAGGGCTTTGGAGGGGAAAAATGTCATAGAGATTGCGTTTCCCCTTTTTGGATTTTGGAAATGTTGGTGGCTACGGTTGTATTTTTTTTAATTGTGATTTGTTCCAAATTATAAGCAAATTCTTTCATAAAATGGCAAATTCTTGCTGTAGATTCAATGCTATTGAAGCTCTTCATGATGGTGATAATGTTCTTTCCGATATTGGGGAGATTTAAGACCACATTGTGAGTTATTATGAGAAGCTTTTTAGGGAAGAACATTCATGGAGACCAAAGTTAGATGGGCTGGTGTTTGAGTCCATTGATCAATTGAGTGCAGATTGGTTGGTGAGATCTTTTGTGGAAGAAGTTATTGATGTGGTAAGAGGTATGTCTAAGGACAAGGCACCAGGTCCGGATGGTTTTTCTATGGTGTTTTTCCAAGCATTTTGGGACATCATGAAGGATAACATTATGAAAATTTTTGGTGAATTCCACTCGTTCCTGAAATCTGAGAAGAGTATTAATACTACATTCATTGCTCTCATTCCTAAAAAGGCGGGTGTTGTGGAGATGAGGGATTTTCGCCCTATTAGCATGGTAAATGGGGTGTATAAAATCATCGCTAAGGTGTTAGCCAATCGTATTAGTGTGGTTATGGACAAGATTATATCAAAGTCTCAGAATGCATTTGTGAGGGGAAGACAAATTCTTGACTCGGTTTTAATTGCAAACGAATGCTTGCAAAGTAGAATAAGAATGGGTAAATCTGGAGTTTTAGTTAAATTGGACATGGAAAAGGCTTTGCCATGCTGTGTAAAGAATAAGAATGCTTGCAAGTCTTTTATTTGTTAATTTCTTTCCACCAGAATATCCCCAGTTAGCCTAAGGAATACAAAACACAACATTTCCTCTCCGTACGTAAAACCCTAAGGAAACCGCCGCCACCCTTGCCGGCGAGTGACCTCTCATCGACGTCACAGACAAAGCCGATAGGTCCCGGCGACTTCCCTGAGGGCCGTCCGGCGTCGGTCTAGAGGAGAGAGAAAACACTACGAAGCGTGAAACCCTAAGAAACCATATTTGCCGCCACCCACCCTTGCCGGCTAGATACACCACATCGTCGTCACAGATAAAGCCGACGGACCTTAGCGACTTCGCTAAGGGCCGTCCGGCGTCGGTCCAACTTCTAGCATCCTAGATATCGTTGCTTCGTCTCTCAGAGTACTCTGACGATCCACTTGAAGGCTCCGTTGGTTGTGCCGTCGACTTTGAAGGCTCTGACGAGTACTCCGGCATCTCCTGTGAGCACGAGACAACTTTGCAATGCTTGTAGTGAGCACGACCTGGAGTCCAGTGTAGTGCTTGCAGCTCCCAACGGATTTCTGATCTGGTTTCTCTGAGATGATGAATGGTTGTTGAAGAAGGGGAGTGGGTCAGTATGGGTTCTTCTATGGAGTTGGCCATAGAATCTAAATCCTTTACAATGGTGAAGGAGGGGAGCATGTTGGCCATTATTGAAAGGAGTTGAAGGGTGATATCTAAGTTGATTCTGGGTTCGACAACAGTACAGTAGTTGGCCAAGGCCATAGAAGCGTGCACTAAAGATAAGGGTTTTTTTTTTTTTTTTTTAAAATTTTTTTTTATAACTTATAAAAAAAAAAGGATAAGAAACAAGATTTTTTCTCCACTGTCCGGGAAGGTTGACGCAGTTTCACAGCGCATCGCTGCTCGAATGCTCACTGACGTTATATGGCGGTGGAGGAGTATGGTGGTGGGGGGAGGAGGAATTTTATTTTCATTCTTAAAGAGGGTGGCAATGGCTGGAGAAGGATGGGGGGAGGTACTGCGTCATTTTTCCTTTGGCAAGAGAATGAGTGACGGCTTGGAAGGACAAGGTGATGCACGTGGTGTGGCAGGGAGAGAGAACTTGGAGGTGCATAAAGACCCAAGTACCTCCTCGGTGGCGAGGCAATCCTATACGGCAGCTCTAAAGACGGGACATGCTTCAGGGGTTCAGAATGTGGGGGGCTGTCAATCACACCTTAGGACCAGCTTGTTGGGATGCACAATTCTCTAAAGGAGATGGAAACCCAACTTGTCGAGTTGAAGGCAGCGATAACTTTCTTGTCTACGAAAATAGACTGGTTTTCAGCTGGAGGCAACAGGGTGGTAAGAAACATGATAGACCCGAATCCTTTAAACTTAGAAAAAAGAACAAGGAAGCGTGTCCAGGAGAGTATGGCGGGTCAAAATGAAATCTGGGTTATTTGAAGCGTGGTCTACATCGGGTATTGGTGTAGAGACATTAGTAATGGAATGTCATTCGCCTCGTGTAACACATGATAGATCGATAGTCTGTATTACACCCTTGGTCCCTGAAGAAACTATGGCTCCCTCGTTAGAGTTGAAGGAAAAAGGTGTACTGCTGTGGTCTGAAGGAGATGTAGGATCCGCTATCACCCCAGAGGTGAAGGGATTTGCCATCCCCCCAGAATCTCCAATAGGGACCCCGATACCATTGGAGAGAACCAATGGAGTTACTGGAGAACCAATGGGTTTGGCGTTGGTGCTTTCTGTAGAGGAATGTCTAGAGTCGGGAGTGCAGTTTGATGGGGATATTGTGGCTCCCTTGGTCTCTCTTCCTCCAATAGCGGATTGGATTCTGCCTAAAGTTAACAAGATTCAGCAGTTCGTGGGAATTTCACATGGAGGATGTGAAGACCAATTTAACAAATTAATTACTGGATCGAGGTAAGCCGCACACTTGAAACCAAATCAAGCTTCAAGAAAAGTAGGGAGTTACAACGTCTTTTTTCGGCAATCAACTATGACACTAAGGGTGGTAGTTCAACTAGAGGGAAATCTAAAGGGAGGACATTGTGAAGACGGGAATCAAGGTGTTGGGGTTGGTGTTCGGGTAGAGTTTTAGTTCTATGTGAAACAAGGGATTGGGGTCGGGTCTGATGTACTTTGGGTTGGTTTTTTTATGGGCTTTTTGAGTCATTAGGGGCTTGTTGGGTCATTTTGGGCAATGTGTTTTCTTGTATACATTTAGTGTACTTGGTTTCTCCTTTTGATATATACAATATTTTTACTTATAAAAAAAAATCTAGAGTTTTAGTTAATTTGGACATAGAAAAGGCTTTTGATCATGTCAATCGAGATTTTCTTCTTTACATATTTGGGAGATTTGGTTTTGGTGAGAAGCGGTGTTCATGGATTAAACATTGTATTTCGACAGCCAGATTTTCGATTAGTGAATGGCAATCCGGTTAGTTTTTTTAACAGCTCTTGGGGTTTGAGGCAAGCAGACCCCTTATCTCCTTTCCTTTTTGTAATAGTGATGGATGCTTTGAGTTGTATGCTTGAAGCGGCTGTTGAAGGAAGATTTATGTCGGGATTTGTGGTGGGTGATGAGACTCGAGATAGTATTACAGTATCACATTTGCTTTTTGCAGACGACACTTTGATTTTATGTGATAACAATAAGGATCACCTTCGTGTTTTGAGAGCCTTACTTTTTATGTTTTGAAGTTTTCTCTGGTTTAAGAATTAATCTTTTATAGTCTGAAATTGTTCTAGTGGGTGCGGTTAGGAATATCTTGGATCTGGCCAATATTTTGGGATGTAAGGTAGCTTTGTTACCGATGAGATTTGTTGGACTACCCTTGGGTGCTCCTCAAAACTCAGTTTCTATTTGGGATGGGGTGATTGAGAAGATTAGGAGGAGGTTAGCTGGCTGGAAAAAATTATACTTGTCAAAAGGTGGAAGAGTTACCTTGATTAAGAGCACATTGACTAATCTCCCTACTTATTTCCTCTCTCTTTCCTTTACCAGCTGGGGTTACTAAAAGAATAGAGGTGATTTATTGAAATTTCCTGTGTGATGGTAATGGGGAGGAAAGAAAGTTTCATTTTGTGAGTTGGAATAAGGTTTGTCTCCTGGTGTCTTGTGGAGGTTTGAGAGTGCGAAATTTAAGACTTTTCAACAAAGCTCTTCTTGGGAAATGGCTTTGGAGGTATCATAATGAGAGTAATGCATTTTGGAGAAATATTGTGGATGTGAAATATGGGAGGATGTGGGGGAGTTGGTGTACGAATTAAGTAAGAGGGATGTTGGGGTGGGTTTGTAGAAGTCTATTCGGCTGGGATGGGGGGGCTTTGTCAAGAATACTAAATTCAAGGTGGGGGATGGGGCAAAGATCTATTTTTGACATGACATTTGGTGTGGGGATTCACCTCTTAAGGATGTTTACCCTATTCTTTTTAGGATTGTTAGAGATAAAGGGGCTGCAGTGGCTGAGTCCTATCACTTTTCTAACAATTTGATTCACTAGACTGTGGAATTCACTAGTGATGTATAGGATTGGGAAGTATGCGAAGTTTCTGATTTATTTGGAAGATTATATGAGATGAAGCTTGATCAGAACATGGAGGATAGTCTGCAGTGGGTGCATACAGTTAATTCCTAATTTTCAACAAGTTCTTTTTACAAGGTGTTAACCTGTCATGGGGTTAAAGATTATCCTCGGAAAAGTATTTGGAGAGCCAAGGTGCCTAGTAAGGTTGCTTTTTTCTGTTGGATGCTGTCTCTTCGGAAAATTTTAACCACAGACAACTTGAGGAGGAGGGGCTTACCGGTGGTTGATTGGTGTTTTATGTGTAAGAATGATGGTGAATCTATTGATCATCTTTTTCTTCCTTGTGAGGTGGCGACTTCTTTGTGGAATGAGATTTTTGCAAGGGTTGGCATTTTTTGGGTGATGCCTATGCGTGTGGTAGATTTCTTTTCATGCTGGCAAGGTATTGTGGGGAGATGTAACAACATGCAGTGTTGAAGATGATCCCCTTGTGCTTGCTTTGGTGTTTATGGTTGGAGAGGAATGAGAGGTGCTTTAAAAATTGTGAATGTTCTTTAGGGGAACTTAGGGAGTTTTTCCTTAGTACTTTAAGTTTTTGGGTGAAGAATCCTACAAGGAATGAGAATGATTGTAATGTTTTTTTGATAGTTAATAAGAGATTTTATTCCAAGTAAAAAGACAGAGCCCAAGTACACAGAATGTATACAAGTGAGTACACCTAAATACAAGCTAAAGCAAAAACAGTACTAAAATAAAACATGACAAATGTTCCCATATCTTACAAGATTCTTCACCCAAAAATTTAAAGTGCTAAAGAAAAAATACCTAAACTCCCCCATAGAATGTTCGCAATCTTCAAATCACCTCCCATTTCTTTCAAGCCATAAGCACCAAAACAAACATAAGGGAATGATTGTAATGTTTTGCTTTAGTTGTATTATGTTTTAGCTTGTAAGTAGGTGCTCTCATTTGTATACATCCTGTGTACTTGGGCTATGCCTATTTACTTGGAATAAAATTTCTCTTATTAATTATAACAAAAAAAATTATAAGCAATTTTTTTTTGATTGAGAAACAAAATTTTATCGAGCATAAAATAGACAAGGCCCGAGTATACGGGACAGTTTTTTTTATTGAGCATAAAAATGGATATGGGTGTAATTGGTTCGGTTCAGTCCAGTTTTGACATATTTTGGAGCCAAACCGGTCTAAATCTGTTTTTGAAATTTTGAAAACTGATACAGATCAATTCATCCACGAAATCAAAACTTTCGGTTTTTTCGGTTTTGGTCCAGTTCGGATCGGTTTTACAGGTATGATTTGGTTTTGGGCTTTTTTGTTGGGCTGGTTGATTTCTTTGAACCAAATGAAAAAATTATACCAAAAATGTGTAAATATGTACTTAGCAAAAATGTATTTATCCTTTATATATATGGCAAATGTGTACTATTATACTTATACATATTATATATGCAAGTATATAATTTAATATATAAGGATAAATAATAATATATTAATAACTTAAAATTAATATTCATGTTTAAGAGTAATTTTTTATCAAGGAAGCATAAATACTAAGATTAAAATTTCAGGTTATATTAATTTTATAATATGTATAATATATAGCATATAATATATATATAATATAAAAAAAAATATTTCGGTTAGGGTAGGTCCAAATTGGTTTTCAAAACATGAAAACCAGGATTGAACCGATTTTCAATCCGTTGGTCAGTTTTTTCTTACACCCTAAAAATGAACTAACTTAGTTATATATAGGTGTAATGAGCCAAGGAAAGTGCGAGGCATATTCATGCCATAAACCCAAAAAAAGTAGTCGATCTGAAGTTCCCTTAAATCGTTTATAAAGCTCAATTTGGACTAAGTTTCCATGACTTCCTTGTATCAGTTACAAATTCTAACTTATAAAGCCCAATTTTATCTAATAACTAGCCAATGTGTGAGTTAGCACTCGTGACTACCTTTATAACCCGCTGAATTTGTGTAGGTTATTTTTTTTTTGATAGGTTGTGTAGGTTATTCATATCCTCAATGTTAGATTGGGGTGTTACAAACTTCCTCTCGTAAGTTCTTGACTTCCTCGTCAAGACATGTCATAGAAAGCACTAGTCAAGTTTAACCCCAAAAAGATCGGTCAACTTGAAGCTTCCTTAGAACCACTTATAAAGCTTGTTTTAATAATAAGGAGCGCACTATGGAGGAAATATGGAAATTCGGTGTGTTTTCTTTATTTCAATGGTTTTCAGCTATAGTGCTTAATGGAGATTCAGCTTGATTTTCTGTTTTCGTTTTTCTTCTTTATAGAATGTAATTAGGTTCGATGAATAAAATTCTTTCTTACTTATCAAAAAAGAAAGAAAGAATCACTTTATAAGCTACCCATTCTTTGTGGGTTATTCATATTCTCAATGTAGGACTGCAGTGTTACAAAAGGACAAGTCATTAAATTAAACACTTGTATGTAAAAAATATATTAGCTTCCCTAGAATCACTTAAACCCAATTTCTTCTAGTTAGTAGCCAGCGTGGGACTTAGGGGTCGTTTGCATTCAAAACTCACCTCAACCCACCTCAACTCATCTCAACTCATTTCATCTCATCATGACAACTTTCCTAAATTTCTATACAAAATATAAGAAACAATTCAACTTTTTCAAATCCCAAAATAACTTTCCCAAATTCCCACACAAAATATAATAAATAATTCAACTTCTATTCTACTATTAATAAACCATCTCAACCCATCTCAACTCATCTCTGAATCCAAACCACTCCTTAGCACCCCTGACTACCCTTATAATGTTAACACATGTTCTATATGGGTTATTCATATTCCCAATGTAGGACTTGGTGGTTCAACAGGAAAATCATTGAACACTTAAAAATGTGAGAAGATATCGTAAAAGTTTTCTTCTAACCTCTATAATATAAGTTATTTTGGTAGAAATATTTATTAGGTAAAAAATCAGTTGTTCAGTGACTAGCTCTATGGTTGAACCATTAAATGACTTCATCCCCTATCCTTAGTGATGTTTGGTTTAGTCCTGAAAATCATGTATTACCTTAAAAAACATAATGGTAAACATTTAAAATCCTCATGTAGGTATATGGATTTGTTGGTAAAATGGTTGTGGACGCACTTATCAAAAAGGTAATTTGGTTGTTGACTGAGATGGCTTTATGATTCATTTATGTGCATTTTTATTGGACAGGGGCCCTTCTCTCGTGTCATCCCTGAAGGATTCTTCACTCCACAGTTCTCTGAGGCAACCTGCATTTGATCTTATACAAACTATTATAGTGTCTGATGCTGCTGCCCTTATAACTTCAATGCTGAATTGCAGCACCTCTTGGAGTATTGACAAAAGCGTGTCTCTGGACTTGGATGATGATGATCAATATGACAGGCTTCCATTTATTCCAGATGGTAGAGAGGAGGATAATAGTTCTTGGAGCGAATTCGGTGCACAAAGTAAAATTACTTGTCAGGAATATCGAGAGTGGATGTGCATTCCTATGTTGTGGATTGATGTTCTAGTTGAACTTGATCCCTCAGTCTTTCCGATATCATTTTCTAAGGCTGTTTTCTGGGCTCGATCTCGTTTTTCTATGGTTGAACCAGAAATCAGTGCAGAAATGGCACTTCCATTGAGAACTTGGCTTCAATCTTCTGTTGAAGAAATCTCCACTTCATTTGGTTGGACAATCCCAACTGGTTCTGATGATGGTGGAGAGGGCAAGGACTCAAAAAACTCAGTAAAAATATCATCGATGTGTATTTCTTTAGCAAGAACATTCAACAGGTTGTTAGTGTTTATGTACTTTATCAATATTTTTAATGTTGTGGCAGACCCCTTTATAGTTTTAGGTTGATGGTTATATTATGAGGCAATGCATAGATTAGTGGGAACCGATCACTTGAATAATTACATGAGAGGTGTGATACAGGTTAACTGGGCACTTTATAGATCAAGTGGGGCAAAGAGAAATTGGGAAACTGTGGACTTGGGAACCAAGGATGTCTGAAAGCTTGATACTTTCACTCCTGGATCCTAATGATGTACGTCAAATTAATCTTTTTACATCTTAAACCTTATGTTATTATGCATCTATGATTGAAGTGATGGATTATTCTCGATTTCCTTTCTCCTGTTTGAGCAATTTTTATATATGTAAATACTGTGTTTTGATACAGAATATCAGGCAATTTGGGAAATGTATTTTGGAACAAGTTTCGGATACACGTGGTCTTTCTTGTGGCTTGAAGTTCCTCTGCTCAAGTGGATGCTCGTTGTCTGCCATTTTTCGGGGTTTCAGGCATGCTTGTAAATTGGTAAAGACTTCCTTTCAGTCAAAGCTTCAGAATAATGATATGTGGTTAGATATATATCTATATTGATTGGAAAAGTAAGCAAATACATTAAGTTGTTGGCAACTAGGTTTTCAGACATGCTCATAATAACAATTGGAATTACTTTTTTGTTTGATTCCAAGTGCTCCAATCTCATTCTTCCCCAAGCCCTGCAAAAAAACTAAGCAAAGCTTTTCTTCATTATATATGCAATGACCTTCAGTTTCTAATTTGGAATTTCATATTTGAAATTTCGTATTGGTTCCTCTGGTATGCAGATAGAACATGTTCACTACGGATGATGTCTTTACTGTTATGGGATGCCCTTTTAAGGGGGATAAATTGTAAGTTTCACAAATAATCACCTTCTCGTGTTTTGCCTAACAGCTCTGTTTGCACTATTTCAGGTTCTACTGGATTCTGTTTTGGTTAAGTTTCAGACTTTGCAACATTTTTTTTTCGTTCTACGCAAATTACTCAAAGGGGTTACCGAAGAATGGCCAGAAAGTTCATCTGATCACTTAAGTATCACAAGCTTCTCTTCCCAAGGTGGATTTTTGAGGCAGCCATTCTTTGATACATTGCCTGAGAATGCCATTGGGTATTCATCAAATGTTGACTTAAAATTGCTACAAAAGTTCATTTACTTGCTATCGGAAACTGCTTGGCCTTCTATTCGGAGATGCTTAATAGAGGGCAAAGCATTTATTGATTACAGTTTCTGTCAGGTATTCTTTTTTTCTTTTATAAGTTTTTGTTAGGTATTCTGCATTCATTCTACTTGTAAATGGTTGTGTTAGAACTGTAGTTATGATTATGGTACTTATAAACTCTTGGTTATGTGTGGACTTGTTAAGTTACATGCAATGTACAACTTTTGCCTTTGAGTATTTTCTATTAGCCATTTTGGTTCTTACAGTCCCCCCTTCTGTTTGTGTGTGTGTGGTTTTGTATAGGCATGTACTCTGAGGTGACCAGTTCTTGTCAGTGGTTAAGTGTACAATGAGTATTGCTTGGTTGATAAATAATTTACTAATCTACTTTGTTTTTACTCTTCAAATTTCTTGAAATTCTGTTTCAGTTTCTGGTGGGAATTTATATATTGTGCGAATGCACCTCAACTCTGGCACCCTATAACCCTGTCTGACACATCCCATGAGGGTTTCACGTGGAAGGCATTCTTACTAGTTCTTTGTTGTTTCAGATGACTTGTGTCCGCTTACTTGAGATCCTCCCTGTTGTTTTTGAAATAATGTACCCGCCATTGGGTACAAAACATGAGGATTCGAGAGTGATGGTGAAAAGTTCTGACTTCTCATGGCTTAATGATCTCATGGATTGGGGAAAGTCATCACTTAAAGTAATAACCGTGTATTGGAAACGGACAGTTTCCATGTTGCTGTCTTTTCTCAGGGGTTCATGTAGTAACAGTGCTACAATGACAATCGGGACCATTGAAAATATGATATCAAGTGGTGAGTTTCAATATTTCATTACATGCAGACACAAAATGTTTAACATAGTAATAATGGTTGTGGCAGTGGTTATTATTATTGTTACAGTTGCTATTTTTTGTTGTTATTATTGTTATAGTCACTATTATTACTACCTTTGTTGTCCTGGTTATTATTATTGCTATTCTGGATTTTTGTTGATCATTGTCAAGTGATCATTAACGGATTCGTTACATGTCTTTCTTCTTGATTTAGATAATTTTGCCACGGATGAATTGACAGAAACAGTTTCACGCCTTTCTGTTTCGTTATCGAAGGAAGCTTCTTGTGACAGTGGAAAGACTCCCTATAGTTCAAGATCTTTATTTCCCGAATTCTTGTCATTTGGGAGGAATAGTTCAGTTTCAAATGAGCAGCCTCTCTCTGTGGATGACAGAGAGGTGCAGATCTTGGACTCGGTAACGGGAGCTCACAAAACGGCTGAAGATGTTCTGATTGTTCTTTCAGACAGTGAAACAGAGGAACCTATATCTGCCAATGAGGTCATTCTCTCTGATACTGAGACAGGTCACCACATGTTGGAGGACAAGACTATTGATCCTGGGAGCAAATCACATTTTGACTCTACGAAAAAGAAAGTTTCTGACACTGACACTTCTAAGGATTTGTTGGAGTCTTTTCAGCAAAATGACACTACTGATGGTTCTGTGGTTGCTTCTCGGGATAAGAGCTTTGATGGATTAAAAGGTAAAGGAGCACCCGCTCTCCTCGAATCAGAAGGTTTAGATGGTAAGAGGAAAGGAATACGCTCCATATACAATAAAAATGATTCCATTTTATCCCAGAATAGAGTTAATCTTCATGTTTCATCCAATGAAGCTGTCAGTTCCAAGAATATGACTCTAAATTTCAACAGTGCAATTTCCAAGGCAAGTGACACTGTTTTGAAAGAGATAGTACGTGATACTGAAGAGGATACATTTGAGTCTGCACTAAACTCTGCAAGGCGTCAGCAGTCACTTATAGCAAAGTCAAGCACTTCTCTTCCAAAACGGCAAGTTATTCAACTTAAATCACATTTTGAAATTAGATCTGGCCGTTTACATAGACTGGAGGCTGGAGTGAAAAGGTTCAAGCCGCCAAGGCTTGATGACTGGTATAGACCCATTTTGGAAATTGATTACTTCGAAACTGTTGGATTAGCATCTGCTGGTGAGGATAGGAGTCGAATTGTTAGCAAATTAAAGGAGGTTCCCGTGTATTTTCAATCGCCTGAACAGTATATAGAGATTTTTCGGCCGTTGGTTTTGGAGGAGTTCAGAGCACAGTTGCACAGTTCCTTTCTGGAAATGTCTTCCTTGGAAGAGATGTATTTTGGCAGTCTATCTGTGATGTTGGTCGAGAGAGTTGATGATTTTCATCTGGTTCGATTTTTCTATGATGATAATGATTCTGCTGCTTCTAAAAGCTTTTCTGAAAATGACCTTGTGTTGTTGACAAAAGAGCCTTTGCAAAAATCATCCCATGATATTCATATGGTTGGAAAGGTAAGCCCTCTTGTTACCTCATAACATCCTTCGGAAGATTTGGGCAAGATCATGCAGGCGATAACCAGATTTCTAAATTGGCTTGCCTATCTATTACTGGCCATAGTCCCTATTTACATGATGTGTTTCCTAAATTTTGGTTGTGATCTTACTTACAAAAAGATTGGAATTAGACGATAGAATTTGTTGTCATCCAAGTTATATATCGAAGTGGCAGATGATAGAATTAGATGATGCCCTTGGATAATTTTTTTTTTTTTTTGGGGTGGGGGGAGGGGGGGGGGGGGGGTGTTCTTGTAAAAAAGAAAAAAGATACTACACTTGGGTGGCCCATTTATCATACATTCCTCCTGGTTTCATCATATGTAATAGTTTTTTAAAGCATCCGCAATATTTTTCAGGTGGAGAGGCGTGAGAGAGACAATAAGAGAAGACAAACTATATTAGTAATCAGGTTCTATCTTCAAAATGGTTCTTCACGATTAAATCAAGCTAGAAGAAACCTCATTGAACGTGGTAAATGGCACGCAACTCGCTTAATGAGCATTACACCTCAACTTAGAGAATTTCAGGCACTGTCTTCAATTAAGGAAATCCCCATACTTCCAGTTATTTTGAAGCCCGCCAATGATTCTTTTGTTGGTGATATATCCAAGGAAGTGGATCTGGGTAAGCTTTCCCAACCCTTGCAGCAAGTACTGAAATCATCCTTCAATGACAGTCAACTTCAAGCTATTGGTGTTGCTGTTGGATCACCAAGTTTAAAGAAAGATTTTGAATTATCCCTTATTCAGGGTCCTCCAGGTATCTGATTTACTTTTGTCCAACTTTTTGCAGATTGAATGATATGTACTTGCGATTTATCTAGTTAGTCTTTATTGCTTTGGCATATAGGTACTGGCAAGACACGAACTATTTTGGCCATTGTCAGTGGTTTGCTTGCTTCACCTTTACAGAGGATGGGTAATGCAAAAAACTTTCTTGATGGCACTTTGAAAAGAAATGGTATGCAGTGCACCAATTCACGTCCACGGATAAGCCAGACTGCTGCAATTGCAAAGGCATGGCAGGATGCAGCCTTGGCTAGACAATTGAATGAGGATGTTGAAAGAAGCTCAAATTCCATGGAAAATTTGGCAAGAGGAAGGGTGCTTCTATGTGCCCAGTCAAATGCAGCGGTTGATGAGTTAGTATCGAGAATTTCTAGTCAAGGTCTTTATGGAAGCGATGGGAAGATTTACAAGCCGTATCTTGTAAGGGTTGGCAATGTGAAGACAGTCCATCCAAATTCACTACCAGTATTTATTGATACACTTGTTGATCAACGTTTGGTGGAAGAGAGGATGAAAGTTTGCAATGAAAAGAGTGATTCAACTGTGGGCTCTTCAATTACTTTGCGTTCTAATCTTGAGAAAATAGTTGACCGAATCAGGTTTTATGAAACAAAGCGTGCTAACTTAAGGGATGGAAATGCTGACCTTAAGAATTCTTTGGAAGCTGATAGTAATAAGGGGGATGATGGGAAAGAAGTGTCTGATGCAGAAATAGAGTTGAAGCTAAGAAAACTTTATGAGCAAAAGAAGCAAATCTATAAAGATCTTAGCAGTGTTCAGACACAGGAGAAGAAATCTAATGAAGAAATGAAAACACTTAGACGTAAGCTTCGGAAGTCTATTTTGCAGGAAGCTGAGATTGTGGTAACTACATTGAGTGGTTGTGGTGGAGACCTCTATGGAGTGTGTTCTGAGTCTGTGTCAACTAATAAATTTGGGATTCCATCTGAGCATACTCTTTTTGATGCTATAGTGATTGATGAAGCTGCTCAAGTAAAATATTCTTTGCTCAGTTGAACTTACAATCTTTTTATCATTGCTCTTGCTCTCCCTTGTCTTCTAAGCATTTCTCCTTGCCACTACAGGCTCTGGAACCTGCTACTTTGATTCCTCTTCAGCTTTTAAAATCTAGTGGGACTAAATGTATTATGGTAAGGACCATTGAATTCTTTAATTTTGGAACTACTTCTGTTCTGCCAAGAAATAGTCTGAAATTAATAATCTATTCTTTAAGGTTGGTGACCCAAAGCAGCTTCCAGCGACAGTTCTTTCTAGTGTTGCTAGTAAATTCCAGTATGAATGCAGTATGTTTGAACGTTTACAGAGGGCTGGTCATCCTGTCATTATGCTGACCAAACAGGTGAAGTAGATTGAAAATCTTCCCCTTATCTGTGTAGTTGTAATGCAATTTTACATGATTGAATGATTATAAACCATATTTAGCAGTATACGGGAGACGAGCTATAGCAATAAATGTTGGCACTTGTGACGATATATACTGGGTGGTCAGTTTTGATATCCTGTAAAATTAATCTTAGAATTTATCAGCCTGTCAAATAGAGCTTTTCTACCATACTGATATGAAATCACCATATACCTATAGATTTGATTGCTTGAACTTAATGGCTGTCTTGGAAATCCTCATGCCTTTAGTAATAATTTTATCATCTCTAGGTAGGAGGGGACTTGGTGATCTCAATTTATCTTGAGGGCTGATCGAGGTTATGTATTGGTTCCAATGCTTTGTTCGACCACATTATCATTTGGACACAATTATGTGCATGAAAAATTATACTCATCATCTATTTATAAAAAAAAAAAAAGAAAAAAAAATTCTACTCATCATCTTTACACCACACACATTCTTTTATTTTTTTTCCTTAGCAGGTGTGTGGTGTAAGGATTATGAGTAGAAGAACTCTATGTGTATAGATGGTAGTTTTTTTCTTGACGAGTATACGCTTATAAAAAAAAAAAAAAAGTTTTTTTCTTGACGAGTGTACATAGTAGTGTTGGTGAAAGCGCTAGGTGTACTTGAGCGAAAAGTTTGTCCAGAGCCTAGGTGCTAAGCACAAGAACGTGGCTGATTGAAGTAAAGCGCACATTTTTAAAATGATGAATAATTACAGATAATCCTTGCACTTTAATAAAAAAAGTTTTAAAAGCAATTTGATGATCCTATTAACTCAATTTATTATAGTATTCATATTTACTGATTAAAAAAAACTCCAATAAATTAGAGTATTATGCAACATGACAATCAAGTAATCTACTAGTGACATAGATTTAAACATAGCATTTTATACAATTCTCTTGAGCTTTCCTAAATGAACACATTTATGATATTTCATCTCAATAACCAAATTAAAGTATATGGTTGAATCAAAATCTGCCAAAATGACCATGACCAAAAAAACACAAAATTGTAGGTACTGACTTTTATGCCAACACAAGCAATCAAATATCAATCCATCTAGAAAGTCATCTTGAACCATTATATTGGGTTCAAAGCATAACACGACAACATTTGCTGCCCTGGTATACAAATGATCTTCAATATCAACTAAATACTTTAAAATATTTTTTTTAGGTCTTGAATTGATATTTTATACATTTTTCAAATATAATTACAGAAGTGTGCTTTTCTGGGCTTTAAAGTGCACAAAAGTTCCAAAAAGCATGCTTTTGTAAATGTGCTTCACTTTTGGTAAGCGAAGTGCTTCGGCCTAGGTGCTTTGTGCTTAAGCACGTTTTTATCAACAATAATACATAGAGTTTATTGGTTGAGTTCTTTTTTTATCTTTTTAGTTGCTGTGAGTTTCAGTTTTTCTAATTATGATTTGTAAACAAAATAGCTGTCCAGGCACTTCTTGCTGTGTGCTTCCATGGGCTTGAAATTAGTGGTGATGAGAATAATAATGTCCATGGCCGCTTACTGCATTGAAGGATCAGAAATGGTCCCACAAAAAATTAATGCCCATTTTTATGTGGAAAGTTTGTATGTGCCGGCCTTACATTCTCTCTTTTTGTTGTAATACCTTCTGTTAACCCTATAAGTTTTATTACAAGGTTAAGTATGTGTTGGTTGAGTATGTTTTGTAATACCTTCTGTGATCAAATGCAGTTCTTGTTTATCTGCTTCTGTCCACCTGAAATTCCTGATGTGATGACTTGGTGTGTTAACTGCTTTATGTGCCGCAATTTTTTGTGCTCAAGAACCTGTTTTGGTGAAACAGCAAATCTTCAATGCTTTTTATTATTCTGTTTTGGAGGATCTGAAACATGACTACTGCTTTCCAATCAAATGCTTTTGGTTAAATTGCTGCATCATAATTCTCACTAATGATTGTACAAATTTTATTAGCTTCCCCTACTGATAAAATAAAAAAGAACAATTATTGGCTTCCCCTGATTGTTGTTTCTAGTGACAAAACTGTATCTGGTGGGACTTTATGGGTCATTCAGTCGTTTTTTTTTGGTTATGCTTTTGAGCTTTGGGCTGCACCTTATTTTTTTGACCAGGTTGCCAACTATGATGTGGCTTTTGCCTACTAATCCAAGTTCTCTGTCTTTCTCTCTCTCTCTATTACTAAATTCATACTTTTTTCATGTGTCACTTATTTCTGGGCCTTTTGCTTTATTATTGATTCTTTTTTTGTGATGAGGTAGGGAAGTCCGTGCGTTTTTACATTTTTATCCTTCTGTGACTTTTTGAAAAACTTTAATGACAAAGTTTCCTCTTGCAGTATAGAATGCACCCAGAAATATGTCAGTTTCCTTCATTGCATTTTTATGACGGAAAGCTGCTAAATGGTGAAAAAATGTCTAACAAGTCAGCTCCATTTCATGAAATTGAGGGTCTTGGACCATATGTATTCTATGACATTGTTGATGGCCAAGAGCATCGTGGTAAGAACTCTGGTGCATTGTCCCTTTACAATGAGCATGAGGCTGAAGCTGCAGTTGAAGTTCTTAGGTTATTCAAGAAAAGGTACAGCAACTATTTTGGATACGTTATTTTTTAAGTAAAGGGTAGACATACTTCTTTGTAATGTGTGTAATTTATTTCTTCTAATTCTGTATTTGGCCACATTGTTTAGGTGCCCATCTGAATTTATTGGTGGAAGGATTGGCATCATAACTCCATACAAGAGTCAACTCTCACTTTTACGTTCTCGTTTTTTAAGTGCATTTGGATCTTCTGTTATAGATGATATGGAATTAAATACTGTGGATGGTTTCCAAGGTCGGGAGGTTGATATAATTGTACTTTCAACTGTTAGGGCAGGGGATCCTAACTCTGCCCTTCGGATGAACTCAAGCAACATTGGGTTTGTAGCTGATGTAAGAAGGATGAATGTGGCTTTGACAAGAGCCAAGCTCTCGCTCTGGGTCTTGGGTAATGCCAGGACTTTGATGACAAACCATAACTGGGCTGCTCTTTTAAAGGATGCTAAAGCAAGAAACTTGGTTATTTCAGTCAAAATGCCATACGAGTCGATGTTTAAAACAGCCTTTTGTAGAAATGCTGTTTCAGGAATTTCTGTTAACCACTCAGGACAGAAGAAATATGTTGAAAAGGTTAATGATGCTAGCCAGCATGCAAAACAAAATGAACGCAATACAAATCAAACCTTTGAAAGGAAAACAAGGAATGTAGGCTGTGCAGATCAGAGTAAGAGAACAGGTATAGGAGATGAAAAGGATTTGGCTACGACTAAAGATTCATCATCAGTAGCAAATGGTAAGAACAGAACTTCTGAGGATGTTAAGCGTGCAAACTCAGGGAAACATGCTAAAGTGGGTGAAAGAAAGGGCAAAGAGAGTAGTGAAAAGAAAGTTGGTTTGGGGAATACAGATATGAGCAAAAGGAAGCATGAATTTGACAAGTCTAATAATTATTCAAACCATTCTGAACGAGAATTGGCTGATGGTCATAAACTCTCGAAATCACTTGTGTCAAAAAGACTGAAGAAATCCTCTGATGGTGGTAGACAGGGGAATCAGGCAACTCAATTAACTGAAGGCAGCTCTAAGGAGAGAGATGCAAATGTCAGAGGTAAAGTCCCCAGTCAGGTAGGCCGTGCTGAAGATTTGATTGCAAAAAGGAAACAACGTGAAGCTGTTGATGCTATTCTTTGTTCTTCGCTGATATCTTCCAAGAAGTCTGAAATGTCAACGAAACCTCTGCCTGCCAAAAGGTCTTTTTCGTCATCATCAAATGTTAGTGGTGGCATAAAACCTCCCAAAACAAGTAAAGGTACCCTCTTCCACTGTGCTGTTCTATTTTAGGCATGTTTGATCAGTTGTAAACTAGTTAAAAATGAATGTCCGAAAATCATTGGTTCACTCTTGGCATATGTTTCACCAGTAAAGGTACCCTCTTCCACTGTGCTGTTCTATTTTCGGCATGTTTGATCAGTAGTAAACTAGTTAAAAATGAATGTCCGAAAATCATTGGTTCACTCTTGGCATATGTTACACCAGCTTCAGTTTCTGCATATGTTGAGTTGTTTATAATTGCTTATTCTGAAATTTGTGCCTTCAAGTGTAAGGTTGGTTGTGTTGGGGGGACTTTGTTCTGTTGACACCAGAATGCAATTTGACTTTAGTTGCGCGCATTATGAGCAGGAATGAATTTAGGTCATTGTTAACTTGTAACTTGAAAATTCATGTTTTACAGGGACTCTCTCTTATATAGAATTCCCATGTATTTCATTCAGTGGCACTAACGGAAGTTGTTAACAACAGTTTAAAATAATTCAAAATGCTTGAAATACCTTTAAGTTGTTTCAATTTATTTATTTATTAGTTTTTGATACCTTAAGTTGCTTGACTTCAGCTGTTTTGATCTTTCTTCTGGATGCTTTACCTTTCTGACAGTCTTATTCTCTTCTATCAGTTCCACCAGCGTCTTCAACAAGTGCATCAGAAAATAAGATCCATAAGCATCGCAATAAGAAATAAAATTTTTTGAGTTCCCAGGACTTGGATGAAGCTTGGAGTCCTTTAAGGATCTAGTTTCCAAATTGAAGCTTTGCGATCAATGGTATAACTTGAACCGGAATGGAGAGTTTTGGCGCATTTGGTATGCCAACAGTAAGGTAATTGGTGGAATTCCTTCTGGTGTACCCACACCAAATATATCATGGTAACCAGAACCTGTCATTGATGAGTTTCTTATCAGGTCACTACTGGTACTTACTATTGGAAAAAAAATCTTAACTGGAGGTACTGAAAAAGTTATAAATCTTCAAACAGGATGCGGTGACAATTCCATAGTTACACCATCCAATGAGAAGGGGACACTTACGCTCTTTAGGATAATTACAGTAAAAGCGAGTGTAGATGATCATACGAACTCTCTCTGAGTCTCTCCTCCTCGGTCTCTCTCTTTCTTCTCAAGCCTCCCTCCCTCTCTGCTCAAGCCTGAGGCCACGAAAACGTTTAATCTCCCCCCTCAGTCGCTCTCTTTCTTTCACCCCTGACTCTCTCTCCCCTCATACACCAGGACCCGCTACAAGTGTTAAAATCACTGCAATTTTGGAGATAGCAAATAATGTTCCCAAGGTTTTCTATTGCCCTACTTCACTCCCTTTTCCTTTATTTTCATTCTACTGCCATGAATAACGCAGTGAAACTCAGAGTTGAGAAAATTGGCTGTTGGGAGTGATGATGCTACCTGGAGTGATGCTTGATTTATTCCTCTCAAGACGTGGATGGTTGGGTCCATTATAAACAACTCACTGGCCTATAGCTTTGAGCTCACAAAGTTGCCCGACGCCACGTTATATATATGTGAATAATCTTAGTTTCACTTTGCAATTAATTGTCCAGAGTTCTTTGTATCTTACCATGATCATTTAGTCGCTATTGCAAAAGCTTTTATCCTACATCCTTTATATTTCTTTCTCCGTTAGAAAATCTCCTGAAATAGGGTATTATAATTTGTATCTCACATTGTGCAATGGGAGGAAAAGATGCAAATGATATGAAATTGAATATTTGTTTTTTGTTCTGCTAGTTACATATAATTATTTGAGCCATATTTGTATGAAAATTGCTTCTACATGGTCTGAAAAATAGGATTGATATGGCTAGATCAGATCAGAAGCGAGGAGTTTAAAACCTTTGTACTTGTGACATTTCAATATAGTTTTATTTTTTAATAGAATTAAATTGTGGTGAAATACAGGGGTTCAGCAGCATGCTTGGACGGCGATGGGCGGACATTAGGTTACTATTACGTTTTGGATTGTCCGGCTCTGGAGCTGCAATTGGGTTGTGAGGTGCCTAGCATAATCCAAGGCAATGGACCTCGCGACTTGTTACCAATTGCAGGGATCTCTTTCCTGAAAAGTCTAGAATACTGTCACGGGTGCAGTTACAAATACTCTGGCGTGTTATCGTCAATTGCTGATCGCTGCATTTTGATCGGTATGTGTTATCGTCATTTGGATTTGTGCTTTAATTTGAAGGTATTGCGCATGTACAGAAGGCCCCATGCGAGCCTGTAACGAGGGAAGCAAAATGGTCAGAGAAACAAAAACAAAAAAATTTTGCGATTCTTTTGACCGCATGAAGGAAAATCGTTAAAAATTTATAATTATTTCTTTTTGAGAAAGAATCGCGCCTAGCCATCCATGGCTTTGACATGAGTTAGTGGTGATTTTTACTTATTTTGATAGATGTGTTTTTCTCCTATTTATTAATTTCATAGTTATTTTTGTCAAAAGTAAAATGAAATACAAGTAAAATGAAGACTGTTTTTAGTCGGAATCCACTGCTTAATTGTAACGTGCGTACGTGCATTATATATGTTAGGAACAGTGATCATGAGGAGATGGTTTTATGCTTGCTAATTAAAATGAATATATATGCCTTTAAGTAGACATGATCTTAGTTTGATGGTGATCAAGAGAATTAATTGTGGTTGGTTTTCGGCGTTGCGACGATTAGCATGACAGGAGGAGGTATAGATGAACATACTAGTCCAAAAGATTGAGAGATAAAGTAAAAGATAATAAATTGCATTTCTGGCTCAAAATTTATTGTTTTCAAAGTGTTGGCCATGGTAAGTAATAGCGGGATGGATATGAAAATTGGGTTAGCATTAATAAATAAAACTAAAGCAGGGTTGGTTGTATGGACTGCATGCGGGCACATTAACATAGCATATATGGACGGTTTTGATCTTCTGAATTAATGTACAACTAGAGCCAGAGGGGGAAGGCGGGGCAGGGTCATGGGGGATCCACAAACAAATAAAGATTTGAAGAAATATTATATGTATTTGAAAAACTCTATCAGTCAGAACACCTGACGTGTGGAGTTTTATTTATTTTTCTTCTCTTCCCTTTAACACGTTACAAAACAAAACTTGAGAATAACTTGAGGAGAGAGAAAGGCTGAGAGCTTGAGGAGGGAGAGAGAGGTTGAAGGTGATGGCGATAGGTCTGACATAAAGTTGAAAAAAACAAAAACTGTGTGATGTGGGGTACGTAAAACAGTGGCTGAAATATAGCAAGGCTTTATGTATTATTATTTATATAAATTTGAGGTCTACTTAGTACTGAAACTTATGGGACAATCTTTATATGTGTATATATATATACACATTATCATGCATATATAACAACAAAAAGGAAGGTTTTGTCTTGGAAGCTAGGCTGGGGACCAAGTCCGCCAATATTGCCAACCTAATACCTATAATTTTCATCCAAAATCATAGATCTTGGTTTAAATGATATGATTTCTAATAACATAAAACAAAAAATAAAATGACCCTTTTGAAATCAGGTGTTTTAGTGTTAGAAGTTACACTATTTTAAAGAGAATTAAAGAGAATTAACAGTACTACTAGATCGAGCTTCAGATTGATGGAAGAAATACCATTTTTGTTTTCAAGATCTATGCATTTCTGAAGTTAGCCATATATATATACATGGCATCATGTAGACACATGTACACATGATATATTGGTTTAGCTAGCTATATATGTAACATGTGCAAAAACTTGTAAAATGGGAAAGGTACTACGGCTAATTGATCAATAGTCGATGCAGAGCCACATATATAATTTATGCCTTTCTTTTGTGGGTATGCGTAATCTTTGTGCTGGAAGTAATCTCACTAGCTAGCCGCAGCTTGATCAGCACAACATCAGTAGTACTCGTATCATAAACCATGTGAACTGCACATGCAGATTCAATTAGATACGCTGATCTCAAGTTTCACCAATCAATGCTCGCTCGGCACATGCTCATGACCATATATAGGGGTTGGGACATTTTTCACATGCATAATCATACCAATAAGATGCTAAAAATATAGTACTGACATTGCAGCTTGTGGGCGGTCTCTCTCTCTCTCTCTCTCTCTCTCTCCAATCATTACAACTTACACGTAAGAGAACCTGAAAACTTTAGCTAAGAGGCAACTCGATCTAGAGTTTGAAGCATTTGCATGCATGGATTATGATATCTTGAAGCTAGACATGCATGCATTAATTAATACAAAATTTATGTTTCGACAAATTAAATTACTTTTAGTACTATCTTAGATATATAATAGTGTAAAACAGTACCACATGTAAATTAAACTCATTAATTATCATATTAAACGTTAAAATTATTCATGTAGCTAGCTAGGGTTAATTGTTCTCATCATGTGTCAACTAGTACTACTACTGCATGCGCATGATCATGCAGTACTACAGTCAATTATTACTTATGGACTGCATGGGATAAATATGTACGTGTACTGCATGTGTGGAAAATATGATTGGAAGGGGCCCATAAAGATATGGTAGCTTTATTAATTTTGGGAGTTGCAAATTATTATAAAAGATTATGTCATATCATGAATGTGCGATTGTGTCGGTCGACTGAATTTCCTACATTATTTGCTTTATATTTGCTAAAGATCATATATATTTTTTAAACTTGGTCTATAAATAATTGAGTTTTATTATATATAAGTAAGTTTGCGTATTAATTTATATATTAATATTTTTATTTTCATATTCTAAATTTAAATTAGTATTATTTTTAATAAAGTCTACTTTCTGACCAATCATATTAAATAAGTGTATATATTAATATACAAAATTGCTTACTTAGATTTTTCTAAATAATTGGTTTGGCAGAGAGATGGAGCAGAAGAAGCTGGGAGCTATAGTCATGACCCCATTCGGTTAATCGGTTCATTTGCTTGGTTTTCTGGTCCCCCTTTATCAGACCCTACTCCATCTGCTGCAGCTACCAAGCTAAGCTCCATGCTTTTGTCAACAAAAGACAGACGTACGTGGCTAGCTAGCTGCTTCAATTCGGTTATGCTAGCTAGCTGAATCCATATCGTTGTAAACGTTTTCTATTCTCCGCGTGCGCCGGGACAAAAAGGGTACTGAAGCCTGAGATCAGTAGTTCTAGTGATTTTTAACTGCAGCTTGTAATTAGTGGGGATTAATTAGAGATCATGATCAGTTGTTGCTCTGTGCGTGTTTTTTTTTTTGTTTGTATTGAGAGTTATAATTTTATCAGCTCATTGTTCGTTATAATCATATCCTTGTATTTTGCTAGTGATTTATTTTTTCTTTTTCTTTTTTTTATTAATATTATTATATGCTATATATATATATATATATATATATATATATAGAAGCTGACAGTCCTATCGCAAAATGTTTTTTTGGATTCTGGTTTCTATTTTTTTTGTCATGCATGTTATTAACTCGAATAAATATTGTGACCATAATTTTTGACAGTTACAGCATTTCCAAATTTCCTTCTGCTGCTCTGCATGCATTCACCTCCTTTTGCCCATTATAGATATATGCATGCACCTGATCATCATGGAGACACAGAAAGCCAGAATAATCATTAGGTTTGCTTTTATTTTCTAACTCATGAGGGAAAACTGGAGATCGATGTAATATACGAGATGACAATTCTTTGTCCTGTGGAAATCTCTATCTCTCTCTCTCTCTCTCTCTCTCTCTCATTTTTTCTGCAAGGAGTTGGTGGATAAAACTGATATTACAGTGTATATAAAATCAGACGAATTTGAGAATTTTCTACTGAAATAGGTGCTTTATTCTGCCTATATATGTGCTATGAATGAATGATCATCAAGAGCAAAATGGACCAGAGGCCTTCACTAATTTGAGAAATAAACTTGGAAGTTGTTAATTTATTTTTCTCTTTACATATAAGAATACTTCTTTACTATATATTCCTTTCATTATAAATTCCAGTAGATATATGATCAAGGGACGTAGGCGCTTAGAATATATAAGATGCATATATGCTTAATTTATAAGAAGTACTAGCTAGCTTATGTATACCAGAGAAAACACGTCTCAAATTATAACTCTATTTTATTGGAACAAGCTCTATGTATGAAGTCATTTCTTTTTATTGTTTAATTTGTCTTCCAAAGAGACAATAATTCAGTTCGATGCATGCCCTTTACGCTGAATACTACCGCATGCAGGGAAAATAAGTGTTAATTGCATATGTACGTGGCTGCTATATATATACTTACAACCTAGCTAGCTCATAGATCATCCAGGAAATATATATATATATATATATATATATATATATATATATATATATATATATATATCATGTTTAGCAACTTTTGTTCTTTGGGGTACGTATTATAAGTAGATGGCAACTGTTATAACTTAAAAATTGAACACTTTTTAAGATACCATATTATAAGATTGAACTTCTTAGTCTGTACGTGTCATGGTTTTATTCCAAGTTCCACCATGTGTTGAGAGAGAGAGAGAGAGAGAGAGAGGATTTTCAAATTGCTACAATGCTTGCATAACCATAATATAATCATGTCCATAAACAGGGGGTCATGTGATGAGAAACAAACTTTAATGTAAATGCATGGAGATCAACGACATGCAACAGTTCAGGAAACCCATTATATATATATAGCGAAAGATAAATAGTACTGATCCATACTCCCGTAGCTAAACTTCATGTGCTGAGGAATCATCTAGGGATTAAGATATTGGTTATCACTTCTCCAATACATAGATCAGATCATACTAATTAATAACATAAAAACCGGAATTTAAAGAGCACTTAAACCAAAGTGTACGATTTGTCCATCTCATCTCTACGACCTTTGACCAAATCGTAAACCCATTATTAATTACTTTCTATTTTAAAACAACTAGCAGTATAATGCAAACAAACCATATATATGCAGTGTGTGTGTGTGTGTGTGAATTTAGTACCTGTATGTACACCAATTAGTTTTAGTTGATGATCTAATTATAATATATAAGAACATGCAACTAGCTTAAGAGTACTATATATATATATATATATATATATATGAGATTAATTAAACAGTACTATAGTGCATGCGATGAATATACAACTAATCTATTTCGATAGCTAATTACTGACATTTCATCATTAATTGCATGATATATCGATCATGAATAGTTTGCTAGATCTTCATGTACTCCCTTTTGCATTTTGATGATTATGATGAGACCTTGCATTTTTTTTCTCAACAAATTAATACTGAAGTCTTCTTGATAAGGAAGCTGCCACATATATATACATGATAATATGGTGCATGAAAATAAAAGAATAATTTTTATGCTAAATGTAAAAGAAAATATATGCTTAATTTGGTGATGATGGTTCTTAACGTTGTGTTTCGTATGTCTTTGGGCTGGGTTTCAGAAACTCAGGTTTTCGGGCTTTCACCTTCACACTTAAGCAAATACGAAGAATGGTGGGCCTTGGTGGTGGCCGGGGAAGTCTCCGATGTTAAAGTCAGTATATCTCTTTAGTAGTTAATTTGTGCGTAAACTTAGAGATATCAGAAATAGTTTTTTGTACCTGGGGATTGGTTTTTATATTAGATTTATGGTGGGGACAGCTCATCCCTGACTTTGAGGGACCCATGCCATTTCCACTGTTTATTTAGTCAGAATCTTTTAATGTGGCATGGCTTCTTGGGCGGCGTCATTAATGCGGGGTGGAGTTCAGGGAGTGACGTCATTAATGCGGCGTGGCTCCTTAACTCACTTTATCCAGAAGGGTTCCCTGTTAAGCCTCTTCATGCTTGCTGTCAAGAGATCACGTGTTCTCTATATTTTCCGTCCACTTGCTTATACAGGTTCCTGAGGGTAGTTCGTCATCGGGGTGGTATTAGGGCGGCGAGTTATCTACCCCTACCATCCACTTTCCCTATGCGTTGGTTGCTTTGTGGGTGAGTTTTGCTCGTGGGCTGAGTACTCTGCAAAAGCCCACTGACTCATTTTAGAGGAGGGTCATTGGGCTTGATTGGAGTTGGCCGAACTCTCTGATTGACCTTCCTAGTAGTCCCTCACGAGCTTGCTTTAAGGGTCGATAGGGAAAAAACCCCTTACAATGGTTACAATCGGGAGAACAAACTCATATATATTCTTCTCCATGCATGCATGTTTATGTTGATCAACGAGGAGAGAGATTTTTGATTCCATGAACATCCAAGTTCCAAGTATATATAAAATACCACAAGTAATTCCCTAAGTAATCATTAATCCAATATTGGTCAAATAGATATAAAAAAGTGATTTCATGATTGAATGAAAAGGACATCCATGTTCTCTCTGAGTACCGGCCACGTACTGATTAATTAAGATGTCAACCTCGTGGGCTAGCTTTATTACGTTTTCCTTCTTCTCTCTTTCTTTCTTTATAGAAGGACATCGGCATTTCACATGGAATTTCTTGAGTACTGACATCTTCCACGACCTTCTAAGCACACCGAATTAGTTTAATTAAAAAAAAAAAAAAAAAAGACCACAACAATTGACTAAATAACATTAAATGGGATCGAATCAGCCGATCGAGAGAGCTGTAATAATGTTAATGGCGGAGAGCATCTGATCCTATAAAGCGATTAATAATGCATCAAAACAAGCTACAACTTGCTATAAATTAACTAATTAATTAATGGACTAACCAGCTTCCATACACACACGCACGAGATCATTGGAGATAATTAGTCACTTAAATTCAGACAAAAAAAGAAAAAGAAAAAAGACTCAGATCTCTGTCACGTCCCGCAAGTTGCATCATTTGAAAGTACTGCTGCAAAGATTATAATTGCGTGAATATAATTTATCTGCAAGTGGATGGTTTTACAGGGCCGGCTCATGGAAGATCAGTTAGGCAATTCATTATGCTAGTTAGGCAATTGCCTAAGGCCACTAAGAAGAAGGCTCGCTAAAAAAAAATAAATATAAAGTAAAATTTGTTTTTGAAAAATATATATTCAATAAATAATTTTAATTAATTCAATAAGAATGAAAATATAAACAAGATCAAATAGATATTATATCATTATTAGTTTTTAAAAATATCACATATAATAATTATTTTACCTATTCTCCTTTTAAGAATATTTTTTTTTTTAAATTTTTCAGTGTTCATAAAAAGTTTTTGTATAATCCTTTGAAGAGACAAGGACCCACTTTTTTTCAAATGTGTAAGTTGTTTATAGAACTTTATTGACAATAATGATTATAATTGTGTCAGTCTAAAGTACTTCATGTAAAACTAGATTTGATAGAATTCTCTCTAAATAAAAAACTTCCTAATAAAAATTAAGTCAATTATTAATTGAAAATGTGTTATAAAATCTTAATCAATAATATTACTTTACAAAATGATATGAATTATTTTTAAATAAAAATATAATATAAAAATAAAAATAAATTTATTTAATTTTACCTTGAAAAAAAAAAAACCACACTCAAAATTTAATTTTAGCCTTAGAGCCCGGAATGTATTGAGCCGGCCCTGTGGTTTTACCGCCATGAACTGGGTAGATTATATTTCATGTGTATTTCGCATGGTACGTACGTACGTAAAAAGTTACTTGACCATATGCTTTTCTTCGAAGGAAAAATAGTAAACTGAGAACTTTTAAAGAATAAAAAGTGTCAATTAATGGTCAGATCAGACTTGGTCAATTATATATGCTGCCGGCCCGGCTATCTTTCTTTGTCTCAGGGTGGCTTATTTTACACATAAAATGAGAGTATTAAGCTAAAATTGCAGGTGCAGAAGACAGGCCAAGAGAGTCAGGTTGAAATCTAGGAGCCATTCACCGGCCAGGGACTAGACCATCACTAAACAAATAAAAACCACTTGATAGAATTCATGAATTCATCATGATGAGGGCTAAGGCAGTTGCACCAGACACCATTTCTAACCGATGTACCCATATTTTAATCATATATATATATATATAATATCGACAAATAATTAATGATAATGATCGACTCAGTTCACTTCTTTAAATACTTTCACCACCACCCACTTGTGCTTTCACACAGAGGAGCATCCGAGGGAGGAGAAAAAATCACAGCTAGCAGCTAGCAGCTAGCAGCTAGCCCTCTTTGTAGCAAGCTAGCAAGCAAGTTCATGGATTTAAAGAAGTCTAACAAGATCAGAGAGATTGTTAGGCTTCAACAGATCCTCAAGAAGTGGAAAAAGCTTGCTAGTGCTCCAAAAAATAGCTCCATTAATACTTCTAGTACTTCTAGCTCTAACAGCACCACCAATATTAGCAATGGCAGTAAAAGCATCAAGTTCCTAAAGAGAACACTCTCCTTCTCAGATGTTGCGGGGGCTTCCAACGATGTCGTCCCGAAAGGCTTTCTTGCCGTTAGTGTAGGGAAGGAGCTGAAGAGATTCATCATCCCGACACACTACTTGGGTCACCAAGCATTTGGGATATTATTGCGAGAAGCAGAAGAAGAATTTGGCTTCCAACAAGAGGGCGTGCTCAAAATTCCGTGTGAAGTATCTGTGTTTGAGAAAATCTTGAAGGCGGTTGAAGAGAAAAGGGAGGTATTCTACTTACATGAGGTTGGTTTCGATGCAGAAAACGAAAAGATTGGGTGCTACTCATCGGATTGTGAGCTCACACCCTCTCATCATCCTCAAATGTGTAGATGATCAGAAGATCACTTGATTTTTCTGCTTGATCGCCAAATGTATGCCTTGCTTTTTTCTTTTTTCTTTTTTCTTTTTCCCCTTTATGTTTTGAATGTAATGTATAATTACTTAGAGAAGAGTGATCAGATCTGGGGATATTTTAGATTGAATAAGATATGTATCTTTCACAAAGGAAAATAGGTATTAATTAGTTGGATATGGATTAGGATCCAGGTTGTATCGTATCTGCCATTATTTTGGTGGAAAAGTACAATGATTTTCTCCATTATAAAGGAAAAACGTCCTTGAGTTTCCTCTGATCAGATATATATTGTGAACGTAGAAGCCAATGATCTATGTAGCGGTGCTACTCAATGCTGTCATCCCACTATTCCCGCGATAAGGCCATACATCTGCATGTGTAAGCGCGCGTAAGATCATGGCCGCATAAGTACTAGCTAGGCACTTGATCTGATCTTGTATAACTTTTAAGTATTGTTCATGAGTTGTCTTCTTCTTCCGTACGTCTTTATTGCATGTTATACTCTTTTTCTCCCATGGGGAAGACTAGGCAACATATGGGAGATGCTACGCCCACGGAGGATATCCTTACCGAAAGGCCAATTTTTTCTTTTTCAATCATTTTTTTAAACACTTTAAACATTTTTAAAAAATACAAAAAAAAATCATAAATTTATTTAAAAACACTTTCTTAATCATTAGGTAAAAAAAATACAATTCGGTAGAAACTTTCGGTGGGAATAGTATTTTTCGGCAACATATATAGTGAAGCCGGGAACTGCTAGGGCCACCCAGAAGTACTGGCTCCGACAGTTCCACCACCTATATACAAGGCAAAATCCCTTTTTTTTTTTTTCAAATTATTGAACTGGCCGCTTGTAGCTAGTACTTCATGATAATTTGCTTATAAATTGTTTGAATTAGATCACTGTTATATACGTAATGGATGCATGAAGAAGAAGCACGATCAATGAAATTACTACTTCATCATTGTTATATTTATTATAGATTGTGATCTTAAATATGTGAATTTATTGAATGTGGGTTATTATTTATCTTTGTGAATCATTATCCCAAAGAGATGTATTAGTTCAGTTGTAAGAGTACTGTGTTGTTTCAAATGAAAGGGTAGGAGTTTGAAACTCCACAAGTGCACCTTAATTTATTTTGTGGAATAAGTAAAGTGTTGGACTTGGACATACACAATGCTTGGGCCGACCAAGCCTTGCACATGGGTCAAACAATCACAATACTTGGGTGCTTGCACAAAGGCCGAATAGGCACTTTGATTGGGTGTAATGCTTCAAAATCAATTTAATTGAAAATGCATTTATGAAGACTCAAACCACCCTCCCTTCCCCAAGGGAGGCACTTGACCACTAGGTTGGGCACACCCTTTGGTTTTGAAGTGAAACTTTATGACCTTTAAATCAGTAACTGCCAGTTGAAAAGTCACAAGTTAAGAATTGTGATATTTCACATAGTGCCATTTCATTATCTATAAATAGAATATGAGACCCACGAATTTCAACATTCAATTCTCCCATATTTTCAGTCACTTACACAATTTTGTAAAAAAACTCTGAAGGAAAAATTTCAGAATTGTTATTTGCAGTTTGTGACTTTATTGTATCATGGAGGTGAATTGCTTGTAACTCGGTAGCAAATTCTTTCGAGTGGGGCAATTATCACCTTAAAGATAGTATTCTACATGCCTCAAAGTCACATTTATTTTTCAGATTACTGTATTTGCACAATTTTTCTTCAACAATTTTAAAGTGATAATCGCAATGAAATCAGAATTCGATATGGCGACTTATAAGATGATGAATGAAGACTTTGTCAAGCTAGATAGGTTTGAGGGAACTAATTTTACTCACTGGAAAGACAAGTTGATGTTTATTCTTACTACATTGATGATTTCATATGTTTTGGATTCGAACTTGCCGGTACTTCTAGAACCCAAATCTGACGATAATTATCAAATCAAGGCAGAACACAAGAAGCGCGAAGAAGATGAAGTGGTATGTAGATGACACATTCTAAATACATTTTCCGATCGTCTCTACGACTTGTTTACACCAATTAAGTCACCAAAAAGTTGGGAGGCATTGAAATTCATGAAGTATAAAACCGAAAAATAAGGTATGGATAAATTCCTTATTATGAAATATTTTGAATTCACAATGAATGATAATATTTCTTTGATGGATCAAGTCCATGAATTGCAAGTTTTGGTGAATAAACTTTGAGATCTTAATGTTGGAATTTCTGAACCTTTGCAAGTTGGGCTATTATTGCCAAACTTCCTCGAAGTTGGAATAATTATAGAAAGAAACTTATGCACACAACAGAAGATTTCATTATAGAGCAATTAAAAAATATTTACGAATTGAACAAGAAACTCGAATTCGTGATAAAAAGTTATTTTCTCAAAATGGCTCTAAAGTGAACTTTGTTGATGAGAAAAATAAGTTTCAAGGTAATTTTGGAGGAAACAAGAGAAAATATAATGATTTTTCCAACAATGGTGATAAGTCCAAGAAAATAAAAACTTGTTACAATTGCGGAAATAAGGGACACTTTAAGCGTGAATGCAGGTACAAGAAGAAATACAAGAAAGAAAATGACAATTCCAATAGTGCAAATCTGATCGAAAATGAGATTTCAGAAATTGTAGCCATTGTCTCTAAAATGCACATTAGCATGATTACAAAGTTAAATATTGCTACAACAATCGAGTTTTCTGATTGGTGGTATGATTCAGGTGCTACTGTTCATGTTTGCAATCAAATATATCAATTCAAAAATTATGAAAATGCAACAGATGGATGTACTAATGAAAAATCACAACTCTGCAAAAATTGTGGAAAAATGAAATGTGGAACTTCAGTTCACTTCTGGGAAAAAACTTATTCTTATCAATATTCTTCATGTCCCAAAAATAAAAATAAAATCTTGTATATGCAAATTTACTTTATAAGAAGGGTGTCAAAACCATAATCAAGTCTGATAATGTAATTCTTTCCAAAAGAGAGTGTTTGTTAGAAAAAGGGTACTCTTGTGATGGGATGTATAAACTAAGTATTAATAAAATAAGTTCTAATTTTGTTTATATTGTTGAGTCTTCTACTTTGTGGCATAATCGTTTAGCACATTTGAATTTTAAATCTTTAAATTTTAGGTCTAAACATAGCTTAATTCCATATAATCATGGACATGGTAAAAAATGTGAAATTTGCATTCAAGCAAAAATGACAAATAAACCTTTTCCTAAAACAGACAGAAATGCACAATTGTTAGAACTTGTACATTCTGATATTTGTGAACTAAATGATATTTTAACTAGAGGAGACAATAGATATTTTATTACTTTAATTGATGATTTCTCAAAATATATGTATGTATACTTAATGAAAAGTAAGGATGATGCCTTCAATATGTTCAATCTTATAAGTCTGTTGTTGAAAATCAAAAGGAAAAGAAAATTAAGATATTTCGTAGTGACAGATGTGGTGAATATTTTCCTACTGAATTTTATTTGTACTATGAGGAGAATGACATAATACATCAAATTAGTGCACCATATACCCCACAACAAAACCGTTTAGCAAGAAGAAAAAATAGGACACTAGTTGATATGTTAAATGCTATGATTTTGAATGCAAAATTATCTTTTTATTTGCAAGGAGAAACATTGCTCACGGCATGTTATTTACATAATAGAATACCTTCTATGAAATTCAAAATTTTACTATATGAATTGTGGAAAGATAGGAAACCGAATCTAGAATACCTAAGGGTATGGGGTTGTTTAGCCTTTTATAGAGTTCTGGATCCAAAAAGAATAAAATTAGGTCCAAGGGCAATCAAGAGTGTTTTTGTAGGATATGCTGAGAATTAAAAAGTATATAGACTTTTAGATTTGGATTCTAACGTTACAGTAGAATCAAAGGATGTGGAGTTTATTGAAGATAAATTCTATAATGATTCTAAAGCAGTATCAGATCATTCTCAAATACCAGAATCTGACTTGAGTCTGAAAAGGATTTGTATAATTCTTGACACATTGACTTAATCGATGATAAGTCAAAGAGTCAGAAAAGAGAAAAGTTTGGATCCAGATTTTGTGTCATCTCATGCTATTGTTTTCCTTTTGGAAGGAAATAGAAATGTTTTAAACAAATTACACATTATATTAAATATAGAAGAAGATCCAAAAACATTTAAAAAGTTTATGACTTCTAGAGATGTTGTATTTTGGAAAGAGACGATAAATGATGAAATGAACTCAATATTATCAAACAATACTTGAGTTTTAGTAGACTTGCCTCGTGAATCAAAACCTATTGGTTGTAAATGGGTATCCAGGAGAAAATATAATACATATGAGTCTCTTCAAACTTAAGCCAGATTAGTAGCGTAAGGTTTTAAACAAAAAGAGGACATAGACTATTTGATACGTATGCTCTAGTGGCAAGATTTACATCCATTAGAGTGCTTATAGCACTAGTTTCAATATATAACTTATTTGTACACCAAATGATTGTTAAAACTATTTTCCTAAATGGTGGACTGGATGGAGATATGTACATGGAACAACCAGAAAGATTTGTTATGCATGGACAAGAAAAGAAAGTTTATAAATTTATTAAGTTATTGTATGGATTAAAGCAAGCACCAAAATAATGGTATGAGAAATTTGATTGGTAATTTTATTTCATAAATTTAGGCATAATAATGCTGATAAATGTATTTATTCTAAATTCATGGATTATTATGGTGCTATAATATGTCTTTATGTGGATGACTTACTTATATTTGGAACAAATAAGGAAAAAATATATGAAGCTAAGAAGTATTTATCTTCAAAGTTCAAAATGAAATATCTTAATGAAGTTGACACTATTATGGGTGTCAAAGTAAAGAAATATAGTGGGGATTATGTTTTATGTCAATCTCATTACATTGAGAAAATGATTCTTAAATTTCAACACTTAGGAATTAAAGAAGCAAATACCTCATATAACTCTTCAATTAAATTAACTGAGAATTCTAGTAGAGCAGTTGCTTAGTTAGAATATGTTAATGCAATTGGTAGTTTAATGTATGCAATGCATTGCACTAGGTCATATATTTCCTTTGTAGTATGTAAACTTTCTAGATATACGAGTAATTCTAATATAGAGCATTGGAAAGCAATTGGTAGAGTCATTGGGTACCTTAAAAGAACTAGTTCGTTAGGACTGTATTATACCAATTTTCATGTTGTACTAAAAGGATATTGTAATGCTAGTTGGATTACTAGTGCAAGTGATAATAAGGCTACGTCAAGTTGGGTTTTCACCCTTGGTAGTGGAGCTGCATCATGGGCTTCTAAGAAACAGACATGTATTTCACATTCTATAATGGAATTTGAATTTGTAGTCTTGGCGGCAGCGAGCAAAGAGGTAGAATGACTGAGGAATTTGTTATTTGACATAAAGTTGTGGCCACAACCGATATCAGCCATTTATTTGCATTGTGATAGTGAAGCTACTATGTTTAGGGCTTATAATAAAGTCTATAATGAAAAATCTAGACATATTAGTTTGAGACATGAATATGTCAATGTCAAACAATTAATAAGTGATGGTATTGTCACTATTGTATATATATATATATATGCGGTCAAGTAAAAACTTGGCGGTTTTTTTCACAAATGAACTCTTGAGAGATGTGGTGAATAGTACATCTAGTGGAATGTGTTTTTGAAACCTTTCTTTTAAAAAAGTCACATTTAATAGGAACTCAACCTTACACTTCTAATAAATAGTCTAAGGTTTAATGAGTAGTAACAAGTTACAATTATGTAACTGGGATAACACTAAAATTTAATTTAATGTGAGAAACCATTCCAGGATGGTCAGTGCTGGCTGTTATGCTAAATGTAAGATGAATATTATACTCTTAATGAAATTCAATAATTGAAATAACAGAGGCACAAAAAGAACTTTACCTATGTGAACATAAGAGGCGAGGATAACTTTTAACAAAAGTTTAAGATTTAATTTTGTAAATGTTCATGAATGCCAGGATGGAGCACGTGTATTAGTGAAAATAATTGGTGAGTTATCTCGCTAAAATTGAATGGAATCATGTGTGTAGTATTTCCATTCTTAACGCATAGAGTCTTGGTTAATCCTAGGCCACCCATTGACTTTGATAAGAATTTTAGATATTTACATTAATTGAAAGTTTAAGTCAAAAGATACCTTCTTGTATGCATGAGTATATCAGTATTTAATTGAAAATTTAATATCGCAATCTAAGAAGGAGATTGTTATATTTATTATAGATTGTGATATTAAATATGTGAATTTATTGAATTTAGGTTATTATTTATTTTCGTGAACCACTATCTCAAATATGCATTGGTTTGGTGGTAAGGGTGTGCTTTTTCAAATGAAAGAGTAGGAGTTTGAAACTCCACAAGTACATTTTAATTTATTTTGTTGAATAAGTGAAGTGTTGGACTTGGGCAGACTCAATGCTTGGGTCGGCCAAGCCTTGCACGTGGGTCAAACAGTCACAACACTTGGATGCTTGCACATAGACCGAATAGACACTTTGATAGAGTATAATGCTTCAAAAATCAATTTAATTGAAAAGACACTTTTAAAGACTCAAACCAATGCCTTCCCTTCCCCAAGGGAGGCGCCTAACCACTAGGTTGGGCATACCCTTTGGTCTTTAAGTGAAACATTATGACATTTAAACCAGTAACTGCCAGTTGAAAAGTCACAAGTTAATAGTTGTGATTTTTCACATGGTGTCACTTCATTCTCTATAAATAGAGGATGAGACTCACGAATTTTAACATTTAATTCTCTCATATTTTCAATCATGACTTACACAATTTTGTAGAGACTCTGAAGGAAAAACTTTATAACTGCTATATTCTACAGTTGGTGACTTTGTTGTATCCTGGAGATGAATTGCTTGTAACCTGGTAGCAAACTCTTTCGAGTGTGGGTAATTATCACATTAAAGATAGTGTTCTACACACCTCAAAATCGAATTTATTTTTCAAATTATTATATCCGCACAATTTTTCTTCAACAATCATGTGTCTCAATCTTCTTTTTATGGAAAATAACAATTGCCTTATATAATTACTAGCTAGCCATGGCCAGTTTTTAGTACTACTACACATTTTCTCGTAGCTAGCTCACATGAGCCAAAGTAGTAGTACTACTGATCCTAGTCTATGTTATGATTTTTTGCTGGGAATTATATATACTTTACTCCTTAAATTGATGCACAATTAACTTATAATATGGTAGGTAAACTATCAAAACTAATGCTATATATATATATATATATATATATTATATAATATATATATGGGAAAAAAGGATTAATGCATATTGTGCTGATCTTAATTATTTAGGTAGGTGAGGTAGTGTGCAACAAATTTGACCAGTTCTCTTCGAAATGGTAGGGTGGCGACAACTGGCCGCACTACAAGAAACATGGTCTTTCCCGGCATTTAAATTCACCGTAAATAATCTCAAAAATCGCTGCAAATGAGTATTTGCAGCGATTTATGTTGCGCTGGACTTTCGTCGTAATTGTAGAGCCTTTTAAAAGATTAGCCAGCGAAATACAAAATTCGTCGCCAAAATTTTTTATTTACAGCGATTTTTGTCGCTGCTAATATTATTAATTTTGCCGCAAATAACATTGGGATTTCAGTATCGTTTCGCTGCGAAAAAGTATTTGCAGCATTTTCTATCGTCGTGAATACACAAAATATCGCCGCAAATATCTTGATATTATTTGCAGCATGTTCAAAAATCGCCGCAAATAGTTTTACATGACGAAAAAATTATTTCCAGTGAACTATACTCGCCAGAAATGATTTCAGGTAATTAAAAAAAAATGCACAAAACAAAATGAATAAAAAATATAATGCACTATATTGCATTATCCTGATAAAAATCACATGTATTTAAGTTCATTTCAGCCAATATATGGATATTTATACTCAAAAAATAAGAAATGAAATGTGAAAATCTCACTCAATTAGATGTGGGAAACAACAAGAACTACTCCAATGAAACACTACCATAAGTTCGTGCTTGGTCCTGAACTTTAGTCACTATTGTGGAAGTGGGAGCGGAATCAACAAAAGGCTTACGAGTCAATCGAAAAATGAAAAATGAACAAAAATGGTAAAAAGATGTTTTAAAAAGAGGCACATGACAAGAAAAACTCAGACTAAACAAGGATTGGTAAAACTATTGTCATCATTCACAAAACTCAAGCACAACTATTACCTAATAGGCTTTGTTTTGAAGTAAACCCATATGTCCTAAATATAAAAGAACCGCATCATGAAAGACGAACATAAACAGGATAACAAGTATTCTTTAGTGTATGTGTTGTGTGCTCCATGTTTGAACATACGGATGCAGGTGACTCTCCAATCAGATAGAAATTCATCTAACTGGCACCAAATGATAGGTTATAGACAGAGACACAGGGTTTTATGACTTTTGTTTCCTACCAATTATATCTTCAAATAGGCTTACATCCCCAACTTTTGATCAAGTCTTTATTTACATTTAAGCGAACTAAAACTGAAATCCATGTCAATTTTTTGTCAGTTGCCAAACCTCCATAACAAATACTGAATGCTCCAAGAGATTTGTAAGGGAGGAACATACCAGATGGACATAAAAATCGTCAACTATAGTTCCATTATTTTGTAGAAGCATCAATTGGAGATGAGATTTAGATCTATGCAATACTTGAGCAACAAGAGATAAACTGTCAGCACCTGCACATCTTTCCTGTAACACAAAGATGATATTATTTGTAGGCACACTTATACAACAAGATACGAAGGGCTTCAGTTAACCACTGAAAAGGAAAGAAAAAAAAGCAACCCGTAGGACAAGTGGTTACTTGTAATCACTATGACTAAGTATAAGCATCCGTTGGATCAATTATAAATAACAGTTCACACACTCATATTTCTGAAATTGCTCGTGTTACTTTCAAAGCCTCAATGTCAATGCTTGAAAAACAGAGGCCATTTTCCATCACGAGCATTTCTCTGACCACCTTAGCAGTCAGCTTTCCCAACTATAGAAGAAGCAACAAACCTTACGAGTATTGGAGTTGTAAGTTCGGCTACAACACCACTGTGATACTCTTAGAATGGGCATACCCACGAAGCAGCAATAGACGAGGAATCTCCTAAGAAGCTTGGACAGAAGCTTGCTTTTCCTCCATCTACATAAAAATTCCAGATGCGCCTTGATGCAGAAAGATGAGCAAAGACCCGAGAAACCACATTCCAGATTGCTTGTACTAAGTACACGATCATGAGAATGAAATACTTGTACAAAGACCCTAGCTCCACTCAATACATGTGCAAACAACTAAATAAAAAAAACACCCAAACAAGAAAGGGTGCTCACATGCAACAAATTAAAGTGTATTTAATGACTGAAAAATCTAATTAAGAGTACAATACAACACAAGCTTCCACTTCTTGACTCTAAGTTTCTACACCACATTCTAACTCCTGCATTTTATTAATCTACATCAACCGCGTACTCAATTCAATCCAACTTCAAGTATAATGCTCCTTCTCCATAAAACAGTTTGATAAAAAAGAAATAACACAGGACCAAGAATAAGACTCAAGTCTCATACCCATCATGTACTTGCTCCTGAAAACCAGAGACTTCTACAACTACACCACACAATGAAACTCCCTTTTGTTGCAACCATTGAAACATAAGCCTAAATATCGAATATGAAAGTTCGTAGAAATGTATCCAAATATGAAGGCAGAAAATCGAATTTAAAAAATTTGACAAAATCACCAACAAATCAAATCGAATAGGCTTAAACCCTATAAGTAGATACGGTAGAAGAACAAGGAGACGATACAGAAATCGCATCGCAGAGACTATCTTGCTTGCTCGTGAATCAAATTGAGTGGAGAAGGAGGGGGTGGCCGTCGAGATGAGAAGGTGGTGGCATGGTGGGGCCATTGGCGACGGGCTGTGCGCAGCAAAGGCTTTAGGGAGGAGACGGATTGGGGAGAGAGAGGGGGGAGGAGGGGAAAGAAATGAGGGCTGGAGGGAAAGAAATAACAAGAAAACTTAGGGCGGGCATTTTAAATTTTATTACGGCGATAATGTTCGCCGTAAATATTGTTTCTAGCGGCGATTTTTCCTAATCGACGGTAGATTAATGCCGCAACAGTTAAAAACTTTATTGCGACGAATAAAATCGCCGCAAAAGTGAATTATACATTAATCTGCTATGTGATTTCTACTTCGCATTGAGATTAAGCAGCGACTTGTAATTGGCCAAAAACAAAAATTCTTTTTTGCAATGCTTTTTAAATCGCTGCAAAAGCTAACTTATTATTTGCAACGATTTTAAAGTTAAAAAATCGCTACAAAAGGCCACTTTTGCAATTGCAGCGATTTAAAAATCGTCGTAACAAAATTTTTAAATATACCGGCGATTTGTTTCGCCACAAAAAGGAAAAAATCGCTGCAAATGACCATATTAGTTTTTGCGTCGGATATGTGCGTCGCAAAAGGCTAAAAAATAGCCGTAAAAAACCATGTTCAAAATTTTATATAAAAAGATCGTGACGATTTAAAAATCGCCGCAATTAAAGACTTTATGCAGTGATTTTATTTCCAACAGTCATAAAATCGCCGCAAAAAGCCTTATTTCTTGTAGTGCCGCTGGCCGCCTTATATATATCATGATTAGTGGTTAGATGATCAATTAATTAGGATACAACTGATGATCATGATCATGTGTACTTGGGGGGCTAGCACTACTTATTTATTAATTGGTTGGCCGGCCATGCATGAGTAGTACTATTACATGTACATGCATGATGAGTTTTTCCTCTACCCAAAATAAGTTATATAAAATTCTCATAATATTGAGTATATATATATATATATATTAGTTATGTAATTAGGAAAATTACTTAATTTACAGATCAAATTAAATATTAAGACAAATATTTTTTTTAAAAATAATAATGGTCACAATTAGCGCATCATGAAGCGCATGATGCAAACTGCGGCTCAACTCATCATGTGTATGTATATATTAATGGACCTAAAAATCAAGAAATTAAGATTGAAGGAGAAGGAAATTAACTTGGAATTAATTGAAACTGCATGCATGCATGCTATTACTGTACAAGTACTACTGCCTGCCGTATAGAATTCATAAAAAGAGATTGAGCTGTAAGACATGCAATAATCATGACCATCGTTTTCTCGGATCGATCGATCAATGATCATGATATATATCATCGTACGTACGTTAACCTTTAGCTATCATCAATTTATAAGTCCTTCTGAATATTAATCTCGTGCAATATTATGGCTGATCAGGATCGAAGACTGCGTATATATATATATACATGATCACGATCGGATTAGTACTGATTAATTCCGACCACCATGCATGCATATATATATATATATATGCACCTTGTCATGATCCCATATACGTACGTACTATACGTATAATACCTTCATGACCTTCTTATATGTTCTTTCTTTCCGTCGCGCGTACTTGGAGTTGGCCCAACATGTCAATAATATCTTCTTAAAATCTTCTTCTTCACAAGGAAGTCTAAGCCCTCCCTCTTGCTCATACCCATATTCATCAGCCGCTTTCTCCATTAAAATCCTAAAATCCGGCATCGACAAGTAGCTCGTTGGAATCACACACCTCCTAAGCTCTGTCGTCCCAACATACACTGCCAAGAACCCCTTAGGAATTACTTGCACTCCGGTAGTGGTACTAGTACTCCTACCATCGGACAGCTGATGATCTCCGGCAAGCAATGACTCCTTCATGGCACATGAGTTTTCTCTAATAATTAGCTTCTTCGCTGGACGTTTCTGGTAATTAGGTACTGGAGACCACGACCATGGCATTAGCCAATGAATGTTCTTCGGCCAGTTGGAACCTCGACATAACCGGTACTGCTTCATCTTGCCGGCCGGCCCAGACTTCATGAATATTTGGAGAGCGATCAGCGAGCGAATATATAAAAGATCAGATAGAGTACTGTGTGTAGTTGTACGTACGTACATTAACGTCTTCTCCTTGTATTATTGATCTTCTTATAATTTCCTAAAATCACTAGCTTCTATAGCACCATGATTGGAATGGGCACTGGAAAATTACAAAAATGGGGGAGAAAAGAAAAGAGAATTCATCCAATCACAGAGAAAAAAGCTTAGCTTTATCCGTAGACGTAAGAGGCCAGTGGAAAGAGGGAAAAGAACAATAATTACAAGAGAGAAGAAATGAATTCTATATATCCTTTTGCTTTAGCGACAGATTAAAGTGGTTCTTTAATCTGTACGTTTGCTGGGGGTAGATCATCAGAAACGCATTGATTTTGCAGATCAGGACCTTAACCATTAAGAACTTAATTCCTTTAATTCAGCGAGTTGTACGTGATGCCACTACAAAAGAAATTATTTAATTGTGGTCAATTATTTTTTGTAAAAATATATATTTCTATTTAAAATGAGTTATTTTCGTTATAAATAGTCATTCTCATATTAAATAATCCGACACATATATTTATTTTTTATTCTTTAATTTTGGCTGCTATTGGAGTCAATATATTACTGTATATAGCTAGAGGGTTTATCGGGTGATGTTATACATAATGTCTCTTTGAATATTTCTTTATCCTCCAAAAATGGTTATTTTCTTCGTAGGTTTTGTCGTTTTTCATGCATATGATGGAAAGAAACCCCGACAGTTATAACCATAATTAACAAATTTAACGTTATTACGCGCGTTAGCTAGGGCCTTGGCAGTACTTAGATTGAGCGTTGAGTACTCATGATCTGTCGAAGAAAAAATTAATAAATACAGATCATAAGAATATCAAAATTACATATAATAAGAATAGTAATTTTTATTATTTTTCAGTTAATTTTTGTTATTTTACGGTTAACTCCATTATGTTTTACCAAAAGGCCATTAAAACTCTTGATCATTTGACGTGTAGCACCCTTGTAGAATTTAATGAAAGATTTTGTTTTACCAAAAGGTCTTTAAGACACTTGACCATTTGACGTATAGATTCCTTATAGAATTTAATGAAGGATCGTGTTTTATCAAAAGGTCCTTAATAGCCCCGCGGCGAACATGAATTGACGTCTCTTTTTCATGTTCTTTTTATTTTGACAGTGTACTCATTTTCCTTTTTTTTTGTTTCAATTTTTTTAAATAAAAAGTTAATAATATTTTATTATTATATAGAGAGTAAATAGATAATTCAATATAAATACAGACCAATACTTACATTTTACTGAAGTTTATATTTTTTTTAATTTTTAATTTTTTCTTTCTTTAACAATGTATTTTCTTTTCTAGACAAATAAATTATTGACTTTTTTTATTTTTTTTATTTAAATCATTATATTACGTGTACCCTAGGACTAATACACCCGAGACCGTTCCATAGTATATATGTATGTCTGTAATTTTAAAATCCTTATATAACAATTAAGTAAAATAAAAAATAAAAAATTCAATCGATGAACCTTCTATGAAAAAAGTAACGGCCGGCCAAAAATAAAAAGGACAATCGATCGACGCGCTCTCGATGTACGGAAAAAATAGAGTAACTCTCAGTAATGACACAATGTCAACTTTTTAACCATGATGAATATTTACGAAGATCTTGTATATCCTTTTTTTTATTTAAAGGTATAGGGTAGTACTGCTGGTCTACCGTCCAGTTTTGAGTATTGAGAGTCTTCACTAGTATAAATTTTATTTTTTATTTTTTAATATTTTAAAAAAATAAAAAGATACACCAATACACTAATAATCATTTCTTTAAACAGAAAGTAAAATTAAAAAAAAATTAAATGCAGAAGCGGTCAAAATGAAGAGGCAAAATGAGGCGGCATAGTAGCATTATTATTTTGTATATCACAAACACAAAAGTAAACTATAAAGTGACGTGACTTGATGTGGTACGTCAGATTAATTATAAAATATTTTATAATAAAGTAGATTTAACATATGAAAGTAATTATTAGTGAAATTTTATTTATTTTAATTTTTTTAATGATTAAGCATGTTTAAAAAATGCTTAAAAGAAAAAGAAAAAAATCATTTGCTTGGTGTGCATATTTGGTGTACTTCACCCTAGCATTGTCCTTAACAGATTGAGTAATTCTAAATACAATCGTGAAGTGCGTAAAAGTCGCCTAATCCTTTTAAAAAAGAGTGGGGTCTACTATTAAAAAAGTAATTTTTTTCACGTGGATCACATGTTTTATTCACTTTTCTCAAAGCGATTACGTAGCGGTTGCACAATTCACAGTTATAAATATTTTTTTCTAAATTGAATTAGCCACAAAAAGAACTCATAAAAGTAAGTTTACAAATTAACATGACTCGATATAATATATTAGATTATAAAACTCATTTATTGTAAAGTATTATATCTAACATAAGTATCACATGAAACTATATCAATTTGTGGGTTTACTTTTGTAGGATCTCTTTATGTCTATAACACTTCTCTTCTTTAATAGGTCAAAAGATAAGAAATCATTTATCTAAATAAAATAATCAAATTTTAAAAAAATATATAAAATTACAACTAAAAGTAGAAAAAAAAACTGCAAACAAAAAAGTGTTTCCAAATAAAGTAGTACTACTAGAAAGAGTAAATTTAAAGAACATGATGGGAATAAAATAATCAAATTTTTAAAAAAATATAAAATTACAACTGAAAGTAGAAAAAAAAAATTGCAAACAAAAAAGTGTTTCCAAATAAAGTAGTACTACTTTTTTTTTTTTTTTGACTTTAAAGTAATCAACCATTATCATTAACTTAACAAATGTTGGATACAAGGAGGGACTCCCTCCACAAAGATGCTCTCCTCATAGAGTTTTAAAGCATCATTTGCTAAACAGTGGGCAATACAATTGATATTCCTAGGAGTATACTGAGCAGACCCGTGAGACATTTGCTTGAGCTCAGATTTAATGTCTTGAATGATCATTCCCGTTGCACTCCAATCCACTTCCTCTCTGTTGAGATCAGTAACTACATTAAGAGCATCCCCTTCTAGTAGTAATCTTGAGATTCCTAATTGTTTGCAGAAAAGAACTGCTCTGAGGGCTGCTACTGCCTCTGCAAGTTTAGCATCAAGAACCAGCTTCCTAGAGGATCTCAGAGTTGCCATCACGAGCCCTTCCCAGTTCCTGACCACCACACCTATCCCCATTCTGCTACTTGCTCTATCAATAGAGGCATCCCAGTTAGCCTTGTAGACATTCAAAGGGGGAGGTCTCCATGGTCCGCTTTCCAATAGCCTTCCATGGTCCATTTTCGTATTGCTGTCATTGGCCTCCTTAAAGTCCTTGGACAGGTGTAAAGCAGACAGAGCCACCCTTAAGGGATTCTCGAATTTTCCTTCAAACACAAAAATGTTTCTTCTCTTCCAGACCTTGAAGGCAGTGCAGGCAAACACTTCTATAACATCTTCACTGAGGGTGGGTACCACATGCTCCACTACTTCTTTAAATGATGTAAAGCAGACCTTCATCTTTTGCAGGCTTCTAGTGTAGGCAGACCATACATCATGCGCTTAGGGGCACGACCATAAGGCATGCATGACTGATTCTGACTCCAAATTACAAACTGGGCATGCTGGATCTTCCTTGATTTTCCTCTTGCTAAGATTGAGGTTTGTTGGGAGAGATTCGTGGGTGGCTCTCCACAAAAACATTCTGACTACCCTTGGTATTTGTGGTTTCCAGACTTTGGACCAAACTTTCTTCTGTTTAGCTTGAGTAGAAGTTTATCCCACTGAGTTCTGAGAGAGTGAGCCCAAAAGGTGATAGGCACTCTTGACAGTGAATAAGCCATCCTTCGTACACCTCCAAATGAGTTTATCTGGATTACCACTCCAGCTGATAGGTATCTTACAGATGTTAATGTAGTCTTCTTCTATAAACATATTCCTCAGTGCATCCAAGTTCCAGGATTTAGTATGGTCATCAATCAGATTACTAACCTGCCAGTGTGCATGCCGCTGATCAATAGGAGTCTGCACATTGAATGTGTTTGGTTGAGGAACCCATTTGTCTCTCCATATGATAACTTCTCTACCATTCCCAATCCTCCACATCAATCCTTCCTCTAAAACACTTCTAGACTCCATAAAGCTCCTCCATATTAAAGAGGGATTACTTCCTAGTTTTGCATGTAAAAAATCTGACCTGAAAAAATACTTGGCCTTCAACACCTTCGCCACTAGTGATTGGGGCTGTTGAATTAATCTCCAGCCTTACTTGGCCAGTAGGGCAAGGTTGAAGTGTTCAAAATCTCTATAGCCTAACCCCCCTTCTGCCTTGCACTTACCAAGTAGTCCCCATGGAAGCCATTGAGTCTTGGTTCTACTTCCTTTGGTACCCCACCAAAACTGTTACATAAGTCTGTTAATAGTATTGAGAATGGTCCTAGGTAGCTTGAAAATGCTCATGCAGTATGTTGGAATAGCTTGCACTATTGATTTTAAGAGTACTTCTTTTGCAGCATTCGAGATGAATTTTACCTTCCAATTCTGAATACGGTTTCTTATGGAGTCCAATAATGGTCTGAAGGAGGCTAACTTATTCCTTCCCATACATGAGGGCAAATCGAGATACTTCTCAAAAACTTTAGCTTCCAGCATCTTTGAGGACAATAATATGATCTGTTTAGCTTCAACTGGAGTGTTCTTGCTGAAAAAGATTGCTGATTTATCAAGATTCAGTCTTTGACTAGAAGCCTCCTTATAAGTCTTGAGAATTCTGAACAATCTGCTCCACTCAAGTGCATTGGCCTTGCAGAAAAGTAAACTATCATCTGCAAAAAAAAGGTGATTAATCATTAGAGATCCTCTTGCAAAAGGAAAGCCTGAAATATGCCCCTTTTTCTCAGCTGTATCCAATAGCTTCCCAAGAACTTCAGTACACAGTATGAAAAGGTAAGAGGAGAGAGGATCCCCTTGCCTTAGTCCTTTAGCTGGAATGAAATGTTGTTGAGGAACCCCATTGAATAGCAAGGAGTATTGTACTGAAGTGACACACTGCATAACCAAATCTGTCCACCCCTTATCAAAGCCCATTTTCAGTAGTACAACTTCCAAGAAAGGCCATTCTAATCTGTCATAAGTTTTACTCATATCCAGTTTCATTGCCATGTACCCCTCCTTCTTGTTTCTCATTCTATGTTTCATAGAATGCATTGCTTCATTCACGACTATGATGTTATCTGAGATTAAACGCCCTGGGACAAAGGCACTTTGAGAGTGGGAAATCAACTTTGACAGAAAAGGTTTCAGTCTATTGGCTATAACTTTGGAAATCACCTTGTACACCACGTTGCAGAGACTTATTGGCCTATATTCAGTCACTAGAGTGGGCCTTCTCTTCTTTGGGATTAGAACAATAAAGGTTTCATTGATTTCATGTAGCCCTCTTTTAGATTTGAAGATCTCTTTAATAGCCTCCACCACACCTGCTCCTACAACTTCCCAATGGTCCTGATAAAAGCAGTAGAGAAGCCGTCAGGACCTGGAGAGCTCTGAGGATCCATTTCAAATAAGGCACTTTTTACCTCTTCACCTGTGCATGCCCTTGTTAGTTGGGAGTTCATCTCTGTAGTACCTGAAGGAACTAAGTCTACCAGTGCCTCCATAATACCACTCGGGTTGGAAGAATCAAACAGCCTCTAATAATATCTCTGGAAAATTTCACTGACTTTTGAGAGGTTGTATACGATCTCACCTCTTTCATTAGTGATCTGGCGAATGATGTTACCCTTTTTTCTTTGAGAGGCACATTTATGGAAGTAGCTTGGGTTCTTATCTCCCTCCTTTAGCCATAACTACTTTGCCCTCTGCCTCCACTTAACTTCCTCATCAGTTAGTATTTGGTTAACTTCACCTTGAAGACCCTTAATGGTGTCGTTAAAGTCACCTTGATTAATTCTCTGCAGCTCTTGGATCATATTATTTCTCTGACTAATAATGAGTCTCTATTTACCCACCAAGGCCTTAGACTAGATTTTCAAAGACTGTTTGCACCTGTCCAAGCCAAACTGTATTTTACTCAATGGATGGTCCCCTCCCCCTGAAGCCTGCCAGGACCTTTTAATGAGGTCTTTACACTCCAGCTTCGATGACCAGTAAGCTTCATACCTAAAAATTCTGGTCTTTCTAGCCTCCCCAACTTCCTCATTGTAACAGTTGATCACCAAAGGGGCATGATCAAAATTTAAGGCAGAAAGCACTGAGACTTCAGTAGAGCTGAATTGTAATGGCCATGCCCCATTACTCATAGCCCTGTCCAGTCTTTCTTTTGTAAAACCTCTTCCCTCTCTATTGTTACTCCATGTGTACATTGATCATGTGTACCCTAGGTCACTCAATTCACAATCATCAAGGGCTAACCTGAAGCTTTCCATTTGAGAAAAGGATCCGGTGATTGACCCGAACTTCTCCTCATTACTCAAAATTTCGTTAAAATCACCCATGCATAACCAAGCCATTGAGGACTCGGGTTTTAGCAGTCTAAGTAAATTCCAACTGTCTTTCCTTTTTTCTGTGGCTGGGTTTCCATAGAAACCCGATAGTCTCCAGGGTGGGCCTCCACCCTCGGGTGTGATTGTCAAGGAAATGTGATTATGTGAATAAGAGTGTAGTTGAGCATTTACATCAGATTTCCAGAGCATAGCAAGTCCTCCACTCTTTCCTAAGCTGTCCACCACATAGCTTTGTTCCATGCCCACCTTGTTTCTCACGTTTTCCATTTTACATCTATTAATCTTTGTTTCTGACAGAAAGATAACAGATAGGGCTCTTTCCTTCACCAAATGGTGAAGTTCCTTGACTGTCCGAGGGTTCCCAAGCCCTCGACAGTTCCAACATAGGAGTTTCATGGTGATTGGCAGTGCTGCATAGCAGCGACTGCCTTGACCACATCCTCACCTCCTTCCTCCTCATGGACTTGTTTACTTCTTTTCCCAGCGACCCCTTCATTGCCTACTGTACCCTTTCTTTTCCTAAGCTGCCTTAACCCATCTATCTCCATCTCACACGGATTTGACTGTGCATCCTTGTTAGTATGGCCAGCACGTGCCTTCCTCTTCCATTTACTTGACTGCCCTTTGCCTTTTGTGGTCAACTCCTTGTTGACCTGAGCTAAGGGGGCTTCCTCTTCAAGTAACTGCACGTGATCCACCCTTAACATTACTGGTAACTTTCATTTTAAGCCAGTGTTCTGCTCCCCCTTTCCAGTCAAGGCCACTTCCTTTTCCGAAGGATCTTCTACTGTTGTGATACCTATTGCCTTTTCGTGGGTTGTGACAGCTTTTCTGTGAGAGGGGTCAAAATCTTCCTTGCCATGCCTGTCACCCTGATCTCCCGCCACCCTGTCCTCCTCATTTCCCGCCCCTTCGTTCTCCTCAGTTCCCCATGGAGCTTTTTTGCCTTGTTGTACTTCTTCCTCTCCCTTCCTCTGAGACTGTCCCGGCCATCTGCCATGATCAGACTCCCTTCTGGTTTGGGAACCTTCTGAAAAGTAAGTTTTTGTACTGGCTCTCATCCATGCACCGTACTGTTGACTGAAACCTTCCAACGAAGCATTTCCTCTGTCGAGTTTGTCACACATTTCGTGATCGTGTTTGATCTTCCCATAGTGGTAACAAAAGTTTGGTAGCCTTTCATATTTGAAAGGAATCCAATATTTTGAGTTTCCCATATTTAGAAACCTCCCTCTTGCCAAAGGCTTCATGAGATCTATCATTACTTTGATCCTTAGGAAACTCCCCCAACAAACTCCACTGCTATCTGTATCCACTTTAAGAACCTCTCCCACTGATTTTTCCAGGTTTAAGCCAGTGTTCGCGTTCATCCCTGCGAAAGGAAGGTCATGGCATTGCACCCAGAACGGTTCGAATTGGAGCTTCATAACCTTCCACGACTCAAAACCTTCACAGTCCTGCATGCATATTAAATTCTTGTCGAAAGACCAGGGGCGACCCTGCATTATTCTCTTTTTATTATCCCTCTCCTTTAGCTCCACCAGAAATTTATTTCTTCCTACTTCCTTGAAGTCTACCTTACCTTCGACTTGCCACACTCGTGCCATGGTACTTCTAAGTGCCCCTTTATTCACTTCCTTGTCAGAAGCCACACACAACATGAAGCAATGTTTACTCTTTGTTTTTGAAACAATCACGTCTTCATTACTGACCTCCACCTCCTGCTGCTCCTTTTCCGTCTGTTGCAGGCCCTCACAAAAGGCTGACAATTCGCTCTCCATGTCGATCCTTCATAGACAAAGTCTAGAGGGACAGGACTCTTAAGTTTACGAAGAAACTTAGAGAGAGAACCTTACACTCAGAGAGAGAAGGACTATATAATATATGTTATTATATGTAATAAAGTAGCACTACTATAAAGAGTAAATTTAAAGAACATGATGGGAAGGGGAGGGGACCGACAATGCCTTAGCCTACTATTTTTTAGTACAGTTGGGAATAAATATTTCAAAACGTTGATACTTTTGTTATTTAAATAAGAGTAATGTTATATGCAGTCGTGGAGTGTGTAAGTGTCGTGCAGTCGTTTTAAAAAAGAGTTGTATTTACTATTAAAAATTATTATTTTTTCATGTGGATCTTGTATTTATTCATTTTTTTCAAAGTGATTGCACGGTACTTGCACACTAACGACTGCAACTATCATTTCTCTTTAAATAATAAGTTCCTTTTCGTGTTTATAAGGCGAATTAATAAGTATAGATATTTTTAATATATAGCTTAATTAGTACTGCAAAGTGCAATGGAAGCAAGAAAAGTGATCATAAAGATATAATTAACTAGGGTTAAAATACTGATTTGATTAATTGTGAAATACAAGGACATGAAAAAGTTTAATTTAAAAAATTAGAATATTAAACAAATCATAAGAATTAATTTAATATTTAATGCATATATAATAACATGGAAAAGTTAAAAGTTTTAGCCAGATTATTATACGTCGGCACATGTATCATGTTGCTCTGTTTTGCATGCAAGAGGGTGACCTGAGGACGGGTTAATCAAGCAAATATTAGACCTTTCAGCGATCGACAAATATACGAGCAAGATCAATTGGCTAGCTAGGCGAAACGGGACGATATTTTTGCATATCGATGTTGTGCTTAATTCATAAAAAATGATATTTGTAATTACAGAGTGTGTAAGTGTCGTGTAATTATTTTTAAATAAATATAAAATACACATAAATAAAATTAATTTTTTTAATAATAAATTTTTTTTTTTTTTAAAAGATGCGACGCTTACATGTAAACTATTGATTGTATTTAAGTACATTACTCTTAATTTTCATTGCTAGCTGTACTGTGTACATGTCTGTAAGGGGACAAATGAGAGAAATTAGAGTGCATAGTTACAGGGATTAATCGATAGATCATCCTGCAAAATATCGTTTGATCGTACGTTTTTATTAATGGGAGGACATTTGTACGTACGTTGACCCGGGATGCTCGATCAATCGCTTTAATTCCTTGACATCTCTCTACGATCGATGATCACCTTCCATTCTGAGGTTGCATCTTAATTCTAATTTAATGTGGGTTACATGATATGTAAATGGGAGTTTCTGTTTTTCCATATTAAAGGGTTCCTGCATGTGTAATTTCAAATTATGATGAATTGGAAAATGCTAGTATGTGGTCTAATTTTACTTTTTCATTTTGACAGGTCTTTATATATTTAAATTTTTTAATTTTTTTTTACTTAATGATTAAGTAAATGATTTTTAGTGTATTGCTATATTTTTTTATTATTTTAAAAATATTTAAAAAATGTGAAAAAATAATAATATAGAGAATTAATTATACTAGTGGGCACCTTAAGGGTCAAAGGCGGCTCAAGCACCACTCTTCATGAATATCATCATGGCCAATCGAGGTTGCGTGTTAATTTATTACTTGGTATTATATAAGAGTAATGTTGTATACAGTTGTGGAGTGCGCAAGTATCGTGCAGTCGTTTTGAAAAAGAGTAAAGTTCACTGTTAAAAAATTAATTTCTTTTCATGTGGGTCCTATATTTATTCAGTGACTGCACGACGTTTACACACTCACGACTGCAAATATCATTTCTCATTATTATAATGAGTAGGGTTATTCTGCCATCCAGAGCAGTCCGCTCCACTTGATTTTTATAAATTTTTTATTTTTATTTCTTTTAATATTTTTAAATATTTTTAAAACAATAAAACAATATATTAATACACTCAAAATCACTTCCTTAGTTATTAAGTAAAAAAAATAAAAATATTTTTTTTTTCTCAGGTCAAGTTGAGCAGTCAGACAAACTAGCTTTCTCCTTATATAATTAGCCGTATGTGTTTAAATTTTCTTTCATGGGCATGCATTGTTAATTCCGACTTCCGAGCAATTTCTTGATCTTCTTCATGGGAAAAATGGAATACCAACAAATAATAATAAATAAAGAAATAAATGATCGGGAAGTTGGAACGTCTGGGGAGCCTTCCCGGCATTTGCTTTCCCTTTACTTTACTATACACTGACTGAGTCAGTACACGTACCCATCATGCATTAGTCAAGGAAGTTGAAAAGGTTTCCCAGGTTTGAAACCAACAACTACGTACGTACGTGCGAAGTCTTTCCAGCTTTTCCGTGTTCGGTTAAGTAATTGGGATTGTCTGACATAGAAGTATAAGGAAAGGAAAAGGAGGAGTATTGTGCGTTGCATTACGGTCGTACGGACAGAATAGAATGAATTCCTTTATTGTTAAGGAATTTATAATGGACCAAATTCGAGACCAAAGCATTTCTCTTTATAATGTGAAGGAAGTAAAGGTAGGTACGAAGTTGCAGCAGTCCCGCGTATTAAGCCATTGATGGAGACTCGAGTGACTCTCAGTACTGGGCTCCATTTTCTTTCTATAACTTGACTCGAAGTCAATGCCTTCTTCCCTCCCATATTTTTCCCAGATCGAGTACGAGTCTTTGTTTCACTTTATACGCACGCGCGCGCGCGCATTATACATATATAATACACACGCTTTTTTTGAATAATGTATACGTCTGATCTCTCTCTCTCTATATATAGAGATATGCTTTTGATGGCCTCTGTCAAGGATACAAAAGCAAGAAAAGCATAACGAGAATGCCACTTTTCCTTTCATCATAGACATCCTGTACTAGGAAACTTTTTCCTAGCTGCTTCCTTTAGTGCGAAGGAACCTTCTTTCCCTCTATTTTAAAGGAGAATTAGATTTTGGCGTTTGGATGACTATACAGCGTTTGAGAGGAGACCAAGGAGCTGACATCAAGGCTGAGATGAGCACTAAGGTGAAGAAGCAAGAATTTCCGGGCAGAAGCTTAATCGACTTGGTACTCTCCTGGTCTATCACTGATGTCCTCGATGAAAATCTTTATGAAGGCCAGGTTTGTGCACCATTAAAATCTCACCCTCCTCCTCGATCCTGATTATAAGCAGAGTTGCAACACATGATCAAGCAGATTGTGATATTTATGAATCATATATACTTCTGGGCAAAACATGATCATGCCGATTAATTACATTTTGATCGATCGATGTATCTATATATGAAAATGGAGTTATTTTAATTAGTTTCTATGGAACTTTGTACTTTTTAAGGTGATTGAAGATGACAAAATTTAAGGTGGAAAATAGTATTGCACGGTGGGAATTTTAGTAAAGTACACTAGTTAATTCCGTGTTTTTTTTTTTATAATATCCAGTGTCTAAACAATAAAATAATATAAAATTGTGCTTTATAGAAAATTAAATAAGAGGAGATGTTTGCTTTACGTCCTTGGGCTAGACTCTTGGGATGTTGATAAGTTTTGGTATCCGTTGCGTTTGCCTATTCGGTTTTTGATCTTCTTCTTGGTCAACTATCTGATGATCTGGACCGAAAAGTAGAATGTGCTATGGATTAAGACGATCATGGTGTCACATTAATATCCGTGCATGACATTTATTTCAGTTATTATGATTTAATTTATCTGCATGGCTGACACAAATTTGTTGGTAATTTGGTTGTGGGTACATGATAATCTCTTTATTATATGATCCCATTTCCAGAGATGGGATATATCCTTGCAATTGTATTTGATTCATATCTATCATGACATGATTTCTACATGTTCTTAGATTTCTTAATTTCCATGAAAATGGCAGTCGTCTTAAGACTAAATTGATTCCCTTATAACAGGTGAAAACGATCCCACTGACATTCTCATCGGTCCCAGAATACATGAAGTCATTAAGGATTCCACTTATTAAGGAAACGCATGCTGGCTTGTTGGCAAGCATATCAACAGTGTCTCGAGCACCTATTTGTAAAATAGTTTCTGTCCAAAAATCAAAAAATTATAAACCGCCCCATGACTTCTTTTACAGCATTATGCTACCAGCAGTGTGCCAATTCAAGAATCATAAAGAGACGTATGAGCCTCAGAATGGAGACCTCATTGCAATTACAGATGTAAAACCACAATCTGTTGAGGATTTAGACAGACCCAACAGATCCTATGTTGTCGCTTATGTTCAACGGGTGAGAGAAGGAGACCTACTTGCACTCTCTGTATTGTCCTCACAGCCCAAATTGGTTGAAGAAGAAAAGGGCAAGAACAAACAAACTCTTTATGCCGTTTTCCTGACAAACATGACCACGAATATCCGCATTTGGATAGCATTGGACTCTCAACTGGAAGGTGGGAACTTGAACTTCATTCAAGAAGTGCTGAACCCTAAATCTACTGTAAGAGTTTTGATCATTGCTTGCTTCGTATTTATTATTGATACTCTTGGAATGAATTCTGAGCTCCTTATATTTTACTTTACGTAGGATGATTCTGAAAATCCAACTGTCTACTTCTCTGATGAGAAATGTAGAACTGCCTTTGTAGATATGAGGGACAGAATCATGTCTTCTGATTTAAACAAGTCCCAGAAAGATGCAGTTATTAGCTGTTTGGTTTCTAAGGAATGCAAGAAGAATACTGTCAATCTAATATGGGGACCTCCGGGGACTGGGAAAACCAAGACTGTTGCTTTCTTACTGTATTCTCTCCTTAAAATGAAATGCAGAGTGCTTACATGTGCCCCGACCAATACTGCAGTTTTGGAAGTGACTCGGCGGCTTGTAAAGAATGTTACAGAGTCTTTTGAATATGTTGCTTATGGGCTTGGGGATGTAGTTTTATACGGAAATGGGAAGCGGATGAATATTACTGATGATCATGATCTTCTCGATGTATTCCTTGATAACCGAATTGAGATACTAACTAAATGCTTAGTTCCATCCGGTTGGAAAGATGGTTTACAATCAATGATTTGTTTGCTCAAGGACCCCAAAAAGGAATACTGCCGCTACTTGAAAGACAGAAAAGTGAAAGAAGAGGAGGAGGAGGAGGAGAAAAAGAAAGGAATGTCTGAAAATGAGGGGACTAGTGGGAATCAAGGAAGTAATATCAAGGGTCAGTCCTCTAAGGATAAGAAGAGCATGAAATTTCAGAAGCGAGTTGTTCAGGCCTCAAATGAAAACCAAAGCAAGAAAACGACGAAAGGGATGGTGCCTTCTAAGAATGAAAAAAAACTAAAGCATGAGGAGAAGGAAAGCGGGGGTTGTTCTTCACAAGTTGTGATTGACAATCCTTTGACGTTTGGGGAGTTTCTAAAGGGGAATTTCAATCGCATTGTAGAGCCTCTGAGGTTTTGTATTGTAAATTTGTGTACACACTTGCCAACTTCTTTTATTTCACTAGAAGTGGTAAAGAACATGGCAAAAGCTCTTGATGTCCTCAATTCTCTCGAAGCCTTGCTGCGTACTGCTAGTGTTGATGACAAAGGAGTAGAACAAGTCTTCAGCCAGAAATTAGTAGGCGGTCTCGGTCACTTGGAAAAGTTGAGACTTGCGATCAGCGAGTGCCTTCGCATCCTTGGAACACTTCCTAAAGAATTCTCTCTCCCGGAGAAGATTACTAGTAAGAATGCACTAAAAGATTTCTGCCTTGCAAATGCACGTCTGATTTTCTGCACTGTATCAAGCTCAATTAAATTGTACAGAGAAAAAATGAATCCTCTGGAACTATTAGTTATAGATGAAGCTGCTCAGCTCAAGGAATGTGAATCGACCATTCCTTTACAACTTCCCGGTCTCCGACAGGTAGTGCTTATTGGGGATGAGCGACAACTGCCTGCGATGGTTCAAAGCAAGGTTTAGAGTTTTATTGTCATGCTTGTCTTTTATCTCTGTGTCTTTATAATCAATAGATATTTACCCTTTTAACATCATTAAAATTTTCTATTACTAGGTTGCTGAGAACGCTGAATTTGGAAGAAGTTTGTTCCAAAGGCTGGTATTGCTAGAACACAGGAGAAACCTTCTCAATGTGCAGCACAGGATGCATCCATCCATAAGCCTATTTCCGAATCGGGAGTTCTATGAGAGACAGATTTTGGATGGAGACAATGTCAAAGGAAAAAGCCACGACAGGCGTTTCCTTCAGGGGAAGATGTACGGTTCGTACTCTTTCATAAATGTAGCACATGGAAAAGAGGAATTTGATAACAGCCAAAGCCAGAAAAATATGGTTGAGGCTGCTGTGGTGTATGAGATAGTTTCACGCCTTGTCAAAGGTATGTCTCATTTCCATTCCAATTAGTTAAAGTCTCTGTTTTGAATAAGGTATAGTTCTAGGACGGTTGGTCATGTTTTACTCATGAAACTCTTTTCCTTTTTTTTTTTTTCCTTTGCTAAATATGCAGTTAACAAGAAGAACAAGGTTAATGTTGGTATCATCTCACCGTACAAGGCACAAGTGGATACAATCTCAAAGATGGTCAACAAATTAAGTAGAGGCCCTAGTAGTAACTTCTCCATTAGTGTTCGCTCTGTAGATGGGTTCCAGGGTGGTGAGGAGGATGTTATAATTATTTCCACTGTCAGAAGTAATGTGAATGGAGCAGTAGGTTTTCTTTCCAATCGTCAGAGAGCAAATGTGGCACTAACACGTGCACGGTAACACATTTTACACTCAACTATGAAGCCCCTCAAACGTGTGTTGAATCTATGGTTAATTTTTACAAGTAATAGAGGCATGGTTTCATATGCAGGCATTGCCTTTGGATAGTGGGAAATGGGGCGACTTTAAATAACAGCGGCACTGTTTGGACGGAACTAGTCATTGATGCAAAGAAAAGAGGGTGTTTCTATAATGCCGATGAAGACCAGAGCTTGGCTGAGGCTATTACAGCTGCCTTGGTTAAGCAGGGCCAAATGGGAAGTTTACTCAACGATGACTCTTTTCTGTTCAGAAAAACTAGATGGAAGGTATGATACTAACATATCCATCCTTTTAAATAATGTATCAACTCATGGTATTCCCAATTCTAGGCCTCTTTAATAAAATAAAATAAAATAAAATAAACTAGATGAGAGCAAATCTTATTATTTAATATTAAGTTGAAAAATGTTAGGAGATAGGACATGTTTCAGAAGTAGTTGGCCTCCCATTGATCTAGTATATTCCCCTTTTTCTCTATTGACTTCTATCTCTATAGTTTTGTTCATAATGTAATGAAAGTGCTTCAAGAAATAAGTTGATGTAAATGATTTTTCTTTGTTCCTCAGTTTTGTTCTGTCTCTAGGAAAGATTCCACCAATTGGGAAGAACAAATGGATAATTTATTTTAGCATTTACTGCTGAAACTATGGTCTTAGCTTAATTTGACGTATTCAAGTGTATTGAAGTTCATATGTTTTACTTTCTAATGGCACTTTTATGATAGTAATCAAAAGAGAGACAATCTCCAAGATTGGAGTCTTTTGGATCAAGGTGGTGGTGGGATTTTTTCGAACATTAATCGGTTGACCTCACTTAATTTTTTTAATATAGGTCTCCTTCAGCGATGATTTTGTGGAATCTATGGCTAGATTTAAAAACGCTGAGGTGCTTCCTTTATTGGTGAAACTTGCAAATGGTTGGCGTCAGTCTCATTCGAAGAAAAAACCCTTTGTTCATCACGGAACTTCTTCTTCATTATTAGAGCAGTACAAGGTCAATAATGGGTCACTGTTTCTAGTTTGGACTGTAGACATTGTCAAGCAAAATGCATATTACATTCAGATTTTGAAGATCTGGGACATCTTGCCATTATCCAAAATGCCACAATTAGCAAATCATCTTGATGCCTTTTTTGGGAATTACACGGTGGATATGATTAATCGCTGCAAACAAAAATGTTTTGACAGGTATGCATTTATGTAGATTTATTCTGTCAGTTTATGCCATTTTACTTATTTCTGATGACATGTGAGAGACCTCACTTTTGTAGCTAGAACTGGGAAGTTTTCAATTGTAACTTATTCCTGTTATATTTTCTGGTTTGATGCAACATGAAATAATATGGTTAATGACTTAAAGCATGTAATGAAGTTGACCTTAACCAAGAGAATCTATCGACTGTAATTTCAAATGGCAGTTCAAGTATAGATTAAAATGGTATAATATTTGTCTAAGCATAGGCAGGGAATGGGAGGGAAAGAAAGAAAAATATTTTTGGGCACTTCTTTCTTAAAAAAGAGGGGCCAACTAACAAGATTTCCTTAATGTAGACCTAAATTTTCATTTCATTTGCTGCAGGAGTTTAGTTGTTCCAATGAAATGGCCAATTGGCTCAAGTAGTTGTCCTGAAGCTAATCCTGTGCAGTCCTTGTTAGAACCGTTAACTTCACTCAGTCTGAGGGGTGATTCAGAAACATCCTATCCAACTTATTGGTAACAAGTTCAAATTTTCAGTAATTATATATATAGTCAATTTGTCTTACTTCAGAAGAGAATATCTTTGAGCTGCAAGTTCAAAAGAAGAGAGCATTGAAGTTTTTCTTCATTGTAGATATTCATTAGATTGTCAAGTTGGAGTACCACCTGAAATTGCAGTGAGGACTGATAATAAACATTGTCTACATGTTCTGTTTTGCTTTAGGTGACTGACTGGCATTGCTTGCCAAAACCCTGATACTGCATGTAAGGAGGGCAAGCATGATCCTGCTGGTGAGCGAAGAACTTCCTGCAGAGGACTTAAATCTATGCCTGCATACAAGGTTTTTTTCCCCCTCCTTTGTCATTGTGTGGACCTTGGACTGTGGTCAAAGTGAGGAGAAATCTTATTTCTTCTCAACATAGGCTATAGCTTTCTCATTATACATATAGTTGCTTTTGTGATGGAATCAACACACTCATAGAATCACGATCCCTGCTGAACTCATTTCTCACCATGTTCCCCTGTTTTGCATTTTGTTTTGGGGGGCGGGGGGGAGGATAATGGAAATTTGCTTCTTTTGTGGATTAGAAACAGAATGTAATGTTTATATCATGGAAATTTGTGTTTAATTACTTCCTTTAGCTGGAATGTGATAGATTTGTGTCTACTTAATACACTTACTTTCCAAGAGACTGCCCTCCTTCTTGTCATCCACTGCCATTCCAAGATTTTCAGAGAGGGTAAATGATTGTGGAATCCTTTTCTATCATATAGGAATGGCTGTTGTAGAACTCCTACTTCGAAGTAATTACTCTACAAATTCTCTCTATATGAAGAAGAAATCATGTAACAAAAGGACAACATATGGGATAGGGGATTCTGAGAGTTGTATTGGTGATCACTTGGCAAGCATTGCTAAATAAATGTCTGTGCTAAAAAATATTTTTAAGCATTGACCCATCCTGAAATTACAAATGGAGAGTTCAGGCATCCATTCCGTACTACAAAATTATATCTGGAGACTTCTGTATCTGTATTTATCTTGGTATTCTGGAAACAGAACATAACAGCTGGGGGGAAAAGTCCAGTTTAAGGCCATATGTAGGAAGTAGGGATGTCTCCCCATGGCAAGAGGCCCTTTATTTCAACCTGCCTTGTTTACTTAATTCAACCGATTAATTTGGTTGCAATATTTACAAAATAAATTCCCCAAAGCATTAGTTCCCATCAGTTAAAAACAGAAAATTCTGGTCAAACATGTTTCTTTAACTTAATTGGAATTTCTGGCATTGATTATCCCAAGAGTCAATTAATTACTAATCAAAATAGTCAACACAAAGGGAAAAATACTTTAAAATGGAGGAATCATGTTTCATTTCTTTCGAATTTCGCTGTGACTACAAGTGAAATTTACATTTGATAGATTTCGTGATTTTTGTTTAATTTCATTCACAATCTAACATGGAAAATCCTGGTAACGGGCAAAATCAGGTCTGGCCTTATTCTCATCAGCCAATTCTAACGATCAATACCATATAGAGGTTATGCTCCTGAGGTAAATAATTCCCATCTGAACGAAGATCAGTTACTGTCTAGCAAAACGATCTACCAGTGCCTTGGCATTCTCCGGTGCAAAGAACCGTGCCTGCACATAATTCCGTTAATGCACAGATACTTTGTAATATTTTGTGTCTGAATGTATGTATGTATGTATGTATGTGTGTAAGTATGTATAATCTAGGCACCAAGGTTCTATACAAGTATGTGTGTGTGTATTTGTATGTGGATACTTAAAGCCGTAGGTATGTATGTGTATATTTGTATGCAGTCAAAGGCGTATACATGTGTGCACAAGTAAATAAAATGTATGTAGTGGCACATCTATAATATATACTCCTCTAAGTTCACAAATTCGAATATGTTCATGTATTATAATATGCATACATATGTCAAAACAATTGATACACTCACTTGTATAAACATTCTCTCTGCATCTCCAACTTTACCATTTTCTTTCAAAATGATTCCCTGCAGAAGCATTAGAGAAAAAAAAATTGTAAATGTAAGTTCCGTTCATTTAAAATTATCTAAAGACAAAGCATAAGTATCAACCAATCGGAATGCAGACAGATAGAATCACTAACCAATAAAGAACAAAGAAGCATGACAAAGAACGAAAGTTTTTCTTGGTAAAGTAAGAAAGAAGGAACACAAGCAGCACAAAAGTGACATAACTGCATAATGTTTGTAAATAATAAGAATATTTATACCTTTTGATAAGTAATAAGAATATTTATACTGGTAATCAAATAATCTGACCATCAAGCTTCTTGCATTACTATGATTACATTTAGTTCCTTCCAGTCGTCATTATATGCACGGTTTAAAGATATGAAAATCTGCCTGAGAAGTTATTGATATCCAAAATACATGCAAATTGTATGCACTTGCTTTACAATGAGCACTGGAATCTCAAGTGGACCAGTACGACCATAAACCTAAAGGTTTTGGGACAAAGTACTCCAACGTGCGCCTTGATTCACAGTATCAGATACCAGTTATTTTCTAAGCTTTATACTTGTAAGCTTCATAGATGCGGGAACCACATTTCTGAATACTTCAATAGCATCTCATTCTTCTCTTATAATGTATTACACCAATCTGGAGAAGTCTGAACAAAAGAGCAATTCCGGGATTTATTCTCAGAAAGCACCCCAACTCTTTCCATGATCACCAGAGTTATAGAAGAATCCAGAACAGTTTAGGGTCTAAGTGGATGGGTTTGTGTGTGTGACAGATAATAGGGATATACGTGTGTATATATGTATATATTTGTGTGGGTGCGTATGCACTCAAAGTATTCATTGTTTAGCAATAATAATAGGTAAAATGTATAATGAATAGTGTATAGTTATCATTTGGCTTCAGTTTAGTAACCATTTTTCTTTTCTTAGCAAGGAATAGGAATGTTGTAGCTTAATGAAGATGCCTTTCAGTGTTGACAATAAAAAAATGTGAATCCGGTAACAAGTTATATTTTTTGTTCTTTTTGAAATTGTCTAGCAGTGTGTAAACAAAATAGATCCATTTAGTTAGCTAAAGCTTTGTTCCTAAGAATATCCATTTCATACATGGCGCTGTTATATATAATAAAATATTCTAATTTGGCTGTTACATTCATGAGAGAGAGAGAAGAACCTTAGCTAAGTAACCACGGAAGTCAACAGGGTGACTTGAGATGAGGCGATCGTAGACAGATACAGCATCACTTATATGACCCCAATCTGAATACGCTTTGCCAAGAAGTAAATCAACCTGAAATAACATCTCTCCACAAACACATTAAACATCAGATTAAAAGCAACCAAACCCAAAACTGACATCTGATAGTGGGGACAAATGATAAATTAAAAAAAGGAACCGATATTATGAAAATAGTATCTTTAGCAATTTTCTGAAAATATATGGAAAAGATTCAGCATAACTATACACCATAAATTATCTGTTTAAAATTATTACAAGTATTATTTCTGTCCTCTGTGACTGAACACTCCAGTTTGGTAGCATGTCAAGTTCTTTCGATTGTTTCTGGTATACTTAAGAATTTTATTTTATTTTGAGGCTATTGTCTTTACTTTGTGTCATCGCAAAGATAAGAAACTCTTCCCCAACATTTTTGTTCCTGTGTTTCATTTTCAGTTATACCAATTTCCTTAGGCTGCAGCTCTTTGTACATTTTAGCCAAAATCAACAAACTAGATCTGCAACCCTTATCACAAACCCAAAGGAGTTGAAGCTCTAAAATGTATGATAATTTGATCTCACTCTTTCCAAGTTCTTCAAAATGTTTAGAATATAAATTAAATTATTAAATTCATCATTACCTATCAGCTTAAACTTTTGAGACGATTAGTTATTTAATATGGTATCAGAGGAGAGGTTCTGAGTTTGAACCTTATTCCACACTTCACCATTGTTTTATTTAAATATCCATGTGTTGAGCCCGCTTATTAAGGGAGAGTCTGACTCAAGCGTGAGAGGAAATGTAAGAATATAAATTTAATGATGAACTAATATAAATTTATTGATGAACTCACCTATTACCACCAGTTTAAGCGTGGGATGATGTCGGGAACGATAAGAAGAAAAAAGTAAAGCAAAACTGAAATTAATTTTTTTTTTTTTATAGGTAAACAAGAATTATTATTTCAATAAAGGCCACAAAGTGCCAGTTACAAATGCCTATATGCTCGTAGGCACGTTAGAAACTAAGAAATCATGAAAGTTCAAGCCATTGAAGTCTACAGCAATAGCCCAGGTACAAAGAGTCCTAAAAAAGAAAACTTTCAGCTCCGCCAAAGATCTCTCTTTGTCTTCAAATGTCCGCTCATTGCGTTCCTTCCACACGCACCACATGATACAGTTCGGAATCATTTTCCAAACCGCTTTGATCTGTTGCACACCTCTAATAGAGGTCCAGCTTGCCAACATTTCCGCCACAGATTCTGGCATCACCCACGCTAGATCCATTCTATTCAGCACCTCATACCAGAGAGACCTAGCAACTTCACAATGTAAAAGTAAATGATTCACTGAATCACCCTCACTTTTACACATGCAGCACCAATCTATAATGATTATCCTCCTCTTTCTCAGATTATCTGTAGTGAGAATCTTACCTAAGGATGTTGTCCATACAAAAAATGCAGCTTTGGGTGGAGTCTTGTTCTTCCAAAGCCTTCTCCAAGGAAATTGTGACTCAGGTTCTTGTGAGAGAGCCTTATAAAAGGATCTAACTGTGAAAACCCCTCTCCCCACTGGAGTCCACCACAACCCATCTTCCTGCTGGATATTCGGACGACAAGAATACAACAGACTATACAAGTCTACAAAACTCTCCACCTCCCAATCTTGTGCCGCCCGGATGAAGTTGATATTCCAGTGTGTACTCCCATCCACCCTTCCCATAAGCTCTGCCACTGTAGCATCTTTATCACTTGCAAGTAGGAAAAGTAGAGGAAACAAATCTTGAAGGGCGTCGTTACCACACCAAACATCCTTCCAAAATCTGATCCTGGACCCTGTACCCAACTGAAGCCGAGTGTGATGATGAAATGCCTCCCATCCTCTTCTTATATGTTTCCATAGCCCCACTCCATAGGTGCCTCTAACTTCTCTAGTACACCAACCCTCCCCTAATCCACCATACTTCATCTCAATCACTACTTTCCATAAGGCATCCGGTTCTTTAGTATAACGCCACAACCATTTCCCAAGCAGCGCCCTATTGAACAATCTCAAGTTTCTGATACCCAATCCGCCACTAGAAATAGGACGGCAGACTTTTTCCCACTTGACTAAATGAAATTTAAATTCCTCTCCTAAACCACCCCACAGAAAATCTCTTTGTAGCTTCTCAATTTTACTAGCCACACTAGCCGGTATAGGGAATAAGGATAAGAAGTATGTGGGAAGGTTAGAAAGTGTACTCTTAATCAACGTGATCCGACCCCCTTTTGACAAGTACATTCTCTTCCAATCTGCCAATCTCCTTTCTATTTTTTCAATCACCGTATCCCAAATCGAGCAAGACCTCGAGTTTATTCCCAACGGTAGTCCCAGGTACATAATAGGAAGAGACGCTATCTTACAACCCAATATCCCTGCTAACTCTTGGACATTCTGGACTTCCCCAATCGGCACCACCTCGGATTTATCAAAGTTCACTTTTAAGCCAGATACAGCTTCGAAACAAAGAAGCAACGCCTTCACAGCCCGCAATTGGTCAGTATTGGCCTCACACATAATAAGTGTATCGTCTGCAAACAACAAATGAGAGATAGTAGTAATACCCCTACTCAAGGAGCCAACCTGAAAACCACTTATAAAACCGTTATTTACCAAAGCCGAGATCATCCTGCTTAGTGCCTCCATAACAAGGACAAAAAGTAGGGGAGAAAGCGGATCCCCTTGTCTCAAGCCCCGAGAGCTTGCAAAAAAACCTTCTGGGCTTCCATTGATCAATTCAGAGAATCTTGCTGTGGAAATGCACCAGCTAATCCATGACCTCCACCTCCCCCCAAAACCACACCTATCCAGTAGATATAGAAGAAAATCCCAATTAACATGATCATACGCCTTCTCCATATCTAACTTACACAGAATCCCTGAACTCCTATCCTTCAATTTACTGTCTAGACATTCATTAGCAATAAGAACTGCATCCAGAATCTGTCTACCCTTGACAAAAGCATTTTGAGGCTTGGTAACAATCTTCCCCAACACCACACTCAACCGATTAGCTAGTACTTTAGAAATAATCTTATAAACTTCATTCACTAGACTAATAGGCCGATAATCTGCAATCTCACTTGCCCCCACCTTTTTAGGTATTAAAGCAAGGAGAGTGGTGTTAAGGCTTTTCTCAAATTTTCCAACCGAGTACAACTCCTGAAACACCTTCATAAGATCATCTTTTATCACCTCCCAACAATCTTGGAAAAACCCCATAGAGAATCCATCTGGTCCGGGGGCCTTGTCTTTCACCATCTTCCTTACCACCTCATACACCTCGACCTCTTCAAAAACCCTCTCCATCCTAGCTACATCCCCCCTCTCAATGGTGCCAAAAACCAACCCATCAAGAGTAGGCCTCCATCCCACTGGCTCGGTAAGGAGCTTCTCAAAGACATTAGTAACATGTTCTTTGATAACTTCCTCATCCCTACACTCCATCCCCTCAATTTTCAGCACCTCTATATTATTGTTTCTTCTATGCGAGTTTGCAATGCTATGGAAAAACTTCGTACTCCGATCCCTTTCCCTTAGCCATAATGCTCTTGACTTTTGACGCCAAGACATTTCTTCTTGCAAAATAATTCTCTCAAGATCTGCGACCAACACAGTTTTTTGTAATTGTTCCTCCTCAGAAAGTGGCCTCACCTCTTGCAGTCTATCTAACTCCTGAATCTCCAACCACTTGATATTCTTGTTCTCCCTTATGTCTCCAAACGACTGTTTATTCCACACCTTCAAATCTCTCTTTAATGCCTTCAGCTTGTTCGCAAAAATGAAACTAGGCGTTCCATTGAACTGATAAGAAATCCACCATTGTTTGACCCTCTCCACAAAACCCTCTGATTTCAGCCACATGTTCTCGAACTTGAAGTATCGTCTCCCACTATGAATACCACCACAGTCTAGTAAAATAGGCCAATGATCAGAATTTAAACGTACCAACCGCTTTTGACACACCTCAGGAAAATGACTTTCCCACTCAGGGGAAATAAGAAAGCGATCCAAGCGAGACCAAGTCCTGTTGTTTGACCATGTGGCATGGCCCCCTGCAAGAGGAAGGTCTATCAAATTCAAGTCAAAAATACACTCTGAGAACTCCACGCTTGCAGGCCTCACTCTTCTTCTTCTGAAGCTTTCACTTGGAAATCTCACAACATTGAAATCACCCCCAATACACCACGGAAGATCCCACCAACTATGTACCCCTGCTAGTTCATCCCACAAAAAACCTCTGTCAGCATCTAGATTTGGACCATAGACACCTGCAAAAGCCCATAAGAAATTATCGAACACGCTTTTAAAGGAGCACGCTACCGTATATATCCCTATATATTCCTCCACTTTTTCCACCACCCTCCTATCCCACATAACTACAATTCCTCCCGATGCCCCTATAGAGGCCAAGTAAACCCAATCCACATGAGCCCCACTCCATAAACTTCGCACCATCTTTCTATCAATCATTTTTAGCTTCGTTTCTTGTAAACACACGATGTCTGCTTTCCACTCACGAAGCAAGTGTCGAACCCGGTGGCACTTATCTACCTCGTTAAGCCCATGCACATTCCAAGACACAATCTTAGGCTTCATTTGGGAACAGTCAGCCCCTTCCCTTTTACCCTATTCCTACTAGAACTTCCCTCTGAATTCATCGACCACGCCAATTTTTTCAGTTCCCGATTCTTCTTCGAATCCCCTTTCCTTTTTTGTTGATGTCCAGCTTCCAAAGCTGCTAACAATGCTATGAACTGCTCTTCATACCCTTCACAACTAATCCAACTCGTTCTCCACCGAGTGCATAAGATCAACCGAATCAACCTCCTCCTCAGCCACCTCAAAATCATCATACCCTTTGACAGAAATGTTCGCCGGAGCAAGGCCTTCATCCCCTCCAACCATCGGCGTCGTCTGAGCTTCCTTTCGGGGAGAGAAATGCGATCCGAACTTCACCAGCGCATTTTGCGCACAACTCGACGGCGGCCCATCATCGGCGACCCCCATCTCCTCTGTCGGCGCCGTCTGTGCCACCTCCACCTGATCTTCCGTCGCCGGCACACTTTCCGGCACGAAGCCGAGACTCTGAAGCTCAACGGGTTTGGTGCTTACGGGTTTGGGGCTCACAAAGACTCGTGAACCTTCCGTGGACTTCGGGTTCGCCCCGAACCCAGATCCATCCCATGGGCCGGCCGGCCCAGGCCCAGCCCCATCACTTGGGCGCGAGCACGACGAGACCTTCTCCCTGGCCTTAGATGGCCCATCCCCAACAGGTAAGCTTAAGCCCGACGTTGCCTTAGAACTGACCATTGGAAACCGACCCTTCTGCCTCCACAAGCCCCGGCCCTTACCCACTTGAAAACCATCACCCGAAGCCTTCCCTTTGCCTTTTAAATTCGCCATTACACACAACAAACAAGATTTACGTGGTTCGGCAACATGCCTACGTCCACGGAGCTACAAAGGATTTTATTCTCTTGAAAGTCAAATACACAGTGCGGCAATACAATAAGCGGCCATAGGGAATAGTACAATGTATATGAAGTGAAACCCTAATTAAGATAATTAGGGCATAAACCCTAATTAGGGGTTGGGTTGGGTCAGACTGGCCTAAACCTGCGCTCCATGGCCCAAGCCTCGTTAAAAAAAAAAAAAAAACATTGCAACGAATTCTTGTCGGGTGGGGTCGTCAAATTGGGCCGCCGCAAAACAAAACCAGGCTCCACACAAAAAGCCCAACAGATTATTGGTGATTTAACAAAAACAAAGGCATAATAATAAATTTCTTGTTAACTACAAAGACTATCCACACAAAACTTGAGTCATTTTCATCCGTTAATAAATATATTGTTCGTTTCAAGAAAATATCCATGGGCTTAAACTTCAATATTGTACATTCTTTAAACCCAAAGTCTGAACTTGCTGGCCAATTGTTATGCAATATGTTATTTTTTTATAGGTATTATTAAGCAATATATTCTAACAGCCTAAAACCATATCATAGCAATTTTAAGTTTCTACTAAGTGACGCTTAAAATCCTCCTCGTTTTCCTTTAGAAAAAATAGGAGCTTAGACATGTAATCTGTTAGTGAGAAACAAAAAACTCACTTGAACAGGGTCCACCTGCAGCAAATTTGTTTCTTCAGCCTTACCATTAGAAATTTGTGAATTTAGACGTTCTCGAGACGCCAGAAGGAATTGAACTGCCTGCATTAGAAAGATGAGTAAATGGAAATTTGTAATTGATTGCACACCTGCTAATCCAACAGGCTGTTCCATGTCAATGATGTCATCATTCATAAGATGACAAACATATGCCTGGATAATAATTGTTTTACCTAAAAAAGTCTAGAACATATATTACTGTCTCAAAAGCATCAGATGAGCAGCAAAGACTTCCAACCATCACCAATGCTTTTGTAATTTCAATAGTGAATCAATTGTAATTTCAACCCATGTGATGATATACCTCATCTGGTTTCTTAGCAGCAAGTAATGCATTTGTAAGGCCACGCAGAACTTCAAAATTGATATCTTTAGACACCTGTTACAGAATAAGAAGATATTTATGGACAGAGCTTGCAAAATATGTTAACAATTTCAATGCTGAAATTCATCCCCTAAAATAAAAACTTTATGTGGTAAACCCTCCACAATCCTCTGCCGCCCTTCTAATCAACAAATTAAACATAGCCCCCTAGATTGATCCCAGGAAACACTAATCTTTAAATTAAAGTAAGTCCAAATAATAGGGTCTCCGAACCAATTGTTAGTTGAGACTGACCTTTTTAGATCTGTGCAAATGCACATAAATAAAATGCATTGGTAAGTGCACACAGACAAACACGAGTTTTAATTTCTAGGCACTTAGAGCTAATAAAACAGTCTCACGAAATATAGAACCTATCAGTAAAATACCCTAGAGGGGGATAGGGCTAAGTGGAGCGAAAACGGTTTTCCATGAGATGGGAAATGAAAACAATTTATTGGTGTGCTGAAGGAAAAAATCTTTTCATCATCCCAACTCCCATCATCCTCCTACCATCTCATGATGTGGCATTAGATGATAGGCTCACAAGTGAAATGTAATAAATAATTTGTAATCACCTAATGCCACATCATAGGATGATGAAAGAATGATGGAAGTTGGGATGATGAGTAGCATTACTTGTGCTGAAGTCAAGCATGGTAAGGCTGAACAGTTATCTGAAACAGCAATAAGTAGGAAACTATCCAGCACATCTGGAGAAAACTTACCATCTGTGAAGTCTTATATGCGGTAGCACTCCCTTCATAATCCTTGAGTTCATATTTAACTTCTCCAAGCAAGCGGAAAACATCAGGGTCACTTGGTTTCCCCTATGGAGCACAAAAGATCAGTCAAAAGAGTACTTAGGATTTTGTCCAGTTTGTGGCAGATAAATTCCATAAAAATATCCAACAAGAAAACATGAGCATACCTTTGTCAAGTCCTCAAGCAGAGAGGAAGCTTGATTATAATTTCCTAATTCTGCCAAGGTCACTGCAGCTCCCTAGAAATCCATTATATATATAGGCAATAGATGTGATAAGAAACCAATTTTGATGAAGCCAGGAAAAAATTAAATAAATTCACAGTATACAAATAATATATTGTCTAGGCCTTTGCCTTAGGGTCATATAGCATTAGAAAGCATTCTTTTAGTTGATTTAGTCAAGGGTTTTTTTTTTTTTTTTTTGTCATTTCTCACTTCATGTTTTAGCTCACAACTAGTTGGACTCAGATTTTGGATGATTGAGATTCTCACATTGTTCTTTTACTCTCAAGTATAAACTTTTGTATTTTTCCAACAAATTTACTATTGTATTATCCTCCAAATAAAATTTTAGCTTCAGTGTTTGCATGTCCATCTTTGTGTCTCTTTAATTTTTCTTAAATAATTCTTGTTACCTAAGATATATTTGAATGGGATGGGTTGGCCAGCATAAAACCAAACCGTGAGAAACTAAAATTTTACCATTTCATCTCTCTGGGTCTAGATTCACTTGGAAAAGAAAATTGTGCTATTGTTTTGTTCCAGATGAAAAGCTTTCAAATTCCCAATTTAGGTTCAAGCTCTTAACCTGATGATAGAACATGGGATTTTGACTCAACCAGTTTCTTCTATTTCCAGGTTTCAACCAGCATGAACTGACACAATCAGCAGCTAATATCGGATATTAACCCTTCCTTTTCTTCTTGAATGCGAAATGACATCTTTAATTTTAGATCCAAAGCATATCACATATATGAATGGAACCAAATATATGTTTCACATAACCATATACTAACTTTGAAGTAAGAACAAGGTCAAAGCTCCACAAATATATTTCTAATATCAGCATATAGTAACAAAAAAATAAAACTGATATACCACAAAATAACCAATGACTCACTTCAAGAGCAACTGGATCTTTCGGGGATTTACTTAGCATTGCCTCATAATCTTTAAGCCTAGCCTGCCACACACATCAGGAAGTAAACATAATTTTGTAATTCTTCCAAAATACATAGCAAAGACTATGATATGATACTAACCACCATTGTTCCAGGGCTTACTATGACAAGAACACTAGTAAAAAGGAAATATTATTCTCATTTCTTCTATTCCTCTTCACAAGCAGGTTAAACAGCTCCCCTTTCTTTCTTTTTTTGGTAACAAAAGACTCTAAACTTGCTTTGGTAACAGTAATGAATATACAAGTATCTGGGCAACCAATTAGAGGAAGCTGGTCACTGGGGCCACATTGAGTAGCTCACCATAAAAATAGGACAAAAACCTCCAACTAGGGAAATTAAAATTATTGGGCCCCAATATTTTAATACCTTTAAGAACCTGTGAGCAACAGTCTATCATCATAAAGGCCATCGTTAAGAAAAACTTATACTCTAGAGAAGAAAACTTTTTTTGACAAGTTACTCTAGAGAAGAAAACTTATTAGACTTTTCCAAGAATATTACCTGAAGAGCAGCTTTCTCTTCTTCCGACAGATTATTAACCACCTTGCCTTCCTCGGTGGGACTAACACTGGAAAATTGAAGGCATCTCAAAATCATACCAAACCTCCAGAAATTGGAACCAACGAGGTTTAAATGTGATCACTAACTTTAAAGTTGTTCTTTCAAATAGTCTTACTTGAGCTCCAGGGTCCCCTTAGAATAAAATGCTCAAATTTTTAGTGATAGATAATCTAACACGTGTTAGAATAACATATGCGTTATTGTATGCCATAGTTGCATTATTGTATGCCATAGTTGCAATTTAATATGTTCATAAATGGAAATATGCCATCCATTTGTTTTAAGTAAAAGTTTTTCCCGCTTGACCTTTATGCACCAGCAAAACCTAGATGAACTGTTAAAGAAACAGATTAATTAATCAAACACAACAGAGTAGTCTAGGCTAGACACCATAGTCAACGATAGAAACAAAGATTGACTGATATTTCTGATTTGTGCACAATGGGAGAAAAGAAAATATAACTTTTGATGTACTAAGCAATACCTTCCGGAGGGAAGAAAGTCTCCGAGCGCAAAAACCAAACCAAAGGCCAAGACAGCTACTCCTACTCCAATCTGTTCCATGTCAAAACTGAGTCAGAGATATCTGTACCATTAAAGACAGTAACAATGATATCATGTTTCAAGTTAGAAAAGTGCAAACAGCTGAAAAAGTTTTACCTTGGTACCCAGTCCAATTGTTTTCTTCTCTGACTCAACTGGTGCATCATAGTCTATTGCTCCAAATTCTTTTTCTTCGTCTGCTTTTTTCTGCTCAAGTGCTGACCTAAATATTGTATAGAAAGGAGTAGTTATGAAAAATCATTCCAAAATCATGCATAAAGCAGAAGTTATCCAACTAACCATCTGCGAGAGTGTAAGGAAAAATTAAAATTATTTTAAAAAATAAAAAACTTAAAAAGTACAGTATTAGATTAAAGTTCTAAACCAAAAAATAAAATTATTTTTACCTTTGAAAGTTTATGTAACAAGTTACAACATTTTAGAATGAAAAATAATTCAAAGTCTACCTTGTCTCTACAAAAGGAAGTCGTTGGTAATGCAACTATGAATCTTACAGAGAAACTCAATCCTACCTCAAGATGAATGCTTGCAAGTCAGACAAGATACCGTACTCCCAAAGGTGGGTGGGTGAATAATGTATATTTAGAAAATCATATAATTTTCTAGACTGTACTTATCAAAAAATAAAATATTATTGTCTATGCCATAGAGAAATATGCCACACCTGCTCACAAACACAAAAAATTTAATAATACTTTAATGGGAAACTTTTTCCAGTAAGCACTCTAACGTCTGTTCAAGCAAATGTGACAAGTAACACAATTGTACCTTCTAACAGCTTCCAGCCGCTCCTCAAACTGACGGTCCAATGAATTGTTGTTAGATTTCCCATCAAATTGAGAACTTAAACCAGGTGCCTCTACAAGGAAACCTTCCTATTAGGTTAAATGCAGCAAAAAGTGGTAGAAGACAAACACAATAAACCTGGGGGAGTTACATAAGATTGAATCGGCCAAGGTTCCCCTCTTTAAATCAGTCACTAGATAAAGGGGGCAGGAGAGGTCAAATTGGCCACCAGAAAAGGGTTTTGGAATACCAAAACCCAACTCATCTTATCTTGTTGCCTAGTTTGGCGGCAAGGTGGTGGCAGGATTGCGAGATCTTGCAACCCAACTGACAAATCTGCTAGCAATGTTTGAGATCTCACACCCCATCGCCACCCAATTACCACCAATGAGCCAATCAACATCTGTCAGTATTGGCCTGAATTAAATTTAGGACGGCAAGAATCTATCAGTCAGTTCAATGAGCCACCTGACTTTTGATGGCTAATGATTCAATCATCAGAAACAACTGGCAGCCCACTCAAAGGGGGTTGGCGCTCACCCCCAGTGCAGACTACAAGCATCGCCAAACGTACAGGCTGACCATGAACTTTCATGAGAAACAAGCAAAGATACACGGTGCTACTACCCAAAGATTAATAAGTCAAAAATAAAAGGTTGAAATCCAAGCACAATAGGGAACAAAAAGCAACAGTATAAGAAGACTATGATCTTGGTGGCAGAAATGAGTAAATATGGCCATGGTAGCACGCTTCTTGGAGCATATCCAAACCAACAAGTAGGCAAATAAATCTTGCAGGACATCGAGATCGAGAAGTACTATTTCCCAAAAACCAGGAAACATAAAGAAGTAGTTTCAGAGGCGAGCACAAAAATAGAAGGGTTAGGTGAAGTAGAAATAGACAAAGATGACTGATCCTTATAAATGTTTCAAGCAGACTCAGGCTGATGCTCAGTAATCAGATAATTGTGATAAATGAAAGGGATGGACCGATCAGTGGATTTAAATCAAGTTGAATATGAAATTCTTTGGCACCCTAAACATTTTACAAGAATATATGACAACTCCAAATCCTAGTTTGGAGAAGACCAAGTGAGCAAAAGAATCCTACCACCAAAGTCCTCACTCCTTTCCTTCTCTAAACATACAAAAAAAAAAAAAAAAAAGAATACAGGCAATGTATGCAGAGTCGACCATTTGCATGCAAGATGTGCTGAATAATAAAAAACCAAATTTTGGACAGATACATATTCTACGTCGAAGGAGTAAAACACAATTCACTCACTAGGAGGTACAGGACCAGATTGTTTAGCTGTTGATTTCCTGCACGGGAAACAAGAGTGATTACACAACAAGCATTACATTGTAGAAGTCAAACAAACTCTATAGTTCAATCTTAGATCTTTGTATGACTGGATTATGATCCACAACAACTCTCGTTTTCAAATCCTTATATAAAATTTACTTGCTCTTGTTCCCCTAACCTTCCTTAAACTAGGTGTTCCCCTGCTATACTAGGGTTGTGCCCCTGGCACTTTCTCAATGATATGCAGTATTGTTACTTATCAAAAAGATAATAAGATGTCTCCATTTTGCCAATTCCATTGATGAGAAAACCATCAACTAGTTAGGCATTTTTAGATATAAATGAACAATTATATTTCAATAATTTTAGGAGTATTATTATTTCCTTTATTGAACTAGAATTTCCTCAGGAAATTAAGGTTTTGTTCTCTCTATATGCAGATCCCTTATGCCTATGAAATCAAGAAGTGGAAATTAAAAGGATGACTTCTTGTAGGCTAATCTCCCCTGAAGTGATTGTTGGAGGTACATACCCCCTGAAGCAATCACTCTGTAAAGTGTTTTCTTTTTTCTCGGCAATCAAACGGGTAAACCAAGAAAATTCTCAAATAATTGATAAGAACACGCCAATACAAATTGACTTCAGAAAATTTTAATATTTTTGTAGAACATCGTTTTGACTACAGAAAGATTTAAATATTTTGGTATGAAATCGTTCTCTTCTCCTCCACTTTCTTGGCAACCAAATATGATTCCAAAGAAAACAGCGGGATCCCATATGCCCCTCCTTTTTTTCTTTAGGTAAATGTTATGCTCCAGTCACGCCTGAGAGAAACCATTTCGAATTAACCTCGTTTGCATTCAAAACCCACATCAACTCATCTCATCTCATCATTACAACTTTCCCAAATTCTCACACAAACCATCTCAACTCATCTCTACTATTCACAAACCATCTCAACCCCAACTCATCTCTGAATCCAAACAACTCCGCTAGCGTCAATGCTTTCCTTTCTTTCATTATTTGGCAACCCAACACAGAACCAAAGAAAATTCCAGGTACAGGTAAGAACCCAGACATCTAACACGCTTAAAAGACAATACAATTACATATAAATGAAAATACATACGTGGGTACCTTGTTGGTGTTCTTTTTGGTTCCAAAACCGCGTCTTGGGGTTGAATCAGAGCAGTGAATTGGAATAATAATAAGCAACCGACTAGCTGTTGTTGCGGCCATTGCAGTAATTGGCATAGTTCCTCTTCTGCTCTCTCTCTACTCTCTCTGAAACTTTATACGAAGATAAGGTTTGTGCACTCGATTCTCCCTCTCCTCTCGCTGTCTCGACTCTCGAGACTCCAAAACTAAACTGACAAACAACACTGATTTTATCAGTTTTTTTTTTTTTTAATTTTAAATTTCATAATTTGAACGTATTAACACGTGAATAAATAAGTTTTTTTTAACAAAAATTAAATTAGAATTAGAAGCCGGATGGGTTTAAAATTTAATTTTAGACCGGCCAATAAATGGTCGACATGTAGGCATTTTAAAAAAATTCAATTTGAATCTACGAGCACTCTCAATAGATTCTTTATCTTATCCTTTAAAATACATCATCAAAACTCACTTTTTCTATTTTACATACTGACTTTTACAATATGTCATCCATCAGTTTATCTATTTTTTCTCTATATCATTTAAATATTCTTTTTTTATTCTTTTTAAATATTTCATTTCTACCAATAAATTTACAATATCCATATATTTTTTTATATTTGTAATTTATTTTTATATACATAATAAAATAATTCAGTCATATACCGTAAAACAAAAATATATAAGCCAAATAAAAATTAAAAATAAAATCAAATATGAAAAAATTGGTTTAAAAATAATTTTAAGATATTTTTTAGAAGAAAATGAAATATATGTGTTTTAAATGATGAACAATAAAAAGAATTTGCTTATATGATACAAATCAAAGTAAATAAAAATGAGGGAGTAAATGAAATATCAATAATAAAAAAAAATTTACAGGATGAACAGTACCCGCTACATGTAGCGGGGTACTGTAGCTAAATGTATTTTACACTTCATTTTACATAATCAGATGGAGCTTCTTTTTGGAACAATTCTTTAAATTATTTACATTTTTTGTATAATACAAAAGCTATTGGGAGTGCTCTTACATTGAATGAATGCTCTCCCTCCCTCTGAATGTGTCTCCCTCCCCATTACAATATTGTTTCGAAAGTTTTGGAAAAAAGAACCATAAAGGTAAACTCGTCTTCAACCGAATGTCTCTCCCCATTACTGCACTTCCGAATGTCTCTCCCCACCACCTGCACTCATCTTCAGCCGACGGAATTTAAACTTTGAGAGTTTCTATTTCTGCCTCCTGTTTATTTCTTCTCCTCTTTGTGAATTTTGGTTTCTATCTCAACTGGATTTCCAGTATTCCTCCCCAGAGAGGTCATCTTCATCATCCTCTGTTTCACTAGCATCTTTGTTCTCGGGACCAAATTTTTTCACTGCATGCAGCTCAGACAATTGAAACCTGAAAAACACAATTAGTTTATACCACCCTCTCCAGAAAAATAGAGCAGCAAGTAATAGTAAAAAGGTGGAAGAAATCTAGTCGCTAAACCTCCAGATGAGTCTGTCTCTTTGTGCAAAATATCCATTCCATTTGGCGAAAGCCCCATCTGGAAAAATAAAATAAAATAAAAATCCAAACTCATGCCAATTAATAAGATCAACTTAAGAGTCCATACAAAATGCAAAAAATTTGGAGAGGAGTTAAAAAGGTAGCACGAAAAAAATCAGTAGAGTGCTGAGCCTGGCGATTTTAAGGTTGTGATTGATCTCGAACAGAGGTTGTGATAGAGAGATTCGGAGCCAAAGAGGGCAATCGGGTGTACGCAGCTCCAGTATTTTTTTTTCTAGAGCTCAGTAAAAGTTGAAACACAAACCGAATGAGAGGAAGTGGTGCAAAGATGAGTTTTTTTTTTTCCTTTTTTCCATTTTGAAGAAATCATAAAGTGCAGTAATGGGGAGGGAGAAACATTCAGAGGGAGAGCAGGCACTTGGTGTACGCGGGTTCAAATTGAGTTTTTTTGGAGTGCCTACGTGCCTTTCATCTATTGGCTAGGTGTGAAATTAGATTTTAAACCCATCCGTGTGCGAGCTTTTCCCTTCCATTAACTAGTCAATTTGGATTTAGAAGAACAAATAAATAATTCTAAAATCTAAAATTTCAAGCTTCCTAATTCTAACCTCATAAAAGGAAAAGAGCATGCTAGGTATAGTCCACGTTGGGAGGACTACGTGCGGACGACTAGGTTTTCAGTACATTCCTCTCAAATTCATGTGGTGAAATATCAAAACTACCCCTTTCAATAAATTTCCTCCAATCCAAAAATTATCCCTCCCGATAGACGTCAGGTTCTCCTCTACCCATCTTCGACCACTTCTCCTTCACTTCTAAAGCACTCAGATATCCCAAGCTTTCTCTATGAGATTTTTGTGGTGTGTGAAGAAGCCTTACTTTATTTATTTTAGGCCAACTATCATATTTATTTTGCATTTTAAAATTTCAAGGGTAAGAAAAGGAGACAAAAGCAACAAGTTTCCCTCTCTGATTCAACTTTTCAAGTCCTTACAAGGGTGTGATTCTAACATCCCGTCCTTTTACTTCTCAACGTAAACTTTGACTTCTATTTCGGTAGGGAGATATCCCCACCTTTTCTTTTCCCATTTTCTTTTCATTTGAATGCCCAATTAATGTGCAGAAAGCTCTTTTGCTCCAAATTTGGTCATTTCACATTTTTCCTTTGTGGAGACATCATTCCACGTTTTCCTTTGTGGAGACAATCAATTCCGCTACACTTGTTGTTGTTTTGTATGCTACAATATTGTTCTTGCTTTAATTTTTTGTTCTTGCAATCATGCTCTTCCTGATCCTCATGTTTTTATTATTTTAATTTGCTGATCAACATTGTTGCTTTAATTTGCTAGGTTTGTATGCTGTTTGTTGTTATCTTACAATCATGCTTTAATCCAGTAGTCATGAACAAGCTGGAAGAAAGTAGCAAAAGTAATCAAGTTGAACCCACCACATATACTCGGTGATCATTTTTTTTTTCCTGAAGATGAGTTTTTAGAACCGACGACGGGCTCTAATGCTGAAGATGAGGTGTTAGAGCCAACATCGGGATGTAATGATGATGAGGGGGTGTTTGAACCAATGTCAGGCTGTAATGATGATGAGGAGGTTTCAGAGCCAACGACTGGGATGGTTTTTAAAACTGAGGTGGAACTCATTGAATACTATAAGAAATATGGGAAACAAGCTGGGTTTGGAATAATGATCCAACGAAGTAGAAGGGATCAAGATGAGAGTGTTAGATATGTAATACTTGGTTGTGCGCGTGGTGGGAAGGCAAGGAATCGTAGTATTAATCTCGCTAAACCACGTCTGACAACCAAGACTGAATGTAAGGCGAGAATTAATGCAGTCTTGGTTGGTGAGGTGTTGCACATAAATGTTGTGGAAAATGCACACAACCATGGCTTAAGTCCAAGAAAGACAATATTCTTTTGATGCAATCAAGCTATTGATGATTCTGTCAAGAGGCAACTAGACATTAACGACAAGGCAGACATAGGTATGGCTAAAAGTTTCGGTGCATTGGTTGTCGAGGCTGGTGGATTCGATAAACTACCATTTATTGAGAAATATGTACGAAATTATATTGACAAAGCCCGTCACTTTAGACTTGGCAAAGAAGGTGTTGCAGCATTGAGGAATTATTTTGTGAGAATGCAGCATAAGAATTAAATCTTTTACTCATTGATGGATTTAGATGAGGACGGAAGATTAAAAAATATTTTTTGGGCTGATGCGCGGAGCAGAGCAGCATATGGGTATTTTGGAGACATTGTGACATTTGATACAATGTACCTAACAAATCAATATGTATGTCATTTGCCCCTTTTGTCGGTGTTAATATCATGGACAATCCATATTGTTGGGCGTATGTTTGATATCAAATGAAAATACTGAAATGTTTGTCTGGTTATTTGAAAATTGGATGAAATGCATGGATGAGAAAGTGTCCTTCATCACTAATCAAGACAAGGCCATGAAAAATGCTATTAAAATAGTTTTTTCAAACACCCGACACAGATATTGTTTGTGGCATATTATGCGAAAACTGTCTGAGAAGTTGGGCTCACATTCCCAATACAATTGTGGTTTGAAGACTGCCCTGGACAAATGTGTTTATGATTATCAGACTCCCTACGAGTTAGAGGCTTCCTGGGAGGTGTTTCTTAATACTTACAACTTGCACGACCATGTATGGCTTTAAAGTCTCTATAGTGAGCGAATGTATTGAATTTCTGTATATCTAAAAGATACATTTTGGGCTGAGATGAGCACAACTCAGAGGAGTGAAAGCATGAATGTATTTTTTGATGGATTTGTGCATTTAGGGACAATGTTAAAAGAGTTTGTTGATCAGTTTGACAATACACTGATGAAGAAAGTAGAGAATGAGATGACAACAAACTTTCATTCATGGAACTGCATAATCCCATGTATAACCCATTGACCTGTGGAGAAGCAAATTCAAGAATTGTATACTAACCTTAAGTTTAAGGAAGTGCAGTCCCAAATCTTAGGGATTATCTATTTACATTGTATTTTTATCAAGACAGAAGGGACAATTTCGATATATCAAGTTAATGATCAACTGCAAGTCTAAGACTTTATTAAGCGGGTTACATATCAAGTATACTTCAACGAGGATGAATGTGAGGCGAAGTGCATGTGTGGCCTATTTGAGATGAGAGGCATTTTATGTAGGCATTTTCTTGCAATTTTCTTAGTGCGGGATGTCCAAGTGTTGCCTTCAAAATACATTATGGACAGATGGAGGAAGGACATTAAACGTAGATATGCTCTCATTCGGAGCAGTTACGATGATTTGAGTGGTAAATCAGCTGCTAGCAGGTACACTATGTTGATTAAGCTATGCTACGAAGTAGCTATAAATGCAGCGAAATGTGATGATAATGTAACGAATATGGCACAAAAGTTACGAGCAATGAATTTGCAGTACACAAAAACAAAGACCCAATTCACACTTGTGCAAGCTAGTACTGAGGGACATGATGTTGAGGTTGGAAGTTCATAAAAGGTTTTGAGTCCTCAAGTTGTTAGAGGCAAAGGGAGACCCCCTATTGAAGAGAATAGCACATCCAATTAGGAAGATTATGGGAAAGCGACATACTAAAAATAATCAATCCGATGCCGGTGACAATAGTAAGAGAAGAAATGTATTCCATTCTTATCTCTTTTTTTTTTCAATGGTATTTCTCATTTGTATTTAATATGTCGAGTTTTTAATTTGATTTTTAAGAAAATGTATATATTGAATTGTAGACAAAGAAACAAATGGAAAATGACAACATCATGAGTGGCCGTACACTTTTTACAGAGGCTATGTTAGTGACTGGCTCACAACAAAGTGTCATTTTATAGGTATGCAGTTTTAAGTAAGTACATGTTTTTTTTAAAAGTATTTCGAGTTTATTTTTGTGGTTGTTAATTTAGAGTTTGGTGATTTTTACAGATGGATGAGGTGTTACAGATGGATCCTCAACATCATGAACAGCTTGCTCAGTTGATGAACCCCTCCCTGAATTGATGTTTTGGATTTTAAGTTTTTGATAATGTATTTTGAGAGTTGCTACTCTATGTTTGTTTCGAGTTTTTGATAATGTATTTTGAGAGTTGCTACTCTATGTTGGTTTCGAATTTTTGATGATGTATTCTCATATATGCTACTTTATGAATGAAGTGCAGTTTTTACTATTACTGCGCGCAAAGAATTTGCTTATGAAGTATGGCTACTGGAAAGTTCACTGCTATATAAATAAAACCACAAAAGCAGAGAATTTATTGTAGCATCACAAGTCTGTACAATGTAGCACATAAAGTGATATTAGATGCTTACAACACTTACAAGTGACCAGTCTAACTGCACCAGTTACAAACTTGCAAAGGAGCTAAGTTCCCAACACAACATTAATCATCATTTGATCTTGATCCTAGCAACCAGAATGATTAAAATTGAAGCTTGCAAATCAAGAATTCCATGATCATCCAGGTTTCTTTGTCAGCAATCTGGCCTTCACCGAGAGTAACAGAAGCTAAACTGACAATGTAGCCACAAACCAGACCCAAACAAGAAATTTTTTTGTTTTAAATCAGACCAGTAAACTGACAATGCAACCACAACATCAACTCTGATAAAGCTCTTCAATATATTGCTTCAGTTCCCCTGCATTGTGCTCCACCGATGCCTGCATACAAGAATAAATATTAGAAGCTAACACAAGCATAATGTTATGCCATTTATGAACATGATAGAAAGATACTGGAAGTGAAGCAATATTTAAAATTATATCACAAAAACATAAAGTGAAATAATCATTGAAATAAATTGAAGACAATCTAGAGACATAAAGTGAAATAATCACTAAAACAAAAACATAAAGTGAAATAATAATCATTACCTCACTATGAATATTTGCAATATGACAAGCAGATAATATAAACATGGAAGAAATGAATCTTTGTTGGGCAACATATGAGAATGAATTAAACAGCCGAAACGGAACACAAGCAACTCAATGAAAAAGCAATTCATCTTTTCTATATACCTGCAACGGAACACAAGTGCCATCACACTTTCAAGGGCCACCCGGTTCTCTCAAAAGGCAGTCATGATCTTCATACGTCTGGAGTTTAACGTTACAAATCCCTATGAAAGCAAATCCTTGCGATTTACAAATCTCAGTCAGCAATTTATCATATGAAAGCAAACAAAAATGATTTAAACGTGAAAATACAATATGGGAGAAAATTTAACATGAAATCAAAATCAAAATCCTCAAGAAGAAATACCCTCAGAAATCAAAATCAAATACAAAAAAGATTTTAACGACAAAATTTATCCTCTGAAATCACAATCAGAAAGAAGAAATACCAGATTTGAGAGAGAGAGAGCCCACTTGCACATCGCTTTCATCAATGCTATAGATTTCAATTATTCCTAATTCAAAGGAGTTAAAATGGTTCCAATAGTACTACTACACCAACAGCTGATTCATACAAACATACTAAGCTTAAAAAAAAACCAGAGAGAGAGAGAGAGAGCACACCTTCAAGCAGTGAGGGAGGGTCAAGTCATTTGGGGGGAAAGGGGGGAAGGTTTGGGGGAGACGAGACCTAGCAAGGGTTTGGAGGAGGTATTGAAACGACAACATTTAATTAATTAAAACTTCCCGTTTCATTTAGTCGTACATGGGGAGACCTTATTTTGATTGCACCCAGAATTAGAAAATGCTATTCTTCCTGCTGGTAGTTCCCGTTGAGGGCTACTATTGAATATTTTTTTATTATTATTTTTACTTAATGATTAAGTAAATACTTTTTAATAATATTGTGATTTTAAAAAAAAATTAAAAATATTAAAAAAATACATGTAAAAAAATAGAAAAAAAAAATACAAAATGAACTAGCGGGAGCCCCAGCAAGAACTCCTAACCATTGCTGTAGAGCCAACCATAGTAAAAATATATAAAAGCGAATTTCCAATTTAAAAATCGATTAGAAAAAACCAAAATTTTAAAAAAGGATACAAACTTCAACAAAAAATCTAATTTTACTATTTATCACGTGTAAAATTTAGGTTTTTATTTTTTTGTTAGAAATTCAACACTAGCTTCCTTCGGGACCTAAAAGATGGAGATGGATGGTGATAGAATCCGTCATAAGATGTAAAGAAAAATTAATCACATCATTTTTAAATCGTTGAAACATAAAACCACTTCAAGCATGTCTGTCATCCACAAATAAAGCAATCATCAAAGATAACATTGAGTGTTGCTAAATGGATGAATAGATTCCCATGTATAGCACAATCCCAGATTCCTGGATTCCCATGCATATGACAATTTCGGATTCTCTCCCATGCTCATCGGACACAGGTCAGAAAGGCTCATCAATGTGTTGTCTCTAAGGTTGTAAAGGGTCAAGTCTCCAGGAATATGGAGTACCAAGATTGACTCTTCCCTTTCTCCAACTCTTCGATGAACAATGTGCAAGACGGAGAAAACACGATGAGGAAGTTCCTGATGGTGCCTTGGGATCAACGGAAACGGGGCAGGCAGTGGTCCATCGAGATTGACATGGTACTTCACAAACCACCCAGAATAATCGTCATTCATCTCCATCACATCAAACACAGCTTTTTGAGGGCCATAGTTCTCGATGAGATATAGATGGCCTCCCGATTCACCGAAATATTCAAATCTCCTTTCTGCCCAGCCCTCTGGAATGGGAGGCATCATCATTGTATGAAGAAGCTCTCTTTCAACATCAAACCGAAGTGATGACTCTCCCCTGCCAACCCAATGTAAAGCACCTTTCCAAAAGACCCCTCGGTTGAACAGAAAATCATCCAAAACTACAAAAGGATTTCCTGACACTCTCCAACAGCCAGTATTCGAACTGTACATCATTATTTGGCGATGGTTTGCTGACAATTTGGAGTCACAAATGCATATAACTTGGTAATGGGGTGAGTTTTGAGGGTTAAATGCAAAGCTAATACCAAAGACAGTTTTGCACTGAGGTCCGGGCAATGGCATATACTGCTTTGTGGTGGGTTTACAGATGTAGTATTTGCGGTCTTCTTCATGGCAACGGAAGCTACTGCAAAGTAGGAGGCCATTGCAGGAGTGCTTTATACAAACACCATTCTCATCATGAATGAAAGAAAGAGATGGCTTGGGAGCAGCATCCACTTGGCCGGTACATGGAATGAACCTTAACCCTGAATACATTCTAAGAAATAAATACTTCTGCAAGTAGAATCCTGAGACTTGGTACTGCGGATTACAACTTGAGTAATTAGAGATGAAGAGTGGGTCGGAGATGATCTGGTTCCACCATTTACAGACACACCTGACTCTCAGCAGAGACTTCAAGGGCAGCCGGTTGAATATTTCAATCATTACATCGTTGTACTCAATATTCATCCTTGCTTGTTTCATTCCAGAACTTGAGCTTGATTCTTCTGGAAGGGGACAAATTTACATCTAATCAACATATTAGCAAAGGAATCAAATGGAAAAACGAGTAAAATTGAGACAGAGTCTAATCGATCATATAAAACATGACTAGAAGTAGACGTACGTCTTCTAGTCGAGTGGAGGGAGTATCACATCAGCTTATAACACAAAGAAATGCAGAAACAAGAGAAAAAGAGAGTGAGTTTGATGCTGTTCTGCTCTTTCTCAATCTGGGAGTAAAGTTCGGGTTTTATAGAAAGAAACCCTCTTTGTAATTTCATAACGTGAGGGTTAAGTTTTGAAGGAATAATTTCGTGGAAAATGTTGGCGATAGTGGGATGAGGTGGAGATTATTGTCATTTCTTCCCTTATGTGGACTTGGTTGACTGGACTCCACGCCTTTTAAATGTTCTGCTACCAATAGACCAAGACCAAGACCAAGAAAAGACAACAATTATGTTCAATCCAAGAAGACTTGGACGAGCAAGGTTTCAAAAGAGACCCCATATATAGCTAATGAGTTTGAGACGAATGTCCTCCCAATGCCTACTTTTCTTACATGCGACTGACCGGCTGATCAATGATCACAAGTACAACTTTAGGCCTTTTTTTATTTTTATTTTTTTCATTTTTCTAAAGCTTGATCAAAAGGTGGGAGATCTCAACAATCACACCAAACCAGTTAATACAGCACAAGAAAAAGAAAAAAAATATGGATCTAGAAAAGCCGCCTGAAGCGATTTTGTTGCAGTCAAACAATCGGACTGCAATACTACAACCAAAAGCTCCTGTAGATTGTTTTGTGTAGCACTTTGCTAATCCGGTTTGGTTAAAGAAAACTCTTGACTTTCTCATGATCTATAGTTAGGAAACTCCCACTTCACAACCACTGACGGTTGGAGGTTGAGTAATATATGAAAATAGCAACCGTCATTGCCTTTTTTGAAAACTTGATAAATCACTTGAATTTACTTCAGGGCAATTAGACATTACCAAGAGGAAAACTTAAAAGAAACAAAACCCAGAACGGTAAAGAGCTAGCATTCAGCACCGATAACCCATCATGTTGTGCAATCTGAATGATGCATTGTGCTTTACAGTGAATCAATATCTGTAAGTTCCAATCACTCTTTCTTTATACAAACGTGTATTCTCAAGGGTTTATGATGATTGTTTCATTCCTACAAAATATTGAGACAATTCTAGCTTGTATGTCCCAACTTTGGTTCGTATGTCTATTTTTCCGCCATATGATTGTTATTTAAATTCTGTAAAATTTAAGAAAAAAAGAATTCGGAGAGGGAAATCAAAGAGATAAGAAATCCGCAAAAGAAGTTCACTCCCCATACAAACTCCAGTATTCAACAGAAGTCCAAACATAATCATCAAGATATTCAGGGAAGAATGAAAGCCCAATAAACAGACTGAAGAAAAGCACAGTAACAAAAAAATTTCGCTCGTTCAAGGAGAAAACTTGGTAGCACTCCTAACAGAACCCCAAATCTGGCCAAGCCCCCCAAGAATATGAGGCATGACACTCCCAATTCCCTGCAAAGTCACACCAGAAGCAACCCCAATGGCGAAAGCCTCCCCATACCCAGGCTTTGAATCAACCTTCATGTCAAGAACTGCGAGCCTGCTGTTTGCGGCATCAACCTTTCTCGAGGTATCGGCCATTAACTTGTCCTTTCTGCCTCTCCCAGAGGAGATGACCCTGTAGAGAGCGTTCTGGAGGTCCTCTATGACCTTGGAAGAGGCTTCTTGGGAGTCGAGCCCTTGGGACTCATAGTGGGATACGAGTTCTTGTGGGGTAGGCAGCTTTCTCTTCTGGCTGGCTGCGTCTTTGCCCTGTGGGGGTAAGAAGGCCATTGGGGTCGGTGGTGGTTCCATTTTGTGATAAAAATGAAGCCAAGGAAAAACAATTGAAGAAGAGAGGGTTGGGTATTGGCAAAACCCTAGGATCGGGGGGTTTTTGCAGATAAGATCTTATGATACCCAGAGTACAGTAATGGCAGCAGCGGACAAGGGATGAATGGGTTGAACTTTGCACAATACTGGACTGGGCAGTGAGTGAACATACTGTAATTGGGTTTGTGTTTTTTCAACATGGATTCCACCTAGTAAAATTGGCCGGCCATGCCTGGACCTGTTTTTGGACCTTGCATTGCTTAAAAAGTTTTGAATAGGCCCTATTTCAAGCCCAATGACTTAAAGTGGAAAACTTGCAGCGACAACAAAAAAGTGATTAAAGTTAAAAAGTTGAATAAAATATATTATAATATATTTTTTAATATTATTTTTATTTTAAGATTTAAAAAAATTAAATTGTTTATTTCATTTTGTATGAGAATTTGAAAAAGTCATAATGATGAAAGATTTTCAAAATTTTAGATTTTAGTCTTGAAAGCAAACAAGGCTTGAACTTGAATAGTAAGATGTGATGATTTTAAATAAAAGTTAAAAGTTGAATAAAATATTATTTTTTAATATTATTATTATTTTAATATTTGAAAAAGTTGAATTTTTTTATTATACTTTATAAAAAATTGAGATAAAACTATTTCTATATCCAAACGGATAGTTTCAAGGAGAACATTAAAAAATAAAAATGGTCGTTTCAAGGGGATGATGGGACACGAAATGTATTTGCGCAAAAGGGAATGTGCCATACCATCTATAATCATCATAATACCAAAAGAAAAAAAGCTCCCAAGGTGAATGAACGTGACACCAGAAAATAAACAAAAGAAAGGAAAAGACTCTCTTCATTTGCTTGCAGAGAAAAATGTTTGAAGTAGCCACCAAGTGGAAAAGGTAATTTCTGATTTGATAATACAAAGACACATCGGCCAGCTTTAGAACAACCCATGACCGTAGTACAAGTCTCTCAATGGAAAACAGTAACTTTTTCTGTCTAGTATTATTCATTAAAAAACCACATTCGCTACGTGCAAAATGCAATAGATTTGGTTCTTGTTGTCTGCAACAAGTTTAACAGCCTAAACTACTGCATTGAATCCTAGTAAAATCTTTACAACAGAGACAGCAGCTCCATAAATTGGAGGATTATGTACAAATAAAAGAGGCAAAGGAAAAGGTCACATTGTCCCAACGGTTTTCTATCTCCAATTCAAGATATGTTGAAGAAGATCTTACAATCTCACGAAATAATGATTCACACTTTTAAGGGGAGTAATTTGAGAAGAAAAAAAGTGAGGAAAGATGAAGTCCATAAACAAAAAGTTTCAAGTCCACCTCCCCAGAGGAGTGTCCGCCTGTTACAAGGCTTTAGATACATCATTTCCATTCTGGTCAAGCAACCAAAAAAGAAAAAATAATTAAACATGGGAAATTAAAAGAGAAGATGCTCAAACCGATCCCACGAATGCCGATAACTCAATACATACACCGATATGTATTTTTTTTTTTGTAGTAACAATTTGACACTAACAGGAGCAGTAAATTAAACAGGTCTTATTTGTATTAAGCACGAGAGAATTTGTATGACCGTAAATCAGGCACCCTTGATATCCATGAAAATACCTACCATTATATTTGCAGAGTATCTATGTATTCAAGGGAAATGGGTGCCATACTTTGGTGAGACCACAGGGGGTGTGAGATTGCAACAGGATATAGTTAAAAATAAATCTCACAGAAAGATTGGAGCCATGACAAGCGTAATGGTCGCAAGCATCTTTATGAGGACATGAAGGGAAGGTCCAGCTGTGTCTTTGAACGGGTCTCCCACACTGCAGGACAGGTAAAGCGTAGCTAATAAGTAATAAGATTACAAATTTACAATGGAGGGCACATCATTAAGTAATCCGCATTATATTGAAAACAAAAGCCTGCAAAAAAAATCTGGTCAGACTAGGCCTCCAAATTGTAGAGACTTGATATTCAGTATGCAACTCAAGGAACCTGATTTCTTGATCAAATAAGCAATATACTTTAATTTCCTTTTTCTTATAGTATTTTACAAAGCCTGATATCAAGGGTGCAGAGTACAAGAACATTGGGGCAAAAAAAAAAAAAATGCAGTACACACTGCTATTAAAATATCATGAACCTTTTTAACTCCATGTGTTAGCAACACATTTTTTAGGTAATTAACTTCCACATCACCAGAACATTCCTAATTGAGTTTTATAGGTCTCATGCTACCCGTATTTCTTTCCTCTTAATTATTAACCATAATAAAAGAAAATAAAAAACTTTTTGTTTTGTTTTTTCAGGGTAGGGGGCCTGTCTGATTCATGTTTTGCCAGTTGACCATATACGGAAACTATAACATAACTTTAGATGTTTTTTTATAGGTACCTAATTTTAGGTGTTTACTTGAATTTTCTAATGAACAATCAAAAGCACTAATGGTAGAATATGGACACAAACGGGACGCAGTATACCAGATTCCACCAGTCAGAAACAAGGAAATGAGGCACCAATTCATGCGGAAGGAGACACAGAATATCCTGTTTCTGTAACTACCAAAGCAACCAAAGCGGTGGCAAGAACAGCAACAAGAAAGAGAACATCAACAAGACTTACGTATCTCCTGTAACTGCCGCTTTATGACACTCACTCCCTTTGCCTCCGAGAGCCCCTGTCTCAATGTACTTCTTTGCGTTATCCCAGGCACCACCTGCTGTGTTCAGGAAAAGGGCCATAAGAATTCCAGAAACTGTGGCAAACATCAGCATAGCAGCCACAACTTTAGCCCCAAGTAGAGGATGCCCAGTATAGTAACCCAAAATCCGGAACAGAAAACCTGCAGGTGATAAGAACAAACTTCAATGAGTCCTTCACGATATAAGATATAAACATAAACAGATACAACAGATCATGCAAAAGACGAGTCACTAAATAGGTAGTACACCATAAAAAATATTAAAAATATGCTTTTGAACATATGGACCACTTGAGTGGTCATACAACACTTTTATTTTAAAATAACGCCACAGTCACCACAACCACTACTGCAACTGCTAATTCAATCACATGGTACTATAACTATTATTGGGGAAACGTGAAAAAGAGAGTTCAAATTTGAAAAGAGATGAGTTAAATTTAAGGGTAATAGGAGAAAAGGAATTGATAAATACTTTGATGTTTAGAAACATCCACATAGGACAATGCAAAAAGAAAAGCACCCCATCCATTTTAAAAAGGAGGGAGTAGATATAACAACTAAAGTGGTAGTAATAGTTACAATATCAATAATAGAAACGACAACGACAACAAATGGTTATAAATAGTAGATTGGAACATTCTCACGTCAAAGAATGTGTAGATATGTCATTAAATCCCACGGTATTCAGTTTGAACTGTGTAACGAGACACAGATATGGATGGGTTGCTATGCACATCTGCCGACAAATGCCTAAAAATAAAAAGATTAATATCAACTAAAAACATCTCGTCAGCCATATATGAATCACATTGCAGAAGCTCTTACAATACTGGCTCATAATGCATCCACAAACGTGACACCAAGTAATGCCAACAGTAATCTTCAATAAATATTGCAAAAGTATGTTGCCCAACCCATCTAAAAGCACCAATAACACGAATCGTGAAATTTGATCTTTTTGCATTTGTCTTATCAGAACGGTGCAATACATTATTTCCACAATACCGTGAACACAAACTAAACATTCATTATTTCCCTTTCTAAAACATTTTGTGACAGCAATGAAAAAATATTGATGTGCATGGAAACACTGGACAAAGGCAACAATGAGAACAAGAGCAGCCAACCCACCAACAGCAATAGGTGAAACAATAGCCAAAGCACCAGGTTTTATCATCTCCCTCAGAGAAGCAGATGCTACAATAGCAACACAACGACCATAATCTGGTTTCTCCTTGTAGTCCTGCAGCAAGTAAAAACAATGCATCACTTAAAACAAATAGCTAAAGAACAAGGCACGCATTACTAAACAAACTTTTTGATCGATAAACAAAATTTTATTGAGCATAAAATAGACAAAGGCCCAAGTATACTAAGCAAACTTATGCTCACCATTATACCAGGCCTCTCAATAAACTGTCTCCTAACTTCATTAACAACCTCCTGAGCAGTTCGGCCAACCGCAGAACAGGCCCATGCACTGAATAGAAAAATAAGCATCGAGCCCAACAATCCACCGACAAAAACTTCTGGAATAGCAATATCAACCTAAAAGCCAATTTAAAATAGCAGAATTGAAGACAGTATGCAACAGCACTTGGAACAGAAGCGATTTAACTAATAGCAGAAATATGTTTTGCTATACCTGTTTAAAAGGTTCCTTGGCAAATGCAGCTACCTCATCCATATAAGCACTGAACAGAAGGAAAGATGCAAGTGCTGCAGAACCAATGGCAAATCCCTTGGTGGTAGCTTTTGTAGTGTTCCCTACTGCATCAAGAACATCAGTGATCTCTCGAACACTTTCTGGCTGCGAGAAAAATGATATATGCTTAGATGATATCGAGGGGAAAACACAACAATTTTCTTCATCAATCAAGTCTAATTATTAAATAATTCATAACTCAAGGGTTACCTGCTGACTCATCTCTACAATGCCGCCAGCATTATCCGCTATTGGACCAAACATATCCATGGTTAGAATGTAGGCAGCAGTGCTGAGCATTCCCATTGTTGCTACAGCTGTTCCAAACAGCCCACCAGTTGGGTTTCCATCTTCATCCACTAGTCCGGATGTATGACCCAGCCAGAAAGCTGAAACAATAGATAAACTGATGACAAGAACAGGAAGAGCTGTTGATTCCAGGCCCAAACTGACTCCAGCAATTATATTAGTCCCATGACCAGTGGTGCTTGCAAGAGCTAATGTACGTACAGGCTCATGCTTGTAGTCAGTATAGTACTTGGTGATCCAAACAAAAGCATATGCAGTAATGATACCGACCAACCCACACAGGGCAAAGTTGAACCATGCAGAAGGAGCTCGTTCAGTATAAAGCAACCAACGTGTGGACTGTAGAGTATTTAAAACCACCAATAGAATTATGAATCAGAATGCAAACAAATCAAAAGCAAAAATAATGTTGTCTCCAACACTACTAAAATTTTAGATTTAAAGCCAGAATGTTTACAAATGATAAGAATAGTGAAAAAGAAAATTGTTAATTAGAATCCTAACCAATTATGGTGAAGTTAAAAGGTTTTAAAAATAAACTTCTAACTGTAGATATAATATTACCAAACCAAATGTCAGAACAGATAACACTATTGTGAGAGAATATCCTTTTTGAAGAATTGCCATTGGATCTTCAATAGGAGACTTCAAGCTAGAGTCCCGTTTACCCCTGATTGAAAGTATTCCGACAGATGAAATCACAAGGTCAAAAGAGTGAATAACAAGAGGAAACAAGATGAAACCCGATGGATCTGCACAAAAACATGGGCCATGCATGAGCCAATTTAACACATACACACAAATGCACACACTCACAACTGTGCGTGTGCCTGTGTGCGTACACAAAGTAACATATACTCAGACACTCTACTTGCCTTCAATTTTACAATGCCGAGCCATTGTTCCCCCAAGTATCATGGCACTAATTATTTCGGCTGCAATACTTTCAAAAAGATCAGCACCTCGAGCTGCACAATCACCCACATTATCTCCAACCTAGATTTCAAAATTTTTTATGAGTAGATTGAAAAAACTAATGTGTCTAAACAACCAACGAGGATGTAGATAACCCAAAGAACGAGAGTAGAAGCTAGAAAGTTATAATCTGCAAATTTCTTCAATTTCAAAGTTCTCAACCAAAGAGAGAAAGGATTAAACCACATCCCCTTGTTTTTGGGGTATGCCAACTTATAATCCCTAAGCAATCTTATCAATGTTTATAAATATGCAACTATAATTGGAATTCTCTTTCATTTATACGCAATATATGAGCAATTGGCATGAATATCGTGAAAACTTGAAGAATATCCTTTTTGTTCACATCCCAATAGAATTCAAAGAAAGCCATGAAAAACCATCCGCGCTCGGAGCTTTTTCACCGTTCACAACTTTAAGAACCTCCATCTCTTTGTAAGGTCACTCAGGCCCCGAGGCCTCCTCCTCCCCAATAAATTCAAAAGTTCGGTCATCAAGCTTAGAACTTGACTTAAACAAACTATCATATACCTGCACAATATGACTCTCAATCCCTTCTTGTTCAATAGAGATGGAGCCATTAAGCAAGAGCATCTCAATAATATTGTTTCTCTTATTAGACTTGACCACTCTATGGAAAAACTATGTGCATTCGTTGCCCTCTTATAACCAAAGAGACCTTCACTTCTGCCTTCAGCATATCTCCTCAGATAGTGTAACCTGCTCCAGGTCGCCACACCTCCCACAACTTTTAGTTCTTCCATTAGGGACTTTACCTGCTGAACTACATTGCCTAAAGTCTATTCACTCCAAACCTTTAAATCCCTTTCTGATACCTTAAGTTTGGAGGGTGCCTTGGAAAATTGTAAGAAGACTACCATTGTCTAACCTTCTCAACAAAGACTTCAAGTAGCGAATTAATCGTGCAATTCATTGTGGCATGAAAATGAAACAATCATTCAGGCATAGAACAATTTCACATAGTTATAATGCAATAAGAAAAATCAAACCTTAACCTTCAGTTTTTGACATACACATTTTAATATACACCTAATAATTTAATTCCAGCCCAACTTTCACCAATAACGGTCATTATAGAGGCAAATAAAGGCAGTAAAATTTTATTGGAACCCAGAACAAAAAGTTCCAAAAGTAAAATATACAGCAAATAACAGGAAAAATCAATAAAAGAGAAGGGATAACTACCAGATCTGCAATCACAGCAGGATTCCTAGGATCATCTTCAGGTATTCCTTGCTCTACTTTACCAACAAGGTCTGCCCCAACATCAGCAGCTTTTGTGTAAATTCCACCTCCCAACTGAGCAAACAGGGCAACAAAAGAAGCTCCAAAACCATATCCCACAAGGAGAAGAGGCACTGAAAGACAAGAACATTAACATCAAGCACTGGATCACGGAAAACAATGGAAACAACAGCTAACAAGTTATATAAGACTAAAATACATGGCTAGAGGAACTGTGAAATCTAAGGTGTACACAGCCACAACAGCCAACAGATAAAATCACATGCATGCTTTTAGTCAAATTATGGTTTAGTATAGACAAAAGTTCAGCATATGTAAAGCTTTGGTTTTTTTTTTTTTTTCTTCAAAAAATTAAAAAAAAAAAAGAGCAATCGATTTCTGGAACTCTTCATTGCATAAGCTAATAAAATAAAAGTATCCATACAGCAAACATATGAAATAATGTCACCACAAACCTTGAGAGATAGCGTTCTTATTATCTTAAGATAAAGTGTTAGATGCATAATAGTATAATACATACCATGTGACCAAGACGTACAATACAATCATATGAATATATATATATGGATACACACATATACATATCGATGAAGCATTTCTTAGAGGCCATAAGCATATCGAATTTAAATTTGGAAAAAATTAAATTTTAAACTGTCACATAAGTGATAACACTGCATCAAGTGAATTTTAATCAATAAGTTCCCTCAATAACTGTGAAAACATGAATGACCACCCTCCCCTTTTGAAACCATCTCCCAAGTTAAAAGCCCATTTCCCAGCTTTGGTTCCACTAAAGAGGGGTACCTGATACCTTGCATCTGCAGATAAAACTACATGATGCTAATCAGGCACAAAGACAGTCAAAATAAAAAATTGACAAGGGGTTGCTCCTAGGCTTTACTGCAGCAAGTGTGGCGATACTGCAGCAAAGCCGCAATCTTAAAAAGATAACACAATGAAGTTCAAGTCCATATTCCTGATATACTATGAAACATAAAAAAAGAGATGAATTTGATGCACTAGGCTTTATAATAATAAGTGAAGGAACAAAGGAACCCAACACGTACAATCAGTAACCTTCATTGATCCTTGTGAATCCACCCCCAACCAAACATAAAATGTGGCATAAAGGATGGCGATGCCAATTACAGCCATCCCAACAACAACCAAGGCAGAGAAACCACCAGCACGAACAGCTATCTGCACATGATACCTCCATTTATGACATCAATCTAAAACTGTTTAAGATAAAGAACTAGAAAAAGGAGGCAACCTGCAATGCTTCCCTTGCAGACCGTCTAGCAGCACTAGAGACTCGAACATTAGCACGAACTGACACCCACATCCCAACATACCCTGCAATACCTGAACAAAGAGCCCCCAAAAGAAATGCAGCAACAGTGACAAATGCAGAAGTTGACCTGCATCAGCAGATTCAATATTGTGAATTGTGTCATTATGGAGAAATAAAAAAAATTATTAGTACCACAAAGGTGCTCTATAGCAAATATTAAATTATGTTATCACCTTCCTAGGCCAGAAGATTCTTGTTGAGGAGTTGTGTTGCGAAACAAATAGATGAACAGGATAACCAGTGCTAGCAACAATGCCATCTTGGAGATAGTCCCATACTGGGTTCGGAAGAAACCTTCAGCCCCATCTCGTATTGCATCTGATATCTAGAAAGTGAAATGATAAGCTCAGGGCAAGTACTTGATAAATTTCAAATTCAGAGCCACAAGTCAGTTACCCACCCATAAGAACAAGGTAGAAGCTGGGGTAGTGAGTTCAGGGTGTGTATATCGTACCAATCAAAAGAACAAAACAACGAGTTCAGAAAGAACACAAATTTTTTTTTGCAAGAACATTCAAAGTCTACATGCAGAGGCAATCACGGCATATTTTGTTGTCTTATTTTCTCATCTATGGTATAGCAAAGAATTACTACTTGCAAAGAATCCAAATGTAACTCACTGTACATAAAGCACAATCTCTTTTAAATATCTATGAATAAGATCTAGAAAACCACCTAGCCCAAGCTATCAGCCTATAGAAGTAATTTTTTTTTTTATAAGTAACTATAGAAGTAAAATTATGTATTAGATTCTGTATTTTTCTCTTGCTTGGTACAGGACCACCCACCTATTACCACCTGCATCAAAGTTGCTAATTTCAGTACAACTATTTATTCAGTAACATTAATGCTGATCCTCGACCATTACCCAAGCTAACGATCTTGCCTTCAGAATTAGGCCACAAAACATCAGGTTGACCATCTATCAAAAACCACAGAAACCCCAGTTCACATCACCTATGACTAACGAGACAAATCTTTTTCTTTTTTGACTTAAGCGGGGAATGTTGCAACAATTTTCCTAAAACAAATATGAAATAAACATTAAGAACATGTCTTTTTTTTTTTAAAAAAAAATGCCAACTATGACATTTAAATTCAAATTGATTTCCTAATTTCTGCATATTGGATTTAGAGATTTAGAAATGTAGAAGAGAACCTGACATGATCGTTCAACACTCCAAAATATTGGTGTTTAAAAGAATGGACTTAGCATGGGTTATGCCGGAAACCGTTTTGGATGTATTGGCTTGCTGGACCTCAATTCGAGGTGTGAGACAGATTAGAGCGGTTTGGAAGATGATCCCTATCTGTATTATGTGGTGTTTATGGCAGGAGCGCAATGGGAGGACTTTCGAAGACAAAGAGAGATCCTTGGCGGAGCTAAAACTGTTTTTTTTTTAGGACTCTTTGTACTTGGGCCATTGCAGTGGATTTTAATGGCATGGACCTTCATGATTTCTTAGTTTCTAATGTCCCTACATAATTAGGACTTTACTATCTTCGTAATTGACAGTTGGTGGTTTAATAAATTCTTATTTTACTTATAAAAAAAAAAAAAAAAACACTCCAAAATATTGACTACCACCTCCTCATTGCACCCTTTCCACAGCAAAAAGCAATTTTTTCCTTTGAATCTTCTGTGGATTTTACTAATTCATCTACCCTTCCCTTCCTTAAACTAGGCATCCCCCTTTGTATACCCTCAATGCACTTGGGTTGCGCCCCTAGAGCTTTTATAAAATGTGGTATCTTTACTCATAAAAAAAGAAATGTAGGAATCTTCTGCTAAAACATAGCAAATGGAACTCTAAGGATGCCACATGTGCTCATCAATTCCCAACGGTACTCCAACACTACCGTTTTTATTAAAATTTAAGACCATGCTTGCAAGTGTTGAAGACCAAAAGGTTTTAAATGTTTTGGTACGGAACCTAGTACATAATTTTCTTCCCTATCTACGATTCCTTGAGATGCAAAGGAACACTGAACAAACAAAATAAATATAGCTAATACAAATTCAGAGAGGTCCATAAATAGAAAAGTCCCAAAGTCGAGATCCACAAGCTTGTGAATAGACAATGGCGTCTGCAAAACCGTACTGAAGCACCACCAAATAGGATTGGATGTCATATGAGAATTGGTAGCGAATTAAATGAATGGTCCAGTTAATCGAGTGATTTTGCCAAAACAAAACAGTGGGGATAACTCAACTTTTACAAAGAGGTCATCTGCCATTGATATATTCTTAACCCAGTTTGAATTGGATTGAAGATTTTTCTTAATTTAATCTCATGGTGAGCTCCCAAGAAAGTAGATCAGTTTTCAACTATTCAACACATCTATCATCACCACTCATAACTCACAAGTTCATAAAGTGTGAAGTCTGCAATCATCTTCCAGAAAACCCAACTCCCAAACTTATCAAATCCATAGTCTTGATCTTATCCACTATATCACACAACCAGTTTTGTGCATTGCTTATTCAAAATGCAAGTCCTTGAGACCAATCACTATCAGGCCACAAAACAAATTGATATCTCCCACTTCATTTCTGTTGCTTTATTTTTGCCCTATTCTTAATATCCCTTTCTAACAACAAAGAATACAGAAAGAGATCCTTTAAATTTGTTGTACGAACATGTCAATTGTACCTTTTTCTAAGCAGAAAAATAGAAAGAAATCACAATCCCACATGATAAATGGTAGCATCCATGCACATAGACAGCAAATAGAAGCTATAGAAACATGATGATCCACCACAAAGAAAGAGAAATATCTACCATAAAAATAATTTCTGTAAAAAAAATGAAAAAAGGAAAATAACAATATGAGCAAAAGAGATTGAAAATAGATGTACCTGAACCATCTCAGGAGGACCCTCATCCTTGGAGAGTACCCACTTAGTAAGATATATTGACAAAAGAAAGCTCATAATACAAACTGAGAAGACAAACACAATGATCGGAGAAGTTCTTGCTCCAATGTAAAAGACCACTCCCAATCCCAAGAAGAGAAGTATTAACAGAACACGGAAATTTATTCCCATCAGAATTCGAAAAATCTGCAAAACGGAACAACTTAATTCTATCCACTCAAGGTAAAAGAAGATCAGCATGAAAAAACCAAACAAAAAAACAATATGTGATGGAGCAAGATAACAATAAAAACTCCAAAAAATGACATTAAATGAACAAGAATCTAATAAATCCTGCATCCAGAGGTAAATACAGATAACTAAGTTGACATGGGCCAATCATTGTCATCAAAAGAAAGCAACTTGCATTTCACCAGTCACAATTTCCGTTACATTTAACACCAGGTTGTTCTTCTGTCCAAGAAAGCTGAAAGAATATAAGTTCATGAAGGCCAAATCCACACTTTCAAGACAATGATGTGGCATGTAAGGCTTCCTTTAATTGGAAGCCTAGATGCTTGTCCAGGAAAACTGACAATTAACTCACCAACTCCAAACTCAGAAAGAAGAAACAATAGCCAAGGAGCCTAGTTGCATCGTCAATAGAATGATTCATTCTCTGAAAATCCTTTTTCTGAGACGGCTTCCTCCAGAAAGAGAGAGAAAATAGGAGGAGGAAGAAGAGAAGAGAAGAGAAGATAATTTTTTAATGTTCCACCACTCCTCTAAATATGTTTAGACATTGCAATTTTTATTTTTTATTTTTTGATCGGCAAACAAAATTGTAGTGATCATAAGAATAGGCAAAAGCCCAAGTATATGGGACATGTACAAGAGAAATGCCTAAGCATGCTAGTTTAGTGATACAAGGAATTCATAAAAAGTCATGCCATGAAAATCAATTACAATCAACCAACAGAGTAAAGTATTGAAAAAAAAAATTCTAAGCTCATTCATTGACCGCTCTCAACCTTCAAAGAAATTTGTTTAGGCGTTGCATTATAGAAAGTGGAAAATTATTCCTAATTTACAAGTGAATGGAAACTTCAATTAGCTAGCATATCTTCTGTGTATATTCTCTCAATACACCTCTCAAAACCTAGCTTACAAACCATGCTTTTAAGTGACTTCTATCACGTCTCTATAATATAAGCTCAGCAGCTGCCAGCCCTATCCTCATTTATGTTTGCTGCAAGTAGCTGCTAATTTCCAACACAGGGGGTGAAGTGCTCAGAACAATCAATTGAATTATCCCTTGTTATCTCTCTACTCGTCTACTCTTCAAGGATGTCTTACCCCCTCTTTCTTATAAATTCTCGTTTATAAAAGTGGGTGTGTCAGTATACATATGCATATTTTCAATTTCATATTCATATATTTCTTCTAGTTCGAATCTTAATCATGTTTCACTTCGTTTCTCATTTGAGGTGATCAGTGCTACTTCTCTTTCAACATTCTACTAGTTTCCTATTAGCCCAAATAACACAATATGATTTTATTTTCGTTTATATATGACTCATAGACTCCACGGAACTTGAACACATGATCTTACCGAGCACCACACTCATATGGAGGGTGCAAGTTCCATTTAACACAGGTCATTGGCAATGCAATATGGTATTATTGAAGTTACAATAATTACACTTACCGGGATGATATTCAAAGTCAGATAACCAATGGATTCCTATCATACCAGCCACATATCAAAAGCACAATATGTAACTCACTTGCAACAACACAGAGGAGACAAAATCCTAGACCTACCCGTTGAAGAAGCAAAGGCATGCATGAACCTTACATGGAGAAAGAGGAAAACTCGTACCCATGCTATGACTGAGCAGATATTAAAGCAACAACAACTTCGGTTCACCACAAGAAATGTAAGGGAATGGATTTGATCTCATACAGCCACATGAGTTGTATTCATAATCACTGATAAAAATCTAAATGTACATTCCCGTGGAAGAACTAAGCATCTACTAATTCAGAATGAGACGAGTTTACACATTTAAGGTCCTCACCAATGGGTTGTAAGCTTTACTACGCATGTTAGGGAAAGTCCTTGGCCTGTCAGCATAAGGCCCAAGATTACCGTCCTCCAATTCGTCATCCATGCCCAAAGGAAGGGTGCTTGAATTCACCCTCCGAACCTGGGGCAAGTCGCCCCCTGAACTTGGTCGCTGAATTTTGAATGTTCTGCAGGGGCAAAAGCAAGTTCCAAATTCAAAGCTATAATAATGGAATGAGTAAAGTCTGAGTGTGCGCATATATAACTATCATAGTAACAATAAAATCAGCAACGGTAAGAAAATTCGAATGCTCCCTTTAGTTTCTAGAAAACGCAGAAAACAGAAAAGAGGGGAAAACACAAATAAAATTCAATTTTTTCTTCTTCCGTCCCGGCAACCGAACGGAAAATGGGAATGAAAAGCCCAGAGGAACTGATCCACAACCAATACCAGACATTCTATTTACATTGAAAGGATCATTACCTAAAACCTCAATTTTCTCAGCAACCAAATGGACCGTACCATTTCACAAACCAAAAGGCACCGAAGCCCTAAGATCCGGTTTTTTTAAGAAAAACAAATCCTAGCTTACAGATTAGGCAGCAAGAACTGAAGACGGCCAATGGAGGTCAGAATATCAACTGGAACGAAATTTCGAGATCTGCTAATATATGAATTCTAGCTCTAGAAGAGAGAGAGAGAGAGAGAGAGATGTAAGAAGAAAAACGTGAGCGTGAGACGACCTTAACAGTCAATAAATGCCGAGAGCAATGTTTGTTGTAAACCGCTACTAACGCAATCTCCCTCTTTCTTCTCCGACTTCTCTCTCTCTCTCACTCTCTCTCTCTGTGTTTCCTTGAGAGTGATATTGCAGAGATGGAAATCAGGTAGTTTACGAGAAAGAAGAGTAGGAAGAAATTCGCCCGTTAGATCTGAAAGAGGAAGTGTTGGTACCTAGTAGTATTAGCAATGGCATCAAGACCGACTAAATATAAAAAAGAACCCACAGTGAGTCGATGACGAATGAAGAATCTTCGTTTTGGAAACCATATGTATGTAATATGTATTTTAAGGATGTCGTTACATTAAATTACTACGTGTCTTGCCATCATTCGCTGCTACTCTCTGTTGTGCACGATGAACTGTCCCTCTCCCGTGTCTTCGGCTGTCCACTTATCATCTCTGTTTCTACTAATTTTCCAGCTTGGATTGCAGACAATTTCAATTTTCAATTTTTATTTTTTTGAGAAAACAGACTATTTCAATTGGTATTTGGTTACACTTTCAGACAGATGATCTAACGAGGAACTTTCATAAGAGATTGTCTGTAATTCCATTTAAACATGGAACTGCAAGAAGAGTAATGCTACATACAGTCGTAGAATGTGTAAACGTCGCGCAGTCGCTTTGAAAAAGAGTGGGATCTACTATTAAAAATTTTTTTTTTTTTTTCATGTGGGTTCCATATTTATTCACTTTTTTCAAGCGATTGCACAGCGCTTGCACACTTATGACTACAAGTATCATTTCTCATATATTTATAAACCTTATTTTTCATACACCGGACACACCACGTCAATTATGTTAAAAAATTATTAATTTTTTAATTTTTTCTTTTAATTATAAGTAGCAAAACTCTTTTTTAAATTAAATAAGCAGATCCTTGAGACTAAGAGTGGGTTTATATATATATATATAATTGTGTCAAGAGAAAAGCTATTTTGCTTCTCCAAGTGTACTGTTTAAATATACTGTTTGATAATTATTTTTTTTATTTAGTAATTAAGGAAATGATTTTAAGTGTATTGCTATCTTTTTTATTTGTTAAAAATATTAAAAAAAATATGAATAAAAAAATAAAAATAAAAATTACAAAAACAACTAGCGGTAAGTCTGAACAGCTGAGTAGCACTGCTCGTGTCAAATGGAGCTGGAGAAAATAGATGGAAGATTTTAAAGGGCTGGATGATGCAGTAAGCATGTATGTGGAGATTTTGATGCTGGTTGGTTTAATTTCTTCACAAAAAGGGTATATAGATGGAAAGCAATAACAGACAAAGGAGCCCAAAAATAGGAACTCTGAGCTTCAAAAACCTCAGAGGTGTCTGTCTCTCTTTCCAAATTGCAACTTGAGCAAAAGAACTACTAATAATCACTTATTTAACCATTAAATAAATAAATAAAACAATTGGTCACTTTTATCGGTAAGCATTATCGGTTCAAATAGCTTTTTACTGTGCGAAATCTGGGTTATAATAGATGGCTGAGAAACCGTGAGCAAGATAGAAAGCTAGGAAGGAGGCTAGGGAAAGGAGGCGTTCATGTTAGTGCTTTATTATGTCCAACAGTCAAGGCCTTAGATTGCTAAAAATGTCTCTTAAAGAGGGTAGAAAGCATGTGTCCTAAAGAGGAGCAAGCAGTTTTTAGGCTTGGAAATTTGGTGTGAGAGAGGAATGTTTGTGTTGAGGAGTCCTAAAAGGGTAGAAGAGAGTTAAAAGGTCAATAAATTAATGGAAAGGTAACGTAAGAAGAAAGGTTGGTGTCATGTCTTAGAGAGAATAGGATCCTCTTTATTTTCATGTGAAAATGGGGAGTACCCTTTATCTTGTCTGCATAGAACATTTATTTGTATCCTCAAGATCTTGGTAATATCATGTGTCTTTTTCAATGTATATAGAGGATATGATGTCTTATTATATGTCGTTTTGCTCGGCTCAATACCAACCTACTATATCTTTCTTGTTCTTTCTTTCTATCTAATTTATCCCATGAATGCATGAGTACCGGTCTACCATCACACTCACAATAATTACCTCTAAGGGGCTCCCATTTGAATATAGAGGTGAGATGAAATCATCTCAATTCATCTTATCTTAATTAATAATCTCATTACTATTTACAAACCATCTCATCTCATCTCACCTCATTATTCAAATTGGACAGTTTTAAAAAAAAAAAAAAAAAAACTTCATTACTGCTGGGTAAATTTTGCTATGCAGGCTGATATATGTCAAAGAGCCTTATTAGGTACAAGCGATTTGGCGCACCAAACCGCGTACCAACGCTGACATAGCTTTTTTTTATTGAAAAATAAATAAAAAAATAAAAATTTTGAGAGAAGAAGAATGTCATATGTCTCATAAAAATCATTTCCGTCTTAATTCGTACCGTTTCATTAAACGGATGTCTAACATGTCTAGACTTCGTGTACAACAATATTGCATTCCACACGAATCCAATGGCAATTATGTTTATGGAGTCTTTTCAAGTAGTATAAAACATACATATGTGTGCGCGTGTGCGCGTGAGATTGTTATATGATATATCAACAACTTATGCCAGATCAATTTGAAAGGAAAGAATGAAGAACTTCTTATCAATCACAACTGTTTTGACACTCCCACAAATTTTCAGCTAAAGATACTTCTATTTGAGCATTTCTTACCTTACTCAATTGGAGCTTTCTCGAGCTCATTAATCCTTGCGAGCCACCCTTAACATGAATGGATGGTTCCCTACTCTTTAATCGTACATGATGGATATGGTGACTGCGGCTACTGTGCCTTCTTGAAGGGTAAAGCAAGCTCCGAAGCCGATCCTTTCTTCTCTCTCTAACTGACCTTCGCTTTCTATTCACATCTAAATGAAGATAATTATCTGACAAATCACTTTCATCACTTGAACTGTACCCTAGTTCAATATCTTGAAAACGGTGCCTGCGCCGACGGTTTATCCTCTTGGTGTTCTTTAATCTGTGCCACAAGAAACAGGTAATGTCTTCTAAAGCAAACCAATATGTCTCGCAAGCTGCCCAACACATCTTACAAAGGCTTCTTCCAATGCATTGACAGATGCCCACCTTGAACAATAAGTAGCAGAACAATAACACTGAAAGCAGAGGAGAATTCATATGAAACCACTCATTTCCTTATCTTCGAGTAACAAACAAGACTACCAACTTAGCGGCTAAGCAGTAAATCTTATTATGTAATAGCCATCAAGAAAAGAAAGGAAAGAATATTTACTTATGTAGCAAAGGACCAAGATCATTAACAGCTTCACCAGATTGGAGACGCATAAATGCTCAATGAAACATACCACATCCCATGGTCCTGAACAAACACCCCTGCAGATCAAGCAATCAAAGTCAAACAGGAACGATCTGTAATAAAATCCATAGCTATGAATATGCAGTCATGATAAAATAACACTCTGCAAATTTGCATCAGTGGAAAATGAAATCCCAACGCATATATGAGATGACGAAAGCTTATGTAAATGCATCTCAACTGCATTTAAAGCAAACTCATAATGGTTTCCTTAAAATGGATGGACGTTGTTGCCCTGTCATTAGTCAACTAGTTGCTTGTGGACTTATAGGCTCCAAGTTCAATATTCATTTAACCCTGCTTTGAAGAGACAAGACCAAACAAAAACTATGTTTTTACATTAAGCAGTCTCATTGGTATACTTGATGTGCTTCCAAACAATAAGCCTAGATTATTTCTTCGGCTAATACACTGTCTCACAGATATGCGGCATGGCACCATGTTCTTTTTAGATTCGAGCACAGCATGAAATTCACTTGACCACAGGATGATATATAAGTAAGCCATAAATCTTTATAGACCACAGGGTGGCTATCACACCTGAAATCGGGTAGGTCACCATAATGAGGTTCACAATTTCCAAAAAATCTGTGCGGTGACTGTCATCAATCTAAAAAATCAGAGAGCTTGCAAATCTTCATATGGTTAGAATAACAAGGTCCGAAATTCCCAATAAAACCCGTGCAGTGACTACTATCAGTCTAAAATATAGGAGAGCTTGTAAACTTTCAAGTTCAGTGGCATGGCAAAATTGGCCAGATGTCAGTTTTTGTTTGACATAATGTTATCCCTGTACTTGAAGTCCGGCATAAACCATGTGTCCTCTGTATCTTTCAACATCTAGTATAAACCAGGAGAATGAACAAAAGAAGCAAATGCAAATATAATGGAACTGAAAACAAGCTCAACATCTTTTAACTTCTTTCAACTTTACAACTTAGTTCATTGAGTGTGGCAGAATCCAACACAAGTAACGGGACAGGAGTCAGGACAGACATAAAAGATGAAACATAATGAGCATGGAATTCTTACTCGCTTGATGCACCAAAGATAGTCTTAAGTGGAGCTACAAAAGCATTTCCAAGAACACCTCCAATGCCGTTTGCAGCTTTACTGATGACACCCCCCATTGTGAAAGATCTCCACGGTCATGTCTCGTAACAGTTGCAGTGACAAGATAAATGGGGAAAAGTTGTCGTTACCCCTATGCCCAATGTTTCAAAGTTCAAAACCTGTTGTAAATACAATAGGCATGAAAGGAACCAAAAAAAACTATTTTGTTGTAAACCCTTTTCCCGTCCCTTAGCTTTAATGCAATATTTCAAATTTTGCAACGAGTAATTTTACATATAATTGTGAAGTGCATAAACGTTACGTAATCGTTTTGAAAAATAATGAGATTTACTATTAAAAATTAATTTTTTTTATGTAAATTTTATATTGTATTCATTTTTTTTTAAACTAATACGCAACAGTTACATAATTCACAATTACAAATATTTTTTTTTCATTTTTTTTTTTTTAAAAAACCAACAAATCAAAAGGTATAATCCCAGATATACATGAACGTTTAGTTTCTTTTACAATCAATGCAATGTAACCAAAAAACTTTAACTACTACCCCAAATTTCACAGGCAAATATATAAGCTTTTTCCCCAAGAAATAATTGAACAGATTTTTCCTTTTTCATCAGCATAATAAAGAATTTTGAAACTTTATGATTGGGCGCACCACTTCTGTTTAGTTCTTACACGCGTTAAAGCATGTTAACTCGTTGTTCGCATAGGTATACTTTTGAAACGAAAACAATTATTTAAAGAAGAAGAAACCCAAGAATCAAGAGTATGAAATGAACAAAGTGAAAAGGCAGAGGTTTCCCAGAAGAAACCTATGTACCGACCTAAATTCTGATCATAGAAGCCACCAAGCACCCAGTGTTTGTGCAATCTAACTGTATCAGAGAGATTAGAGAGGAAGAGGAAACGGTTTTATAAGGTCGAGTATTTTAGTGAAGATATCGGAAGAGAGAGAATGGGCCTTTTGATCCTCCTTGGGCCTGTAGACTTCTTCTTTTTTTAAAAAAAAAATATATTTAAATTCTGTGAACTCTTTTTAAAAACAATTATTATAGAATGAGTTTTATTATATATCAGTGACTATTCACCTCATATCCAATCCCTGACATTTTTTTTTATTTTTCATAAAATGTAAGGTGTTTTTTATAGGGTGTGAGGTGTGGAATAGTGAATAATAGTTTATGAGAAAAATTATTCAATAGATAATACTATCCATACAGTTTAAATAATAAGATTTGATTTATAAAATTTATATTTTAAATAAAATTAAATCATGTAAACACTTTATTAAGTATGCTCTACACACCTGCTTAAGAATATAATTAATATTTTGAAAAAAATAACAAATTTAGACCCATATAAAAAATATTACTTTTTAATGGTGGGTCTCATTTTTTTAAAAGAAGTGAACGAGTGTTATACACCCTAAAATTACATCCAACATTACTCTTATAGTACGTATTTAAAATTTTTTAAAAAAAAAGGGAAAAAAAAGCGCATTGGAAATAAGACGTTAATTATTTGTAATCAATAAATTTAATCAGGACATGCACACGGGATGCGTATATAATAGAGTTTTGCTACACAACCTCCATCACACTCCACACTCTATACTTTTTTAAATTTTTAATATTTTTTTTTAATATTTTTTTTTTGAGTTTATTCTTTTTAAATTATTTCCAAGTTTTTATTCATTATTCATATAATAAATATTTAATAAAAGAAAAAAATAATAAAAATTTAAAATAATGTGGAGTGTGGAGTATTAGGAGGTTGTGAAGATTTTTTGTTGAATAAATCTATACATCAGCCTACTGTTGGCTGCAGCCGCATTAACACACCTAATGTGTTATAGTAGACTGATGTGCTGTGTAGAGGGAAAAAAAAGGGAATAAGAAAAAAAAAAAAAAAAAAGCCAACTCAGGAGTGCTACGGCTGATGTGCTACAGTGGGTTGCTTTATAGCTTTACTCACATCTATTCATCATTTCAACTTTTATCATCCCATGATATGTTATTAGATGATAAGTTTATAAGTAAAATATAATAAATAATTTTCAATCATCTAATATTACATCATAAGATGATGGAAGTTAGGATGATGAGTAGCATTACTCTAATTTTATTTAATAAGTTCAAGTTTTTCATACACACCGTGCATGCTTACTATTAATGTGGCTAGATCTCGTTTGGATAGTGAGATAAGATAAGATGATCTGTAAATAATAGTAAAATAGTTTGTGAATACTGGTAAAATGATTTGAGTTAATATGTTTTATGAGATTTTAGAAAATGAGAGATAAAAAGTTTGAATGTTGAGATCATGAGATGGGTTGGGAGGATTTTGTCACAAACTTTTCAAACTATTTCATCTCATTTTATCTCGTCTCAACATCCAAACACAATTTAAACACAAATATTTTTCAATTTAAAAATTTTAACTTTTCAATTTTTTCATCTAATCATACATAATCGTTACAAATTTTCCAAACTTATAAATAAAACATAAAAAATAATTCAACATTTTCAAATCTAAAAAAAAATAATAATATAAAAAAAATTGTATTCTAACCCTCTTTTAAATTTATAATTTTTTTATTCAACTTTTTCTCTCTCATTTATCAAGACCTCATAACAAATATTAACTCAGACTATTTTACTATTATTTATAAATTATCTCAATACTATTCACAAATTTCTCATCTCATCTTATTTTATATATATAATCAAAGGAGTCCTAAGTCTCAACGTCTTCGTAATGGGAACATTTCATTAATTTCATAAGACTTTGCTCCAAAGGAGAAGACTATGAGAGAAATCTGCTGAGAATTCAGGAGGAAATAATTAAAAAAAAGAAAAAAAAAAGGATAAAAATAATAATGAATGGTCCACTTTTGGCAGCTTGTACATGTATGCAGCCGGCAGGTTGATGCATTGCAATTTGCATGTATAGTCGTCGTAAAAAAGACAAACAGATAAATAAAATATTATTAGAGTAATTCTTTTATATATACCAAATTAAGTTGTTTATTGACAAACGGATTGAGATTTGAGCCTCTTCACATCATGTAAACCTCGCGGAAACGCAGCACAAGCTATTTCTTTATTTCATTCCATCCAACCTCTCAACCTTTCATTATCTGCTTTTTTGTGATTATCTTATCCTTTTCACAATATAATATATATGCTGATATCGATTTTATGGTCCCTTTATATATAAAAATAAACTTATAAACTAACATGATTTTATAATTTATATGATATTTTAAATTTATTTTCTAATAAAAATAATTTTACGATCTGATGTACCACATCAATATATATTATACGTCACATAAATACATTTGTGATCTGACATATCACGTTAATCGATAATAATTCGTTAATTTATTTTTATAAAATCTTTTCGTAGCTAAAACATTTCTCTTCTATATAATGTACAGAATTTGTTTTCTTAAGACCTTGCAGCTAACATGTAACGCATGCATCTGCAAAAATTAATATTAATATAGGTCATATGATCTCTAGTCTGATTTGCAATATCTGGTAGCTTACCGAGTCAAATGAAATATGATGAACAAACATCTTAAGAAGTGGGAATAATTAATAAAAGAAAACTATATGTTGTTGAATTAAGTACTGAAAGAAATAAAAGAAAACTATATATATGCAACTCTGCTGGATCCCAGATGCTAGCTTTTCCTGCTAGTTCACAAACAAGCTCTCTTCATTAACACCTATGGAGAGAACTGATCATCCACTTTCCCTTATCATGGTGATCACGATGCTGGTACATTGTTGTTTATTAATGGGAAGCTCAGTTATGGCAGCCACAATCACAAACATCAGCACAGACCAATCTGCTCTTCTGGCTCTCAAAGCTCATATCACTCGTGACCCCAACAATGTCTTGGCAAAAAACTGGTCCAGCAGCAGTACTACCCCAGTTTGCAACTGGGTTGGTGTCACATGTGGCTCTCGCCACCTTAGAGTCACAGTTTTGGACCTATCTTTCATGAATCTTACCGGCACCATCCCTCCTCATCTGGGTAATCTCTCATTCCTTGTCGAGCTCCGCTTCAACAACAACAGCTTTCATGGCTCCCTGCCCCATGAGTTGGCTCGTTTGCGTCGCTTGAAGTTAATCAGCTTTGGGTATAACAACTTGGAGGGAGAGATCCCTTCATTTTCAGGGTCTTTACCATATCTTGAAAGCTTGTATCTGTATAATAATCAGTTTAAAGGTCCCATACCTTCCTCCATTTTTAACTCATCTTCACTGCGAGTACTTCATCTCAGTGATAACCCATTGTCTGGTACAGTTCAATGCCCAACATCATCTTCAGCTTTGTCTTCCCTGCAAATCTTTGTTAGCATGTAGAGTTGTCGATTATCTTGGTACACTAAAAGGGCTTGATTTACTCTTTACTATATATTTGTGGTGTGCAGGAAGTATTCAAAGAGAAATTGGAAATTTAACAATGCTCAAGGAACTATATCTCGAGCAGAACGACCTAAAAGGTGCATTTAGTTCGAATACCTTGAGAATCATTTAACATAATAATTCTGAGGAGCTTTGTCTGCATATTGATTTGCAGGAGAAATTCCAGAGGAGATTAGTAATCTTGTTGGATTGGAACTCTTGAATCTGCAATACAATGCTCTGACAGGGTCGATTCCTGGGGCTATATTCAACATGTCTTCCTTAAAAAATATAGGTTTTACAGGAAACAAGCTGTCCGGCAACCTGCCAGATAATATATGTCAAAACTTTATACTTGAAGGATTGTATTTAACTGACAACCAGATTGCTGGCCCACTCCCATCCCTATTGTTGCAATGTGGAGATCTTCATATGCTATCACTGTCATATAATAACTTCGGTGGAAACATACCGAGAACAATTGGGAACTTGACCCAGGTGACGGAGCTTTATCTTCACTACAACAACTTGTCAGGTAAAATATCAACTTCAGAAAAGCTTTTGCTGATCTATATGATATTCTCAACTATAGCTGATCTTAGAAAACCAAAAACGTTGACCATTAAATCACATTCACATCTATCCTAAAACTCATCCCAAGTCTCTAGTTAGAAGCTTGTAAAATAGGATTGTATCTTTCACTGACATTATGTAAAGAACTTATTTATCTATTGTGGAGAAAAGGTAAAGAAAAAGAAACCAGAGGTGCTGATAACTATGAAATTTTAACTCAACATGCAGATATATATGTCTTAAGGAGAAACAACACGTCGTTTGATCTTTTGATAGTGAGCTTGATTTAAGCTTCAGATTGTAGTTTTGCATCTTTACTATATAAAGAGGGACTGACATAAGATAATCTAATTAAGCATATTAAAGACAATTGAGATCATGTTTGATGGTAAAGTTAAATATTGTGTTATGATATGGTAGGACCAATACCGAATGAGATGGGTGATCTTCAGAATCTAGAGGTTTTGGCACTCGATGGTAACAACTGCAATGGACTCCTCCCATCTACACTCTTTAACATCTCTACGGTCAGACTCATCGCAATAACTGATAATGAACTTCAAGGAAGTCTCCCATCAAGCACAGGTCTTTGGGTTCCAAATCTTGAGATTCTAGCTATAGGGGGGAATCAACTCACTGGAAGAATACCCAACTCAATCTCCAATGCTTCCAAGCTCACTGACCTCGAGGTAGCGTATAATTCATTCTCTGGCCCTATCCCCTACACCCTTGGAACTTTAAAAGGACTCGAGTTGCTAAATTTTGCCCACAATCAACTATCAGCTAGGTCTTCCACTCCAGAAACGAATTTTCTCAATTCTTTGAAAAATTGGAAAAGTTTGAGCCTGTTAGATTTCTCGGATAATCCATTGGATGTCATCTTTCCAAATTCTATTGGGAATATCTCTGCATCTCTTCAAAGTTTTATACTGAGGAATTGTAAAGTTGGGGGCAACATACCTCAGGATATTGGCAACTTAAGTAGTTTGATAGTCTTGGACTTAGGAATCAATGAATTGACTGGATCTATTCCAACTACAATAGGCAATTTACGACAGGTTCAAGGTTTGTACCTTCGTAACAACAATTTGCAAGGAACCATCCCATACGGATTATGCCAGCTAGAGAGCATGGTTGACTTATATTTAGACGATAATAATCTCTATGGACCTATACCTTCATGCTTGGGTAATCTTACATCTTTAAGAAAACTGTCATTAGGCTCCAATAATCTGACTTCCACAATACCCACCACATTGTGGAGTCTATCCTATGTGTTGCATGTAAACATGTCATCGAATTCTTTGAGCGGCTCAATCTCATCAGATGTTGGCAATCTGAAGGTCGTAACTATGGTGGATTTTTCAAACAATCAGTTTTCTGGAAATGTCCCAAGCAGCATCGGGAGCCTTGAAGATTTAGTGAACCTCTCCTTGGCACATAATGAGCTAGAAGGCCCTATTCCCGAATCATTTGGTAAGTTAATAAGCTTGGAGTTCTTGGATCTGTCAGAAAATAATCTTTCGGGAACGATTCCTAAATCCTTGGAAGCAGCCTCATACCTCAAATACTTAAATGTGTCCTTCAATAGACTGCATGGAGAAATTCCTAATGGCGGACCTTTTGCCAAATTCTCCGCTCAATCTTTCACAGGGAATAAGGCACTCTGCGGTGCACCTCGGCTGCAAGTCCCACCATGCAAGAATGCTACTCTTCCACACTCAAGGAATAGAGTTGGCAGGATTGTATTGAAATATGTTCTACCAGCATTCGCCTCAATATTACTCATATTGGTGCTCCTGCTTTTGTTGATACGATATAGAAAAGGTCAAAAGAAACCCACAACTGAGACAGATTCACCGCCTCTAGCAACATGGAGAAGATTTTCGTACAATGAACTCGTACAAGCAACTCAAGGGTTCAGTGAAAGCAACCTACTTGGTACAGGAAGTTTTGGCTCAGTATACAAAGGAACTCTCTCAGATGGGACAATTGTTGCTGTAAAGGTTTTCAACATGCAACTGGAAGGAGCATTCAAGAGTTTTGAAGCTGAATGCGAAGTGCTATGCAAAATTCGCCATCGAAATCTGATCAAAGTCATCAGTAGTTGCAGCAATGGCTTAGACTTTGGAGCTTTGGTACTAGAGTACATACCTCATGGGAGCCTAGAGAAGTGCCTGTATTCTCACAATTGTGGGTTGAATATCCCACAGAGATTGAATATAATGACAGACGTTGCATCAGCACTGGAATATCTCCATCATAGTCTTTCAACACCTATTGTCCATTGTGATCTAAAGCCCAACAACATATTGCTGGATGAAGATATGGTTGCCCGTGTGGCTGATTTTGGTATTGCCAAGCTCTTAAACGGAGGGGATTCTATAACACAAACCATGACCCTAGCAACTATTGGGTATATGGCTCCAGGTAATTTTTCTCAGTTTCTCATGCAAATTTTTGTATTTCCATGGTTTTTCATTTTACATTCAGATTTACCTTTCCATATTTTTTTAATGATATTAACATGTTATTGGATCAAATCAATCTCACATGCAGAGTATGGATTGGATGGAATAGTTTCTAAAAGAGGTGATGTGTATAGTTACGGTATCTTGCTTTTGGAGACTTTCACAAGAAAGAAGCCAACGGACGAGATTTTTGCGGAAATGAACCTCAGGAATTGGGTGAAAGGTTCGTTTCCACATGCACTACTAGAAGTTATTGATCCCAATTTGCTGAGCGCAGAGAATGGGCAATTTTCCATTACCAAGGAGTGTCTGACATCAATTATAGGATTGGCTCTTGATTGTACTGTGGAGAGTCCAGAAGAAAGGATAAATATGAATGATGTGCTACCTGCACTCAAAAGGATCAAAACAAAGCTTGCGAAGGATGTTGCACAAGCTTGATTTGTAACGCCATGCTAGAGTGGTTCCTTGAAAGAGCAATGCTACGTACAGTCTCCATTTCATTGCAAGTCTAGTTAATTTTATCTTTAACTTTTTTCAAAATTACAATAATATCCTTATCAAAATGGTACTTTTTTCTATTTAATGAAAGGCTTGCACATACAGTCCCCATTTAGAGACTGCAAATAGAATTTCTCTCCTTTGAAATATGTGATGGGGGCAAAATATACGTACAGTGTAGAATGCAAACAGATGAGTGAATTTAGTTCATATTAGTTTGAACAAAATTACACAAAGGTAATCCCACAAACTGATGTGACTTTATATACTCCGTCAGATCTACTTTACAATAAAAGTAACTTTACAATCTGACAAAACACATCAGTTTGTGAGATTATTTTTGTGTAATCACTTTGTGGCTAGAGTATTTCTCTATTAGTTTTCAGATATAATGATCTAGGATTTGTAACTTCAGCTAAAAGACAATATGATATATTATCTGCCATTATAAGCTTAACCTCAAGGCCTTGGGTGAAGATGGTAATGATATGTGTTGGTTAAGGATGCCATTGGTGAAAACAAGAATAACAATGAAGTATGATCGGCTCAACATACCTTTGTTTAGCATTAATATCATCTCAAAATAGAGTTCAACCATCCTATATTCTAAAGTATGTATGACCCTAAAAATCCCCACTTGGAATCGCCTCAATTTACAAAATATGACCCCAAAACTCTCTTTGAATCGCCTCACTTTACAAAATCACCAATATGATGCAAGCACTTCATCACTTTTCACTGATGGAGAGGAGTATTCTATTTACAGAAGAAACAATATGCTACAAGCAACTTACTTTTTATTGATGAGCAGGGGAAGGGGGGGCATGCATGCTACCGGCCTCCAAATACTCGACTGCAAATTCTTCATCATTTTTTCCCAGCATATCCTTCAAGCTACACTCCACATTCCTTCCTCTTAGCACCCAGAATCTAGGTTTTATCTTCTTCTCCAACGAGTAGCTAAAATACCTCGGATAATCCACCACATCGGTTATCGGCCTCTCCATTGTATTCACAAGGAATTCCACCTTTGGTCTCAAAACCTCCTCAATGCTGTATCCAAGTAGAGGAGAGAATCTACGTACCATAAATGCAATATCTTTTCCTGTCAGCCCCAATGTCATCAAGTATGTCATCCTGCACATTGCCCCACCCACAATGACAAGAATTATGCCATAATCTGGGAAACTTTTGCATCAAATGGTGAAGTCACCTACTGTGCTTCAAATCCCAGATTAATGCATTGTAATAATTAAAATATGGCCTAGAGGCTGTTGAAGCGAGTCGTCAAGTAATTCATCTTCAGATATATAGAGAAGTGTGACTTAATGGAACCATGGCTACTGTATTCACGTATAAAAGCATTACCTAGGAAGTAAAGTTCTGTCAACATCAGATACAAGAAGCTCTGGATATTTTTTTATAACACGGGGTAGATGAGCTCTAAGGACACCAATGCCAGTAAGGAATTCAATTTTCCTCTTGAGAGTTTTCTCGATGCTGGTAGCAAAAATTTCGGGACAACGACCAATTATCCTTCCAATAGTTGCTTTGTCAAGTCCAAGATGTTCCAGATATGAAATGACCTGTACATAACAATTTCAAAAAATAAAACTCTTAATGATAAAAATGCACTTTTAAGTGGATCAATTGTATTTAGATAAAATTTCATTCTTGTTCTGGTGCTTATTAAACATAGAGAATTATCATTACTTAGACTGTCATTGTCCTAAGTATTCTACTTCTGTACACATTACATATCAGTGGCAGTGCAGCACCAAAGTCAACTATCTCAGACAAAGACTAAGGCCCTGTTTGGATGTTGAATTGAGTTGAGATGAATTGAGTTCTTTACGAATAGTAGTGAGTTGAGATGGTGGAGTGAGTTTTGTGGGGCCCACCTAAGATGAGTTTAGATGTGTTTTGATGCTAAGATGAGTTTAGATGTATTTATGAGAAGTTGAAAAAGATTGTGGGTCCCGCGTGTAAAGAGATGTTGAGTTAAAAAATGTTGTTCCCACGTGTAAAGAGGTTTTCAGTTGAGATGGGTTTAGTGATTTGAGAGTTGAGTGTTTGGATGTTTGACTCGGCTTAAAATTAGACTGGATGTCTCAGTTCAGTTCAAGTTCCAAACAGGGCCTAAATAGCCAACAACAAAAAGGCAACATCTATAAAGATCACCAGAGACTGTTTTATCCTCATACAAAAACTACTTTATCCTTTGTTCTGCTTCATTTCCCATGTGTAGGTTCTATTCTGATATACTTGTACTTCAATGAAATTTTGTTCCTCTCTTATACAATCAGAACTCATTTATTACAAAAGATGAACTCAGGAAAAACCTAATGACTTATGAAGCAGAACATGGAAGTAAAAACCACATTGACATTAAATATCTAACGAAGAAACAGAAACATAGTATAGCTTTCTTGCTTTCTTGATAAATAACATAGTATATAAAATGGAAAATTATGATGAACCACCAATCAGTCAGTTAAATGAATAATATAAATACATAGCTATGCCATAAATCGTAATACCCACCTGGAGAAGTTCTCTAGGTTTCTGTAGCAGTAGCTGGGGACTTTTAGCAATAACCAGACCCAGCTTTTTGTTTCGAACACCTAATTCATCAAACTGTTCTACCATCAACTTTAGCTTGCTAGTTGAACAACCCAGTAGATGAGGCCAGCTTTTGATTGCACGGTGAACACTCACTGTTGGAACCTGTCACAAAGCATAATAACTCATCAACATTTCCAATAAAAGTCAGTATTTCAGTCAAATGAATAAGTATCCCTGCCTCCCCCTTCCCACCCACACAAAGGAGGAAAAGAAATATACAGATAGGACATATACAACCCGTGCCTACACACCAGCAAATACAGACAAGAAATAACCTGTCAGCAAGGTACCAATGTAGGTAATCTAAGACTCAAGCCTAAATCTCAATGAAGAAGGGATGTGGTGGAAATAACTAGCAGCATTGTGGTGAGGTAAGAGGTTGGAAGGTCCCAGAAAAACCACTCTCTACAGGAAAATAGAATTATAGCCTGTGGATATACTGCTAATCCAAAGATTAAAAAAAAAACTGCTATCACAGTTTATTTTGTTTTTAATTGGCACTAGGTGTCTAGGAACAGCGTCCCGACTAATCCTAGGGGTGCACTAGCCCTCAGCAAGGAGTTTCCCGTAAGTGCACCTAAGGCTGTACAAAAACTGACCACACCGGCCGTCACTGACGCGAACCAGCTGCCGGAGTCCAGAACAGGCTGAAACCGGGAGAGACGTCGGCAGAAAAATATGAAAACCGACGTCGGCCGATTCGGTCAGGGTTTGAACCTGGTTCAAACTGCTACACCGGCCAATTATATATATATATATATTGTCGTTTTAGTAATGACATTTATAAATAAAAATAAAAAATATATACATATATATATATATGAAACCTCCCCTCCCTCTTCTTCTTCTTCCCTCTTCAGAATCTCTCTCCTCTCTCACATGCAGCGCCACAGCCCTCCGCTCCCCTCCTCCTTCATAGCGCCACCAACGGGAAACCGAATAAGCAACCGGAATCACGCCAACACCAAGGCTATTGGTTTGCTCCCCCCCCAATCGGCTGGTTCTAAACATCTGAAAAAGACATCGGTGCGGGGTCAGTTTTGGACCAAAACCGCACCGACAACGTCGGTTTTCACCCCTAAGTGCATCTCAAGTAATTCAAGGGGAAAATCTCCAAGTCCAATGGCCCCTAGAGATTGTTTGTACTCAAGAGGATTTGAACCTGAGACCTGGGGAGAGCATACCCCCAAACCCAAGACCTTTACCACTTGAGCTAACCCCTAGGAGTTATGATAGTTTATGTTGTTATCTTATTTTGAGCCTTTGTTTTATTCTTGTCCACATTAGGAAAGGGTGATTGACCAATAGTTGCAGACGTTGAGTTATCTTACTTATAAAAAAAAAATAGTTGCAGACGGCAGCTTTACATTACAATGATATCCTTGTGTTGCTCAAAAGGAAGGAAAAAAAATATATATATATATCCTTTTGTGGAATAAGACCAAGACACTCATAGGTTGACACCATAAGCAACAAAAAAGGGTAACCTAGCAATGCAAGTCGCCCCATATTACATCCCTCTTTACAATATATATATATATATAAGCAATGCTTCCCATGATATAATGTATACTATTTGCCCAGAAAAAGAAAATGAGGGAAAAACAAAAAGAATGACATAATGTAAGCAAAAATGCACTAGGCAACAAACATAAGTTGAGTCTAGCAATGCAAGTCGCCCCTCATTGCATGCCTCTTTACAATGGATATACAAGCAATGCTTCCCATGCTAATAAATATAATGTCTATTGTTTGCCTCGGAAAAGAAAATGAGGGGAAAACAAAAAGAATGACATAGTGTAAGCAAAACTGGGCTGGGCAACAAACATAACTTGATAGAACGTTGTACCTTCTCCAAATTAAAGAACGAAAGAACCACTTTGTAGTTATCCTGAATGCTAGTGGACAGAATCCATGGATATTTTACTAACACTTTGCCAACATCTTTATCCATTGCAGCCACCTACAAGATAATTCATGAACATAGGAAGACATGATAATAACATAACAGGAAAAAATATCAAGCAAACAAAACCATATAAAGTCATTCCGACTAGAAGAACATATAAAAACTTAGAAAACAGTTGAAGCTATATCAGCAATGCACAAAGGATCAATGATTTTCAAATGAGTTAGATTTAAAGAGAAAAAGTAAATCTCCAAACAAGGGAGAAGAGACCTAGAACCCACAAAGAATTTTATATTTCACGTATGTTAGTTTGGTTCTATCTTTTTGTTTTGTTTTTATGCACCTACTAAATTAAATTAAAACATAAGTGAAATTCACAGTACCTCCTTGAAAGCCTGGACTCTTCGTTTAATAACTTCAATGTTACAGAAAATAATTGGTGGGAATAATAGAATAACATTTATCATGCGCTCTCTGGGTACTCCAATATTCTCAAGGAATTCCACCATGGGTTTCATATGTGATTCGACCGATAACAGAAGAAGCCGAGGAAATGATTCGATTAGATATTGAAAAGAGGCATTGTTGGAACCCAGCGTCTCTAAACCTCCACGCCTTGCTTCAATCTACAGCATCAATGGAAAATTTCTCTCATAATACTGTAAAATTACCTAAAAAGCCACATGTGCACATGAAGGGATCGGCATGCTAGGATTGCTAAAAATGCAGGAGACATACTGAACCTTCTCAAAAAAGGATAAGGTTTGTTGCACTTCTTCGTCAATTGTAATTGATAAGAACATCATCATACGACGAGCATTTTTTCCAATGAGCCCCCCATCGTTACTGCCACAGAATAACATTTCCTTCATACACTTAACCTATAAGGGAAATGCAAAATAAGCAACATTGTAGCGAACAGACTAAACCAATAATTTCATTTAAGAAAATTTAAGCTAGGCTAAAGATGGATAGTAACAATTTGGGAAGAAAAATAGAGAATAACGCTATAGAGATTTGCAACTGCTTTCTAGGTGACCATAGAATACTTATCGACACCATTGGATATCAGCTACCTAAGTCTAAACAGGTTCCGCATCAAATCCTATTGAGCGACAGACTAAATTCTAAAACTGGTTCAAGGCCCTTCAAGTTTAAGCCTGGAAACAAAGTATCAGGCCGCAAAAATTTCGCTAACTCTCTAGAATGTTTCTCGGGCTAATTTCAGGATTTGTATTAGAGTAGTCTTAGCTATATCGAAGAATTAGCTCACTGTTTGAGTTCTATCCAAGTGCCCACGACACAACATTGTCATTTTCGCTCCCCGTGGCTTCCTAGTCCAAGTTTTTCAATAAAAGCTGCCCGGGCTTCCATTTTTAACTTAAAAACTTTTTTACTCGCCAGGCCATTGCTCTCATGGTACCACAAGCCCTTTTCTTTTACACACTGTCCTGTCTCAGAACCAAATGGAGGCTCACATCCAGTATCTAAGAAAATCAAAAGAAGCCCACGGCTATTATAACACGATAAAAGTAACCATTTTGAACTTCTCTCGAGTCTCACCCTATGAATGAGACAAGGAAGCGTCTCCGCCGACAGATACCGCGCAACATTCATGGCCGAAGAAAGACTCAACCCCACGCTCTCCAAGAAGGCAACCTTGCCATTATCACCTTTCTCCTTAGCCATATAAAAAACCTTCCTCTTGAACCCGACATCTCCAGCAACAGACTCTTTACCTTCACTTCTCCACGAATCCCACAGCGAGAGCTCGTCCAATTCCTTAACCCCATCAACCAACATCGCCAAATACCGCGGCGAGTTCGAAGAAATTAAATCCGAATCCGCTGCGGATACCCCGGACTGTTGAAGAAACTCAGAGATGGCCTCTTGGGCCTCTTGGCTCTCTTGGGTTTCTGATGATTGGTTTTTGGGCAGAGACGCAGGCGCGGACGCAGGGTTAAATTGGTCGCCTGATGGCGATGAGAGAAGGGGTTTGGGGTGAAGAAGACGGACGGACTTGAATGGGATATTGGGGGAAGGAAGAGGGTTTTGGGGGAGGAGAGATGGGTTGAAGAGATGGGTATGTGGGGATGGAGGGAATGGGAGAGTGGGATTTGAGGGAAAGGGAAGGAATTTGGAGGAGAACATGGTAGATAGTCAGTCAGACGAAGCAGTTCTTCAGTTGAGCTCAAAAGTAAAAACTAAAACCCTAGTTCCTAAAACCCTCGGTGGAAGAATCGGCTCTCGAGAGGCTGAGAGCCGATTACATATCGTAATCGGATATAAACCCTGCAAGAAAAATATAGGACTGTAATGTCTGCAGTCCCCCACAAACAATTACACATCGTGGGTTTGAAAAAAAAAATAATAATAAAAAAAATTAAATTAAATTAAATGCGTAAATATTATATAATCAATTTGAAAAAATAAATAAATATGAAATTCATATAAAAGTAAAATTATTTTTTTAATAATAGACTATACTTTTTTTTAAATAACTATATGACATTTGCGCACTCTACCACTGTACATAACATTATTTAAAAAAAAAATGAAAGTGATAACGAATGCCTTGGCATTTATAGTGATTCATTTTATTATTTTTTTAATTTAAATTTCAAATTTTTTAATCTTACCCTTAAATAATTAATTTTTATTTTATTTATAAACGCAAAATTTGATTTTACTTTTAGAATATGAAAATAATATTATTAAAATTTAGAAAGTAAAACAACATTAGATAGTTTTTAAACACAAATATATGATTCAGTCCGTAGCACAAACATGTAGTGTACACCTATTTGTTGTGAAATGATGGGTAAAATACACATTAACGATGACAAATAAAGTAAAAGTAAACACGATTAAGCACACGACGCACAATATATATGGTTCAGCAAATTGTTTACGTCCATAGAGCTGCATAAATCTGATTAATATAGGAGATTACAATCACTCGTCTCAACTCATACTCTCTAGAGATATGCTCTCTCACACAATATGTCCTCACTTAGATAATTGTTCTCTATCAAAATATACTGAAAATCGTACAAAACAAGTCAAATATGACATGTATATAATAAATGGCGTTGGAAACCCTAATCTGGCAATTATGCGTTTTTTGCTCGAACGACGTGTCAGCGTGCATCAAGTGAACAACATTGGCTCAAGCGGAGTGTCGAGCGGGGCTCAAGCGAACACTAGGGTTTGTGTCTCGCTCAAGTTCACTGTCGCGCGGGACTCAAGTGAACTCATGAGTTGAGTTTCACTCGATCCCACTGTCGAGCGCACGTCGAGCAAACACTTTGTTTCTTGATTTTGTAGCTCCAAAATCAGTCTCCACATACACCCCAATACTATTTCCACCTTCAAATAAACCGTGTTGCATCTCCCTTTTAATGATAGGCTTACTACTTTCTTACCATCATTTTACTATTCTATAGTGTATTTATTTATTTATTATTATTTTTTTAAATTTTTTTAACATCCTTAATTATTAAAAAAAATTAAAAAAATATATAATTTCACTAACAGTCACTTCCTTAACCACCATGTAAAAAAAATTAAAAAATAGTAATAAAAATGTGGTAGGAGGATGGTAAGCATATCATTATCCATCTTAAAGCCTTACATTTATTTAGAAGTTGAGCTGAGTTGATATAAGTTGAGTTATTTATAAATAGTACTGAGTTGATATGGTATAGTGAGTTCTGTGAGACCCACCTAAGATAAGTTTAAATATGTTTAGATATTAAGATAAATTTAAATGTATTTATGAGAAGTTGAAAAAAAAAAAGTTATAAATTCCTTGTATAAAAAAGTTTTGAGTTGAAAAAGATTGTAGATTCCACGTATAAATAGATTTTAAGGTGAGATGAGTTTAATAATTTAAAATTTGAGTATTTAGATATTAAACTCATGTTAAAATTAAACTCAATCAATCCAAATTCGAAACAAACGCTTAAAATTTGATCTATTGCGTTCAAAGCATTCACGGCATTCACTGGAACTAGAATAGCCATCGATCTTCAAGTCGAGATGAGTAGTGTCAACAAAACAACCTTGCTTCCCTATGCATCCAGTATTAACACTTACAACACCGTTCAATTTCCCTAATTCTCCGTCCCTCTCATGCCAACTTACATGCGAGTCGTATCGATACATAGACTAGTAGGTCTCAAGCGTATAGTCATTATTTGAAATTTTTTACACCACATATTATCAATATAATATAATTTAATTTATAATATTTAAATTTTAAAATTTATATTCTAAATCAAATTATATCATATATAGTATAAAAATTTTCAAATAAAATTATTGGTAGTAAAATCACCCAACCACAACAAACACAAACTAGTCTCGTTTGTTTTCACAATAATTTTTATCTCATATAATTATTACAATTTTATCAAATTATCACACAAAATAAAATAAAAAATTTAACTCTTTCAAATTTTAAAATAAAAATAATATTTAAAAAATATATTCTAATAATATTATATTAATTTTAAACTTTTTTTTTTAATTCTATTCATATCATCTAATCTCACCTCATTTCTAAAAATAAACGAGACCATATCACAACATTACACTTGTGATTATTTCTTCATCCCAAAACAACACTCAAGTATCATTTCTCATTAAAAAAAGAGAAAATATATTTACAATCGTTAATTGTGCAACTGCCACGTAATCGTTTTAAAAAAAATGAATAAAGCATGTGACTCACATGAAAAAAATTAATTTTTTAAGAGAAAATATATTTGCAACCGTGAATTGTGCAATCGTCGCGTAATCGTTTTGAAAAAAGTGAATAAAACATGAGACCCACATTAAAAAAATTAATTTTTTAATAGTGGACTCCACTATTTTTCAAAGCGGTTACGTGACGTTTACGCACTTCACGGTTATATGTAGAATTACTCATTTTTTAATAGTAGACACACTCTTTTTCAAAGCGATTACGCGACGTTTACGCATTTCACAGTTGTATATAGAATCAATCTTAAAAAAATAAAAAATAAAACCTTAATCAACCGAAATAGCTTAATTGGTTGTATGCCTTCAAGTAACCCACGTATCGTGATTTCCACGTGTACGTGTCGCCACGTGGGATATGCATCCCGGCAAGACGTGGCAACAGCATTACAAACGTGTCCGGTGGGGAAGTTACTGGTCCTGTAAATGTTATTGTATTTACTTTTGCAGTGAAAACCAAGCTGAAACAATCGCAAAAGTTGATACGGAAAGGTCACCGTTTGTCTTCCCGGCAAACCAAACACCCACCCACATTCTGATCATCAAAGATTCGCAAACAAACAATGGGACAAGGTCAAGAGGTCAAGACCAGGAGTGAACCCCAAGTTGAGATTCAGGTGATCTTCCTCAACATTATTTCCTTTTCTTTTTTATGGTATATGATAAGAATAATCAAGTACGAAGTCAGAATATCATTTACCAGCTCTGGCTAATGGCGAATTAATTGCAATAGCAAAGCTTTGGCTTTTGGGAAATTGTAGGAAAGGGGGGACATATTTTTCTTCTACAGGCCAAAAGTTGACATGGAAGAAGCTCACAGCGTAGACGACGTGCAACGTCTGTACATAGTGTTGCGGCCAGTGTCCGGCGAGAGGCCTGTGGAAGAGAAGCAAGACGAAGATTCAGGGAAGGAAGGTGCCAAGAAGGGATCCAAATCCGGCGGCAGTGGCCCTGGCACGAGTGAAGGTGGACATGGTAGTCAGGTGAGCGAGCCAGTTCCTATAATTTTCACTCGATTGTATGTTTATTTCTGTTATATATCTTAGCCAGGGTGACTCACTGGTTTATCTATTTTGTCGATTATAGGAAGTGAACATTGAGAAGCAACCTCTGTTTCGATTCATCGTCATGGGCAAGAAAAGCCTTCCGGATCCGAGCCAGAAAAGCCGACCTTACTGGAGTTTTGTGGAGATGGTTACACAAACATAGATGACGTAAATAATGCTCTTAAAGAAGGTAATATAGGATATAACCTTATAATTGGCATGACTTTCATTCGTTGCGGTTTTTATATTTACAGCAATTTTGCATTGCAGAGGAATATGATACTTCGACCAGAAGTCACCGCCGAAAACCTCCTGCAAGAGCAGCCGGGGAAGGAATCTATCGCATTTTGAGGCACACGTCAGGCAAGAAAACCCACACCCATTTAGTCTACAAGCTTGAACTCCCACCCCAAGACGAGAAGAATGAGCCCCAGGAGTCCCTTAACATCGAACGTGAAGCCTCATTTCTGATACAGATAAAGAACCCAGATCAGCACGGCGCTTCCCAATTCAGAGGTCTACCGAACAAACGCAAGGCCTTTTTTCCCGCTCACCTGCAAGCGCGGTTTGGCCAACTTCGGTACTGCCCTGCTGATCCGCCCGACTTCTTGAACTACGAAGGATGCGAGTTCTTGCTCATATCGGCTTCGGATGACGTAGAAGAGGAGTTGGGTTTGGAGCTGAAGACAGAAGGGGAATGTTGTGATGCATCTTATTCTGATTTGGTCAAGACTTTTGGAGACACTGCTTCCATTCGTCCCCTTCTGAAAGGCATCTGGGATTGAATCGAATCATCTCCCTTAGGTGCTGTTTTTGCTGTTGTGCATGCTAGGAATAGTCGGGGTTATCTAAACTTGCTTGTACTATATGGACAGTTTGTATATATTTATGTCGTGGGTTTTTTTTTTTTTTTGTGTAAATTTGTAATGATTTGTATGTGTGAGTTCCTATAGAAAATACATATTAAATTCTTTCGAACTTATTTCATACATTTAAATACATATCCTAATCTATTTAAATTTAAACACATTTTAGTAGAATTCATAAAATATTATTATTTATAAATAAACTAAGATCAGTATCTAAACAGTGTGTTTAGTAAATGATTTACGTATTAAAATATCTTTCTTTGTTCTTTTCATTATTTTTATAATTTTGTTATTAATATTGAATAATTCACTAATTGTATGCTTGTGAGTTGTGACAAACATTTGGTACACCTCTTCAGATGACAGTCGTACTAACTAAAGGTTATGTATAATACAATTACACAAATACCAAATAATGTGAACATGATACCAAGTAGATTTTATTTTATTTTATTTATTTCAAATACATATAATTAAATTAAAAAAATAGACATTTTGTGTTGAATCAACCTCTACTTTTTACCAAGATCCTTTAGATGTTAAATTGAGATAATAAAATATTGTTAGAATATTATTTTTTAATATTATTATTATTATTTTAAGATTTGAAAAAATTAAATTATTTATTATATTTTATATTAAAATTTAAAAAAATTGTACTAATAAGTAGAAATGAATTGAAAGAAGTTTAATAGCCAAACTTACCCTAATTAGCAAAACCTTGATCGAATCCCCTCCCGTATTAAAAAAAAAAAAAAACCTCTACTTTTAACGGTCAGATCATTACTTTAGCGAACAAGCAAACGGTCAAATATCGTTGCCTGTCTGTGCACTAATGCAGGCTAAAATCCCACCGTTTTGCTGGCTTGCAGCTTGAAATAAAAGTGGGTGGGCGGGACCTTCACTTTTTAAATCTCTCTCTCTCTCTCTCTACATATTTTCTAAGATTCAATAGTCCTTCCATCCTTTTTTTCCCTCTCCCCTATCAACGGCTTCCAATTTCGAAAACCTAAGCAGTCTCGGAACAGGTATTCTCTCCCTTTTTAGAATCCTTGTTCATCGGCAATATCTTATTCGATGCCATTTATATATTTACAGCAAGATGGTTACCTAGTTCTTTTATTTGAATTCTCCCTGAATATTATTGGACTGTATTTTTCCTTTTTTTTGTTTAAGAAGAAAACTCTGAAGAAAATTAGTTTCTTGCATTTGAATCTGGTTAAATGGTTGTCGATCATATCTGTTACTGCTAAGCAATTGTTAGATTTGGAAGATGGGCATCGAGAACTACCATGTAATTGAGCTTGTTGGGGAAGGTTCGTTTGGGAAGGTCTACAAGGGGAGGCGCAAGTACACAGGACAGGTATTTCCTTCGTATCAATACCATGTTCATTACTATCGCATAAATCTTCTTACTGATTATTGCTACTGGTATCAGACCGTCGCGATGAAGTTCATTATGAAGCATGGGAAAAGTGAGAAGGATATTCACAATTTAAGACAAGAAATTGAGGTAATGGAGTCGTTTATTTAGAAATTTTTTGTTATCTTTTTGTACACTTATTCGTTTAAGTGGGGAATGGGGTGGTCTAGCTTCCCCGCAATTAACGACGTGCTAGTCTAGCATTATTTAAAAAAAAGACACATTCGAATTTAGGATTATTTATAATTTTAATTTTTTTTGAAAAGAGAATACATTCATTGACTAAACAATGAATAACACCCACACCAATCCTGTTATTCCTAGAATCAATTGCCACATCTCAATTAGCCTTATGGTAGTTTAATTTGATATCCCTTCATTTTACTTTGGTTTTTTAACTGTTTTTCAACTGATTAGATGTTTGATCTCTCATGGCCTTGACAGATTTTAAGAAAGTTGAAGCATGAAAATATCATTGAAATGCTCGACTCATTTGAAAGCGCACAAGAGTTTTGTGTTGTCACGGAATTTGCTCAAGTAATTATTTCCCTATTAATCTCTAAAAACACGTAAATTTATTCTGTATGTTAATGCAACTATTATGTAGCACACACTTGTCATGGAAGTCGTTCAGTTTCATGAATTGTTGATGACTTTTCTTGCAGGGTGAACTGTTTGAGATTCTGGAGGATGATAAGTGCCTTCCAGAAGAACAAGTTCAAGCAATTGCAAAGCAATTGGTACAGATTGACCCCCATCTTTATTTTTTGATAAGTTAAGCCTTATTGACTAGCACAAAGGATTTTATCAAAGTACACAGGATTATACAGGATATTACACCCAATAAGAAAAAGAGAAAAAGTAGTAGAACAACCAAGAAGACAAGAAGTAACCCCCATATTTATTGCATCTGACTTAATTGATAGTTTTCTTTTCCAGTATTATAATTTACTATTATGTTCAATATGAGTATCTCCATTCTTTTAGAACTTTCTCCTGCTGAACTTACAGGTGAGGGCACTTCACTACTTGCATTCAAACCGTATCATCCATCGGGATATGAAGCCACAAAATATTCTCATTGGTGCTGGGTCCGTGGTTAAGGTGGAGTGATATCAGTGCATGCTTAAATTCACGTATTCATTAATCTTATTAACTGAATGCTTAGAAGGTTTAGAATCTGTTTGAAATGTTCTCATACTGTCTATATTCTGAATCTACAGGACATTACCAGTTTAGAAGGAATATGTTACCATTTGGCCTGGATGTAATTAGTTTTGGGCTCTCCATTAACAAATGATCAGTTGTGGACACTGTTTTTTTTTCCCCGATCCCATTACATTGGTTTTATTTGGCTTTTGCATGATACATCATTAGTGTTATCTGAACTGTATTTCTTGTAATATCTTAGTGTATTCAAAACCCACATGGTTTGTGTATAACATACAACAAAAAAATGGACTGATTAGCTGAGCACTCTTTCCTTTTTGTTGTCCATGCATCGGGTGGGATATTTCTATATCTATTTTGTAGATTATTATTTCATTGGTTTTATCTCTTAAAAGTCCATTTCACTTGGATAGTTCTGATGGTTTAATCTCTGGATTTTAAGAGCTCACAACATTTCTCACCATACTATAATTGAGTTATATTATATAATACACTCATGTTACCAGTATCCATTGTGCTAATGTGGCACTGCCCATTTACCCTTAAGGGTTGATGGGCTATGCCACATTTATATGGTAGGATGGAAGTAGGATGAAAGTGTGGTATGCAGTATTCTCCTACTCTAATAATCACTAGTTTATATTTCGGATGGTGTCCTACTCTATATAAACTAAAGATTTCTTATATCCCTTGTAATTGTTCATAACTGATAATATCCTGTTATTTATCTCAGCTTTGTGATTTTGGTTTTGCACGTGCAATGTCCACAAATACTGTTGTATTACGATCCATAAAAGGTTTGTCCAATCTTTGTACCTGCTGATCGCCTTTTTATTTTGTTAACTGTTGCTGAACTTCCTTGGGATGTCCTTGAGGAATTAGGCTACTCTCTTCTAGTCAGTGCGACTTTTATCTATATTTTTCAGGCACTCCACTGTACATGGCTCCTGAATTGGTACGGGAACAACCATACAACCACTCGGCTGATTTATGGTCGCTTGGAGTTATATTGTATGTAAAATTTCCCTGCCTATACTTCATGTTTTTTTGTTGTGCTAGTTAGATTTGACATAGTTGAAGAGATTTTTTAAGTTCAACTTATAAAAAAAAAGAAGAGATTTTTTGCTTTGCATTCTATTCTCCTTATTATTATTATTTTTTTTTAAATTGTATACTTTTGACCGGTGCAGTTATTTTGGAATTTGATTGTGTATCCATACTTTCTCTGCCTTTCTTTTTCTTTGATGTTCACCTTGAATTGAAAGCTCTTTGTCATGTACACAACAGGTATGAGTTGTTTGTTGGCCAACCTCCATTTTACACAAATTCTGTATATGCACTTATCCGGCACATTGTTAAGGTACATTTGCTCAATCATCATATGAGCTTTGTTAGTTTAAACTTGTTATACAAGGTATATGCTAATGTTAAATGCTACATTCCAGGATCCGGTTAAATATCCTGACAACATGAGTCTAAATTTCAAAAGCTTTTTGAAGGGTTTGCTTAATAAGGTTGGTTTATGGTTCAAGTCCACGCATCCTTTTCATGAATAATTGTAACTTTAATTTACATGGCATCTATGATGGCTTTCCAAATTATGAAAAACAGGTACCACAAAATCGACTAACTTGGCCCGCTCTCCTTGAACATCCATTTGTTAAAGAAACTTCAGACGAAGAGGATGCTAGGGTAATTATATATTAAATTACATTTCCTTAATCTGGAAAAGACAATTTTGGTTCCTTTTATTTGGTATATTGCAGCATTTTTAAAATTTTATCTTAAGTTCTTGGTGATTCATTTCTAGAATTTTTTACATCTAGTATTCTTTTCCCAGGAAATGCGTGCTGCAACTGCTGCAGCCAGGGGATGTGATGCAGCATGGAGGGGTGAAGCTAACAATGTTCAAACGTCACCGAGTTTAAATGTTTCCACTCCAGGGAGTAAGGCCTCCACTTCATTTATGATTCTTAAAAATTTTGTTTTTTGTATACCTTAGCATTGATTATTACAACATCATAGGTAAAAACAACTCTGCTGCTGCTTTTGAGAGCGATAATGGTCCAAATCTTCAGAGTGATGCTCAATTAAGCAGTCCAAACACGGTAACATGCAATCCTTCACCGCATGAGGAGTTCTCAGGGTTTCCAAGTCCTAATGATGTTAAACAGTCAGGTAAACAAAACTATGCATTCAATTGTTTTATGAATGATTCTAGGACAGAAATTCAGTATGATGTTTGAAGGATCAGGACATGATTCTCTGCAATATTTGTCCTTCCAATTTGCTCCGTAACATGTGTTTTAAATTTGCTAGCTGATGGACAACTTCAAATTCTTTGATATGAGGCCCTTTTGGTAATATGGTCTTATTACGAAACTCTAATAAGAAACTTGAAAATTAGCTTCTTTGTTAATTTATTTAGCTTCTTATATTGTAGTCAACACTTCCATATGCTCATAATTTCTTTAGCAGCCAACTATTACATGCTAAGTGGTAATTTATTTAGGGTTGGATTTTTTAACAGTTAATTATTGGAAGTACCGAAGATATGATCGGTATCTGTACCCTTCTGTGCTTTTCTTGCTCCTAGGTTTCACATTTTTTTCCAATCTAGGCTGCATATATAAATACTACAGGACTATGTTTTTCTTCTTACCACACAATATATGTCTTCATTTTTTTTTATCAGTACAATATATGTGTCTTCTTTTACTTTACAACTTGCTTTAGGTAAATTAATTGGAAATACATTATTTTACCTATGAGTATTGAGGGATTTTTTAGAAATTCACCATAACATTGTAAACAGAGAAGTTCTCTTCATATATGGTGTAGTGGTTTTCTAGGTACCGTTGATATTGTGTTTTCTCATCTTTTGCTGCTTTTGTTATCTTTTGAGTCATATTGAGTTGTGTACTTCTACGAAGAGAAGGGTTCCTTAAAAGGGCCAATTGGTTGTTATTACTTGGTCAGCTCTGTAGGTTGGCTTTCTTGCACTCCCTTGTAGGCTGGCATTTACATGATATGCATGTATTAGAAGTTTAGCGCTTGAAATTGAAGTTATCCAAATGAACTCATTTTTATGTTTGACTAGACTTCCATTTTCTCTATGATTTATGAAACTAACTAAAACATCCCCACTGTCACTTTCCTATGTTTCGCGAAACTGACATACACATGTATTCATGTTTATGCATGTGGTTGACATGTGAAAATAAAGGATGTCGATTGAAGCCCACTTTTCCATCTAGTTTTTGTTCTATTTTGATATATTCATTATAAGAGTATTCCCAATGATTCTTTCCTACCTTGTAAAAGTTGTATAATATGGTCAACGTGTTTATTATCAACCTTCTTTAGGCTGCCAGACATTGGACAGATTGGAAAACAACTCCCGCACAGTCAAGGGCGCACAGATAATTGGTCAAGATAATGAAGCATTAGCACATGTTTTGCTACCTCTTAAAAGATGGTCTGGAGGATCTAAAAATTCTTGCAGGTAAAACTGGATTACTTGCATCCATGGCATTTGTTTAGTTCTGAATATCTAACCCTGATTTGTTGGTACCAAATATTGAGATTACGAAGTCCATAGTTGAGTGCCGTTCAATCTCCATGCTGAACTTCAATGCGAGACGCCTTCCATTCTGAAAATATGGACATAAGTGATAAGAGGAGCATCCTTAGACATCAAATATGTTATCCTTACCTGTTCTGCATTGCTTCCTAAGGGACTGCATTTTGTTCTGGCATATAATTTGATATGAGCTTGTATAGTTGCAAATAGTAAAGAACTAGCCAGAATCACGAAAAAAAGAAGTACCAAATGGAGGAGTGTTAATGGTTATGGTGATTTGATGAGATGGAAGAATATCCCCATATTCATGGATGCTATGAAATGATCAACTACCTCTGACTTATTTCTCACTTCCTCACATCCTTGTATCATTTCGAATGTTTTAAATAACTCTGTACGAGATTGAATTACTTATTAAAAAAACCTACGAGGTATTGAAGTGCCCTCTCATTATCAGTAATAACAGAGAGATGGGTAACAACAAGATTGTGGAGCATTTGATCTGAATAGTCCAACACTAGTGAGCATTAAATAACTTAATAAACGACAGCACATAGGAGGATTTGTGCATTTAATGCTATAGGATAAAAGAGCGGTATAACCTTACGTACAATGCATATAAAACTTGCCTTAAAGCTACTTTCTGGCATTTGGATCAGGTATTGCCATAACATAGATGCAAAAAGTGGTCTGCTTAGTTGTTTTGAAAAGGATGTTTTGGTGACTTTAAAAGGAAGGAGCATGATAAACTGGGAGTATGAAACTAGTATCTGGACCCAACTAGGTTTTCTGCCTCTTTCAAGATGCAATGTCATTATGTTCCTACATCTACCAAAGACTGAAAACTCTGCACATGTTGGGATTTATCTCTTTGCTATGATGCTGCTCCATCAGATAACTATCGAGATTTTTAAGTTTAGTTGGTTATATAGTCTTTTGTATTCCTGTATTAGATGCCTGTGAGTAATTGATAGCTTGTCAAACACATGCAGGGATCAAGATGCTATTAGTTCCAATCAGTCGCTCAGAGTTCTTTCAAACCTAGTTGCAGCTGGTGCTATCCATTCTAATGGGCTATCTGATGATATAATTCGTGAACTTCTTGTTTTCACTGGCATTGCTGTTAGCTTGAAATCCTCTGAATATAATGACTTAATGGCAAAGGTATGTCTCTAGCAGGTTCATTTAGAAACTTCTGGCTTTTGATATCTAATATCATGATATTTCATTCCTCATATGGCCATGATGTTTAGATTCATGTTTTCTATGAAGAGAATTTGCTGCTGTTAGTCGGATCTTGGTATAGGGGTTGATGGGATGGTTTCATCTCATCTCATCTAATTTCCTTCCCAAACATCACTCAAACACAAACACTTTTCAATTTCCAATCTTCAAATTTTTCATCCAATCCTTATCTAATCATTACAACTTTTCCAAACTTTCAAACAAAACACAAAAAATAATTCAACTTTTCTAAATCCAAAAACAAAAATAATATCCTAATAATATTCCCAAACTTTTTCTCTCTCCTTTTCCAAAACCCCATAAAATATTATAACTCAAACCATTTTACTACTATTCACAGATTTCTCATCTCATCTCATTCTCCAAGCATCTCCCAGGTTAGAATTATATCCCAAATATTTAGGCTTATCTATCCTGGTCGTTTCACCTATAATGATATGTTCATAAAAAATAACAGTTGTTTGTTTAAAGCCAAACTTTGTGAAAAATACAGGGAGGATACTTGCTTCTGTAATTACTACCGGCTGATGCAACTGTGGTTTCTTATTTATGTAGAGTTTCTCGATCATCAAAATGCTACTAGATAACTATGGGACTGGCATTGCAAGTTCATATTTCAGGCACTGGGTTGCATTATCTGAGATATTTTCACAGGTCTAATTCTTTCTATCGTGATGTTCTCTTCCAACCGTTACGCACTTGCTTCCAGATTTCTGATCTTGTTAGCTATGTAGGTTGCTGGCTGCAGTGAAGATTCATGTGGAAGAGTTCTCTATGAATCTAGTGCTTGCATCACTGTCATGTTATTAAGAGTTGCTCAGGGTCTCAAGGCATCTCATTCAACTTCAGTTCCTGAGGTGGTTTCTGCTCTTGACGAAACACTGAAAAGAATATTGGATCTTGCTAAAACGTCTGGCTTGGTGGATCATTTGTGTCTCTGCTTAGTGAATTCAGGCTCAAGTCTCATTTCGGGTTCTTCAAATATGTTGCGTGCTGCTTGCGAAGCATGTAGGGCTATTTGGTCACTTATAGATGCACTGGAAACCCTTGCAACGAAAGAGAAACCCCTTTTATTTCCACTACATGCTTTGCGAAGTCATTCTTTAGTTCGACTTGACACTAGGGAGCATGATGGAAGCCCTTTGCTTGGCACAGAATCCGCAAAAATTGTTGATGTAGTGACAAGAGCATTTGTTACATCAAAAGCAGTGCAGGTTGCTATTTACTATTGCCTTCATCAACGTCTCGAGGCTTCATTGTCTGCTGGCATTCAGGTGTTTATTTATTGTCCTTAATATTTTCTATTTCTTCTGCATGCGTTATATTCACATGAAAAACAGCCAGTTCTGTGGCCTTCAATTATTTCAAATAACCGAAGACAGCAGTTAATTAAGAGTTTCCCTGCCGATGCCTAATTATTTTCATATGCATCATGCTTGTATAAAGGTAGATCACATTTTATATAAAATAATGTAATACCTTTTGCTGTTTCAGCTCTTGGCAAGGTGCTGCCTGTATAGTGGACTTGTTCCAGGCGTTCTATGTGGACTTCCCGCTTCCCTACCTGCAACTAGTGTTGTAAGTGGTGGAGGGGATGGCACTATTGTCTCGGAGATATTCTCTATATTGTCTTTCTGCATTTCATCTTTAAATAAAGATCTGCAAACAGGTGAAACAATCAACTTGAAGTGTAAATTAACCAATCCTGCTGCCCTGGTTCTTAATTCATGCCTCATCCTGGCAACTGTTGCGCAATGTTTGAAGTCAACTGGAAGGAATTCTGCACTATTTATCCTTACAACCTCTCCAAAGAAGCAGCTTTCTCGACTTTCAGTGCTTGCACATCATTTTTCTTCTGAGGATAGAGTGAACACTTCCTTTAAACCTCATAGTGCATCAGCTATGCTGGCTCTTGCATCCATTCTATCCCTTGAAGCTGGAGCGTCTGTTGAATCTTCAGTCTCTGAAATAGCTGTGCCTTTGATTCCTCGAACTACCACACTTTGTGATCATCTCAAGATTTCATCTGCTAATGAAACTGAAGTTGATTCCAGTCACCCAAATGGTGCTCTCTCTTATTGGCATGGCCTTAGAGATGGGTGTGTTGGTTTGTTGGAGTCTCGACTCAAGTGGGGTGGACCGTTAGCCGTCCAGCAGTTGTGTGCAAGTGGTATCCCTTTGCTTCTTGTTGATTTGTTAGCCAACAGCCATTCCAATGCTACTCAAGGAATTGACAGCATAAAAGATCGAGTTGGGTTATCCCCTATTGGGGTTGTATGGACAGTTTCATCAATATGTCACTGCATTTCAGGCGGAGCTTTAACTTTTCGTCAGATCTTGGTTAGGAGTGAACACATCAAGCTTATCTCTGACTTAATATCTGATGTGCATCTCAAGCTTGTAAAGTGCTGGGGTGGGCCTGGCGGAGGGAAGGATGGACTCAGAGATATTATAAATGCAGTAGTAGATCTATTGGCATTTCCTTTTGTTGCTGTACAGAATGGTCCTGGCTTGCCATCTGCCACTGCTTCTGTAAACAGTGGGTTCCTTCTCAACATGGGTTCACCAGGAGGGAAAATATGCATGGAAGACAAGGACATGGTGAAAGCAATTGAGGAAGACTTAGCAAAGTACATTAAAATCCTTCTGGAGGTTCGATACATTTTTCACTTCTGGGTTTTTATATTTTTGTCATTGAGATAAATTTTGGAACATGCGGTTTAAGTTACCTTTTGGGGTGAACTAAAACTATGTTCCAACATTGGATAAGATACATTTAGGTCATGTTTATGACAAATGTATAACTTTTCAAATGATGATCTAACACCTATACCTTGTTTTAGTAGGAAATATGTCTGATGTAGGTTCTAATGATGTGATTTGTGTTTCAAAGACGTTTCTCATTCAATTGCTTCTGACATTTTCAGGTTGGAGCACCTATTCTTATTCTTCGGTGCTTGGAACATGTGGAGTTTAAAGATTTGGGAAAGCCCGTTGCCTTTCTCGCAAAAATGATTGGCCATCGACCTCTAGCAGTTCAACTTGTGGGTAATGGCTTGTTGGATCCAAATAGGATGAGAACGCTGCTTGATAGGTCATGCCCGAGAGAAGTAACACTCGATGTTTTGATGATAATTTCTGATCTAGCTCGCATGGATAAGGTCGGTTTTGTCTCTTTTAAATGGTCCTTGTTGCATATGCAAATATCAAGGATTGACTTGTCTTTTCTACTTTGCATCTTAACTTTGTTCCTGATTTGTGGATGCCACAATGATGTGCCCTAGAGGGAAATTTGAATTGTCTTATGTGGCTCGAATACTTCTAGCAGAGAGCTGATATGTAATTGTAAAAAATCTGATAATAGTTCCAACTTTTTTTTAACTAAACGAAAATGAAATATAGGGAACGATCGTGACTGATGTTTTAATTAGAAAACTAATTCTCTCTTTAACTATGGAACATATAATGATATAATTAAAAAGTGAAAGTATAATTGGAAAGGTATTTTATATATTAATGTATCCTTATGGCATCCTTGGCATATCAGCATTCTTTGCATCATCTTATTTTTATCACATTATCCTTTATTTTTCACCACCCAAATTATTTCCTCTTTGTCATTTACTAGTTTGGCATGCACCATGTGCTTGCTCCTTTCCACATATTAACATCCTCCCACTCATAGTTTCTCCATAAATGCAAGTTATTAACAGTCTGATGGATATTTGTATGCAGAGAAGAGGTGGTGATGAGTTGGGAAGTCTTAGAACATTGAAGCTACCTCATTATCATTAACATCTTAAATTAATACTTGCTCGGAGGTAGTTGGGATAAAAGTGGAGGGGAACGCCAAATTAAGCTTTTCCTTTTTGTATACTGGGAATATGGATCCAAATTCTCTTAAAAATTAGTGGAGAAGATTGACCCTGGAAATTTCTTATTTTAACTGTTTCAAAATTTTTTTTCCCCCTTTTTGTGTCTCATATTAACCTTAAGAAGGATTAGTGTCTATATTCATGCATTTAAAAACAAATTTTAATACATGCTCGAGAAAACAATCCAAAATGATTAACTAACCTTCTTTCCTCTGGTTGCTTAGCCTGGTTAAATTAGTTTTATATTTTGTGATGTCTAGGGATTCTATGAATTCATCAACCGGGCTTCTGTGTTGGAGTCATTGAAGGATTTTCTTACACATGAAGATCCCAATGTACGTGCAAAGGCGTGCAGTGCTCTAGGCAACATGTGTCGACATAGTTCCTACTTCTATAATTCACTAGTGAGTGGTGAATCATATATTTCTTCTCAATATGCTAAAACTTATGAAATATCTGTTCTTAAATTTTGAAAACCTTGAATGCAAAATTAATTCCTGTTCTGGATTGCTGAAGCTACACAACAGTTTTTAAATTTTTTTTATTGGATCGTTCATTTCCACACAAAGACACTAGGAAGTATCAAATGACGTTATATTAATTTGTGTTTTCTTACCAGTTTAAGTTATTATACAGGCAAGGCACCAAATTATTCGTCTCCTCATTGATCGGTGTGATGATCCAGACAAACGGACTCGAAAATTTGCATGCTTTGCTGTAAGTTCTGATTCAAATCACTGACATTTCTTTACTTGAAAAATTGTTGCAGTTGGAGATGACCATATCTTCATCACTATCTTATTAAGATGCTTCTGGCGTAATCCATTCATTTTATTTCTATGAAAGAAATCATGAAGGTAAGCCCGTATAGATATATGGCTACTGATATCCTGCCTCTCTTACAGATTGGAAATGCTGCCTACCATAATGATACACTTTATGAAGAACTTAAGAGATCCATCCCTCAGCTGGCAAACTTGCTGCTTGCAGCAGAGGAAGACAAGACTAAAGCAAATGCTGCAGGTGCACTAAGCAATCTTGTTCGCAACTCCAACAGGCTTTGTGAGGATGTTATCTCTAAAGGAGCCATGCAGGTTTGTGGACAAGCTGCATTCCCTCCTAAATGTTACCTTATGCGTGCAAGTTTCAAGCTTTAGTTGGAATTTGAATCAGTTGTGTCCCATTAAAATTTTCAAGTGTGAGGATCATCAAATGGTCTTCATAAATTATTTCTAATCCCCAAGCTGACTTTCCAAATTCTTACATGGTCTGAATAATTAATTGATCCGCAGACCTTGATTTATGTCTCTTTTTGCTTATCAATTTTTACTGCTTGTTGGTAGGATGTAAATGACTCAAAGCATTTTCCTGTTTGTTACTATTGTAAAGACACATTCAATTTTGCCGTACTTCGAAAATATGGATTATAATGCGAGTTGGTTTTCTGTTACAGGCCTTATTAAAGTTAGTAGCCGACTGTTCTGTAGTAGCCCTGAACCCAAGCAGAAAAGATGCCGTTAACGAGTCACCATTAAAAATAGCTCTTTTTTCGTTGGCCAAGATGTGTTCACACCATCCATGCAGGCAGTTCCTCTGTTCATCAGAGTTGTTTCCAGTGATTGGGAAGCTTCGACAATCCCCAGAATCAACAATTGCCCAGTATGCTTCTGTCATTATCAGCAAAGTCTCTGATGCTTGAGCCCCCCAAGCGAGCTTTGAATGTAAGTATGCAATCACAGCGATTGCCAGTAATACTATTGTGGAGCGGATTTTGAAGAAAATTGTAAAGAAGCTAGCATGCCATAACCTGCTCTATAGTAGATACTGCAAAGTAATTTTTGTATGTATTACCTGTGTACGGATCAATAATTATTCAATCTGAAAGCCATCTGGTTACAGTTTTCTTTCTTTGTTTTGGCAGGAGAAAAAGGACTTGAAGACTCTTTTGTGAATTCTAATGTTCTAAAAAAAAACCGGGTTCATCCGGCCTGGTTTTGACTTGGGCTAATCCGGCCCGGGTTTTAACCCGGGTTTAAAACCCAAATTTCCGGACTGGAACTCGGATGAACAGTCCTTATTTCTACCCATCAATACATAATAATAAAGAGTTGTGTCTGTACAAAATACTTATTTGATTATCATGTGGAAAAAAGCTATCTTTTCATTCTTGGTGATTTAACAATATTTGAAGGGGCGAGAAAAGAGGAAAATATATAAATACACGTACATGCGTAATAAAATGGTTTTTTTTTTTTTTAAAATCTTTTTCGTTGATATCTACAAACTTATATTCATTGAATTGGATTGTCCACAACCTCGAAATCTTATATAGGCAATCCTGACTTGCTCAATTTGGGTCAGACTTGTGCGATGGAACGGATTTGCTCTGTTGTTTTCAATGTTTTTCACTACCTTTTCAGATAGGGCACGGGGAGAGTACACAGACCCTGCACAGGACAGTCCAGTGCAATTTTATGTAGTACTGTTCATGCACTATCCCAAACGCATTGCCATCAGAAAAGTTAGTTGTATGAGCAATTCTGGGCATCAGTCCCACACTATCACACACTGAACATAACTTTTTTTTTTTTTTTTTTTTTACATGGGAGTGTGGCCGTGTGGGGCAGATGCCCGCATTTTTTCTAGTTGTATTAACTACCATCAGTCTACAAAGACTACAAGTTTCAGGATTCGGCGAAATTTTGGATATTTTTGCGCCAGTTTTTTTTTTTCAAGCCACCTCTCTTTTTATAAAAAAAAAAAAAAAAAAAAAACCCTCACTTATATGGATGGAAAATTTTACTACAAACTTTAAAGAAAAACCATGGTGGAAAAAACATCACCCTTCCTACTTGGAAACAATCTAGAAAAACCCACTGAACCAACCAACTTACAACGCATTCCTCAAATAAGGAATCCCAAGCTTGTCGGTACGCAATAAGCCCCTAAGCAGCAGTGGAATTCTTGACAAAGAGTCCCAACTACTTGAAATACCTTCCGATCCCATTCTGGCAAGCAAATCAGCAGGTACATTCCCTTCTTTATAAATATGCCTTATAGTGAAGGTGATCTCCTTTAAAAGAGACATGAGTTCCTCCCAATAATCTTCTAGGTACTAAAGACGACGTTTAGAAGAAAAGAGTCCAATCTACCATAATCTTTGAATCCATTTCCAACTCAACTTCTGAAATCCCACAACGCCAAACCATTTTTACCCCATGTACAAGTGCCAAAAACTCTGCAAAATTGTTAGTGCCATTGCCAAGAGAAAGGGAAAAAGAGGAAATCATCTTGCCTTTGTCATCCCAAATCACACCCCCCGACACCTGCAGCACCTGGGTTTCCCCTACTGCTTCCATCTACATTAAGCTTAAACCATCCGGGTTGAGGCCTTTTCTTTTCGAGTAATTTTGGGCATCTGGCCCACACCAGCACACACTGCACATCACTTTTTTTTTTTTTTTTTTTACACGGAGTGTGCCCCGTGTGGGGCAGATGCTCACATTTTTTCTTTTCCATTGCACTACATGGACCGGCTTTGTACTAAGAGAAAATATAAATAGCAGCCTACTGTGCATAACAGCCGCCGCACTCTCAATGTATTGGGTGAAAAAAAAAAAAAAATTTACCTGTGGTGTGCTGAGCATCTCTTGTACTAATCGGTTTATAAGGGAGGTCTAAACCAGCCAACGACATTTCATCTTGTCTAGACATAGGTTTGACAGCTTTTAATTTCTCACTGATCTTCACTATCCAGAATTTAATACTCCTCCAAACTTCCTCCACTGATTCATGCTTATTATCCATTCTAGCATTGCACCTACGAGCCCACAAACGCCAAGTAACAAGTGATGGGATGATACCAAGAAGTTGGCCCTTGATCGTTGTATTAGAGGCTTTATTAAACCAATAATGCACCGTTTCTCTCCAGGTGTGATAAGAATGCCTTGCCAGCCCCACTTGAGTTGCACATTTAATGTGCTTGTTTTAAAAGTAATGTCAACATGGAAGAGACGCGAAAGAGTAAAGAAGAGGAATGCACCCATGTTTTGATTTGTGTAGTAATCAAGGTGGTCTGAAGGCAAAATTCATCGAGTAGAAAAAAAAAAAAAAGTGAAGTTGCTAAATAAGCAATTACCGCATACACACTTTCACAAGGTACTACTGGTCACAATGCTCTTACCTGAAGAAATTTGTCCCCATCAGTCCATTACTTTCTCCTTCGAATGATTCTGGGGTCACGTTTATCCGTCTTCGTCCACAAGGATTCAGAAATCAGAATCCAAATCAAATAAAATATATTTACATTTTGGTGCCATGATAATTTATTTACTTCTAAACTCTCAGTCCCCACAACCTTACCAAGTCGCCACCTTCGTTTAGAAGGGGAGCATGATTTGTCTGTGAAACTCGAGAATCGAAGTGAATATGACTGTGGGTTTGACTTGCAACAGAGATGGCAGGGTTGGAGGAGGTGCAGAGGATGGTTGGTTTGGGTCTAGAGGAAGGTGGCAACTTGGCAAGCACGATGTTTGATTTCAACATTCACAACATTGATGTTCCTTCCTCTGTAGTTACACCCATATTTGTGTTTTCTTCTAGCGTGAAATCTTCTTGGAGTGAATTAACATCAACCCTCATAGTTTATTGCACTTCATTGTCCATCATTATATATACAAAAACAAATTTTCACTTTCTAAACACAATTTCCAAAATAGAAACCTCAAGTTAGAGGAAGCCTTCTGAATCTTCTCAGTATGTGAATATATTGTCGAAGAAAGAACAAGCGCCTGGTCTATGTAGTAAGTTGAACAATTTCATATACTGATATGGACCAAATTTTGATTTATTGAACAAATTTCAGTCACAATGCTGCCTCAAGGTACTCACATTGACCTGCTAGCAATATCCTGTGAATCAACGTAAATAAAGCAACTTTCATACTTTGATCTTCATGCTTTTTTCTCAAAATGTTTACTGATCTATGCCTGACTGTCTTCCTTCAAGGAAGATGTGCTTGATCTGCTCTTTGAGATTCCTGAGTCCACAAGGAGTGGATCACTCATAACATCCTGCAAAATGTACTTCACCAATGTCATACATTCATAATTGTCCAAGCTCAGGACTTTTACAAGTTAGTCAATCTGTTTTTGTGCAGAGTCCATAATATGCAATGGCATTTTTTTCTCAACCCTCTAAAGTCTTAAATAAATTCTAACTAATAGCAAATTTTATGAATGCATTTGAGGTCACCAAGGAGGGCTTTACCTACAATTAAATGCTTCCCTTTTAATGCGTTATTGATGATACTGGAGACCACTTTGATGATTCTACCATCCAGTTTTATGAGATGTTCCTTCCAGTACGCTGCAAGTCTTAATGAAAAATTATAATATATTTCTTTGACATTTGTTTAGGTCTTCTTGCTCAGTTATCAATGATGATCTCATAGCCCGCCTGCCATAGGACGGTGTCCAAAGACTTTCCTGCAGCACCTATGGCAGGTATGCTTTTTTATTGAGCCCAATGGTTGCTCTTTTTCCGAAGTATATAACTTCCAACAAATGTGTTAATATTTTGTATTATGAATAACAGTTTCAATCTTCGGTGTAGATGGGTGTTCTTCCTATACTCGTTTTTGTCATATTAGGGTCCATTGACTGGCCTTGTTTTTCTTTTCAAGGAATAATTGTCTACAGCACAAAGAAAACTATTGTATTGCCTTTTATATGCTTACTTCTTGATTTGGAGAGGATTTAATTCCATTCAATTGCCAAGTTAAATTAATGGAACGGTATCATGGCTCATTCAGTGTCCAATGCTCCGGATAATCTACATTTTAGAACTTACCTGTTGCACTAAGACAACTCTGTGATTTGGAGAGAGGCCAGCACTGCCACCTAAGAGGACGTGGTTCATCTTTTCTTCAGCTAGTTCTTTCAGTCTAAGGAGCTCTGGCAGTACTTCCTTGCAAAGATCTGGCCTGTCTTTTCGTCTGAGCTCTGCACATTGAACTGATAGCTTTGCAAAGCACAAGGCTTCTTCTACTGGCCAATCAGTCACAGCTGGGTCCAGCATCTCTGTGAGTGTGCCTTTCTCAATAGAGTTTCCAACATAGTGAGCCAGGCCCATTGGTGGTTTGGCTGTTAGCAATTGCAGAAGCACGATTCCCAGGGAATAGATATCAGATTTTACACCAAGCATTCCTGTTTGTTGATATTCTGGATCAATATAGCAGAAAGTTCCAGCTGTTGACGTCATGTGGTACTGTGTTACATTTTCAGCCACTGCGGGTACAAGCCTTGCCAATCCGACATCACTAATCTTACTGACATAGTTGTGGTCTAGCAAAATGTTTCCTGGCTTGAGGTCACGGTGTACCAGCGGCTCTGGCTTTGTCTGATGGAGAAAGAGTAGTCCAGTGGCGATTTCTGCTGCAATTTTGAACCTGAGTTGCCAAGAGAGAGCTGGGCTGTTTCCTTTCCGGAAAAGGCGGTCATCTAAACTTCCATTAGCCATGTATTCATAGACTAGGATGCCATACTCAGGACATGCTCCTAGAAGGAGTACCATATTGGGATGTCTTATACAGCTAAGTACGTCAATCTGCAATAGAATATTCAAGGAAGATGTAAGAATCAACTCTCAGTTCTATATTGGTGACATTCTTGTCATATTGAGGAGGAAGCAGTTAAGAAAATGAAGTTTCTGATTGGGTAGTTTCACAAGCTATTTTGGTATAAAGGAAATATTCATCGTTGTAAAGGATTAATCATATGGTTATCATTGCAGATCCTACCTTGAATAAAATATTTGAGCTGTTCACCGGTTACCTTACCATATACACCTGTTTTGTATTTACGTCTCTGCTGATAATTGGGTCATAGTCAGAGGATCAAATTCACATGAAGCTATGAGCATATCCATAGATGTTAAGCATGACTTGAGCTGTTAAATTGGGACTATATATATTCTTCTTCTGAACTTTGTCTTTCCAGCTATTATTCTGCTCAATGTATGATGTGAAATTCTAGATTAAAAAATGGTGTTTTCCTTTCTATTGTATTTGTGAGAGGGACACTACAGTTCTCTCTTACTTGACAAAGTTGTCTTGTAGAGGATTCTTATAGCCAATGGCATCAGCATCTTTCATTTATGACAAGTGTATCAAGTCTATAGCCAAGGCTCCTTGAAATTGTGGTGGATTTTTATTCAACTAAAATTCATGTATCAATAACCAAAATTGGAAATGCATGTTGTAATCAGTTGCTCTGCATATATTGTTTCAATTGGTTTTTTTGTTTTATGTTTTTATTGCTATTTTGGATGGAGCTGAGTTGTGTTGTGTCAAGTGTTTTATTTGTATCTGTTAGGCAAATGATATTCTTGGTTCCTCACCTCTTGCTGAAATTGTGATCTCCCTTGAGCAGCATCTGGACGCAAAAGTTTGACTGCAACCGGCGTATGATCAAGGTAACACCTAAAGACAGGGCCATAGCCTCCTTCCCCAATCTTGCGAGACTCGGCAAAGGATTCTGTTGCATCCTCAATCTCTTCAATGGTGTATCTTCTGTATTTGATATCACTTTGGGCTAGACTATTTAATACCTTCCTCATTTGCTCTGCTTCTTTGAGAGCTTTGATTTCTGCATTTGCTCTTCTTTGTGATTCCAACTCTGCGATCCTCTTTGCTGCATCAGCTGCTTCCATGGCTGCCCTGCACCTGGCTTTCTCTTGCTCTGCTATTGCCAGTGCAGCTTCCTGTGACAGTCTTGCCTCTTCTAATTTTCTCTCCTCTTCACGTCTCCAATGTTGCAGCTCCATTGCCTATGGTAAGTACAACATTAGGAATTATCTTTGAGTGTTGAGAATGTACATAGTAGAATTGTTTTTGTCAATACATTTTGTTTTGCTGTAAGGGCTTCGCTGCATGCTTTGCTGTACATGTCCATTGTTTGCTTTAGCTCTAGCTTCAACCTCCTCATCTCAGCTTCCACATCATCCTGTATGTTTTTAATACCTGTTACGTGGAAGTTATCTGACTCAAACAATAACAAAATGTGGAAGTCATCTGGTGACCTAAACATAGTACCATCTTTTTGAGCAACATTGGTACTTGAAGGTCAGCACGTGTTTTGGCTATGTGGGGTAGGCTATTGCATTCCTATAATCCTCTTGGGGTTTAAGATATGTTGCAGAACATTGAAAAGAATTTTTATGTGAGATTCATAAGAAATGGGAGTATTGGAAGTATTTCATCTTCTTTTATATCACAAGTAGCCTCTGTATCATTTCTTCTACTCTATCGGCTGTGTATTTTTGGAAAGGTATCAATCAAGGAAGCATTTTGCTTATGTGGGAAAAATGTTCTTAAACAAATAACAAGTTGTGGAGGGATATTTTTTGTTCAAGCGTTCGGAATGGACATGGCATTTCCATTGGCTCCATGACAGTAGTAAATGGCTTGATTTCTCTAAGCTTCATGTTCTAAAGAACATATAATGGTAAAAGAAAGGAACTTCAGAAATATAGAAATGTATAGTTGGTTTAAAATTTTACATTGTATCCGAATTTAGCAAATCCTCAGGATTTATATCACTAAAAGTGAAATAAATACAAATATATTATTATATGCAACAACAGGTACATATTATTGTCCTCGGCTTTGAATTGGGTTGCTCTATACTTTGGCAAACTAACCAAAAGAAGCCTTAAATTGTGGTGGTTTCACGACATCACACCAAATCTAGGTTTGAAAATTTCAGCACAAGTATGCTCCTTGAATGAAATCAGGCTGGGTTAGGATGTGGGGCTTAGCGCCCTTGCCAAGTTGGTATTCTGCTACACTCTTCCACTGTATACATGATAGCGTGCGCAATACCAATTCATAATAATATTGTGCAAAAGATAGATAACTAACTCATAGAGTCATAAATCCTATTTTGTAAAACTAGTATATTTCCTTTAATTCAATGAGTAAATCTTCGTTTCTGATGTCTTTAATGCAATTTTAAGATTACTCACTTGTGTGTGCGTCTTGCTCTTATGTAACTGCATGTTTGAGAGCAGATACTATTTGTTTTATTCTCCAGAAATGGTAAAACTAATAAGAATAAACTGTCATTTTTCCCCATCTTGAATGTACTAATACAAATTAATGACTTGATCCTCATCTTTGCTGTATAAGATCACTATCGAACAGATTCCCGTTATCGAATATTTTTGGTTACTTATGTCACACGTGCATATGGTTGCTTACAGCACAGGATAGTGTATAAAAAGAAAAGCTGTTTCTAAGAAGATCATACCGTTACCAAGTTTTGCGACGACCATGAAGATGATGTTCTACTGCTCTCCTGTGAGAATGATAAATCGTGCAAAAAGTTGGGATCATTGAACTTGGGTCCCAACCGTATTGATCCTATGCTTTGATCTGAGCTGGTTGAAAACTGCGAGGTGGGGGCCGAATCAGAAAAATCGTATAGGGAAGAAGACATCTGATCAGTGCTTGGCCTTCCAGAACTTATAAAGGATATGTCAGTATCTGATTCGGACATGTCCAGATGGGACCTCACATTCAAACCTCTTCCTCCTTTTATGAATTGTGGCCTGTGTTTAGTCACGGCAAATGACATTCAAACTTGTATTCCAGCACTCTTTTTTGTTGATTATTGTTCCCTCATGTGTATACATATAAAATTCTGGTAGATTAATCAAATTATAGTCTATTCTGATCATTCTATATATAATCCAATCTATTGATTTAAATTAAAAAGGATTGAATCAAATATAATCAGATCAAATGATATGAATGCAACAAGTTCAATTTTAAAAGTTCTAACATAATCTGGTCATGTATTTAGATTTCAAACGACTAAAACTATTCAGGGTGGTGCTTGAAATTCAAAGTGCCCAACTTGCCGAGAAGATAAAAGAATCTGATCACAATCGTGAGCTTTCAAATATCAGCCAGTTGATGCTGAGCAGAGCATAAGAGGCAGTCAAAATTTGAATATCAAACAGCTAATAAAAACAACGGAAACATAAAAGGCATTCTCTCTACCTCTTGTCCCCTTCTAAGAATTTAAACAATGATTATGCTGGAAGTATGACAGGAGTTCGCTCAAATTTCCTTCTGGATTACTCTGTCAGTTCTAAAATTTGTAGAAGTTTCTAAAAACATCGAACTTCAGCCTTCTTCTCTAAAAGTTCACAGAACTCGTTGATTGATTAAAACAGAAAGATTTTGTCTTTATCAAGCAAATATTAGAACCTGTCAACCCATAAATCCCTTTTTCATTGTGGACAGATGGACAAACATCGATCGATATCCACAATACTTGGGTTTTGCAAGCTCACTGCATCATATAATCTGTGATTGGGGAAATCTATCCTGACTGACCTGAATGAGTCATCGCATGAGTTTCGAGGCTTGAATGATGTCCTATCTGCTTCATACAAGGGATGAATATTTATCAGTACTTAATAAACAGAAGTTGAGGGAAGTTTTGTATTTGACATCAGAGGAACAAACCACTTATATTCATGCTACGTCTGGGGGGTGTTTCAGGAGCTTTTACAATGCTGTTACTTAGTTTCTGAATATGGTCAAGTAGTGGGGAAACATAGGGAGCCGGACGAGCAGCATTTCGTACAGAAGAAATTTTCCCTTTGGAGACCACATATACAGTGCAGTAATCTGGTGCCCCTTTCGATACACTACTCGATATGCTTGATGTCTTGAATCTGCACAAGGAAACTACTGGAAGTAAGCAAACTAGCATTAGTCAATGCATATATAGAAGCTAGTATTTTGGAAGTATTTCTGAAATTCAACATAATATACTGTCTCTTTAATGACAGCCATACAATTGAGTATTGAACCCTGCAGCTTCAATTTAAGCTTGCCCACAAAGCATGGTTCGGTTTATGTGATTCCTTAAAATAATTGAAACTAAGATTTGAAAATATGTTATTCAATTGAAAGATGAATTACTTTTAACTCCTTTTTTAGTATGAATTGAGTGGGTAAATTCCAGTTGATTGAGGATGACAACTGACAGGAAACTGGACCTGCCTGCCTGTCTGTAAGCTTTCTTTGAATATGGAAAAAGTTTTGCTAATGGTGCTGAAGTGAGAATGTGCAATATATAGATATATATTATATTGGCGAGGCAGTTACCTAATAAATGCATGTCGTGACGCACCAAGAACACAGTTCTCTATTGCAGCATAGGAAATGAACTCTGTCAATGCTTTTGCTGTATCCGTGTCTTCGAGTACAACATCTAGGCAATGTATCTGAGACAAAATGTCATCATACATGTGAGCAATAACTAACCAAAACAAATAATGGTAGAAAGAACAAGATCAAGCTCGTATCATCAAGAGAAATACAACATATATAATGACTCTTTTACATGCATGGTACTGGAGAACATTTCTCATCGCTAGGAAAAGAAAAAAGAAAAACAATAGGAGACTCCCCAAAACCTACGTCTTTACGAGCACAGTAACAGTGGAAGATGAGGAATAGATCCTTGGTTTCCTTCTCAAGTTTTTGTGCGTGTGGAGAGGCAGCTGCTTTGTTGCTGTCACAAATGATGTATTGGCTGCTCCCATCTGTAACCATAAAAATTAATTAGAGTTCGTAATCTTGCATTCAAAGGGAATATTAGACCAGAGTAACGGTAGATACAGTCGTAAAATGCTTTAAGTAGTATGCAATTCTTTTGAAAAAGTGTAGAGTTCATTAATAAATTTTTTTTAATATAAATTTCGTATTTATTCATTTTTTTAAAAAAATTACGTAGCACCTTCGTTTGGAAAGTAAACTTATCTCAACTCATTATTACAACTTTTTCAAATTCCAATACTAAATATAATAAACAATTCAACTTTTTCAAATCCTAAAATAATAATAATAATAATAAATAATATTTTAATAATATTTTATCATCTCAACTCAACTCAATTCAACTCAGTTTAACATCCAAACGTACTACAGAGTCTAATACAGCAAATATAATTTCTTGTTGGATAAAATGATAGAGAGAAGACGCACAGAGCAAGTAGCATTTTTTAATTCCATAAAATTCCAAGGGATAAAAAAAATACATAAAATTCCATCAAACTTTAAAATTTAACATTTTGCATATTTTATAAAGGGAAAATGCTGGTCATCCTGCTGAGAGCTCTCGCTAGGATTTTTTAATTTTTTTTACTTAGTAATTAAGAAAGTATTTTTTAATGATATTGTAAATTTTTATTTTTTTAAAAAATATTTAAAATTATTAAAAAAATACATGTGAAAAAAAAAAAACCCCCAATATAAAGATCTGATATGTTGAATATGTCACTGTCACTTATTTTTCATCCATTTTATCAATCGAAATTGATAAATTAAGAGTACAAACCCCGTGAAATGTCTGGTGCATGCTGCCCTCGTCCCACCATTTTATATGGCAAAACATGGGAAGGCCAGGGATTTAATTAATTACCTCTTGATCACCATACACTTTTGTTGAATCATGGGGCATTTTTTTAAAGAAAATTAATGATATTTAATCCATTCCAAATGCATGGTACCAGTCTAGCTAAGCTTAGAGAGAGAGAGAGAGAGAGAGAGAGAGAGAGAGAGTTACAAGGAGATGAGGATGCCCTGAGAACAACATGGATTAGAACAATAGTTTGTCCCTTGGTAAGAAGATTATCAATCGCCCACCTGAGAGCTGCTTGGCTTCCCTTCTCCTTGTCTACGGCAAGTGCAATAAACCCATTTCCTCCTGCACCGATCTTTGACCCAACATTTCCTGATCTTTGAAGCCACATTTTCGTTTGTAGATACAGATCGATCAAACCACTGATCCTACTGTGAAAAATAACATAATGCATGCAATCTTTTAACAACCTTTCACAAACAATTCCAGGTGGTAATGCATGGTCATGACCCAGAAATTCAAAACTACTTGGACAAAAAAACTTTTTGGTCTTCTTGACCACCTGGCCTCAATGTGTTATTTAGTACTAGACCCACCTGATCAGAGGCTCAAAAATACTCTCTCTATATCTGTTTAAAAAAATAAACTAAAATTCAGATGCCTTTGACCACTTCTTATCTTATATATCTTTATCTCCATTTCCTATTACTGCTAATTTAGAATAAGAGCCTTCCAAAGAGTTTGAACAAGAGAGAGATTATAAATATAGTAAATATGACCCCCACAATTCTCTCTCTCTCGCACAATGATTTCACTCTCTCCCTCTCCCTCTCCCTTTCTAAATGTGGAAAATTAACCATATATGCATGGATATCAGTCAGCAAATGCTATTTTTTTTTTAAAGAAGATGACGGTACCCAATTTTATTGAATGCCTTCACTTGTGGCAGAGGAAAGACGTGGTTACAACCAGATACTTGGGAAATACAAATAATCATAAAAGGCCAAAACCCAGGTATCAAAAATCTAAAACACCCAACTAAAATACAAAATACTAATGAATTTCAGAGTAAACACAAAAACCAAATCTAGACAAAGAAGAGAACGAACCCTAGACAAAAACAGATAAAAACCTGCAAGAAAAAGGCACATGCAATTAAGGGTAACAAATTACAGTCAGCAATTGCTAACAATTGAATTACAGCTAGGGCCAACAATAACCTTTTATATATATATATATATGTGTGTGTATTTGAGTTTCATATTCAATATCCCTCGAACAATGCTCCCCCTATCTAGCTCTTAATATATAAATTAAGGTCTTGTGGATAAATTTCAGTGTGCACGGCACCATTATTCTGCAGAAATGAGTATTACTTCAGGAGTACTGTTGAGAAAAATTTACAAGGGAAGTGGTTTTTCATAGGGTGTCATATGTAAACACAAAAATGTTCTTTAGGCAATCAATGAAATCCATAAACTACCGTAGTACGTAGTTAATACCATAGGAATTTGGTCATCTTAGCATATATAGGAGCATCAATATTCTTTCAGTCTTTTATTCGAGTCATTTTAAGAACTAGAGGGTGCGACTTAGAATTTTAATACCTAGCATGAATACATGAGCATGTTTAATAGTAGGTTATGGTCGACCAGATCCAATATTGCTTGAAGGGTTGCTATTATCATTGCAATACTGGTTGCCCCTCTTCTTTTAGGTGCCTGGGGATTGGGAAATTGACGTCGGACAGAATAGGGATTATTGTACAGGTTAATTTTAACAGATAATTCATAGGAAAGAAGACAAGAGAATCGCCCAAAAACACAGGGAAAACACCTCTGATGTTTAATTCAAAATTATCAATATTCAAGAATGATCAAATCAACCCACAAGCCGGGATGTAATAACTGAAAATCGACTGTATTAGAATTTTATCAAAAATAGTAAATTAAATCCCAATAATCATGCCAAAATTAAATACATAATAAAAGAAGTAATCTGCAAAAAATCTGGCCCAAATCGAGTTCAAAATCACTTCCAAAACAGTAAATAAAATATTACCATAAAAGATAAAAAAATAATTAAAAATAGAAAATCAGAGGGAAAAACAGTGGAATTTGGTCTAAAAAATGATGCACACCAAACGTAGCTGGGTGCCCACGACGTGCGTGCCGAAAAGAGCTTTCTGAATTGGGGTCATATGCTTGATTCTGATACCCCGTAACCAAAGTTATGGCCAAAATACTGAAGTGTGCCCAAAATTGCCCCAATCAAGGAAAGATCACGATTTCCTGCTCTCTTTGTGCTGATTTGCCATCTTAAGATATTTTAGCGCAGTTAATGTGCAATCTGACAACTCAGCATCATCTGACTCAGATCCTCTTGCATCAGAAATTCGAGTCCCTTTGAATATCCACATTATTCTAGGATTATAATTAAAAGGGTGATAAATAGCATTACTTTTACGTAGAACATCGATCTATCAAGTGTAAACAAATTAATACCCTTCTAATGTACACAAAGATGATACAAAAGTAAAGTCCCAAATTAAACCTAAGGTATGGAGAAGTCATTAATGTTTTAGTTTTACGCACCGAATTAGGAATATACATGATCCCTATCGTTGCTAACATTTAAAGTAAACGCTCCCACGCTCTCTCCCTCCTTTAACTCTTCAATCCTCTCAACAGCTTCTTTCATACACAATCTTCTCTCCACATCCTCCTCACAACAACTCAATCCAATCTTCAAAAGCTTTACAAGTACACTTTTACTATCCTTTGCTCCCCCCATGTCTGAATCAAACACTTCACTCGTCCGCTTTTCCTTAATCATTGTGTTGACCCAAGAAGCCAAATCCGCATCAGGATCATGAGCTTGTGTGAGATAGTTCTCCGGAAACCTTCCTGTTAAAATCTCGAAGATCAGTATTCCGAAGCTCCATACATCGGTCTTCTTTGTTATCCGGCCATGTTGCGCGAACTCCGGTGACTTGTAAGCAATCATGGTCTTTTGGGCAATATCTTGGTTGATCACAGGGGTTAGAGCATAATCAGTCAATAAAGGATTGAAGGATCCGTCTAGAAGCACATTCGAAGATTTCAGATGTCCATTGGGTACAATTAGGCTATGGATTGCATCATAAAGGTAAGCCAAGCCCCTAGCTACGCCTTTGATAATTCTCAAACGGGTTGGCCAATCTAGTGCAGGCTGTTCTTCGTTATGATTGCCTGAACAAACAAAAGAAACCAAGGTGTGAGTCTAAACATGCTGAAATAATCGATATATAAATCTATTTGCAAGTATGCTTATTGACACATCAACGTTTGTTAAGGTACGTACCATGAAGGGCACTAGCTAAGCTTCCATTCTCAACAAAGTCACAAATCAACAGCTTCTCATCTTTCCTATAATAATATGCCACAAGAGGCAGCAAGTTGGGATGACTCAATCTTCCCAGCCTTCTCATATGCTCATCTAACTCCTCCCTTCCCACATTGTTCATATGCTTGTACCTCTTTACCACCATGGATTTCCCACCCATTATCATGGCCCTGTACGAAGATCCAAATGTCGCACTCCCCAAAACTTCAGCTGAGGATCTGAGCAAGTCTTCCAAACCAAACTTCTCTCTGTCCTCTCTCAAGAATGACAACTTCCCATATTCGGCTTTCCTCGTATTCCCACTCTTCTCTGGCAATTTCTGTTCCACTCCTATGTCTGTATTGGAAGCAACATTCACCTTGTTTTTGTCTTTCAACTTTAATGATCCATCTGCTGGTGGTGATTTCTTTTTCAAGTAGAATATGAAGAAAAGTGCAGCAATTACTGCTATGAGAAGTCCTACAATTATCCCAATAAGGGCCATTTTTAGAACTGGCAGTCTCTTACGATAGGAGTCGCATGATTCTAGAGGTGGGCCGCATAGATATACATTGCCTGCATTTTAGTTTAAATATGAATAAGATTCCGCAATCCTTGGAAGAAAAACTTTGATTATATACATTATTCCAAAGAAAAGTTCATGTTTCACATATAAGTATTAATTCAGAGGACAAAAACAGCTTTATCCTTTTCAAGATCCTATTCATCCACTTCTTGTAATAACTTGTCAATGAATTTCATTATAAATGGAAAATTAGCCAGCATAAAAAGCTAATGGGTAATGGCTAAAATGATCACCTGAAAAACTGTCCGACTTGATCTTGCTCAAGCTGGCAGGGATCGGACCCTCCAAATTATTGTTAGAGACATTAAACTCCTTGAAATTCTTCTGTTGAAAATTGGGTATTTGGCCATCAAAGTTGTTTCCAGCAAGTCCCAACATGAAAAGCCTAGGTAAGGCAGCAAGGGATGAAGGAATTTTACCCGTAAACTCATTATTTGCCAAAAACACTTTTTGCAAGAAACTCATACCGGCAAAGGCATCATCCGGAATCTCTCCAGAGAAATGATTATACGATAAATACACCGATCTCAATGCACTTAGTTTCTTAATATCAGGCCATGGGCCTGCAAACGTATTGTTCATGAAGCTTAAGGTCGTCAAGTGACGCAAGGAAACAAGAGAATCCACGTCTATCGTACCCGTCAATCCCCTATTTTCGATCATCAAACCCCGAACACTCCCTTTGACACAAATTACACCAACCCAATTTCCCCTGTTTCCTTCACACGGGCTTACTTTAGGATCCCAGTAGCTGAGAGCGTTTGCATGCGTTAAAGACTTCTTAAACTTCATGAGTATCTCCTTGTCTGACGCACCAAACGATGGCACGACGGTCCATGACAGCATGACAACAAGGGTGAAGAATATGAATGCTGCAGGGCTTGGTGCGCGCCTAAGTTTTGCCCAGCGCGCACCCGTTATCATTTCTGCTGCCTGAAGACGGTGCCGCCCGTGTGATCACGGATGGCTTGAAAGGCAAAAATGGGCTTATGGTGGAGAAGACGAAGGGAGCGTGAAAGCTCCAAGAACCGAAAAGGGCGGTTCAAAGGAAGGCAAACCAATTATGAAGACGAAGAAAAATAGGTTAATTCGACACGTAGTAGTGATGAATGATTTGCAAAGACAGCTTAGAGAGCGGTAGAGAAGTAAGGATGGCCTTCAAATTTGTGACCAGTGTTGGGGTGGCTTTTCCCATTAATAGGCCTGTGTTTGCACTGTCGTATATATAAATAAATAATAAGATAAGTTTAAATTATGACACAAAATATTCGGAATTGCTGTTTTGGTACCTAGTTTTTTACCAAAATGATAAAAGAATCATCACTAAACGGCCTGTACCTTCTGTGTAAGATGGAAAAAGGCTCTTTCTTAGAGATCTATATAGTTGTAAGGATGATTGAGAACTTTTTCTGTCTTTTTGCTTCTCGATGAGATTTTTAGAAAAGTGTTACAACTATAAAAAGATTCAATAAAAATATACTCACAAATTGACATGATTTCATACGACATGTTAGATCTATTTTTATAATCTACCATACTATATTAAATCATCATGTCAATTTATAAGTTTATCTTTATATAATCTGCTATAACATTTCTCTTTTATTAATCACCCTTATTTAGATGGTAGAAAACCAAAGACTCGGGATTGTAAAAATCCTTAAACACAGTGCATACCATACATTCTGTTGGTATTTTTTAATAGGTTGTATTTGTTAGTAAGATTTTTTTTAATGTAACTGTCGCATTCCTTATATTTTTTTGTTCAGAAAGTTTTAAATCAAATCATTCAAAGTGGACATGTTAAAAATGTAAAGTTGGTTTTAACGGAGGATTAAAAAATCAAGGCTAGCCGTTTGTATCCTTTTCGGTTTTCTAGAATCAAACTAACGTATAGTTTTTTTGTTTTTGTTGAAAAAAATGGCTTTAAGAGATAGAGTACTGGGGACTACGTAGGAAAAAAAGAAGTTGAGATTTTTTTTGTCTATAGCGATTATTGAAAAATTTCTAGATAAAAGAGATATGTTATTTTTAGATGAGCTTTGTGCTTAACTACGTGTGCAGAGTTGGTTCGAGCTATGCTACAATTAGTTGGGTTGTTGTATCTTGGAGGAGACAAGTCAAGAGAAGGTCTGCTACACCGGTTCATTTGAAGCTTTACATACCACAGAGAGCTTGAATCTCCTTAAAGAGAACGAGATTTACGTGCCTCAGTCCAAACTAATTTCGTTTAAATTTAAGGAAATTCATATGGAGCTTACAAACGAAAAATCCACGGAAAGCGTTGGAGATCTCAACAAGCCCTTTCATTTCAAGGGAGTCCATTTCAAGAGATGGAAGTGCAATGTGCTCTTCTATCTAAGCCTTCTCAACGTCTCCTATATTATCACTGCAAAGAATCCTAACAAGATCACTATCGAGAACATGATTGAAGCAAAAGTGAAAGCTCATAAAGGAAAGATTGGAAAATATACAAAAAGTGAGTATAATTGTCGATGTTACCTTTTAAATTGTCTTGCAGATCAATTTTATGATTTCTACAATACTACTTACACCTCAACAAAGAAAATTTGAAGATGTTTACAAAATAAATATGATACGGAAGAAGCTGGAGCAAAGAAATATGCAGCAAGTTGTTTTTTTCGATATCAAATGGTAGATGGAAAGTCAGTCGTAGAGCAAACACAAGATTCTCAAATGGTTGTAGTAGAAGTTCTATCCGAAGACATCAAGATTGGAGATAATCTAATTGTTTGTGGCATCATTGACAAGCTACCACCTTCATGGAGGGATTTTTAAAAGTTGATGTGCCACAATCAAAATGAGACATCCTTGGAGACCTTAATTACGCATATTCGGGTAAAAAGATGAAGCTAGAGGTCAACATGCTTTGATGCTTCAAAATGGAAATGAGACTTCCATGAAGAAGGTAAATTTAATTTCTGAAAATGGTGGCTTGCCTAAAGTTTAGATTTCAAAAGATAGTCATTTGAAGCTGCAAAGAAAAAACTTCAAAAAATTTAGTAGACCTCACAAAAAGGTTTTCCCGGCCAAAAGGATAAGAACCAATGACTCCATTCACAAAATCAAGCTTGTTTTGTTTGTGGTGAAAGTGGGCACAGACATTAACATGGTTCAATTTGTTGAAGGGTGGTGGGCAGATTCCTGTGCCAATAGGCATGCCTGCTATGATAAAGATTGGTTCAAAAAGTATACTTCCTTTGAAGAAGAGAAAACTATTATGTTTGGTGATTCAAGCGAAACCAAGGTCCTTGGGAGTGGTGATGTCGAGCTGAAATTCACATTTGGATGTATATTGACGCTCAAATATGTGCTCTACGCCACAAAGCTGGCTTCAAGCAAATTATGGAATCTGATCAATATGTTATTACTAAAAATGGAGTCTATGTGGGCAAGGGCTATATTTGTGATGGAATGTTTAAATTGAAAGTTGATAATGAAGCATTGAATGTTTCTATTGATATGCTTTATTCTTTAAATTTTTGGCATGCATGTTTATGTCATATTAAGAGTAGATATGTTACAATCATGAGTAGTTTAGGATTAATTCCCAAACTGAAAAAAGATTTTAAAAAATGTGAAATTTGTAGTCAAGCAAAAATTATGAAACAGCCTCATACAAGTATTGAGAAAAATACCAAATTGTTAGATTTAATTCACACCAATTTTTGTGAACTTGAAGGAATCTTAACTAGAGAGGAAATATATATTTTATCATTTTTATTGATAATTTTTAAAAATACACTTATGTTTATTTATTAAAAAATAAAAGTGATGCTTTTGAAAAACTCAAAAATTTTCTTTATGAAGTTGAAAATCAATTTGGTAGAAATATTAAAAGATTTAGAAGTGATAGAGGTCAAGTGTATGATTCAAATGAGTTAATTAGTTTGTTCAGTCATTGGGAATTATCCTTGAAACTGCTGCACCATACTCATCTGCATCTAATAGTGTGGCTGAAAGGAAAAATAGAACATTGATTGAATTGACAAATGCCATACTTATTGATTCAGGCGCTCCCTCAAGTTTTTTGAGAGAAGCAATTTTGACTGTTTGTCATGTTTAAAATATGGTGCCTTATAAAAATTTAAAAACTACACCTTTTAAATTATGGAGGGGGTATAAGCCAAGTTTGAGATATTTTAAAATTTGGGACTGTTTGGCATTTGTAAGGCTAACAGATCCTAAAAGGCCTAAATTGGGTGTTAGAAACTTAGAACTACCACTTGTGTCTTTCTTGGATATGCAAAAAATAACACAACCTATAGATTTTTTGATATTGAAAATAAAGTAATTTTTGAATCAGGTGATGCAATTTTTAATGAAGAAAAATTTTCTTTTAAATCAAAAAATAGTGGGGAGAGGTGGGGTGTCAAGAATTTAGACAAAATATTTTTTGTGGAACTAGTTCTTATACTCCTCTAGACAATAAAGAAAATTTTGACTTAAGAAGGAGTAAAAGAGTTGGAATTGAAAATTTTTTTGGTCCCGACTATTATATTTATAATATTGAGGAAAATCCAAATACTTTACAAGAAGTTTTAGCATCACCTAATTCTGTGTTTTGGAAAGAGGCTGTGAATGATGATATAGATTCACTAATTTCTAAGTTTTCACTAATTTCTAATAAAACTTAGAAATTAGTTAAAATACCACTGAGTTGCAAAACCATAGGGTGTAAATGGGTCTTTAGAAGAAAAAATTTAGTCTGGATGGAACAGTTGAAAAATTCAAAGCTAGGCTTGTCGCAAGTGGTTTTAAACAAAAAGCTGACCTTGATTTTTTCGACACCTTTTATCTAGTTACAAGAATAACATCTATTAGATTATTCATGTTTGTCATTGCAGCAATCTATAATTTAAAAATTCATCAAATGGATTTTAAAACAGTGTTTTTGAATGGGGACCTAGATGAAGAAATTAATATAGATTAATCCGAAGGATTTGTAGAGCCTGGCCAAGAAAAAAAGTGTGTAAATTAACAAAATCCTTATATGGCTTAAGATTTAAAATAGACCTTTAAACAGTGGGATGAGAAATTTTACTCTTGCATGATCGAGAATGGCTATAAGCCAAACGAGAGTGATAAATGTATTTATTATAAATATTGAGATAATTGTCATGTTATTATTAGCATATATATGAATGATTTATTGATATTTGGTTCTAATTGGCATGCTATAGATGAAACAAAAAATATGCTTAGTAATCATTTTGATATAAAAGATCTTGGTGAGGTTAATTTTATTTTGGATATGAAAATTATCAAAACATGTGATTCTATTTTTCTTGATCAATCGCATTACATAGAAAAATTATTAAAGAAATATAATTATGTTGGATGCAAGAATGTTGTTACTCTTTTTTATCTTAGTTTTCATTTATTTTCTATTGAAAATGATGATGATGTGATTAATCAAAAGGAATATGCTAGCATGATTGATAGTTTACGTTATGTGACTGATTGTACTAGATTTGACATTGCTTATGTAGTAGGAGTACTTAGTAGATTTACTACCAAACCAGGAAGAGAACATTGGTTTGCAATGGATCAAATAATGAAATATTTATCCTGTACAAAATATTATAGCTTGTTTTATAGAAAATATTATTGTACTCAACGGCTTCAGTGATGGCGATTGGAATATCTTGTTAGGTGATTATCTTTCAACAACTAGTTATATTTTTACCTTAGATGGTGATGCTGTATGTTGGAAGTCTAAAAGGCAAACTATTATTGCTAACTCAACTATGGAGGCTCAGTTTATAACTTTGGCTTCAACGAGTGAGGAATCAAACTGGTTGAGAGACCTACTACATGAGATTCCATTGTGGAAAAAACCAGTTTTACTCATATTAATTCATTATGATAGTAGTGCTAATATTGGTAAAGTACAAAATAGCTATTACAATGGTAAATCCAGACCAATAAGAAAAAAACACAGTACTATGAAATCATATTTAAGTAGTGGTGCCATTAACGTGGATTATGTTAAATCATGTGATAATCTAGCAGATCTACTGACAAAAGCCTTGATAAGAGAAAGAGTCTGGAATACATTGAGGGGAATAATATTAAAATCCATAATGTCATAAACCACATATGAGGATACCCAATCCAGAGATCAGAGATCCTGAGAATTGGGTTCAATGGAAAGAACGAATCATTTGGTAGTCGTAAGAAATACGCTATTTACTTTATTTGAGAGTTTTTCCATTCCTATGGTGTAAGTGGATTCATCCTGTAATGATTGAGAGGATGAGTTGTTTTAAATACTACTCTTAATGAAAATTTATAACTCTTATGAGTAAGGTGTCAGAATTACAGGAGCACCTTTAACAGATCTCACCTATGTGAGTGTGGGGGTGGGGATGCTCTTTATGAGAATTGAGTTTGTTCTTAAATACACTCATGAAACTAGGAATAACACAAGGTCGTAACGTACTGGCTAATAAAGCTTATGTTATCTGTGAACAATAATTATTTATTTTCCTTTATAAGTTATAGTTCAACTATGAGACTACTACTGATTCAGAAGTAAAAATTATTGTTTTACTAAGTGAGGGTTTACCTTCATGATGTATAATAATTTTTCTTTATCTAGAAGTATCTCTCTTATTTATATTTTTTATTATTAAAAAATAGTGGGAGACTGTTGGTATTTTTTAATAGATTGTATTTGTTGGTAAGATTTTTTTAATTAATATAACTGTTACATTCCTTTTATTTTTTTGTTGAGGAAGTTTTAACCAAATCATTCAAATTACGCATGTTAAAAATATTCAAAGTTGGTTTTAACGGATGAGGCTAACCGTTTGTATCCTTTTCGGTTTTCAAGAATCTAGGAGAAGGAGACCAGCACATGATCGGAACTCAAAAATAAATTAACGTATAGTTTTGGCTTTAAGAGATAGAGTACTGGGGTCTGCGTAGGAAAATAAAAAAAGTTGGGAAGTTTTTTGTCTTACAAAGAAAAGAAGGTAGTGTTTAGAGATTATTGAAAATTTTTCAGATAAAAGAGTGGTGTTATTTTTAGAGCAGTTTTGGGCTCAATCAACCACATGTGCAGAGTTGGTTCAAGTTATACGACGATCAGTTGAGCTAGCTATTATATCATACAAATTAAGAGGAGATTTGTTGTACTGGTTCATCTGAAACTTTACATATCTCAGATGTCTTGAATCTGTGAAATCACTACTTGTCCCAAAAGTGTAAGCTTTTGAGACAATTGGTATTTTCACATGGTATCAGAGTAGAGGTCCTGAGTTTGAATCCTGACTCTACACTCTATCCCATTTAATTAAATATTTTACGTGTTGAGCCACCAATTGAGGATGAGTCTAACCTACATGTGAGGGAGAGTGTAAAGATATAAAATAAATAATAAAATCTAACTCTTCTCATCAGCTTAAACTTTCAAGATAATTGGTGATTTCACATAATCTTCTTAAAGAAAGTGAGATTTTTGTATCTTAATTTAAGCTCTTTTCGTTTGAATTTGTTATTTCATTATAATTTTTATGTTATTACTGTGTATTTCCTAACACATTCTAATGTCAACAAACCTAATCTCCTCAGAAAGTTGCTATGCATGTTAATTTCTCTACAGCCAAGCTTGATAGAATGAGGGACTTTCAGAATCCAACCTGAATATCCGCCCAAGTTCCTCTGTATTCCCAATGCAACGTACTACTACCCTTGGTCATCGAGAGCTTAAAAAACTTGCAAGTGTTTAACTAATTTGACCGAGCTTCTCAGACAACTAGGACTTGCAAGGAAGGTGCAAAGAAAGTCAGTCACAAGCAAAACTACTGTAGTTTGTAGTTTGGTGTTGAAAAAACGACAGCCTTGGAAATACAATAATGGTAACAATGAAGAACATGAATAGAAGCTGTAACACGATGACATTAAAATGCGCAAAACTACTTTCGCACGTCTTTCTCACGGAGTCATGGGATGCGCTGGAAACGTACAGAAAATAACAACTATTTTGAAAAGGAGAAATAATTGTTGCATTGGTGAGCAGGGCCGGCTCAATACGTTACGGGTCTAAGGCTAAAATTCTGAGTGGGGTCCTTTTTTTTTTTAAGTAAAATTAAATAATTTTTTATTTTTTATTTTTATATCATATTTTTGTTTAAAAATAATTCCTACCATTTTGTAAAGTAAAATTATTGATTAATATTTTATACCACATTTTCAATTAATAACTGACTTTAATCTTTATTAAGAAATTTTTGATTTAGAGAAAATTTTATTAAATTTAGTTTTACAAGTACTTTAGACTCTTAGACACAATTATAATCATTATTGTCAATAAAGTTCTATAAGCAACTTATACATTTGAAAAAAAAAATGGGCCCTTGCCTCTTCAAATGATTATACAAAAACTTTTTATGAATACTGGAAAATTAAATTTTTCTATTTATAATTTTCACATTATTTATATATTAAATTAATAATGACAAAAGAGAAGTGTATTCTTAGAAAGAGAATAGGTAAAATAATTATTATATGTGATACTTTTAAAAACTAATAATGATATAATATCTATTTGATCTTATTTATATTCTCATTCTCATTGAGTTAATTAAAGTTTTTTATTGGGTATATATATATTTTTTGGGCCTTCTTCCATTAGGGGCCTTAGGCAATTGCCTAACTTGCCTAATGGAAGAGCCAGCCCTGGTCGTGAATGTGGAAGTACTGCACAATTACTTTAAAAGAAATGAATAAATATAGAATTTACATGAAAAAAATTAATTTTTTAATAATAGATCTTATTTTTTTAAAATGACTACACGACGCTTATATATTTGATAATTGTATATAATATTACACTTTCATACTCATGACTCATGACTCATGACAGTCCAAGAAAGCTGGGGCCGTCCCCAGTTGGACTGCCTAATTCTGAAATACGAGTCATATTCAAGTTCAGTTTTTGGCTCCTATTGATGTGAATAATTCATCTGTAGGTCCTCAGTAAGGTTCCAAGTGTTCAATATGAAAATGTGTTCCACAACCTGAAAAAGTCCAACCTGCTCCCCCTTTTTTCTTTCTTTCCCGTTCTCAAAATTCAAACCAAAAGCCAAAAGGGAGACAAGGGTGTGAATATTGTGCTGTCCGACGCCTCCTCATAAGTAGATATCGCAGCAATGAAATTTGGAGTACTGTCTAGGAAGACCTCTGTAATTCCCCCACCTCTCTTTTACTCGCGAAATATACGATATTATAAGCTATGATGCCTAGGAAAGATATGTTCGTTAAGCTGATTATCATGGTGTTTGTGTACGTAAGTGCAATTCTTGACTGCGGAGAGAGCTCTTACTCCGGCGAGGGTGGGTATCATGATGAAATGCGGCGTCTGGCTTTGGTTAAGGCTACACATATCATCCGCAACGGAGTTTCTCCACCCCAGAGCCATTCAACACCACCGGCGGTATGCTTTCTGGCTTCGTTTTCTTTAATAATAACAAAAGAAAAACAGAGTTTATTGGCAATTTGGTACACAATCGATGAGACTAAATAAGGCTATGAATTTGGGGATGGTTGTCATCAACTTGTGATGATGGATGCAGGTATCACCACGATCACGTGTTCATCACGCGACAGAGTATGGTGCTGATCCTACAGGGAGATTGGACAGCACTGAAGCACTACAGCAAGCTCTTTCTGATGCCTTTGGATCCCATGTTGATGCTCATTTGATGGAAGGTGTTGCTGATCTTGGAGGCGCAGAGCTTCATCTTGATGGAGGGACATACAAGATCAGCCATTCCCTACGTTTACCAAATATTAGTGGTGGTAACTTCATGGTACGTGCATTATGCCATAAAATCTTATGCTTAATTCCATTTTTAAAGCCAAGAGATCATTTTGCTAAATTATCATTAATTTCTTAATGTAATTTTATTTTTTGGTCTTTGAGATATATATATGTGCTATGGCATGACAGATTCATGGCGGATCGCTTCGTGCATCGGACGATTTTCCAACAAATCGCCATCTGATCGAGTTGTGGCCATCCTCAGCTTCTTTCTTGTATGAAGACATTACACTCAAGGACCTTATGATAAACTCTAATTTTAGAGGTGGTGGCATCTCCATTATCAATTCCCTTAGAACAACCATAGACAATTGTTATGTCACACATTTCACTACAAATGGTATACTCATAGAAGGTGGGCATGAGACATACATTAGAAATTCCTTCATTGGCCAACACATCAACGTCGGTGGCGACGGTCGCGAAAAGGACTTCTCCGGCATTGGAATCAACATCAAGGGCAACGACAATGCAGTCACCGATGTGGTGATTTTCTCTGCATCAATAGGAATTATGATATCAGGACAAGCAAACATGCTCACCGGTGTACATTGTTACAACAAGGCCACCCAATGGGGTGGGAGTGGAGTATACATCAAGGCACCCGGTTTGACTCAAACCCGAATTGTGAACTGTTACTTTGATTTCACTGGTGTTGTGGCTGAGGATCCGGTCCAACTCCACATAACCGGCTCATTCTTCCTTGGAAACGCATTCGTTTTGATCAAATCGTTGGCGGGTGTTGTGTGTGGGGTGAATATTGTTGATAATATGTTCTCGGGTGATTATACAGGGGTCAAAATAGTTCAATTAGACCAATCAAATGGACCATTCAAGACTATTGAAGAAGTAATTGTTGATCGAAATACCGTAAGAGGCATGGTTCGCAAGTCAACGGTAGCTAGAGGGTCGGTGTGGAGAAATGGAACCAGATGGACCGTTGATTTCTCAAAGGTCCTACTGTTTCCTAACCTAATAAAAAACGTGCAATACACATTGCATGCAGGTGCTGCATTTCCTACCCATACTTTGAGAAATGTATCAGAAAATCGTGTCACGGTGGAGTCGGAAATGCCCATATCAGCAACACTGCATGTGTCGGTGGACCAAAGCATGGTTGGGTACATATGATCATTAAAGGTCGTCATGATTTGCAATTTTTGTTCTTTTTTTTTTTTAATTTTTTTTATTTAGATTGTTTTGTGTAGTTTTTGAGATATATATTTAAATGATGGACAGACAGTCAAGATTGTGATGATATCTAATCGTCACTACCTCTCTGGCAAAAAAGAGAAAAAACAACAAGATGGACAGTCAAGAACATACAAAATTTAATTAATAAATTTCTCTAATTCTTTGCCTTGATTGACGGGTAAAACATCGTGCATGGTCTAAACTGTATTAATAGTCAAACTGGGACTTTGGAAATTTCTAAACTTGATCAATTGGACTCCAGCCATCTTGGTTATTTTACGTCGTAAAATTCTTCTCATTAATTATTATTCACTAATACATATAACCCGACCCATATGATATGAAAAATACCCCCACACCCTATAAAAAGGAAAGACTTGAAATAAATAGTGGCTGCTCATTCTATGTCAGTTGTTGAATGTTGTCAATCTCTCCCAAAATTAGTTCTCCCAAAAGGAAAGCAATTCTATCTTGCCTCTCTGGCACGAAAGGCTTGGATATTCCAGGAGTAATATGATGTAAATGCAGATTTTTAAACTCTTATATTAATTTACTGTTTTAAAATGTGTAAATCTTGCATACTTTTTTTTAATTAAAAAATAGATAAATTTGTGATTCACGTGAAAAAATTATTTTTTAATAATAGATCATATTTTTTTTAAAAAAAATGTGCAAAACTTATCTACCTTAATATTATATATAGTATTACTCTTTATTAATATTCAACTGTCAAGATTGTGCTAGTAAATCACTTCGAGATGACGTTAGATGTGGGCCGGGGAAGCTGTATACGTAGCACAAACAGAGCAATATTTATTACACAAAGGGTCTGGTTTGACATTAGCCACCAAAAAACACCATGAAACTGCATATATATATCTATATATATATAGATGATATGAGAATAAATATCCCATGCAAACTAGTGTTTATGGGATGGAAGATTTGCAATGAATTTTGCCCTACTGCCTCTCATATATGCCAACATTTTTTCATAGTCGGGAAGGTTCTCTTTGATCACAGCAACTTGTTTAAAGTCCTGAATCCAAGCATGCAAGCGAGGCAAAGTGCTAGGATTTAGCACTTCCACGCCTACTGCCTCTTCCATGCCTGAAAACCAATAAGCCAACCATCCGTATGCAATGTCGGCCATTCCTATGCTATCGCCGCTGAAAAACTTCTTGTTCCCAAGGGCTTTCTCGTCCAAGATCTTCAGAACTTCCAGCGCCTCTTTTGTTGCCTTTTCGTGTTCTTCTCCAGCAGTTTGGAAAAATGCATGGAAAACGGGGGCCTAGAAATATGGAGTCAGAGAAACAAATGAAAAAAATATGACTACCTCCAAGCTGCTTTTTGGTGAAACAAACACATCCTAGTGGACTTGGATTTTCAGAAGAAAAAAACCAGAATTGGTTTGTATGTGCAAATCAGTTTGTAAACAGAAGAGATATCTTTTTATATTAATTAGCAGTAGATCAAAGGAGATCCTCATGATAAAGATAGAAGTACCTTCAGTAATTGGAACTGTATCCAAAAACGAGCCAAGGCTCTTTCATATGCATCTTTTGGAAGCAAGGGATTCTGAGGCCATGTTTCTTCGATGTATTCAAGGATGGCAAGGGACTCAGAGATGGGTTTGCCACCATGAACAAGCACAGGGACTTTCTTATGAACAGGGTTGTATTGCAATAGCAATTGACTCTTGCTGTTGGGAACGTCTTCTTCTATATAATCGTATTTCACGCTTTTCAACTTCAGAGCCCATATCACTGTGGCTGAATGGGCTTGCCCAGAATCCCAGTAGCTTCACTTCTTCCATTAATGTCGTTGAGAAATCAAAGGGGCGTGCATGGGATCAGAGGTCGATCTACTTAACACTCTTGACAGCAGGCTTTATAGCGACAATGGTATTTTCTTTCTTGGCCAAAAAGTTTCCAGCTCGTTTAATAAACTGGTGAACATTTTGATCTCTCTCGCTAAAAAACAACGGAAATTTTATTTAATTTGTTAATGGATAGAGACCACCTTCATTAAACAATGAAAAATCTGCTTCAGCACACTTAACGTGCTGGGCTGTGAAAAAAAAAAAAAAAAATTATTGTACGGGGATGGTGTGGCTTCCGACTGTCCCAAAATAGCTCTTAAACAATTCCAGTAGTTTATTATTAAAGACGGGGTCGTTTGTTTTCAAAGATAAGATGAGATGAGATAAGTTGAGATTAAAATTAAAAAGTTGAATAAAATATTATTAGAATATATTTTTTAATATTATTGTTGTTTTGGGATTTGAAAAAGTTGAATTGTTTATTTTATTTTGTATGGAGATTTAAGAAAGTTGTAATGATGAGGTGAAACAAGATGATGTTTTTAGAAAACAAACAAGCTAGGCCGCAAAACAAGTCAAGGTTTTCACACTGTGGATAAAGGCAAGCATATATAATTCAAGGATTATCATGATCAGTACAAGCAGGAACTTTCTTCGAAGCATTCATGTTTGATTTTCCTTTTAAAAAGCCGAAAGAAACTATGATCTGAGATTGATTATAAAAGGTTTCTATTTATCAGAGTTGAGGATTTGGGAGTGGGTGGGTGTCATTTTCTTCCTTTATGAACCCGATAACAGATCAGCTATACCACGAGAACAACCTGATCTAGTCATGAGCTCTTCCTCCCAATTAGCTCTGCCCATTTTCAGATAGGGTTATAAATTGATATAAAAGTGAAAGGGTTATTTTATTGTAAATCGGTGTATAGAATGTTGAGAAATAATATCATATTATCTGTGGACAAGATCTTGAACATGTTTGTAAGGAATGAGTAATCATCTCTTGTTGAACCGGTTTTATAAGATGAGTTAGACCCATGAATTTATTCATAAAACACATAATCTACATCACTTAAACGGTAATATTTTATTTCTAAGATTCAAATTTAAATTTTAAAATTTGAATTTTAAATCAAATTATACCACGCAAGTAGTACGTACTACATAGTGTATAAACCTTAAAATAGTATTCTAAAAGCGAATCCACAATTCACTTTGGCATATATTTTAGAGTAATGCTAGAAAGAAGCCATTATAGCAGTGCATACTTTGCACTCACTGCATAGCTGCTTCTAGTTGATTGTTTCCAACACTCGCTTGGGGAGATGTGTGGTCTAGATGATGCCACATCATGTGTGCAAAATGGATGCTCCCAATAGTGACTTCTATCTATATTTATTCTATATTTTATCATTTCCTTAATTATTAAAATATTACAAACAGAAATACTAATTTGTTTTTCACGTTCAAAAAAATAGCCAGGGGATACAAATTAAGAGGAAAACATGGAGACCCAAATCACAAGTTAATTTAGACGGACACTATTGATCATCTTGTGAAGATGACAGTAACAATTCCCTCATACGTTTGAAAAAGACAAACATTTCGTGATGATCAGGAAGGTTGTCTCTGATTACAGGAACTTCCTTAAAATTCAGGATCCATGCATGCAAGCGAGGGAACGTGTGATCTTCAAGCAGCTTCACCCCTACTATTTCTTCTATAACTCCCAACCATTCTGCAATCTGTCCAAAGGCAATGTCCACTATTCCAATCTCTTCCCCACCAAAAAATTTCTTGCTTCCGAGTGCATGTTCCTCGATGACTCTCAGCATCTCCACGGTGTCCTTCATGGCCTTCTCTTGTTCCTTGCCGCTACTTCTGTAGACCATCCACATTGCAGGGATCTAATTTTGGACATTGTCATGCAATCTATCAAATAACGTACAGAGTTTTTGAGTTGTATCAAACTTTGCTCCTTTTCCGGAACCTCGTTTGGATAGTAAAAATGTTTCATCTCATCATTACACTTTTTTTAAATTTTCACATAAAATATAATAAACAATTCAATTTTTTCAAATTTTAAAATAATAATAATAATAATATTAAAAAATAATATTTTAATAATATTTTATTCAACTTTCGTCTAAAATCATCTCATCTCATCTCACAATCCAGACATCACCTTAATTAGAAGTATTTTTATTTTTCTATTACATAAATCTCCTTTTGGATCAATCAAAACAAACAAAACTACCGGCATACAGAAAAGATTTATTAAATATTTAATATTGTTAAAAATATCACACGGCTAATAATAAATCATGTTGTAGGATTTATTTTATATATTTAGGGTGGTGCTACAGCCCCGCTGGGGGCTCCCGAGCTGTTGTATTATTTAATATATATTTTTTTTAAATAATTTTTATATAGATTTTTTAATATTTTAAAATGTTTTTAAAAAATAAAATAAAATAAAAATATTATTAAGAAAATATTTTTTTAATCCAAAAGTAAAAAATATATATTAAAAAATATTTTCTTAATCACGAAGTATATTTTTTTATAATTTTTTATTTTAGATTAATAAAATATTTTTTAATAATATTATGATTTTTTTTAAAAATATTTAAAATAGTCATATTACAGCCCCGTTGGGGGCTCCCGTTGAGCTTAACATGTACTTTTTTATGTGTAATTTTTTAATTTATTTTTTATATAGATTTTTTTTACACTTATAAATATTTTTAAAAAATAAAATAAATTTAAAATATAATTAAAAAACACTTCATTAATCAGAAAGTAAAAAAAAAATCATTAAAAAACACTTCCTTAATAAGAAAGTAAAAAATAAATCATTAAAAAACACTTCCTTAATAAAAAAGTAAAAAAAAAATACTTCCTTAATCAGAAAGTAAAATACAAATCATTAAATATTAATTTTTATTCTACTTCGTAATTAAGAAAATATTTTTAAATAATATTATAATTTTTATTTTATTTTTTAAAATATTAAAAATTATTAAAAATATTTATATAAAAATAAATTTAAAAAATATATATAAAAAAATGCTACAGCCCCTGCGGGAGCCCCCAGCGGGGCATGTAGCATTTTCCATATATTTATCTTACTTAAATATATTTCTCAATATGTCTAAACTTGTGAGTACGTTCGAAAAAAGAATTCGAGGAAGAAGAAAGACAGAAGAAGAAGAAACAAGGCAGACACGTACGTACCTTATCATGAGCAAACTTCACCCAAAAGCGAGCAATAGCTCTCTGAAAAGGGTCAAAAGGCAACAAGGGATTCTGTGGCCAAAACTCTTCGATGTATTCAAGGATGATCAAGGACTCGCAAATTGGTTTTCCAGCATGAAGAAGCACAGGGATTTTCTTGTAAACTGGATTGTGTTGAAGAAGGAGGGGACTTTTGTTGGAAAGATCTTCGTCTATGTATTCATAGGGTATGCCCTTTAGTTTCAGAGCCCATATCACTCTGTAACTAAAAGGACTAGGCCATGACCCGAGTAGCTTCAACTCAGCCATGCTTAGAGACTCGAAGTCGAGATCGAGAGAGAGAGAGAGAGAGATATGTTAACAATTCTACCAATGAAGTCATTTTATAATATTGCTTGGACAATAAGCTTTACCGCTTCAAATTGATTTATTTATTGAACTCTTCAGCCTTCAAGCATCCAGTAAAGGTTGAATTCAAAAGGGTGTGGCCTCTTATTATTATCATTTTATTCCTTATTATATAGACATTAATCTACCATATTTTGGGGCTATTTTCAACTTTTGATGCAGCACTCTCAACGGATTTTTTATTTTATTTTTTAATATACGTCACTAAAAACCACTTTTATTATTATTATTTATATATATATATTTTACATACTGATTTTTACAATATATTATAAATCAAGTACTTATCTATTTTTTTTATCCTATATAATTAAAATATTCTTTTTTATTCATTTTAAATATTTTCTCTAACTATAATGAATTTACAATGTCTCATATCTTTTAATATTTACATCTTCTCATCTTCAGTATCTTCATCACCCGCAAAGTGATATCAAACAAAAAATGCATCGTAATGGACTCTGAAAATGGTTTTAATAAAAAGAAAACACTTGTTGCCTTTTTTTTTCTTCTCCACCCAAGTAAGTGAAATTTTTCAAGACTTTCTCTGCAAGCAAACAAAGGCTAGGTAAGACTAGCAAAACAAATATATACCAATTTATTCTAATCACAAAACATAGAAAAAAAAAAAAAAAGATAGAAAGAAAGAATACTAAAGCATACAAAGAGCAAACTCAGATTTTATTTCTCCACAAAATCCAAGGCCCCAACGTCCTAAACTTTCTCAATGGCCCCAACATTGGAGGACAATTTCGTCGAGTGTCAAGATTAATGGCATTGAAGAAAAATCGTATAAATTGTCGACAATTCACATGATTGGTATCACATTACCATTAAGAAAAAACATAACTTTGGGTTAAACTTTTCGTTTGTAATTTATTAATTTGTAAAGTAAAATTTGTAATAGCTGAAGCGTTACCCGATAGCAACCTACCCTCTTTCTCGCACTTCTGTCCAAATTGTCTATATCCATTAATAATTCAATGTCATTTATTATTCTCATATATATTATATTATTAAAAATAGAATGAGTAGAGTATTTGATATATCACTCTCAAAGAAATGCATTTTTATCGATTGATTTGTAGTTTAACTAATATGTACTCTTTTTATAGTAACAAATAAGAGGATGAGGTTGTAAGTTACAGCCTATTTGGAGGAGCTTTGTCTTTATAAAAATCGTAGTTTCTAATCATTACGAAATAATTAGTAGATTAATCACCTCGAGTATTCATACGTAAAGTTCTTTTATTTAAAAATTGGTCTGCAATTCACATTTTTCATTTTATTAATATGATAAGACTTAATTTATAAGAGATTTTAATTTTATGATTTTTTAGTAAATTAAATATTGGTACGTCAATAAAATGGAATATTTGTTGTCTTCTAAATAGAATTTTTCATATACAAATGACTAGAAATTTGAGGATGTGTCTGGGAAGAGTTAATATTGGTTTGATCCAAATCGAGAGCCTAAGGCCCACAATAATTTGAACGTACAAGAAAAAGATGAGTAAGAAAGAGAACACCACCAGCCTAGAACCGGCAGGCGCTACTACAAATTCCATCTAATAAGCTCACACTGGATAGATGATTGCACAACTATGAAGAAGAGAGTGATCAAATTGACAGGCACGGGAGTGCTTGAGCAAATGGTCATGGAGCGGACAATACTCAAATGACGATTTGAGAAAGGATACAATCCCCGAAGAAGCAGCAGCCCGAATAGGCGGCGCCCACCAAGGGAAGATGCCTGTAATAACGAAATGGACATGGCGCCTCAGAATAACGATAGAGACACGACCTCCTAGGTGAAATCAGTACAATAGCAGGCAGATTTGCTAGGGGCGGCGCCTCCTCGTCTAGCAGAAAGGCACACGCCTGAAGAGCAAGATACGAAGAAGTTTATGTAGCGGACATGTCGTCCAAACACCAAAAACTTGACCCCTTAGTAGCTATCTCTTTCGGGGAAGAAGATTGTGAAGGAGAATTGTACCCTCATGATGATGCGCTGGTAGTAACCCTTTTGGTTGCTAATTACATTACCAGGCACATACTCATTGACAATGGGAGCTCAACAGACATATTATTCTGGGAGGTTTTCGTAAAGATGGGTATAGACGCTACTAAGTTGAGATCCTCGCCAACACCATTGAAGGGCTTTTCAAGAGATCTGATCCAATCGGTGGGCGCCATTACTCTTCCCGTCACGGTAAGAAAAGAGATGTGTACTGCGACCACCATGACCGATTTCTTAGTCGCGAAGGCGCCCTCCTCGTATAATGCTATATTAAGGCGACCAACATTGAACAATCTCAGGGCGGTTACATCGACGTACCATCTCAAGATGAAGTTCTTGACCGAAGGCGGAGTGGGGGAAGCACTAGGCGAACAAGCCCTAGCACAAGAATGTTATGTATATTAACTGAAGAGCAAAGTGGGAGAAGTATGCACTATCAGGGGCGAGAACGACCAGGTAGCCAAGGAGGAAAATCAGAGCACATTGCCCCCCCCCCCCCCACGGTCGTTTTTGACAGGAGCGTGAAAGTGAGGGATGAGCAAAACCTACAGCAAGCAGAGGCGAATGAGCCCTGGAGATCGTAACATTGTACCCAGATCGCCCCAACGCAACGACACAGATTGGAACTAAGATCTCCCTAGAAGACCGAGAGGCCCTAAAGCAACTATTAGTAGAGCACCGAGATGTGTTCGCCTAGAACCACAAAGATATGCTTGGAATTGACAACAATGTTATCAAACACCGACTATGCGTGGATCCCATGCACAAGAAGGTATGCCAAAAAAAAGATCGTTCAGCACGGAGAAATACACATCCATCGTTGAGGAAGTTGAATGCCTGCTCGCCACGGGGTTTGTCAAGGAAGCACATTACCCTGAATGGTTGTCCAATGTCGTCCTGGTAAAAAGAAAACCAAAACAGAAGTGAAGAATGTGTGTGGACTTCACCGACCTAAATAAAGCCCAAAAGACGGTTTCCTTCTACCACGAATTGATGTCATTGTAGACGCCACTGCAGGGCACAAGATGTTGAGATTCATGGACGCCTACTCAGGCTACAATCAAAACTGAATGTACCCACCAGATGAAGAGAAGACCTCATTTATCACAGACCGTGGGTTGTATTGCTACCAAGTCATGCCATTTGGCCTAAAGAACGCAAGGGCAACCCACCAAAGGCTAGTCAACCTGATGTTTAAAACTAAATAGGGCGAACCATAGAGGTTTACGTGGATGACTTGTTAGTTAAAAGCAAATAGCCCGCCCAATATCTGGCCGACCTAAGGGAGGCATTCACCGTACTAGAGTAGTACAAAATGAAGCTGAACACATTGAAGTGCGCATTTGGAGGAAGATCAGGCAAGTTTATGGGGTTATAGTGTCGGAGAGAGGATTTGAAGCCTCACCAAAAAAGATTGAAACAATCATGAACATGAAGCCGCCAAAGAGCTTAAATGACATGCAACGGCTAGCGGGGAGAATAGCAGTCTTAAACATGTTCGTATCCAGATCCACGGACATATGCCTCCCCTTCTTCAGGGTATTGCAAAAAGTACACCCCTGGAACGAGGAGTTTGACGAAAATTTCTAAAAACTGAAGCAACATTTAACCAATCTGCCACTTTTGAGGCAACATATAGAAAGAGAGACACTCTATGCGTACCTAGCAGTATCTCCCCATGCCGTCTCAACCGTCCTTGTCAAGGAAGAAGGGGCAGCGCAACTGCCCGTGTACTACACGAGCCACGCTCTAAGGGGAGTAGAAGTTAGGTATCCGTGAATAGAGTTGGTGGTGTTTGCCATGGTGACATCGGCCAGGAGGTTACGCCTGTACTTCCAGGCCCATTCGATCAAAGTGCTCACAGAAAGCCCACTGGCAAAGGTGTTACAAAGACCAGATACCTCAGGGAGATTAATCGGGTGGTCAATCGAACTCAGCGAATTTGACATCGAGTATGTGCCAAGGAAGGTTATGAAAGGGCAGGCGTTGGCAGACTTCATCACTAAATTCTCAAGCTTCCCACCAGAAGTAGTCGTCGCCCCAGTAGGAAAACCTTGGATCCTTTTTATGGATGGTTCTTCTTGTCACGCTGGCGAAGGGATAGGAGTCCACGTGATTAGTGAAAAAGGCAAGGAAGGGGCAAGGAAGAGGAAAGAATCTGGATACGGAAAAACTCCCTGAGAGGAAAGAAGAGGCAAGGAAGGTAAGAAGAAGGGTGACTAGATTCGTAAATGTGGATGTGATCCTCTACAAAAGGGGTTTTTCTACCCCTCTACTGCGATGTATCTCACTGCAAGAAACACAATACATTCTAGCTGAATACATGAAGGGATATGTGGAAACCACTCCGGGGGAAGGCATTGGCTAGAAAGGTAGTAAGGGCATGATACTAGTAGCCCAATACACTGAGGGACACAAAAGAATTTGTAAAAAGATGCGTCAAATGTCAGGCTTACGCACCAGTATCATACGCCCCCCAAGAGGAGTTAACTTCCATGACCACCCGATGGCCATTCGCCCAGTGGGGAGTTGACCTAGTTGGACCCCTCCCCCCCGAAAAAGGTGGAGTTAAGTTCATGACCGTAGCAGTGGACTACTTCATGAAGTGGGCAGAGGTTGAACCCTTGGCGACCATCACGACCAAAGTAGTGATGAAGTTCTTATGGAAGAATATCATTAGTCAGTACGAGATTTCACAAAGCATAGTCTCAGATAATGGACAGTTTGATTCAGAACATTATCACGAATGGTGTGCCGAGCTAAAGATTCAGGTTAAATATTCATCCCCAAGATACCCATAGGCGAATGGATAGTCGGAGGCTACGAACAAAACATTGCTGGGAATCCTAGAAAAGAAGCTGGCGGGCAAGAAAGGGGAATGGGCGGAGGAACTACCAAGAGTATTGTGGGCCCACAGGACCACAGTAAAGACCCCCGCAGGGGAGACCCCATTAACCTTGGCATACGTGAGTGAAGCAGAACCTCTCGTGGAAGTCGGCCTGCCTAGTTACAGGACCCGCCATTTTTCGAAGCCAAAAAGTGATGAAGCTATAGAAGAGCACCTTGACCTCCTAGAAGAAGAGAGAGACGCGACTGAAGTCAAGATGATACTCGACAACCGCTTAAAGGATAACCAAGGAAAAGAGCTGCAACATCCCTGAAATGCAGAGCACTTGAAGAAATTATATCCCTGATTATGCTAATTTCTTGATTTATTTAAACTCTGCTATTGAATTCTTGATTATGTTTCATAATAAATAAAGCATATGTTCCAAGTCAGTGCCACCTCACCCAAGCAAAAGGCCACTCTTAGGGACCAAGTGAAAATGACGCCCTCAAACATCAACGTCAAGTACAAAGGTGAGCAGTTCAAAGGAAAAGGGGCGCGAAAGACGACAACAGCAAAATATGACAACAACAAAATATAACAACAAGCCACACACGGAGGAGAAAAAAAGAGCCTCATGAAATAAAAGCAAAAGGAAGCACAAAAAAGTCAAAATTGCCTTAATGTTTTCAATGTATACGACTACAAAAGAGACATATAAGAATACTTCTATTATTTACAAGAGACTATTACAAGTGTGGCAGAGAGATAACCATGTACAAAAAGCTAAGTACTAGGACCACTAGAAGGTGGAGTTGGGTGCTGCGGATTGTTGAAAGCATCGGGCATGGTGTCCCGACCAAAAGCGCCAACAAATTGACATGAGGTTGTATTAGGTTTGAACATCCCCAAAAACGCCTCAAGTCAGTACGGGGATTGGCCAACAAACGCGACCTAATTCGAAGCACGCTAGCCTCATACTTATAACCAAAAGCGAAATCCCTAACGCCACGCGCTGAAGCCAGCTGAGGATGAAGGCGGACAAGTTCTTCTCTCGCAGCTGCCAAGTCAGACTCGAACGTCTTCACCAACTATGTCTTTTCCTTTCCTTCAGTCGTTTATCCTTGTTAATGAGCGTCTCATTAAGTTTCCCTTGTCGTTCGTCTGCGTCGGCACGAACTTTCTTGTACTCCTTGTGCCACTTGGTCAACTCTTCTAGAGCGTCGTGCGCCTCAGAGAGGTCAAGATTAGCTAGCCGCTTGCCCTCCTTTGAGGCCGCCAATTGCTCCCCGAGTTCAATGCAGCACCGCTGAGAACTAGATAACTCTTGGCAGACAGACTTGAGTTCCTCCTAAAGGGTGGACAGTTAAGAGCGAGCACGACCCAACTCCGACTCTAACTCCCCCCGAGTAAGGGAAAGCTAAGTCCTAGCGGAATCACGATCCGTGGCGTGACGAAGTTCATGGCGAAGGTGAAAAACCTCATTGCGAAGAATGTCCAAGTCACCCGCCAAAGAGTGTGCATAACCATCTGCTTGCTCAAGTAGGATCTCCAACTCCGCCCCCTCACCCCTCCATCTCTCAAATTATTTCATGGCTTAAAAAGAGAAGACACGCCTAGAGCGGACCTCATTCTCCAAATCAACATGATCCGCCATGATCCAAGCCGCCAAGTCATCGACACCCTAGAAAGATAAAACTCAAGAATGTTAAATGATCGTCTTGGAAAAATGGCAGAGAGAAATGAGAGAAGTGGAGTCGAAGTTATACCAGAAAGAAAATTTCTTAGTCAATTAGCCATGTTGCAGACGACCTCATCTCTAGCAGGCCTAGAGGAGGTGGAAGTACCTCCCCTAGGACCTATAGTAAGGACCAAGGGGAAAAGCCTCAGGAGACACCCCCTGTGAGTCTACTCCAATCTCATGAGCCTTAGCCAAATCTCCTACCGGAAAAACATTGTGGGTATAAGTAAGTTCAACCTCCTTAAGACTGATGTCCTCACTATCGAGACCACCCAAAGGACCACCTCCCTCTAAGGGAGAAGACCCGACGTCATCTCTAAAAGAGGAAGGAGAGGGAGAGGGAATAGAAATGTGATCACCACCAACCCCCAGGTCGAGTGGAGGGGTCTCTCCTCCCGAGATGGTAGTAGGCAAAGAGTGGGGAGTTGAATCTTTACCTTCACTTACTTCCTCCACTTCTTCACAAACAAGAACGCCGCCGACCTTCTCGCTGCCCTGGACACCACGATCGCCTAGGGCACCATCTCCATTACCTGACTTCCCTCAAGGGCCGTTTGGTCGGCAAGACTCAATGAGAAGGCGACATCCATATCAACGTTGACCTCACCGCCTTCCCTGGGCAAATTAGAGGCTCCGAATATAGGAAATTCAAAGGTGGGGCTAGATTCCAAAGAAAGCTGTTGGGAGGGAAGATCAAAGTCAAATGCGATCGCCAGGTCAGAAAAGGCTTGACCCATTAAACCTTCGACGTCATCAATACTTGGAGAAGGCACGCGTCCGGGTGAGCGATGAGGGGTAGACAGATAAGTACCTTTGAGGTCGGCCAGACACGGGGGAGGCGCCATCGTCTGTGTATGCAGCCGCCCTCTTTGCTACAGGAGAATGTGTATCCAAAGTAGGCAGGCGGGAAAGTTTCCTCAAAGCCTTTGGAGTAGACTCTGAGGGAGACTTGGCGGGTAGAGATGGCGCCATGACCTTGCTTAGGAAAAGGCGACCTTTGACCTTTGAGCGGTCAGGCATCACCAAGAAGTTGTCAATATTTGTGGGAGTCAAGAGATACACAGTCCAAAGGTCATCTTCATGTTCACTCGCCCAGGTGGTGACCATGTCGACACGGGATTGTTCCCATTCAGATGGGGGTTCCAAAGACGTCATTAGGCCTTTATCATCAGGAATCTTACCCCAGGTAGCCCTAATTGGAAATTCCCGACGCATAGCTTCTGAGTTGGGAAATTCCCAACTGGCCCCCGAGACCAAGAAAAATTTTCGTCAAGATATGCGGTTAGGCATCACCAAGAAGTGGTCAATATTTGTGGGCGTCAAGAGATACTTAGTCCAATGGTCGTCTTCATGTTCACTCGCCCAGGTGGCGACCATGTCAACACGTGATTGTTCCCATTCAGATGGGGTTCCAAAGTCACCATTAGGCCTTTATTGTCAAGAATATTACCCCAGGTAGCCCTAATTGGAAATTCTCGACGCATAGCTTCTGAGTTGGGAAATTCCCAACCGGTGCCCGAGACCCAAGAAAAATTTTCTCGTCCATTGTTTGGCGTTGGAGTGACAACTTTCAAAACGGGCTAACCGTTGTTTCCTAATCCAAAAGCTGCAAATGTTACCTGGAGAGCTTCTCAAAGAATACAATGCCAAGAACTCTCGGGCATTTAAATCAGGGTATTCTTCCCTAGCAGGTTCCAAAACTAAGTGAAACACAATACAAGAACAAAGAAGGACTTGCCACTCATGAGAATGAAGCTACGTAGGGGCTAGCCTAAGAAGATTAAGAATGTCATGTATTGGGCAACATAAAGGAAATCGCAAACTGTGGGTTAAGGCACAGACGGGAAGGGCAACCTTCTCGATGAACCCTTCTTTGTCGACGCATTCGCAACGAGGGAGTTCCAAGAGTATGGAGTCAGGGATCTCATAAGTGTTGCATATATTCGACAAGTCTCTGACAGTGAGGGTAGATCGCCACTCGAAACCTTCGAAACATGGACGTCTTTGGCGGAAGAAGATTCCGGGACAACAGGGGTTCAAGATGTATTTCATTGAGCCATGTGGGTAACAAAGAAGCAGAGGGAAAGGGAAATGTGAAAGATTGGGGTAGTAGGGAAAGAAGTTGAGACAATGGGGTTTCAAAAACGTAAAGGAGAAAGGAAAAAATAGGAAATAAGACGAAGAATAAGAAAGAGTAGCGAAATGAAGGTAATAAATATAAATCATCATTACCTGACTAAGCGAAGTGATTAAGGAATGTGGCAACGATTACTGGGTAACATACACACGTTCCCCCAAGTTTAAAATTTGCATCTCGATAAGTAAAAACGACGAGTAATATAATAAATGGACTAGCGAGGTAGTCCATAGGTTTTCCCCAAATCGCTAGCAGGGTAGTTTACCTTCATTATGAATTCCTCACGCTTACATGCGAGAGGAATTAATAGGATAACTAGAGGAGTTAATATTGTTCTGGCCCGAGTCGAAGGCCTAAGGCCCATCACCCATAAAGAGCTTAAGGGAGTTGTGTGATTAGACGAACACTTCGCTGCCGACCTATTAGGAATGGATAAATCTCACGATATGGATATAGACCACCTGTGATTAAGATGATTCTGATAATTAGAGATAATTCTTATAATGATTAAGTATAATACAAAGTTAATCAATTTATGGTGCTCATCCTATATTTTTCATGCTTATATATACAAGCAACAGGTAACCTTTGTCCTCTTTGATTTATGTATTCTCGAATTATTATTTCTTATTATTGACTTAAACATCGAAGAGGTGACAGGCTGCCTGGTGGTGGGACAGGCCCTTTAATATATTATAAGTCCCGTTTGATAAAGTTTAAACCAAAAAAAAAAAAAGACATGATCAAGAACCTGATTGATTACGTTGGTGATGGTGAAAATTAAGGGCCGGAGCCACGTCGAGCGTTACTCCAAAACCTGTCCGGTCCGCATGTCGTTACAAAGAAACCACGTTGGCCCAACCTTGAAGCCTCAATCGCGTGCGTTGTCGGTGCAGATAATCCAAAAGGTCCCGAATTCCAACGCTCCTGAGAAAGATTCACGGTACGATATATCTGACCGCACCTCTTGTTGTCTTCTTTTGCCCGACACCGACTCAACACACTGAACTCTCCTCTCTTTTATGTCCCACTTCCTCTCTCTTTCCCTCTCATTCTCTTCGATGGCACAGGCCGAATTGCAGGAAGAGCAGAATGCACCGGAATTCCGTCAGAAGTATGACTTCGTGGGGGAGGAAATGGAGAGACATAGGAAGAGGAAGAGGAGGAAGCGAGATTGTGTAACCGTCGAATTTGTTGAAAAAAAGAAGAAAGAAGAAGAAGGGGTTCTGCGAAGGGACCCATTGGAGGTTTTCGGTACGGACATAATGTTGATGATACTGAGTAACCTCGACGCACGCAGCGTGGCACTGTCTCTCGTCGTCTCCCGTGGCTGGCACGGGGTCGCCTCCAGTGATCGCATCTGGGGCCCCAAGGTCCGTGCCCTTTTAATTTGTCTCGGTTCAAGCTTGGATTTTGGTGCATTTTTTCAGGTTTTGTTGTTACAAATTTGGGAATTGGGTTGAGTTTCTTTTCTTTGTTTGGTTTGTTATTAATTGGTTCGGTTCTGTGTGTACCTAATTGGCTATTTGAAATAGAAAACAAGGTTTTGATGATTGGCCTTCGGATTTTTTTTTTTTTTGGGTTCATTTTGGTTTGTTTGAATTTGAGAATTGGGTTGTATTCCTTTTGTGGGCTTGATTTGTTTCTGATCGGGTTATTTTTTTCTGCCCAATTGAGTACCTTACCTAGAAAATGAATTTGTGATGATAGGGTTTGATATCTTGTTAAATATGGGTTCGTGCGAAGTTGGGTTTTGCTCAATTGTGGTTTTTCTAGGTTGGTCATCCGTGTCTTACGTTGCTTCCATAATGGATTTCTGTCCTACCCACACTTCAGGATTGGAGTTTCTTTTTTAGTTCAGTTGTGAAGAAAGCTGGGGTTTCCATCCTTCTATGATTTGAATCATACTGGATGGGCGTTTCGGTGGCTGTTAGTTGTTCTCCGTTTCGCCCATTAGGGTGCACCGGTGGTTAAAGGGCGGGCTTGGATGAGTCGAATTGGGTTCAATTCCGCATTCCGAGAAAGAGCTTGGTGGCTGGGGTTATGTGTTATGGATTTTTTGGGTTGCAAGGGAAGAACGAGAAAAAGAGAAAGAAACAAAGGACTAAATCAAGAAACACACTAATGGATTTTAGGGAAAATCCCACCTCCAGAAACTACAACAAGCAAGTTCTTCCACATATCTGTTTCTATCTTCCCGCTGGCTTTTATACAACAACATACTTGAAACGAACCATTTGTCTAAGAATACAAGCATTTACAAGTTTATTCACAATTACCACTAGTTTAAAACGCACCACTTGACTAATCTTTCAACGCACCGTTTTGTCTACTTTTCTTCTGTACTTCTTCTCGACAACACTTCCTTTGATCTTCCACATCACTTCTAATCTCCTTCTGCACTTCCCTTCCCTTCCTAACATTATGTAGCCGCTGTTTACTGCGTTGGTCCCAAAGGCCATGATTTGGTGGGGTTGCACGTCATAAAGGGTTGTGGTGCTCTGTTTCACAATGGATTTCATTTTTCGGTATTAATGTCAATTTCTCAAACTCCAGTTGAGGTTCTCATCTCATACATGTTTTAGTGTTTTCTGTTTTCCCAAGAACGACATTGAAAATAAGTTATTAATTTGAATTTTGGAGGTTGGCATGGGTTTGAACATCATTTCTCCCTATTTGAAGGTGTTCCACCACCTTTTATGTATGGCATCGCCACTGCCTTTGACAGCATCCACTAATTTGGAACTTAACTTATTGTCTAATTTTTATTTTGATGGCTGGTATTTATTTTAAGTGCGTAGTTGATCTCAAACAGCAAGCTGGTGGGATGGTGCTGGACATGGGCAGGTCAAGCCTGCTTATCCTAACTGAACTTTTGGGCAGTCTGGTTGTAGGCTCTTATGGCCTGGGAGTAATCAGGGAAGTTCAAGTACTAGAGGAAGACCAAAAGAGTTAGTTCTGGGGTGTGTGGAAAGGTTGCGACTGCAATCGATTGAAAATATTGACTTAGAGGATAAACGACCGGTAGGATTTCTGTTGGTGATGCAAGTTTTGTCAGTACTTTATGATTTTCATCTTTTTAGGTTTAGTCTATCATTTGCTGATTGTGCTGAATGGTGTATGCTCTGTTTCTTTCATATAAAAGCTTATGTATTTCTTTTGGGTATGTAATTTAAAAAGAAAAAAGAAAACTGCATCAAGATTCAAGAATCGGCACTTGCTGTCAAAGCACAAGGCTAATTTGGTTGGCTAGCACTGCATGGTGCTACATACTTCTTTTCCTAGCTTGCCTGACTTGGTCCACTACCATTCATATTAAATTTCCTACTGCTGACTTTAATATCATAAACTAGATGAAGACCACAGATTATCAAAGCTACTATTGACAGGAATACCAAGTAATTCCAATGGTTGTACTTTATACTGTATGTAATTGATAGGAACCATTCCACCCATCAAATCCGATCACCTCCTACAATGCCATGCCATTCCACCCATCAAATCCGATCACCTCCTACAATGCCATGCCATTCCATTCCACCCATCAATTTTCTTTTCATGGTAGGTGGATAGAAAGGGGCTGCCCTTGCTACTTCATTCCTGTGACTGAGCTACTCCAATTTTCCTTCCTTACTGTATCTCTTAGTTTACAAGGCAATTCAGTGCACCCTTGTGGTTCATCAGGCAATGCCTAAGATTTGTTTCATTAGTTTTTCAATTCGATCCATCATGAAAGTTTTCATACTCTCTTTCATGGGGTAGTGGCCTAAAACGGTGTAGGAATTTTTTTTTTTCAATACCAAATGTAATTTTCTGTCGTTTTTCTTTTTCTTTTTCTTTTTTTTTCTCGCCCCAAGCCCCTCCCGGGAGAGGGGGGGGGGGGGGGGGGTTTTACAACTATGGTTGTTTTGCTTCTTTTTTAGACTTGCAAGCACATTCTTAAAAGATATTATTTACTTGTAATGATAAGTTGGTTGAATGAAGCAACTTAAGTTCATATTGTAGTCATAGACTTTAAGGAGTGTGATCAACTTAAATCACACACGCACTTCTTTTTCAGTTGGAGGAACTGTGGCTTGGGAAAGCACACATACCTCGCCTGATGCAAATCCGGGGATTGTCCAAACTGGTGGCTTATTCATTAGCTGTCATGGATGGCAAGCGTGTAACTATCTTCTTGCCCTCCCCCCTCCTCTCCCTCTCTCTCTCTCTCTCTCTCTCTCTAACACACACACACACACACACACACACACACAAATACATTTAAATTCACAATCACACTGACATGACATATTTGCAGTCTGCACCCGTGCACATTTATAGTCCCTTATATTTAAGGGTCATGTGACTGACCTGTTCCTTTGTTGTCAGAACCGTATCATGAAGGATGATTTGTGTGATCATGCTTGGGAGTTCCATTTTAATAAGGTATGTAATATTTGCATTAGGTCATATTATGTATTTAGTCTGGCTATTGACATAGTACCTTATAGTCAAGGGCGTGCTGCAGTGATGATCTATACGCCAAAAGTCTCACTATAGCATGTCAGATAATTTAAAGGTCTAATGTGGAAAAGATCAAAGTATAGTTTTTGTAGGTTAATTTACTTTTTTTGAAGTTAACGGGTATGCTATGAAGTAAATAGTAATGATTTTTTTATTATTTTTTTTCCTGTAGCATAAACATGAACTTTGTATTCAAACATTTGCACGTAATGCTGAATATCCATTAATTTCAAACATTGTCAAATTTCTCAAATGATATTGAAAGAGCAAAGAACATGTTTCTATGTGCGCCTTACCTTCGTCGACTCTTAAAGAAGTTAGAAAAAACTCTGTAGAGTAAGCATTTCCGTGCATACCCTCATCATATCCTTAGTGCCAGATTTTCTGGTTTACCATCGGTTTCATATTGTTTTGTTTCCATAATATTCTACCCACTAATTCTCAAACTCTGGTATTCTCCAGACTTGGCCAGCTCATAAATCTCATGTTTGTCACCTGTGAGTAGCGCTCTTATAGTTTGCACGAGACCAATTACTACTGTTTAGACTATAATTGACCAATTAATCTTGACTAATATTTTCTGTCCCTCAGGGGGCTCCAGAATATTGGAGAAATCTTGATCCTTATTGGAAGGGTACAGGCCCACCCATGCGCCGCTACTTCCATCCAGACGGGAGCCAAAGTGCAGATCCTGATGACAAGGTATGGGGCGGTCATGAATGCTGTTACTTGACTGTCACTAGCATTGTTGGCGAAGGCAAAATCAGGGAGCACTATGTGAGGATAAACCGATGGCCGCGAATGTCTGTGTCTAGGAAGCATGACTGGAGCTGGGAATTGTCAAACCATCTGTATTCCTACTCCAGCATCCCCGATGCTAACAAGGAAGGTGGGACTGGGCCACAATATGGAGTTATGTAACTCTTTCTTCTATTTTTTTCAACACTTGTAAATAAAGCAGCTTTAGGGTTTTCCAGATATATCAGCGTTGTTTTACATGGTCCGAGTTATGGACATGTTGAGTATATGTTGTGTGTTTGTACAGAGCGAATAAGCTATTAGCCTATTACAAGGTAAACGTGTCTTGCTTGGTTTTCCTCGTTCATTATACTTCTGTATTTTTATGAAAATGTTTTGCAAAGTAGTCTCTGTTCTTCGGCCTGCTTTGTTGCTACTTTCCTCACCTCCAAACTTGGTAATAAACCAAAACCACAGGCAAGCTTCCATCGATCATCTCTAGTGACGTCAAAAGTTAAAACAGATTTTCCAGCGTCACCATGCAATCTCCAACTTCAACGAGATGTTGACATTACATGCTCAATGGTAAATGTGTCTCATCTCATTATTATAATTTTTTTAAATTTTTATATAAAATATAATATACAATTCAATATTTTTAAAATTTAAATTAATATTAATATTAAAAAATAATATTCTAATAATATTTTATTTAATTTTCAATTCTCATCTAAACTTGCTATTCAAACGGTATCTTAAAAGAACGGCAAAACTCTGATTTACCTGTTAATGGGATTTTCCATTCCAGCTGGTATTTTCCATTACCACTACGTTAATTTCTGCATATTTGCCACTTGAGAATTATATTTAGCTGGTATTTTATTTATAGTGCCGCCACTGCAGCAATGAAACAAGAGTTTAATTTCCACAATTTGGCATATTAAGATGACACTTCCCCATTACTCCTTATAGTCCTGATTTTAAGGTAAAGTGTAGACAGCAACATGTGATAATAATTAACAAAGTTCCAAATACATTTTTATTTCACCAGAGCCGACAATGAGCAACATAAGAAAATTCTTGAATAGAAAACAAGCAACTCTTGACGATTAAACATCAAGCACAAAAATAACTGCAGTCAGAAGAGTATATCACCAGACATCAGGTCGGAGTTCACCAGTTGCTGGAGGCACCCATTTTCCAGAGTTGTATACATTTTCACCAACTTTCCAACCAGGCACGTCCTTCATTACTTCAGCCTCGTACTCAAGATACTTCTTCCACTCTTTGACAAATCTACAGATGGCAGACAACGGAGAGTTAGTATTCTGAAATTAGGGGGTTATTTATATGTTATGGGTGATGGAAGAGGACTGTCTAATATGTTCCTTGTTTACCTTTCGTCTTCTTCAGCTTGAAGAACAGGAAGTATTGCTCTTCGGGCAGCATATTTCTCTTCCTTAAGCGCCCTGCAAAATGAAAATATTATACGCGTGTGAGTAATGATACACCAACTCTTTTACAACTTATATTGGAATTAACCAATGTAATTGTACCGCTTCGTTAAAAATAATTTCAATTTTACATAACTTTTCAAATAGAGTTATAAAATAGTTGTAAATTTATTATTTTCCTACCCATAAAATAGGTCATTTTTTAGGAAATGTCATGGAAAAGAGTCTTGGCCCCTCAGAATTTCGATGAGCTCAGCAACAAAAGTTTCATTTTTGCAACCCAAACCTCGTCCCAATATGTATGTATGTATGTATGTATGCATGCATGCATGCATGCACGTGTATCTATATACTCAAAAACTTAAAAGTAAATAGATCCATAAACTGAAATTCTAGTTATGGGAATTGTATTTAGAAACATAATTCTGGTGGATGGATTAAAAGACATTTTACGGAGTACAGCAATGGCAATTGTCATCAGAGATGGCATACCATTAGATATATGCATTCCTAGGGTTCAATAAAGCAAATCTATTGTATTCATTTATCATTGTTTCTTATGTCTTAAAAGTAGTTGGAACTCCAGGACTGTATGCATAGGCCAATAAGAATGTGTACGTGTAATACCTCGCTCCCCCAAGGTTAAGAACATCATTTTTGAAATCTCAGTTTGAGGAAGGGAATGCTACGGTGCTGTGAGAGTGGGTTGTTGTGTTTTGAAATTGCAGAGGAAGAGGATATATATAGACAGGAGGAAATCCTTCGACGTGTTCAACTCGAAGTCAATCATTGACTTACGAAGGATGAAGAGTCGGTCATGATCACCGAGACGGGAGGAAGGGTGACAGACATGGTGAGTTCTCATGTTTAAACTGTACAAGAGAAAAGCTGATTGGCTAACGGATGAAATTGTGTACGACGAGAACTCTGATGAATTTGTGCTCTGTTGGCTAATGGATAATACAGTAGTTGTGGGATTGAGAGAAGGAATCTGGGGATGAATTAAACATGTAAAATTGACTTGGTCAGTGGTTGGGATTCTAAGAGACGGGGGGAGTTCCATGTGAAATTGGGTAGTGCATTTCAAGGCGGACTCGGTAGTCATCAACGTCTAAGAGTTCTTGAATTTTAAAAACACGCTTTAGCAGTTCATTTAACCTAGGGCTGGGAGTGACAGAAACTGTGTAGGGAACCTCAATCAGTGATATTTTAAAATGGGAAAAACTCTAATGGCCGACAATTTTAAATTTTAAAATGAGTCTAACTCGTCCAATAAATATCTTTGGCCTTATAAATAGATTCTTGGGTTTAATTCCAATTAAATAGGATCTACTTGGTCCATAAATATTAAATGGGCTTTAAATTCAATTATTGGCCCAATAAAATTCTGCAATCCACCAAAATAAACTTTTGGGCCTATGAGCCTAATTAAAATCCCTAGACAACCTCAATAAATTGATAGCTTGTGGGCTTATCCAATATGGCCCATTAAACCTAATTTAGGCTCAATAAAATTATCCATATTTCATCTCTAATAATACTGGATCGGGTCGTTACAGCTTCTTCCTCTCTACCAGTAAAAGTTAGAAGCACACCAAATGTCAGGAAACCATGATCACCTACTTTATAAATTCAATTAATTCTTGCAACTAGCAATAGCCGCAATCCCAACAATTGGGACATTGTACAAGTATATGACAATGACAGGCTATTTGCTTATACCTTGTTGAGATGGAGAGCTTCATATGCTTCCTTCTATTAGAAACATGGATCAAGTGGTAAGGGCGAACTTGTGCATGAGCCCCATGCCACAGGTTCAATTCCCCATGGGATCAAACTACGATTTAAGTGGGAGGCCATGGCGGTGGGTTGCTATGCTAGTCTCCTTCGGGGTTTAGGTTCCATGGGTGAGTCCTAAGGGCTCTGTTGTGGGGTGGTTCCCCTGTCATAAAATTTAAAAAAAAAAAAAAAGATTTCTTAGAAGTAATCACCAAAGTTGAAGCTATTGGAGAAAGCAGCTTCATCAGATCCGAGGAGTTCAAGTTACTAACTGGACTGAAGCTGCATTCTCCAATACCCTGAGCCATCATACGAATACACATATTACTCTCTCCTCTCTTCCTCCCTCCCTCCCTCTCTCTCTCTCTCTCTCTCTCTCTCTCTCACTCATAGACACATGCATGGATACAAAACTTATCTCTTCTATGTAAATCTATCCACCCACTTCTTAAATTACACGATATAATAGTCTCAATTCCAGGTGGAGAATTGAGTTTATTTTTGAATTCCAGTTTATCTTCTCATTCTTTATCCAGTTTATAGCCACAAAACTTATAATAAAACTACCATATCTGATCCCTTCTTTTGAACTATAAATTCCTCAATCACCTTCTTTTGCACATGAAAACTATAAACTTTTTTCTTAATATAACACATACAATTTACTCAAACACACAATTCATATATTTTCCCTCAAAAGCCTAATTCTCTATCCGCATCATCCACAAAAGATCAGACCACTTCACTCAGATTCAGAGGATTTATTACTATTATAATACAAAATATGTACAACCACTTATAATTTTCAACCTCACTGACAAGAAAGCATTGCCAATAGCAAACTATCGACTAAAATGATATTCCAAAGCAAAGTCCGGCTATTTCGACAAAGGGAATAGTCAGCTCCCTCATTTGAGTGATTCCACGCCACATTGCTAATTACAATCACATTTAATGCTTCACCAAAACCACCAAAAGAGATCCTTGATCACGAATACTAAATAAAATATCTACCAAAAGAGATCTATCTATCCGTCACAAACTACCACCTCAGCATCCCCAATCGATTTTTTTCACGAAATAGCCAAAACCCAATTAACCGAACCATTAAACAGACTAAATATAAATACTAAAAAGGGAAAGCAATCAACTTGGTGGTATTGACATTGAAGAAGCTGAGATGATTGTTGAGAAGTGCTAACCTACGGATCTTGTTTCCCTTGCCGACCTGGTACATGCCCCAGGAGAATGCACCGAAAGTGGCGAAGAAAATGGCCACGGCGCTGGGGCCCTTGTTGGGTATCCGACGGGCGTATCGGACCGGCGGGAACCCACCCGGAGGCGGCCCGTCTTGGAGGATCGGCATGTCCTTCACGCTTACCATCCCAGGCTTCTTCCTTATCGCTGCCTCCGTCATTTTTGGTCTCTATCTCTCGCTGTCTCTGTTGGAATTTGGTTGAACAGGAATACGGAAGTGCTGAGGAGCTTAAGGAAGAAGAACAGGAAAATGAAAACAAAACAAAATAACAAAGGATGTTGCTACGTTCACAGAGGATTTCTACAGAAATTCTTTACCGAATACATAAAACCTTTTTATTATTTTTTTTATCTTTTCTTTTACTATTTTTTAAACCATTTAAATATTTTTTAAAAATAAAAAAAATCATATATTCATTTAAAAATATTTACTTAATGATTAAGTAAAAAAAATACAATAAAAAAAAGTTTCGGTAAATTTTTTATGTGAAAATAGTGTTTTCCAATAACAACACCTATAACTAATTTCTTTTTTACTTTTTTATTGTTTTAAAAAAAACATATACAAAAGTTAAAATTTATACTGATATTTATATTGGATTAAATGATATTATAAGCATATTTTATGCAATCTATGCCAAATTTACCTTTTATAAAAAAACGATTGTTCATATACTTTATCAATTTGCATTCATAAATTATTATTTAGTTTTGTAATGCATGAGCACAAAAAAATAACAATTTGGTTAAAGACACATTACATATTTTCAATTCATCTCAAGACTAATGCAAACGATCTTATTTCATCTCATGTAATTATTATAATTTTCTTAAATTTTCACACACAATATAATAAAAAATTCAACTTTTTTAAATTTTAAAATAAAAATTATATTATAATAATATTTTATTTACTTTTTAACTTTCATCTAATCTGTTTAAACAAACGAAATCACAAGATGTAATACGAACAATATTATAACTTAGGATGCAAAATATAATTTTCTGGCCAAGGCCATGCATACTTACTAGTTTTAATAAAATTTCATTTTATTTATATATATAAAAAAGAAATCCTCTTATTTTCCCATATTTATATGCCATTTAATTATGATTACTTTGATAAATTTGAAGAGCATCTCCAACCATATTATCGTTATTGCCATGCACACATGCTAGCACAATCAACACAACGATGCGACAACTGTTAGATTCAAAGCTATATATGAGATGTCATTATGTAGAGTCTTATTTGGTGATCATTGCTCTCTGCATGTGTTTGACAACATGGAAAATTTGAACCGAACAACATGTTAAGTGCATTCTCTTTGTTTTATTGTTGGCAAAAACAAAACAAAAAATCCAGGGGTTTTGAGGATGCTCTGCTGAATAATGTTGATGATGATGATCCATGCAGAAGCTGTGTGGGTATTTATATTTTATTTATTTATTTGTTGGGGTCCAGTGAAATAAAGGGTTTAAAAAGTCGTCGAGAAACCTTGTAAAATTCATCCCCCAAACACGAAGGAAAAAAAAAAAAAAAAGTAGAAAAACCCCTTAAACCCTAGAAGCTGCTTGCTACCGCTTCTAGACCCTTCGTCTCCTTTTAAAATCACCAGTTCTCTACCCCAATTTCTCCCATTCTCAAAACTCTGTTTCTGGGGGCCTTTGCTACTGTTCAGTATCTGTATTCACATATACATAATGTACCGCTTCTCCACCGGCTTCGCCTCCAAAGTTCGGTACGTCCCCATCCCCCTCACGTTCCGTTTCCTCTCTCTATTTTCCCATATGGGTTTCTCTCCTTTTCTATTATTCCGTTTGGGTCCCGAGAAAATGTGTGAAAAGAGATTGCAGAAGAGAGAGACAGAGAGAAACTAGTTTCTGGGATCTGAGATGCTTTTCATTGTTTAGAGTTGAGATCCTATGAAACATATTGCTTCCTGGAAGCAGCGGTGAAACATAAGTTTCGAAGCTTTTAGAGGAACAAAAAGAACGTGAATTCATTGGTTTTTTTTTCTTTTTTGGGGTTTTGCAGGGTCGCTAGGAAAAGTGCCCAGCAGGTGAGAGCACTAGTTGTTGGATTTCCTTAAAACAGTAAAACCCCTATATTATTATCCGTGTTATTGATTGTGTTGGCCTTTCCATGTCGTGTGTGCGTATGATTTAGGTTGGTAGTAGATTGAGTTGGAGCAGGAACTATGCGGCCAAAGACATCAAATTCGGGGTGGAGGCCAGGGCTCTTATGCTTAAGGGTGTCGAAGACCTGGCCGATGCTGTCAAAGTCACCATGGGTCCTAAGGTACTTCATAACTAGCTATCACACCAGTTCTTAATTCGTATCTCTTGCTTTTGCAGTGAAACTCGCAGTATCTTTATACCATTTATAGATAAGGAGGTCGACTAACCTCGGTGTTTCTGCTTGTTTTGGGCCCAAAAATGAATCGTTTATTATGAATGTGTTTCGCATTGGAGTCTGTCTGATTTTATTGTATGTTTGGAATAGTCTCATTGTGGTTTTTTTCAATGATTATGATTTTTTTTTGGGGGGGGATTTGGCAATGAGAATATATAAATTCTTTTACAATGAACGGAAACATGAAAATGCATTGCTCAAAGAATTATTGGTTGTGAAGCAGCAAAATCTCGCCTCACTTTGCTGAAAGGAAGGGACATTTTGGAGAGATTTCTTGAAACACACTTCTGCACTTTGTCGCTTGAATCTTCTGCCCTTTTTTTCCTACTGAACAGGAAGTCAGGAATTAAAGATGCATGTTGTTTGAAGTTCTCTACATCCACCTTCCTTAAAGTGCGTTTTGAATACAGCTTATTGCCACACACTAATATTGAATCAGTTGATATGGTTAACGGTTGTTGACATTAGTCTTTTGCTGTTGAAGGGACGTAATGTGGTAATTGAACAAAGTTGGGGTGCTCCAAAGGTGACAAAAGATGGTGTAACTGTTGCAAAGAACATTGAATTTAAGGACAAAGTAAAAAATGTTGGAGCCAGTCTTGTGAAACAAGTTGCAAATGCCACCAATGATAAAGCAGGGGACGGTGAGGTCTTCTTCCGCTTGTTGGTTTAATGGACCTGAAAAATTTTACATTGATAATTTTGTGACGCAATTTGTATTGTTTTTGGTCATTATTGAGTATGGCTTGGCTTGCATTTTTACTATGCACCATAGAATATTTGGATTTTTCATAGTGAGCTGAGTAATTAATTCTGTCACACTGTTAAGTTGAGCATCGAGGACTTTTCAATGTGTGTGCAGGGACCACCTGTGCTACAGTACTTACTCGAGCAATTTTTGCCGAAGGGTGCAAGTCAGTTGCAGCTGGGATGAATGCAATGGACCTAAGACGGGGTATTTCCATGGCAGTTGATGCTGTTGTTACACATTTGAAAAGCAGTGCGCGGATGATCAGCACATCTGAAGAAATTGCACAGGTCTGTTTGATGCTTTCTAGTTACTCACTTGAGTACCTTAGTACTTGGCTTAATGATTGTGAAGGTTGTAAATTCAAGGTTCTATGTCAATCAAATACAACAGGTTGGGACAATATCTGCAAATGGAGAGAGAGAAATTGGCGAGTTGATTGCTAGGGCTATGGAGAGGGTTGGCAAAGAGGGAGTGATCACAATACAAGTAATAACTCGTTATTTATATCTATCCATAGGGTTTTCTTGCAGTTTTAGATCTATCACCTGCCTTTTGGGGGGGGGGGGGTTGTCTCTCTCCTTCCTCTCCCTTCTAATTCTGAAGCTTCCAAAGAAGCAGGTCTTACTATCTTTTGCTGTTACAGGATGGGAAAACATTGTATAATGAGTTGGAAGTTGTCGAGGGCATGAAGCTAGACAGGGGTTACATATCCCCTTACTTCATTACTAACCAGAAAAACCAGATGTGTGTAAGTTTATTCCTTTTCTCGTGACACAGCTGCCTGCTCTATATAACTTGAAAGTTCTGGTGGTATTCACTATTCACTATTCACTTGAGGGATGAATGTCCAAACAACTTATGTCAGTCACCAGTGGTGTTCCAAGTCCCTTTTTAATTAAATAAAGAACCAAAACAAAGAGCAAAACTTGGTTCTGGTTCACTTCAGTGACTTCGATGTCTATGTTCTGACAGGAATTGGAAGATCCTCTCATTTTAATTTATGAGAAGAAAATCTCAAGTTTAAATGCTGTCATCAAATTATTAGAGCTGGCTTTGAAGGTGAGTAAATTTTGGTAGATCAATGATAGGTGTATTTCACATTTTATCAATAGTCATCTCACACTTTTTTGGTTCAGAGACAAAGGCCCTTGCTAATTGTTGCCGAAGATGTGGAAAGTGAGGCCTTGGCAACTCTTATTCTGAACAAACTTCGTGCTGGAATCAAGGTCAACTTGATTTTATGGTGGCAGGGGCAGTATTTCTTGTTTCTTAACTCTCGATACAGGGGTGTCCTTATTTGCCAATCTGATGCAATTGTGGATTGCTACAGGTTTGTGCCATCAAAGCCCCGGGTTTTGGTGAGAATAGGAAAGCCAATCTGCAGGATCTTGCCATTCTTACTGGAGGAGAAGTAAGTCTGCTGTCCTGTATCCTTTTAAACCTTCTGAATTTTATGATACTGCATGGCGCTTATGTGTGCTGCTTTTATATTTAGCTGATAACTGAAGAGCTTGGCTTGAATCTTGAAAAAGTGGATCTTGATATGCTTGGAAGTTGCAAAAAGGTAATCTTACTCCCCTTATATCTGGATGACATCATTTTTATTATCAATTAAGCTCAACTTATAGAAGAAAGGTACACTCGAATATCACCGTACCCAGCGGTTTGACTATGGATTCTTTAGGGGTAATTTTTTAATGTGTAAAATTCTGATTGGCAAATTTGAAGATTAGGCTTTCTATCCTTGAGATATAGATTTCACACCTAATTCCATGTAATGATCTTCAAAAGATGACTACTGGTTTTTATTTTAGGCCACAATATCGAAAGATGATACTGTTGTTCTTGACGGTGCTGGGGACAAGAAGGCCATTGAGGAAAGATGTGAACAGGTTTGTCTTGCGATCTCCTTGACTGTGTTCTTCTATCCCTTTGGCATTACTTGGTATTTGAACTGTTGACAATTGTTTAATTTTCAACCTCTTGTTTACAAGGTACGTCAAAAAAACCCAATTAGATATTTTAGATCCCAACTTGATTGATGTTGTCAATAATTTTAATAACAGATCAGGGCAGCAATTGAAAATAGCACATCTGATTATGACAAAGAGAAGTTACAAGAGAGATTGGCCAAGCTTTCTGGTGGTGTTGCTGTGTTGAAGGTATGGTTACTATTACGTATTCTAACATTTTGTCTAATGGCAACTAAGTAATGCAAAATTCTTGGTGGTTTGGCCAGCTGTTTTTACATTTTTTTATTTTTGCACATTCTCGGGGAATGATGATGGCAAACATTGGTTAAATCTTTGATATTTTCCCCCCAGATTGGAGGAGCTAGTGAAGCTGAAGTTAGTGAGAAGAAGGATAGAGTGACAGATGCCTTAAATGCCACAAAGGCAGCTGTAGAGGAGGGTATAGTACCAGGTAAATTGCATCTCTATAATGTTGGAGCTATCTGGTTGAAATTTTGAATTGGCAGAGGTAAATTTACAAGAATTTTCCATTTGCAGGTGGTGGTGTCGCTCTTCTTTACGCATCAAAAGAGTTGGAAAGGCTGCAAACTGCCAACTTTGATCAGAAGATTGGTGTTCAGATTATTCAGAATGCACTCAAGGTTTGTCTCTTACAATTTTTTCCATTTTAGGACAATTGGATTGGACCAACTTGAACAAAATCTCCTACTGATGACATTCTTTTTTTGTATAATGAGATCTCAGCCTTTTCTTTTCCCCTTTCACGGCTCACAAAAATTTTTGTCTAATACCGTATTTCTCATTTGTTAATAATGCAGACACCTGTGTACACAATTGCTTCTAATGCTGGAGTTGAGGGGGCAGTTGTTGTTGGTAAGTTGTTGGAAGAAAGTGACCCAAATAAAGGATATGACGCAGCCAAAGGTCAGTCAATCTTCAAAATTCTTTATCCACAGGTTTCATTTACCCCTACAAAATTGTATTTTCATTTTGACGATTTTTTTGGATCTGCTTTTCAATTGCATCACCAGGTGAATATGTTGATATGGTCAAATCCGGCATAATCGACCCAGTGAAAGTAATTAGGACTGCTCTGGTTGATGCTGCAAGGTAAGCTGAAAGATCGTTCTGTTTTTGTGTTTTCAGTAAGAGTAATGCTATAGAGAAGCCATTATAGCAGTACACACTTTACACTCACTGCGTGGCTGCTTCTAGTTGATAGATCCTAACACTCACTTGGGGAGATGTGTGATTTAAATGATGTCACATCATATGTGCAAAATGGATGTTCCCAATAGTGGCTTCTACCTATATTTATTCTTTCAGTAATACTTTGTTATTACCGACATTGTGTTAAATCTTGTTTGTTGCCTTCTGATGTAACAGTGTGTCATCTTTGATGACAACCACCGAAGCCGTTGTAACCGAAATACCCAAAGAGGATAAAGAGGTTCCGGCTATGGGAGGTGGTGGCATGGGCGGCATGGATTATTGAGGATCCTGTTAGCATGGGTAATTGGGGAGCAAATCATCCGAACAGCTTTAATGTTACATCTCCAAGATGTATACCTGATGCAAACATTAGGGATTTTTCGTTTTAAATCTTGAATGGTTTGGTCACAAGGTATCCATGTAACCATATCAAGAGAACCGTGCAGGTAGTTTTGGTAACTTAGGATTAAACCTGTGATTGTTGCTGCACTGAGGAATCACCATGTACCGGAACTAGAATTTTTGCCGTTTACTTTGCAATCTAAAGGTTGTTAGTACTACACTAGTTTTGTTAGGCTAGGTATTTGTTTCTAAGTTCTGTCGCTCTATATATAACCAATCCTAATGCACAAGTTGAAATGTGTTTATAGTAGTTTTTGCTACAAATCAGTAACTGTTCACATCACATATTCAACATGGGCAAATTTTTTTTTTTTCATAGGTCGTGGGGGGTGTTTTTCATAGGGTAAGAGTGTTTTTTATAGGGTGGGATTTGGAATGGTGAACAGTGACTAATGAGAAAATTTTTCATATTTCTAGATGCTACAAGGGTCACTGGGCTTTTAGGAATATTGAGGATCCTCTAGTGTTTTACTGGTAAGTAACTTAATTGGGGGTAGTGGAGCTTGATGAAGGGTTCGTTGTATGAGCTGAGGATTAGGGGTCACCAATCCAACCTTAAATGAGTTAGGCATATCCAAGTAGCAGGTGGGGTAGCTCTTCCATGAGAAAGCGTGTAGGTCTCAAGTCTGCCGGCTGGGTCCTGAGCTCCACGAAACGGTAATTTGCAGGCCGAGCATTCGGAGTTTCTTCCATTTCAGGTGCATGGCAAAACTGCACCTGTTTTGCACGAATCAGCAATAATTATTGTTCCTTTGAGCTCAAAGTCCATGATCTACTACTACCAAAGGCTCATCAACTCTCGGCCGAAACCCCTGTAGCCTATGAAGGCCCCATCTATTTCTGTGTCTGGGAAGGGATACAGGCTAGAATGGCTTCATAGCCATTTCCAGCCTAATATCAACCCCCAATTGTCAAAAGCCACCGTCACGTGTGCTCGAGTCATCAAAATTTCACAATTTCTCAAAATAATCTATGCGGTTGAACCATTGAAACATCCTTGGATAGAATACTTGTTCACTAAAAAGAACAATAGCCCCTCTACTTCCTTTTAAAAAATCATTTCATTAAATAAGGCTGAAAGCGAGACACGTACAAAATATGCAATAAATTGCAACTATGAAGTAAACATGAAGTAGAGCATACATAAAGGCAGAATTATATTTCACGATACGGCAGTGAAAACCATAACACTATTATGTCCTATAAGTGCCTTCCAGCATCATCTAACTTTGCGACGATTTTTCATCACCGCGCAATCTGAACAGTACCATTTTCCTTTCGGTTGCTCTTTCAGACCAACACAACCAAAATGGAACCACTCTATTTTGCACTGTTGAAAGAGGAAACGGCCATCATCAAACTATAGGTCGAGAATGTAGAAAACAAATTTAGATTAAAAGAAAAAAAAGAAGATAAAGAGTAGGAAGAGTTACATACATCGGGATTATCACAAGCAACCATTTCACCATAGCTAACTTGGTTACATAAACAGTATGTAGGTTCATTTGGATCCACGGGTAGATCTAAATCCATACCAGAAGAGTTTGCAACAGTTGCTGCTTCTGTCGTTGCCACCACTGCTGCTGTCGCCTGGCGTGTTCTGACAGAAATAGGTTGGTATATCATAGTCACTCACATTCTCTGACTATGCCTACTTTCTATCATCAATTAAATTATTATTTATCAATTAAAAAAAAGAAAAACTATACCTCACATTCTCAAATTTGATGTAACAAAGCTACTAGTTTATAAATTATGGACTTGTCTAATGAAGGGTCACCATAGAGACTACTGTTCTCTCAGCTCTCATTCTTGCTTTATTTCAGGGTCCTAGCACCCTTCTCCCTTCTTGTTGCCCTTTGATTGCTGAAGGAAATCCCCTCTATTTCAAAATACTTTTTCATATAGAACATTTTCAAATCTAATGTTCTATTTATCTTTAGGAGGTAAAGAATCTATGATGGATCCATTAAATAAGAAATAACTTACTAAGCATTCAATAAAAGCTTGTACAAGAAAGCAAAAGGCAGAAAAAACCTATCAAATAAGCATAAATGAATTAATAGGCAAGATATATACTTCTTACGGCCGCCTCTGCCACTTCCACTCCCCCTTCCAGCTTTCACATTACCATCGAGACTTGGAGGTGTGATGCCACTTGCAGTAGCGCTTTCTTTTTCTGTCACGCACACTCGTACATAATTAGAAATCTAAGTAGCCACAGTTCCTTTATTATTGTTATCATTATTTTTTTATGAGTGAAAAACCTAAGTAGCAAAGGTAAAGAGTATTCTCACACATTAAACCTTTAAAGTGTTAAGACATGTAAACATATTATCTAATCAGAAAAATGAAAAAAATAGTAGAGTACCACGCCGAAGCTCTTCATCAAATTTTTTCAAATATTGATCTAGTTGCTGTATGTGTGTATCTACCTGAAACATTGTCATGAATAGCCACATTTAGCAAAACAAATAAACAATAAGAACACCAAGTTAATTCGTTACAAATTTTTTAAAAAAAAAAGATATCCCTCACAGTATCTACAGTAATAGGAATTACCTTAAATTAAGGCATGCAAATCTTAGCCTCATCAATGAGGTCATAAAATCAGAATATAAAAGAAACTTCTAACACTACCACATTATTAACTAATAGCTAATTTACTAAGGAAAAACTACTAATTTTGTCAGATGGTATCAATTCCTGAATCTAGTTTAAGCGGCTGATAAATCAATTAGAAAAGTCCATGAGGCTTCAAGTGCATTATTCTAAAACTAAACACTGTGGAAAGCAGATAATCTTTTGCTCAAAAAATTAAAGTCGTTGATTAAAGAGAATTCTGAAAATAAATCTCATTCTACGAGAAACAAGCTGACCTTTAATGCAAATATCAATTTTCTGAATAAACAATGATACCATATACCATTGAATGCACGGCACATTTCTGCATTAAACCAAATATAACTTCATTTTTTAGCGCAAGTACACACATGCATAATGATTGGAAATCCATTCAGGATGTATTGGTTAAAACAAACTAGGAGCATCTTCATGCTAATGATTTAGCCTACTAAAATATTTAATAAGAAAGAGATATGATAAGTACACAAATAGAAGATGTATCAGCATCAGATGCAAGTCCTAGAGAAGAGAAATCACAAATTCACAAATAGAATATTTGGCACCAACAGATTCAACAACAAAAAAGCCAGAATGACATAACCACCAGAAATGCCAATGACAGTTCATAAAGGTAAACCTTTTTTTGATAAGTCAAAAAAAAGTTTTAGCTTTATTAACTGTTATTGCCAAACTGGTGGTAATTGCCTTTACTAATAAAGGTAAAACTAAAAACAAGCAACACTCACGGTAACCAAAATAGAAAGAAAGATGAAGATTCCGCATACCAAATCATATGCCTGAACAGCCAAGGCAACCTTTTCATCTGCAATCCTGATGCTATGCTTTTGCTCATCAAGTGCATCATCTGAGAATCTGATGAGTGAAGCAGTGGTAGTAATATTTCCAGACCTGACTCTTTTCCTAATCTCCTCTATTTCTTGTTCACAACGCTGTTCATTTTGTCTCTGAATATCTGTTCAAACTCATAATAAGAACATGGCATAGTGAACAATTAGCGTGTACATAAAAATAAAGTCCAAATCTTCCTTAAAGCAAGAAAATGCACTTATGTACTAAATATAGAAAATTAAAAAAAAATTATAACTTTTAGCTAATTTGGTCAATATAATTCTAGTTCATATCTATAATGACTTGAGCCTACAGGTTCTTGCACAAGTCAAAAACCAAAAGTAACATGAAGGGGGAAACCAAGAGAGCAAAAGAGTTTGCTTATTGTATAATCATAAAACCTATAGTAATGTCATTACCGGTCAAATTACAGTTCCAGCACTAACTCATGCTGATAAAGTCATTTCTGTCTCCCGTTTTTGAGCAGTAACAAGTAGTTTTCTTGAAACAGAGAATTGATATGACTTTCTTATAACTTCTAAAAATAAGAACATAATAAAACATGGTTATCACAACACTGGTACAGTAGCCTAGTGCTATTTTTATCATCGTAAAGATGATCTGAGGTTCAACCCACTGTGCATACTGGATATGTAGGCTTAATGATTCTTACATCATTTGAATCTAGTAAGGATATATAGCACCAAATTGATGGTGACTATTATTTTCCGCCCATTGATCTTCGAAAATCAAGTCATATTTTAGCTTTAGCACACCAATAGTAAAAGATGCTGCATAAGTATGATAGAGTTTGTAAAGATAATAATATCAACAATGACAATGATGTTGTTGCTGTTGTAGTTAAGAGTAAAACCTTGTAAACTTTTATCAAGGTCACGCAATAATGCATACTTCTTTTGCAAAATGCTGGGCAGTGAATCCAAATCTGTGTAAAATGGCAAATGAAAAAAAAATGTTACTTGTAGAACAGTACCTAAATCATCAAGCACCTCGTATAATCTAATACTTCAATAACTCGCAAAAAGAGTAAAAACTATCGTAGAAAAGCAGCAAATACTCTGATCTATCACATACAAATTGACACAACAAACTCCAATAACCCACCCATAAATAGAGGCTCATTAGATCAATCTATGATGAAATTGTCAAAAGATATAGTAACACAGAAATCAGCTACCAACTATGTTTTCCAAGAACAAATTAGCCTTGATACCAAAACAGAAAAGCACGTTTCACGAATGAACGCAAGTGTAACAAAGTACCACAGAATTGTCAGACAATTATTTCTCTCCAACTTTTTACAAGAATCTAAACCGACTATTTTGTATAATAAAATAGAATTCCTAGCATTAAAACATAATAAACGTTAAATGCATTTATGCATGGGTGTGGTATATTAAACGTAGATATACAAACAAACGTGTGTGTGTGTGTGTGTGTGTGTGTGTGTTTGTTTGTATTAAAATTGTAAATTGGCAAAAGAACCTCAAAGACGAGAAGATATACTGAAAGATCAACATCAAGATTTCCCATACGTACGAGATGGGATTAGGGTTTAGTAGGATCATGCAATAATGAATAGGAGAGGGAGGAGGGTAGGGAGGGGAGGGGGGCTCTTACCGGCTTGAAATTCTTCGAGGAAAGACATTCTGGGGAAAGGATTTAGCGGTTTCTTTGGGGATTTCGGGTTGTCAACTGCGGGGTGATTCAGGTGGCGTTTCTTGGAGTACTCTTCCCGCCACTGATACAGCGGACCTTTTCGTGCCCTAAAAGGTCATAATTGGGGATTTCTTTAAGTGAAAAGACAGATGTGTCCATACCGTAATTCCAACGATGACTGCGAAACGGACCCGGTTTCCGTCCATTTCGCTTGAAAGTCATATCAATGAATAACATCTCACAATTTCACTTATCGACTTAATTTTATTTAAAGAAACACGATAAAAGATTGAAATTGATATTAAATAAAATGAATATGATTTTTATCCGATTCGTTGTATAGAAGAGTAGTTTGTGTGGTGGTTAATTAGAATCTAAAAAGACAAGTATTTTAATAGATCATACAAAAGTAAATATACAGACTGATATAATTTCATATAATACATTAAATCTATTTTATAATAAAAATAATTTTATAATTTATCTAACGTACCACATCAAACCACGTTAATTTACAAATTTATTTTTTCGAAATCTCTTTGTAGCTAAAACATTTCTTATTATATTGTGCTTCACATTTTTTTTTAAAGAGTACGGAATCCCAATTTTATTGATTGCCCTCACTTTTGGAGGAGGAAAACCGTGGTTACAATCACGACACCTGGGAGGTACAAAAAACTAAATCTAAAAAAAGAGCACCCAGGCATCAAAACCAGTGTAACCATATAGACTACAAGCCTTAAGAAAGATACATAACCTACTTCCGAGAAAGCCAAAGAGGGGAACCTGCAAAAAATCAAGTACATAAGAACAAAGAGACGCAAATACCAAGATAGCAAAATTAGACAAACAAATAACGCAAAACAAACCTGGCAAGAGGCTTATGATATCCTCAGGTAGGGCATACCCAATTTGTCCATGCGGAGAAGACCCCTCAACAGGCTAGGCAGCATGTGAATATCAGACCAATCAGAGTTCAAACCTTCAGCCCCACACTTAGCTAGAAAGTCAGCCACAACATTGCCTTCACGAAAAATGTGATTTACTGTATACTCTAGGCTATTAAGATGTTCTTGTAAATCCTCCCAAAAGTCTTCTAAATACCAAATGGGGCACTTATTCTTTACAATCCAATTGATCACCAGTTGAGAGTCAGTCTCTATTTGAACACGATAAAACCCAAGCGCATGACATCTGCGAATACCTTCCAATAAGCTGCTGAGTTCTGCAAAATTATTGGTACCCAAACCCAAGGGAACAGAGTAAGCCAGAAGTAATCTCCCATCCTCATCCCGAATAACACCCTCAGCGCTAGAGGTTCCAGGGTTCCTGAAACTACTACCATCGGTATTGAGTTTTACCCAGCCCTGAAGGGGCCGGTGCCATTTTACCACTCGGACCCTCTTGGACTTAGGGAACAAGATTGGGATATCGAGTCTATTCAAAATATTCATGTCCTGGGTGGAAAGAGAACTCACTTTCATGATCTGGTCCATGATGCGCCGGAGCCAAAGTTTAATAGCGTGCCAAACCGATTCTTTTGAGTGAACCTTATCTTCATACTGGGCTTTATAGCGCCTCTCCCAAAGTTTCCAGGAAATAATGGAGGGCAGAAGGCCAAAGATGGTTCTAACCTGTGAAGACTTACCCGCACGACGAAACCAAAAATTAATTTGATCATTCCAAGTGCAGAAAAGGGGCCATATGAACCCCTAGATGAGTGGCTGCTAGACGCCAAATGTGTCTAGCGAAATCCCCCGTGCAGAGCACATGGTTCAAGTCCTCAGTATTACCCTTTTGACAGCAATTACATTTAGAGGCCATTGATACACCCACCATACTAATATTCTCGTCAACACTGAGGCAATTATTAGTAGCCTTCCACATCATGATGTAAATCTTTTTGGGTAGATTAGTATGCCATATCCACTGAGCCCAGGGTAAAGGGGGCGCCCGAACCCTTATACAGTCCCAGGCGCTCTTAGTAGTAAAATTGCCCTCCTTATCCTTCAGCCAAACAAGCGCATCTTCACCCTTCTTCCGTCTAGCCAAAAACTTATATAGTTCATTGGCTTTCTGATGGCCCACTAATCTGTTCAGAAGAGAAATATCCCACCTATTCTCAATGCGGCATTCATTTATCTTAATCAATGGGTGCTCAGTCACAGAAAATTGAGCATAGAGATGACCTTTGTTGTCCCAATTGTCATACCAGAAGGAGATATTACCTTCCTTCACAATCCATTTGAAGCTATTTATCACCTCAGGAATACTACGGACAATAGATTTCCAAAAGCGGGTCCCTTTAGTAGGCTCTAGGAGGGATAAGTGATTTCCTTTAACATATTTACCTCCAAAAAATTCCGCTCAAAGAGAGTTGCCCTTAATAAGATTCCAGGCAAGTTTCATGTGTAAGGCTCTCTGAACATCCCCAAAGTCCCTAATACCCAAGCTACCTTCGTCCGTAGGCGTACATATATGCTTCCAGGAAATCCATTTCCTCCTACTCTTGCCTCTCGATTCACCCCAAAAGAAAGAGCTTAGTAGCTTATTCAGGCTACGTATCACCACTTTGGGGACATCTAAAACAACCAGCAGGTGGGTGGCCATGCTAGATAAAACATGACGCAACAAAATAGTTCTTCCACCAGTAGAGAGAATCTTCATCTTCCATCCTGCAATCTTCTTATTCATTTTGCCCAGTAAATTGCCGAAATCACAAGTCTTCAGCCTACCATCCACAATAGGCACCCCCAGGTACTTAAAAGGAAACGAACCCTCGGTAAACCCAGTAGAGAAGAGCATGTTTCCTAGAGACTGAAATTTTCTTAGAGAAAAAAATAGCACTCTTCTCTTTACTGAGCACTTGACCAGTCCACTCCTCATATTTGTTCAAAACTTCCATCAAAGCTCTCATACTTCTTTTTCCACCATTTGCAAAGATAACTATATCATCTGCATACATAAGGTGAGAGATAATTGGGGTCCCTCTAGCTTGAACAAATTGACCAATTTTACCTGTTTCAAAAGAATTCTTAAGGAGACGAGAGAACACCTCTTGCATTATAATGAAAAGGTAAGGCGATAAGGGGTCACCTTGCCTTAGGCCTCGCTTTCCCTTAAAGAAACCCATGGGGGTCCCATTCATCATGACTGAGTACCACGGCGAGGATATACAAGTGTTAATCAGGTCACAAACATTAGGAGAGAACCCAAAACTAAACAAAACATGTAATAAAAAATTCCAATCTACTCGATCATAAGCCTTAGACATGTCAAGCTTAACCAGAACATTGCCCCCAATGGATTTCCTATGAATAGAATGGACCATTTCCTGAGTTAAACTGATATTCTCAAAAATACTGCGGTCGGGAATAAAAGCCCCTTGCTCCTTCGATATCATTTTAGGGAGCAAACCAGTCATACGAGCCACAATGATTTTTGAACAAATCTTATAGACCACGGATCAAAGGCTAATAGGCCGAAATTTATCAAAGCCAGAGGGCTTATCCACCTTCGGAATTAGCACAATATAAGATACAGTGAAATTTTTTGGGAGCATATGGTTATGGAAAAATTCAACAATGGCTGAGAGTAGATCATCTTTAACCAAGTCCCAACAAATTCTGAAAAAACCTGAACCAAAACCATCTGGCCCTGGGCTACTATCAATGGGAATAGAGAATAGAGTATCATTTACTTCCTCTATGGAAGGATCTCTACCAATAGTCAAGTTATCCTCGTTAGTAATAATGGGTGAGATCAAGTCACTCAAATTCGGAAGAGCACGGGAACTACTCTGACCCAGAAATTCCTGAAAATGATCAACAGCGGCTTTATGAATGTAAAGAGGGGACTGTAAGACCTTACCATCTGACATACTCATCTCCTGAACTCTTTTATGCAGTTTGGCCTTTAAGTAAGCATGAAAGAATTTAGAGTTATGGTCTCTATCTTTCAGCCAGCTTTTCTTGGCCATATGAGCAAGCCTAGTGTCCTCTCTACCCAGCCATGTTGAAAGTTCCAGCTTGGATGCTAATAGGTCAGAGTCGTCCTCGACATTAATGAGACTTGAAGACGGCTTTCCAGATTATCAATACGAGCCTCTAAACCCTTGATTATGATGTTAGTCCTACCAAAGACACTCTTATTCCACTCTTTTAAAGCCACCTTAACCCTTTGTAATTTAGAGGACAGGTTGATTAATCCATGCCCTAGGCCCTCACGTTTCCACACTCCCTCTACAAAACTATAGAAATCCAAATGATCAGTCCACATATATTGAAAGCGGAAAGGACTAGGACCATACCTAAATAAATTATCCCCCATCTGAATAACCAACGGGGAGTGATCCGAAGTAGAGCGCGCCAAAACCTGGTAAGACACATTAGAAAAAGAATTAAGAAAATTAGTATCAATAAAACATCTGTCTAACCTGGCCCAGCTGTGCGCTTGTCCTCCTTGACCATTGCACCAGGTCATATTCGGGCCTTTGGAACACATCTCTAAAAGACCACAGGTTTGAATGCACTGGTTGAATTCTTCTATGGCTACAAAAGGACGAGGACGCCCACCTCTTCTTTCTGAATCGTCCTTAATGATATTAAAGTCCCCGCAGAGAACCCATGGAATTTTGGCAGTCCCCATATTCTCCAAATCCGCCCAAAGCTCTCTTCTATCATTTCGGTTGCACTTCGCATATATAATAGATAGTAGAAACATATGACCATTCTCATCTACTTTCACAGTAATAAACTGATTAGACCCCACCACCCATTGTATCAAAACCAATGAATTCCACATCAACCAAATTTTACCACCATGCACCTCATTTGTGACAAAACAATTACAACTAAATCTTCCTAAGAATGACGGGATTCTATCCTCTAACAAAAATGGCTCAGCTAAAGCTATGATATTAGGACTAAATTGCTTAATAATTTTCCTCAACCTCCCATAAGAAGTGCCTACTCCCCTAATATTCCAAAAAATAATATGACTGATCATAATTTAAATTTGGAAGGACGAATTACCACCCTGGTAGAGCCCCTTCTGGCCTGTTTTTCTGGGGTTGTTGGAGCCCTCAGAATCTGTGCAGTATTCCTTGCGCATATCATCCTTAATTTTGTCTCTCTCACTCTCGTGATCAGAATGGGAAAATAGTATCTCATCCGTTCTTTCCTCTTCATATGCAACCATAAACGTCTCATTAACACTGACTGCTAAGGATCTTGTCTTTTTCTTCTTCGATTTCCTTTTTAGGCTTATCAGAGGATTCTCCCATTCTTCGCCCGACTCAGTTACTTTGCTCACAACTGGATTGATGGCTTCTGTGCTAACCTCTTGTGGGTCTGGTAGGGGATAGGTAGATTTAACGATTTGCAGGCTCTCTTGCTCAATTAAAACTTTCCCTGTGTCCTCAACAACTAGCTCATCTATTGATTGCGTGGAGGGGGCAGGAAACTTCTCTGGTAGATCATCATTCAGCTGGACCACAATACTGGTGTTGTCCTGACCTTGATCTGTAGCTACAGTGTGCCTTGTTGTTCCACTAAGCTCCTGGTTATTAACTCTATTTGCCCCTTTAAGCTCGCTACGTTCTTCTTCTTCTTCTTCTAATTCATGCAGGTCGTGTGTGGCATGCTGCACTTTTTCTTGTTCGCCTCCCTTCTCCTAAAAAACTAGTTGGCCCCCCTATTCCCTTGTCTGTATTATTATCATTTTTCGAAGACCCTCCTGCTTCATTCTCATCCATCTGATTTTTCCCAGCTTCTAATTATGTCTTGGATTATGCTGAAGATCCTTTCTTGACCCAAACTTGGTTCCCAGTCCCTTTCCTGATATGGTCTTTACCATTACGACATGTTTTAGAATTATGGCCCTGTTGGTGACAATTGCAGCAGTAACAGGTAATCGGATCTCGGGAGGCATTGACCTCTAAACAAATCCTTGCTCCATCAGTTCTTGTAGCGCATGTGGTCGGATTGTCTCTCCGAATGAACTTTCCAATCGGCGCCGTTATCATTTTCAATACCGAAGCATGGTAAAAATGAGGGGGGAGTCCAGGCAAGAAAACCCACACAGGCACGCATGGTGACTCATATTCCTCTATGTAATCTAGAGACCATGCAAAAGGCCTATAGCAGACGCCATTGATCTCACAGGACTCTCTGGACAGAGCTTTGTTAAAATCATCTTCTTTCGACATCCTAATGAACACATTTCTTGGGTTTTGCATCGCCGAGACTACAGGACAGCAGGATAAACCCCATCGGCTACGGATGAAGGACCTTACAGAGTCAAGTGAGGGTCTCTGACGGAGGAACTTCAGAACAATGGAAAATTGAAATGGCCTTGCAGTGGCCTCTGTTTCCTCTGCAGAGAAAATAAAGCATATTTCCCCTTCTATTATCTTCGGTGGCCTAAGCACAACCTCCACTTCAGGCAATGGTTGAGGTGCTGCAGAGACATCAGCAAAGGTGCAGCGACCTGCCACCAGTGGCTCTATGTCCGCCATGTATCCACTCCCACGAGCGGCTCCCAGCTCCGTCGATGAAGATCAACGTGCTGACTAGTCGCTGGCCATAGCCCGAAGATTGAGGCTTGGGGCAATCAGCGTGCCGGAAGACCCTCGGCGGGGTCGACTGAGCCCCGCGCGTCGTTCTGTGTCGGCGGTGAGCAGCCACTCGCCGGACAGGGTCGGTGATCGGACTTAGGGGGGCTGATCAACGTGCCGGAAGACCCTCGGCGGTGTCGCCTGAGCCCGACGAGTCGTTCTGTGTCGGCGATGAGCAGCCACTCGCCAGACAGGGGCGGCGATTGGGTTTCTCTCTCCTCAACGTTCTTTTTGATGTACAGAGCGTTTTTCTCTCTCCTCAATGGTTGAAAATCACAAGGAGGACTTTTTTATATTGTGCTTCACATGACGTGAGCATTAATAAAAAAAATCTGTTTTGCATTGGCATTTCATACAAGTTCATAAAAAATAAAATTAGAGAGAGAGAGAGAGAGAACTTCAAATGATCCCAAAATTTATGTATCGGAGGAGACATGTTTCTTTCTTTGATCATAAAAATACAAGTTATCAATGGCAGTAACAAAATTGTTCATACATTCTCTATTCCCCTTCCCGGCGTTGGGAAGGGGTGTCGGGGATGGGCAGCAACCATCATAGATTCATAATACATAAAAGAACTGTAAGCTTTGAATTCACTACAACAATGTCCACTCAACGATATTTGCCTACAACACCAAACCTCATCTAGCAAAACTCAGCTCAGCTTTCTATTTAAAAAATTGACAACACGCAGGGGTGGCTGATGACTGCATATAAATAACAAAATCTGAGTTCCTGTTTACTTTGAATTTCAAGAGCGCCATGGCTGGAGGTGACTAGATGAAGAATCATGGACATGATCAAGATGACATTTTCATTTGGATTTCCCGGTGGACATAGACTAGAAACTCGACATAGGATGGGCCACTTGGATTCTTATCTTCTACCAAATGAGACGAGAACAATGCTCCTGCGGACAAGAAACAGTGAAATGCTTTCGAGTAAACAAAGGAAATGTCGTGAAACAATTTAAAGAAATTCCTTCATTGCATCTAATAGATACAGTCAAAGGGACAATAAAATGTCCAGAAGATCAGACCAAGATAATATCTCATCAACATACTCAAATCAAACGAGAATGCATTAGTTGATTGATAAGCGTGACAAAAACAATGGACAATAAGTTCAGATAATATATTTATCCATACTGTCTGCAAAATTCCAATGCTGCGACAGAAGAAGGATAGCTACGAACAGTGGATACCATAAATGGCAATGTGATGTGCAAATATGCATTTCGACACACAACCATCGGCCCTCCTAGTTGATGAGATCTTACAGTCTCTACAGATGCCCAGACCCAACTATTTAAGCCGACAACAGGAATCCACTTCCAAAATTATTACTAGTATACACTAATCTGCAAGGGAAAAATACAATTGGTACCAAGAATGCTATCAACAAGAATGTAACCTTGTTGGTTATCGCTTTGAATAGAATTGCCTAAAGAGATGGAGAGAGTCGGCCCAAATAAAATGGGAACTAAATGAGCTTTCACTTTCAGACTGCCAGAGAATATATTTTTTCTTTTGAATGAAAAGGTCATTAAATTTTATCTGTGGATCAGGTAGCACTATATTGTAGTTTGTATTTCTTGTGCATAAAAGGGGTGTTCTGATGCAATGACAGCTCCTTTCTTCTACAATTTGACCTCGTCTTAATCAAGGGTTATGACATAAATTTGGCTACGAGCTACTGCTATGACAAGTGATATGCATGATGGTCAGATCTGAACTCATAAAAAAGGACCAGCTCCCATGATGAGGATATCCAAATACCACTTAATCTCCCTTCCCAATATTAAAAGGAAAGAATCAACAGATCGGCTGAATGAGACTATTGGCCAATGTAAGCTAAATGGGAAAATTAGACGCCGTTTAACTTAGTACATCATAGTTAATTAGCTAGCAATAAAAAGATTAATGATTTCCATTTGGCTCAAGAGTTTTCAACTGCACTGACCTGATGGATCTCCTTTCTTGCACAATTTTATGCTGCAAAAAGAATCACAAAGATTATCGGAAATTGCATTTGAATAAATATATCAATTGATGAATTAGGTAAATGCACTGAAGATGTTGTAATAATTCTTACCGGAGGTAGGAACATCTTTGTCGCCGTATCTCGTTTACTAAATCATTTACCTTCCGTGAAAGTGGATTGTCAAATTGCTGCAGCACAAACTGAGCGCACAAAGTCATAAGTTACAAGATGCCAAGTTACAGTGGAAATGTAACCCAGCAAACGAATTCCTGAGATGCACCACTAATAAATACCCATTTTCACAACACAACACTATATCACCATTCACCCCAAAAACAAGGGACTTTTCTTCTTGTAGGTAAACACATTCATGCACCTACGACTTCACTTTACACTAGTAACTTATTGGAGCTAGAATGCCATTTGATCAAAAGATCATAATAAAATTACCAAGGGAACCATAACTCAGTGGTTTTATAAACACCCCCTTTGTCCATGTTGCAGGCACCGTTTGGATGTTGAGATGGTCTCATTCCATCTCATCCCATCTCATCTCAATATCCAAACACCACTCAGACATAAACACTTTTTAATTTCAAATTTTTAACTTTTTCATCTAATCATTACAACTTCTCCAAACTTCTATACAAAGCACAAAAAATAATTCAACATCTTCAAATCCCAAAACAAAAATAAGATTACAAAATTATATCCTAACAATATTTTAACTTTATAATTTTTTTTATTCAACTGTTTCTCTCTTCTTTCCCAAAACCCCATGAAACATCTTAACTCAAATCATTTCACTACTATTCACAAACTATTGCACTACTATTTACAGATTTCTCATCTCAGATCAACTCAACATCCAGACGAGGCTAATTATAGATATATCTTGAAGCATATAACATAACTTTTAGATTTGTGTTCCCTTCATCATCAAGAGCTTGCTCGCTAGGTCAAAACTCCCAATTTATTTATCAAAAAAGAAAGAGGCCAACGATCTTTCAAGATCAAGTAGTTTGAAGTCATCCAGCTTTTAAGATTTTTTTGTGAACGATGTCTTGAATGAGCCTATTTAGCAGATTAATAAGCCTAATTATGCAAGAAGAATTGAGTTTGGGTGCTTAACACTTTGGGTTTGGGTCACTCAGACACAAGTTTCTGTGTGTAAGGTAGACATTATGTATTTTTTTATAGGTAAAGTAGAGATTATGTATTCCGGAAAGGAACACAGAAAACTACCTGAGTAGGAATTTCTTCAGCCGAGGAGATGCCAAACAGTAATTGCAAGATATTTGAATCCACTGAGTTCCCAATATATATCAAACAATCCACACCATTCTCAAGAAGATAAATTCCATCATCAGTAACATGCTCACTTGAAAGTGGAATCACCGGAGAAACAAGACATTCATTTTCATCCTGTCGATTAAGAGAATTACCGGGTGGTTCTAAAAGTATATTATAAAAAGTACAACCCAACTTTATGCGGCATTACTCGCACCTTTTGCTTAAGGTCATGGATCGCCACCATCCTGGGATATACCAGTGGAATTGCCAAAGGAGTAGAAAGGTAGGAAACGCACTCAATCCAAATAGACCGATCATCTATTCTCCCATCATTTCGCAGTCCTACGCTTTTCATTAATGCTGAAAAGAAATGAAAGAACAAGATATATCAACTAATGTCAAATAGTTAACTCATAAAGTTTGCTAATCAAGCATTATTTGTGGCTCCAGATTTTCCCAGTAGAAGCGATATGGTTGATGACAGCCATGTTTTGGTATAAGTAAGATGTGGAATTACCATTAACTATTCAGAAAACACAAATGTACTTATCAAATGCGTGAAGACTCAAGCTGTGATAAAGTAACATGGAAGGTAGGAGAGAGTAAAAGAAAACAAAGGTGAAGCTTCACAGAAATTTACTAATTTACCTATGCAAAGGCTGGGTATGTACAAGCAATACAATTCTTGCAGTAACTTGTCATCTTACAAAGCAGACAACTACAGGCTGAAGTACAGAACTATTTAGATACAGAAAAGTTTCTCCAGGTGAAAATTGATGGGGGCACTAATTGAAGTCTTTTCTATTTTTTTTAAGCTAGTATGATGCTGAAAAAGTTATTAAAGTTCGAGTAAATTTCAGTAGTTCGAGTTATTTTGCTCGTGGTCAATGGGTCTTAGTTTGGGATAACTTGTGTGATTAAGACTTGTGTGGTTTCCTTGAATCTTTACAGTGTCTAATTTGGATTCATAAGTTAATTAAAATCAACATTAAGACCTCGGAATCAGCTTACACAAACCCATGTAATTGGTATCTTCATTAGAGATCAATACTCTGGGCTTTCAAGCTCTCATTTTGATAGGTTTAATTGCTCTCTTTCTAGGTGTAGTTGCTTAGAATGCCCAATTGTGATTGATTAGCCTCTCTAAACAATTGTGACGGACTAGAATTTTTAATTTTCTCCATTTCCTTCTTTTCTTCTCATCTTCCTAGGAAATGGATGTGCTTTGCTGCAGGCTTTAAATCCACCAATCTGCTAAATATTTTCTGCTTCCGTGCCAAACCCTACGGACCTCTGATGTCCCACAAGGCTTTCAGCATTAAACCACACGGAGAAAGTATGGCTCACATAGGAAAAAAAATGTGATAACATAAGCACCATGGCACATAAATGTTAGCTGTACAAAGTTTTATTAAAAGTTGGCAGTTTAAACTCCATGCATTCATGTAACTCAGCACATATATATTAGCAGACAGGAATATACCAAGGGTGTATAGAGGCAGGAGCTTAAGTGCCTCAGGAAGGATAAGCTGCCCGGACGATGTTACTGTCGCACAAAATTTACGATAAGAAAGAAGAACATTGATGCAAAGATTTGTCACTTGTTCCCGGACTTGCAAGAGTGGAATGGAAGGAATTTTATTTGCCGCTACAAGATAAAATTAGCATAATAATTAATAGTATTCTTTCACATACAATTAATAAATTTAAAAAAGTCATGAATCATAACACTTCAGGAAAATTTAAAACAAAAGTACCAACAATGAACCAGTCAAAGTAAGAATCTCCTGGAGTGGGAAGAGCATTTTATTTTAATTTTTTGATACATAACATCACTAAATTTTATTAAAGAGCATAAGGGGCACAACCCAAGCACGCTTTATATTCACATTTTAAAGATATGATGATGAGTTACAAATAATGATAATTCTAAATACATATAAGCTGCTGGATACCAAAAGAATTGTTACAGACTGACAAAAATACCGACCAAAACACTGAAAAATATATATTGCAGTAAAACAAGATCAAATACCTTGTTTCAAGAAACATGCAAATTGAGTGTCCAAGTCAGCTGAGCGGAAAAGATTACTTAGCATACTGGTGCAAGGGAGGGATAAAGTTGTAATCCGAATTCTTCTTTGGCCATACACAGTAGTGTAAAGAAGGGCGCACTGCACATAAAAAACACAAAGATGATAACAATAATGTGCTAAACGATTTAAAAAAAAAAAAAACCTTCATCAAATAAATGATCAATATGATCACTATAAACTCCACACAAAACTACAGGGAAATTTTCCGGTACCTGGAAAGAGCATTCTGAGCCATCCTGCAACTTATCATCATGTTTTAAGGTTACCATTATAGTTTTGTCACAGTCAATCTGTGGAGCAGAAAGATGTGTTAGAGGTATGAAAACATAGTAAAAAGAAAGCACAGAATTTCCAAAAAAAAAAAAAAAACCAAAATAGGAGAAAGAAAACCAGAAAATAGAACAGACTTAGGGCAAAGTAAGAAGAATGAACATGATTACCTTCAGCAAGATCAATACACCAAAAAAGGGAAGAAGAAGAAGAAGAAGATTACCTTTCGCAAGACCAATACACCAAAAAATGGAGTAAGAAGAATAATAAGAAGCTTGTAATGAGAAAAAGAATTCTCAAAATTCTTACTTCTCAAAAGAAAAAAAAAAAAAAGAATAAAAGAATTCTCAAAACTTAGTTTTATTTTTCATTCTTTATAACAGAAAGTTGTGTTGTCAAAATGATTGTTTATTCGGCCTATGCTTGAATTCACATTATAAATCGTCTCTAGGGGTAAATCTTGCTATTATAGTTTGAAGATACAATGCCAAAATAACTTTCAGATTATTCCCACATAATGAAAACTTCAAAATTTCAGAGTTACTGCTGGTCAACATAATCTGTGTTTCCATGACATTAAAGTTTCATAGACAATAGAAATAAATGTTATATGATAATAACACAATCAATTACTTATGAAAAAATAATAATACAATGTTAATCAAGCATCATGCAGATATACAAACCCCAGGTAGGTCAACATCTGTTGGTATGCGTTTGCAAAAGTTTCCATGGTAGTCTTGAACTTGAATACCCTATGATGACAAAAACACTATCAACTACCTAGAATAGAGCAACTATTAAGAACATGAAAACTATTGTTACATACAAGAGCTTCAGTCTACCAAAAAGCATACCTGACTGCACCTCACACGCATCACTGCCTCAAAACCTTGAGGCCTAGTTATGTTCCATCTAAGATCGTTGTAAAGCTTTGCAGGATCAGAAAGAGCTGAGAACGGGTAATAATAATAAACCTGGAAGATATTGGGAAGCATTTAAAGTTGTAGCTTGAAACAGAGAATTCACAAGAAAACAAAACTGAAGACCTGAATATGCATAAAAGGTCAAAATTACATCAATTGCATAATTTTGCAATCTGCTTCGCTAATTCATTTTAGCTGGGGAAAGAGTTATAAATCCTTCAAAAACCATGAAACGGGTGGTTTACAAGAACACAACCATCATTGATAACTTTTGCCCTTTGTAAATTCAAGATAAAAACTCATATCACGGTGCATTTACCTTTCAGCGTGGCATGAAACACTTACCTTTTGGCATAACGGTAGGTTCAGCAGACATTTGACTAAGCAAATGCCCTTATAATTGCAACTTTAGCTGACACTATATATAAAGGCCAAAGCTATTAATGCCTACAACATAAAGGCTTTTTATGATGTAGATGATGACCAGATGATGATTGGCTGGGGAATAGAGCAAACCTCAGGCATCTAAATTCCCAAGAATGTGATGCATAGGAATCTATATGTTTTTTTTTTTTTTTTAGGATAAGTAAATAAATTATATTAATCAAAGAATAGGCAAAGCCTGGTACATGTATCATAGGAATCTATATGTCCGAGAATATAATGAGTCTTATGTTTGGCTTGATAAGGAATCTAACAAATGAGATCTAATACATTGCATAAACACCGTGAATTGTTGCTGTCTACAGAACCATAACTGTATGGAAAAGAAAAAACACATAATTCATCAACAAGAGATCACGCCGCTTGTCGCGTGTACAATAGTTAGGTGAAGAGAAGAAAGGTGGTTCGGTAAGGAAAAGGATATTGATAACAAGGGCAAATACATCATTTTAAGAGAGAAGGAACTTTCACAAGACAAGGGAATTAGGCCACCATCTGTTATAAAGGGAATCCACATTCCCACAAATGTGAGATTCGGTGAGAATCTGGATATCCATGACCACCTAGATTTCATTGAGTTATTTGCAACTAAACGAGAGAACATTTCTTGATATGCTTGAAGAGTGAGAAGGCTCTAGGCCCTGACGGTTTTACCATGGGTTTCTTCCAAGTTTATTGGGAAGTGATCAATGGTGATCTCATGAGGGCGTTTCAAGAGTTTCATGCTAATGAAAGGTTTGAAAAAAGTCTCAATGCTCTTTTTTAGCTCTCATTCCCAAAAAAAATGGGGTCCCTGGATGTTAGAGACTACAACCCTATTAGCCTTCTGAATGGGGTGTACAAGATCCTTTCTATAGTTTTGGCAAATACATTGAATATTTTGGCAAATACATTGAATACGGTGAAGGAGAAGTTAATTTTGAAGCCTCAAAATGCATTCATCAAAGGTAGACTCAACATTAATTGCAAATGAAGTCTTGGACGGACGACTCAAATCTAAAGAACCTGGATTACTTTGCAAACTAGACATGGAGAAAGCTTACGATCATGTCAACTTGAACTTCTTGCTTTATCTATTTGCAAGAAGTGGTTTTGGGGAAAAATGGGGTGCTTGGGTAGCATATTGCATTTCTACAGTACACTTTTCTATCTTAGTGAATGATTCGCCAATGGATTTTTTTTAACTCCTCCTATGGTTTGAGATAGGAGAAATGATACTTGCAGTCGTGAGTGTGCAAGCGCCGTGCAGTCGCTTTGAAAAAAGTGAATAAATATGGGACCCACATGAAAAGAAATTAATTTTTTAGTAGTGGACCCCACTCTTTTTCAAAGCGACTGCACGACGTTTGTGCATTTCACGACTGTATGTAACATTACTCTTGAGATAGGGAGATAAACTCTCTCCATTACTTTTCATTATCGTCATGGAAACTCTTAGTAAGATGATTTTGGGACTTGTGGAAGGTGGCTTTCTTTATGGCTTCTCGGCGGGGAATGGTGATTATGGCTCTATTGATATTTCTCATTTGCTTTTTGCAATAATACTCTCATCTTTTGTGGAGCAAATCATGGGCACATTCAACCTTTGAGGGCTCTACTCCTTTGTTTTGAAGTTATCTCCGGTTTGAGAGTGGTGAATCTTTCAAAGTCTGAATTAGTGCCTATGGGGTTGTCCCTAATGCGGTGAATCTAGCTCGCCTCTTGAGATGTATGGTATCTTCTCTACCTATGAAGTATCTTGGCCTACCTTTGGATGCTTCTTTCAAATCAAGAGGGGATTTGGAATGCCATGATTGAAATATGGGACGTAGATTGGCTTCTTGGAAGAGGTTATACTTGTCTAAAGGGGGTAGGCTTACTCTGATCAAAAGTACCATTTCTAATCTACCAACCTATTTTATGTCCTTGTTCCTGCTCCCTACAAAGCTAGCCAAACGTATTGAGACGCTAGAACGGGATTTCATGTGAAGTGGGATGGGGGACGAGTTCAAATTCCATCTGGTGAACTGGTTGATTGTTTGCACACCAATATTTGGGGGTGGATTGGGGATTCGTAATTTGATGAAGTTTAATCAAGCTCTTTTGGGTAAATGGTTATAGTAGTACCAACAAGAAAGGGGAGACCTATGGAAGTAAGTTATAGATTCGAAGTTTAGGGAGTCTTGGGGAGGATGATGCTTAATTGAGGTACGTGAACCATATGGGGTGGGTTTGTGGAAACACATTAGAAAATGATGCAAGACATTCCTAAGACATGTACATATTGAGGTAGGTGATGGTTCTTGAATCAAATTTTAGCACGATAAATGGTGTGGTGAACAAAGCCTCAAAGAAACATTCCCTAACATTTTTTAGCTTGTGCAGGCTAATGATGCTTCAGTAGCTGGTCTCTTGGTCTTCTCTCATAGTTCCCCTCAATGAAGATTTCATTGGGGTAGCACAAGATTGGGAGTTGGCGGTTAGCACCGAGTTCTTTGCCTTACTATATTCCATTAGAGTGACTAAGCGCACCATAGATAAGATCAGTTGGAGCCCCTCCAAGAAAGATAGATTCACAGTTAGATCATTCTACCAAGTTCTAACTAGCTAGGACATGACCACTTTTCCATGGAGCAATATATGGAAGACGAAAGCTCCTTTGAAAGAAGCTTTTTTTGCTTGGACAACCTCCTTAGACAAGATTCTTACTATAGACAATCTGAGGAAACGTGTAATGGTGTTGGGTTGATGTTGCACTTGTAAAAAGAATGGAAAATCAGTAGATCACCTGCTTTTACATTGTGAGGAGGTCAGGACCATGTGGTGTGTTTTTTAGGGAGTAGGATTATCATGGGCCATGCCTCACAGGCTAGTGGATTTTCTAGCAAGCTGGAGAGGACTTCAAGCCAATTCACAAGTGGCAACAATATGAAAGATGGCCCCTATATGTATGTGTTGGTGCATTTGACGAGAGAGAAATGATAGAAGCTTCTACGATTGCAAGAGGACAATAAATGAGCTTAAAGTTATCTTATTTAAAACCTTGTTCTTATGGATAGGGGTCATTGATTTTAATGGACTTCGGGGTTGTTTGGGAAATTAAACTCGTCTCATCTCATCTCATCTCAAAATTTTCTCATAATTTCCTTCCCAAACATCACTCAAACACAAACACTTTTCAATTTCAAATTTTTAAATTTTCATCTAATTATTACAACTTTCCCAAACTTCCAAACAAAATACAAAAAATAATACAACTTTTTCAAATTTCAAAACAAAAATAATCTTAAAAAATTATATTCTAACAATATTTTAACTTTTTTGTTTTTGATCGGTAATCAAGAAGTTTTATTCATAATAATAGGCAAAACCCAAGTACACAGGGAGTATACATGAGAAGTACCTAACTAGAGTTTACCTGAAAGTAGAAAGTTATGGACATTTAGTCCATTACAAACAATCGCCCCCACCCATGAAAAACAATGTTTTAAAGGAAAAAACTTTTAGTTCCTCCATTGTTCTCTCGTGGTTTTCGAAGCTTCTATCATTTCGCTCCCACCAAATACACCAACACATACATATGGGGACCATTTTAACTTCATAATATTTTTATTAAACTTTTTCTTTCTCCTTTCCCAAAACCCAATAAAACATCTTAACTCAAATCATTTAACTACTATTTACATTCACTACTATTCACAGAATTCTCATCTCATCTCATTTCATCTCAATCCCCAAACATCCCCTAAATGTCTATGATTTTCTACTTTCGGTTGTAAACCCTAAATAGGTACTTCTCATGTATACATCACGTGTACTTGGGCTACGCCTCCTTTTCTTATGAATAAAAAATCTCGATTCCCTAAAAAAAACAAAGACTTGCAATGCACTGCCACATATTGATAGGGGAATTCACCATCCTCTTAAAATCGAATGAGATAGTGGCAACCACGAAAGCAAGAAGAGTACTATTGTAATAATATAAGTGTCATAGGGCCCGTGCTTAAAAAGAAATGATACTTGCAGTCGTGAGTGCACAAACGCCGTGCAATCACTTTGAAAAAAGTTAATAAATACGCGACCCACATGAAAAGAAATTAATTTTTTTAATAATGGACCCCACTCTTTCAAAATGACTGCACTCCACGACTGTATGTAGCATTACTCGTGCTCAAATGATACTGAGTCCGAGTAAGCAGAAGAAAACAAGAAGATAAAATTATAATTCTTTGATCAATTATTCCGATTTAATGTATGATGCCACAAAATGATTTAGAATACAAGTCAGATTTGACTCATTTGAGTGGCAAGGGGAGAAAATAAAAGAATGGTCACAGCAACCTATTCCACATGTAGTGATGATTGCTTAGTTCAACCTATGTTGCAGGTCTTAACAGTTTAAAAGATATGTTCCAGTGACCTACACATACATTAGTAGCAGGAAATTTGAAAACTTGCTATTAAACCTTTCCAAGTGGCAGGCTCTCTTTTAACACAAGGGAGTAAAATGGAAAACAAAAACACTTCCAACTGCCATGTTTTAGTAAATATAGACATTGCTGCAAAGGGATCCCATGTGGTAGTGATAGAAAAATGATATAGACTACATTCACATCCCACTCTCATTCCATTGTGTTGATGTGGCTCATTATGTTGATATAAGAGTCGATGGGCAGCACCAGATCAGTACAGTGAGATAAAAGTTGGATGGGGTGCAGTAGATACAATAACTCATAATGATAATACGCACTGGAGAGAAGCTTCAAGTCTTACTGTTCATAACAAATTCACACAAAAGCAGGCACGCATGCACATTGATAATAGTTGAATTGTGCATAATTTTACTATTTTAAATAAAGCATTATCACAACTATGTAGTGTTAATTCTTATATTTTTTTTAGTCATGAAATATTTACTTTTTCACAGGAGTAATAAAAAAATAAGCTGTGGACGTGAACGTAAAAGGTAGTAGATAATGAAAAGAAAAGGGAAGCAAAGCATTGGCATGGGGCTGCTATTCAAAGGAAGTTGGAAGAGAGAAGAATACTACAAACGAAATAAAGACGTGAAGAAATAAGGAAAGTGAAGGCTGAAGTGATAAAAAAGAAAAAAGAAAAAGAAAAAGCTAGGGCCTCCAATGTATATAAATACAATAGTGTGCACTTGCGCCGCATGGCTCATACTGGACAAAATGGTGAACACCAAAAGGGAGAAAAAAATTATGGAAGACAGCGCTGCACAGAGCAGGGACGGAAGAAGAAAAATAAAACTGGAGTTCTACCTCCAGTTTTGCAGCTATGTTTACGTTCTGAGAGTACTGTAATTTTTATTTCTCTTTAGTTTCTTTTAAATGTTGCGTTACTGTTTATTTACGTTCAGATTTTGGAATTTATTTTCATGAACATGTCTAGCTAAGTTTTCAACTAAGGTTGAGGATGAAACCTCATTGAAGATTAGTAATATTATTTATGAGATTTATTTTTTCCCAATTATTTGTGCTCAACCATATATTGTTCTTGCTTCATATCAATTTTATAGCACGTTATGTACATGGTCCAATGCTGTTGATTTCAACAGCATGGCCCTTCATGATTTCCTTATAGCTCTTACGCCCTCCTAGTCAGGGTTGTCTATGTATATACTGGGCTAGGCCTATTCTTGGATTAATACAATTTGTTTACTTATCAAAAAAAAAAAAACATGAGAGAGAAAATTCTCGATATGAGTTCAATCATGTTTTTCTCATGATCTAGAATAATCTTAATCAGTTGAGAGTCTAATCATAATTTTGTTAAAAATAAACTCAAATATCTTTTCTGATTTATTTTAACAAATACAAGTGATGATTGATTTTGTATCTTTGAGCGAAAAAGAACATACTTTAGATATTTTCTTTAAAAAAAAAGTTTCAACAATGATATTTTCCATGATAACAAGATTGATTTCTAGATTATCATGTAGATGATCAAGAAGAATCGATTATCATAAATATATTACTTTGAATTAATGAGGTGGATTCCAAAACCTTAATTCATTCTCCATTAGTAATTTATTCATTGTTTAGATTGATTTGAATCTTTAGAATTTATAGTTCTTTTATTTTAATTACTTTATTAAATTAATTATTTCTTACTTTGATTCATTAATTGTTTAGTTCTTAATTTCTTGTTTTATTTTAGAACTCATTTTTCTGAACTAGATTAGAATTTATGTTTATATTTGATTGGTTTCCTACATTTTTACAAGTCCTTGTGGGTTCGACCTCATTCTTGCTAAACTATACTTCGGTACAGTTCATGCACTGAGTACCATTAAAATTTCATAACATACACAGTGATCAGTGATCTGAAAGTCATTGATACCTGTCCTCCAGTGGTTCTTGGTATGACAGAGATGGAAGCAATGTCTATGTAAGTCTGGGTAGTAACAAAAATATCAACACACACCTGGAACAATCACGATAATAAGAATTAGCCCATACAAATTATGCTCCCTAGTACTACCTGCTAGTACTACCTGCTAACAAATGTCAGTTGGCATAATTTATCACCAAAAGCTTCATTAGAGTCAAGTGAGAAGAAACTAAAGTCAACCTGATACTCGGCAAAATCAATTGCCATTGTCTTTAAAGTTTTGTCTACCGGTTGGAGTAATTTGTGGGCCTCCTGAAATCCAGTAAGGAAAATTCAAAACCACAGCACTAAGTTTTCTCTTGCACTGATCAATACTAGCACTTACACTGACTAGTACGTATAAGTTTTACATATAATTATCTGAAGAACACAGAGATGGTGGGTGACACATACATATAAGATATTTATACCTTCTCCCCTGCAGAAATATTAGTTCGCCCTTCAGCCTCTCTAGCAGAAAGTGATCCAATGCCAGTTGACGGCAAGACTGCACACAAACATAGCACAATCATCAGCATACTCCAATGCAATAGAACTTTTTGGTAAACTATTATGGATTTCGGGCACACCAAAAGTTCCTGTAAAAAATAACGATCATAGCTAAATACATAAATGGTTTTGAATACCTAATCCATAAAGATGGAGCTCCTAGTCAATCATCAAGATGTTTTAAATATTCATGAGTTCTAACAATGACGTGTTTGACTTTTAACAGCCCTATATTTAGGGAGACCAACAAAAAGGTATTGACTCCACACTAGATAGATAAGGACCATCTTTCACATTGCTGCAATTTGTGGGCTACCAGTTATTAATTTGATGCCAACTAATCAAACTGAAAAAAAATCATTAATAAGTGATATCCATTTTGATACCTCCATATCAGACATCCACTATCAACCCCTGCATGAAGAATTTTTTTAGAACACACTGAAAAATAGAAAATAGATCTGATCCTATAACTTGCTCAACAAACCACATAGCTTAGTTTCTACAACTCAACCATTTGATTAGAACAAAAACCCATTTTCCTGACTCCAAGCTGCTCCAGTCTCACATCCAGACTCACCATTTGCTTTGACCTCAGTTTCTGATGTTTAATAAAAACTCTCAAATTTGAATTTTTGGCTCTCTTCCCTTCCGCAACTCCAATTCAGACATGCTTAACAAAATCAATTCTATAACTATCTGCTTAGAAAAAATTCCTAAAATTATCCATCTTTCCATTTTTTCCATTTAGGTACAAACCCACATACTAAATCCCTAGCGATATGTTAATTTCCTAATATCTTCATCATAAAATTTCCCTATTTTGACTTAGCTGTAGAGAAACAACCAACATTGTTAGAAATATTTGTACACTTATCTCCAAGATTTGCTTTTATGCACCATGCAACTGCAACATCAGAATGACAAAGTATAGCAGGCACATTAATCAAAATAGACATGGTGTTTGTTTTGTTCTTTAGTTTGAGGTTTTCAACAAACTTAATCAAGAAGAGAACTGTAGGAAGGGCTCCACATAATTCACTGTATACACCAACCATAAACACGAATGTAACAAATGTTACCAATAAGAGTATTTATTGTATAGAAAACAGTGAGCTTACCCGATTGAAATACCAACAGTTTTCCTCCGCTACTCTTTATTGCCAAAAAAGCAGCCTGATGGGAACAAAAACTTAAAATATGTGCAATAATCAAATACATTTCTTCCAATGAAAGAGGAAAATTGTATTAATAAAAACTAGAATGTACAATGATCAAACATCAGTTCATGAAAATACACGTCATTAAATTATACAATATCAAGTTCTCACAATCTGCTGACATATGATAATATTTATTTCATAAACACCCAAACAAAATTCCAAATTGCAATAGATATGTGTGCCGCATCTTCTCATTATGTATCCATATGGTGACAAATCATTAACAAGAAATGCATATATAATTGCGACTCAAAGCCAAAACTGGGTTTCGCACTCACAAAACAATTCATAAGCACATTCATAAACCACTACGCTGCTAACATAGTTTCATTGTACCAATTGAAAGTGCATTTTTTTTTTATTGGCACTGGGTATCCGGGAACAATGTCCCGACTAATCCCGAGGTGCACAGGCCCGCAGCAAGGAGTTTCCCACAGGTGCACCTCGGGTAATTCAAGGGAAAATCCCCCAGTCCAATGGCTCCTAGAGATTATTTGCACCCAAAGAGATTTGAACCTTAGACATGAGGGGAGCATACCCCCAAGCCCAAGGCCTTACCACTTGAGCTAACCCCTAGGGGTTAGCAATTGAAAGTGCATAGACAGCATGTGTAGACATAATTTCCTTGTATAGAAAGGCACACCTGGACTGCAGCACCAAAGGCTGATTCAGCAGTTCTGTTGTTCTGAAACATGTTTGGAATGCTTTCCAGCAATAGCTCTAAATGTTGACGGCACTAGAACACACAACAACTAATTAATGCATTTGGAAATTCATTAAATTGATAAACATTAAATGAAAGTGCTAGAGATCTACTTATTAGCAGAACCATGAAGCAATGCAAAAAGAAGACATTTTATAGCTTAAACTAACCTCGGAGAGCTGAACAACAACATCAGTCTGCAGAGGAGTATAAACATCTTGGACATCAGGAACAATGAGCATTAGTGGCTGCAAACATATGTGAAACTGAAATCAGTGGAACATTTTCAAATTATTGACAGGAAAAGTAAGTTTCAAATGAACAAGCATTCATTCCTCTCCCTCCAAATATACCATATGAAAGAATGTCAAATGGCATTCAGAATAATACTACTCACATCCCCACCAAATGATTCTTCCAACACCATAATAAACCCACTACCAACTCTGGAATAAACCATGAAATTCCAACCAAAGAGAACTATCAACCAGAACTCCCTAGCAACAGGATACAACTAGAGGCTCGATGTCATAGAGCAAGACAAAAAATCATACAGATAATGATGCTTATAACTGTTCATTGCAGATCTAACCAAAACCAGAGGCAGGATATGTATGAATTTTGCCTTTTCCTCTTTCACTAGTTATCCCACATTCATCCCAAAGAAATTAATTCATGCACATTTCTATAGCCCAAAAATAATTGATATCTTATACTAGAACCAAATTTTTATTCTGAATACAGTTCTTAAGCTTTTGGAGAATGAAAAAACTTGTTAACAATTAGTAGTGACCTGTTGCAGTGCACGTTTCAAATTGTAAAAATGGATGGTGGAGTCAAATGTAGCAATTCCAACCATCGTCCGAGGACCTTCCTGCAAGAAAAAATCATCAATATATAATTCACTAACTGTAATGAATGCATATATTGACTTGGCCTTTTTTTTTTTTTTTTTTTTTGATCAATAAATATATTGACTTGGCCTCGAGAAATAACAAACCAAAAAATTGATGTGTCCTTGTACAACTAAAGATCTCAACGGACAGGGGCAGGGCTTAGATGATGAGTATATTAATGCAGGGAAAAAACAATAAAGAATATGTTTCAATAAACAGTCACGATCAAATACTACACAGACTAGGCAAACTTACTGGAAGATCAGAAATAACTTGACTGATTGCACTGCATGCGGCTGCAGTTGCCCCAGTTTGTATCGCATTCATGGATACATCGATGAGGAAGAAATAAACAGCCGGCATGGGATCACGCACCTGAATTAAGTCAATAGAAGCAAAAAATCACTTGGTCCAGCAACCCAGAGAGGGAAAAAAAAGTCTTCTAAAACTAAGAACAGAGGAATCAACTTCTTTCTTCTTCTTTTTGTTATAAGTAAGAACAAAGAAACCACTTAACAACTATATTATACTAAATTACTCCCAGGCCAGTCAATCATGCCCAGGTGTTGCTCTTGTATGTCCCGTGTACCTGGGCTATGCCTAGTTCTCATCAATAAAATCCTTATTGACCAATAAAAAAATTGCTTCCAGGCCCCAACCAATTATGAAACTAAATAAAATTAGAGAAACGTTAGCTTCTGCATTCAACTGTTTTTTTCTTGTTTTGACACAAGAAAAAAGAAAGAAAACAAAAATTCAGTATTCACAAATGGACGTTTTCAATCTAGAAATAAAGCCCACTGTTCAAAAAAGTCCAACAAGTGATACAAGGTTGACTTCTAGGTAAGTGTCTTACATATACATGATATTGATAAGTGCCATGACAGTGAGCACCCAATAAGCTAGTTAGTGAAAGGAAAATCCTAGATGTCATTAAATCAGAATATTTCAGACTTGGCAAATATTCTGGGGTCCAGAATTTCTTCACTCCCTTTGAGGTACCTCGGGCTTCCTTTGGGGGCTTCTTATAGATCTGTTAATATTAGGGATGGGGTGATTGAGAAAATTGAAAGGAGGTTAGCTGGTTGGAGGATGATCAACTTGTCTAAAGGGAGAAGATTAACTCTAATAAAATGTACTTTGTCTAATCTTCCCACTTATTTCTTATCTCCTTTTCCGTTGCCGGCAATGGTAGAAAGAAGAATTGAGAGTTTAATTCAGAATTTTTTTATGGGGTGGTAAAGGAGAAGAAAAAATGTTTCATTTGGTTAGTTGGAAGAAGGTATGTCAATAGATTGATTGTGGTGGGTTGGGGATAAAAAATTTGAGATTGTTTAATAGAGCATTACTTGGGAAATGTCTTTGGAGATACCACTTGGAAAGAAATACCTTATGGAGAAATGTTATCGATGTAAAATATGGTAGTTTGTGGGAAGGTTGGTGCTCAAAAGATACAAGAGGTGCATACGGGGTGAGTTTGTGGAAGTTCATTAGGAAAGGATGGGGGGGATTTTCTAATCATATTAGATTAAAGGTGGGAGATGGGAAGAGGATACTTTTCTGGCATGACTTGTGGTGTGGGGAGTCTACGCTTAAATTGGATTTTCCCTCCCTTTTCAGAATTGCAAAGGATCAAAATGCAGCTGTGGGATTTTCTTTCTTTTGTATTGACAATAATATTCAGTGGAATGTTAACTTTTTTAGGGATGTTAATGACTAGGCTTTTCTGGAAAGACTTTACAGTTCAAAGTTGATGCTAGGTAGGGAGGACAACATGCTGTGGATTCCTGCAGGAAATTCTAAGTTCTCAGTTTCCTCTTTTTACAGCATATTAAGCAGTCACAGGAGCTGTGAATTCCCCTGGAAAACATATGGAAAGTGAAAGTTCCTTCCAAGGTTGCTTTTTTCTGCTGGGTGGTATCCCTGGGCAAAGTGTTGACAACTGAAAATCTTAGAAGGAGAGGTATGTACATTGCTGGTTGGTGTGTCATGTACAAGAAGGATGGGGAATCTGTTAATCATCTATTTCTTCATTGTGAAGTGGCCAGGTTATTTATCAAAAAAAAAGAAGTGGCCAGGTTCTTGTGGAATGAGGTATTGAATCGGTTTGGTCTTCTTTGGGTAATGCCTAAGGAAGTGGTGGATTTATAGGTAGGGTGGAAGAGAGTGAAGGGTAGCAAGAATGTTGTTGATTTTTGGAAGATGATTCCTTCTTGCCTCATGTGGTGTCTATGGCTTGAAAAGAATGGGAGATGCTTCGAAGACAAAGAACGTTCTTTAGGAGACCTTAAGGATTTTTTCTTTAGTACTTTGAGTTTGTGGGCTAAAACTTTTGTAATGGTTGATAATTTCCAGAATTTGTTTTAGATTTTCCTTTTGGTATTAGAAAGTAGTAGGTATTTCCTTTGTATACGTCCTGTGTACTTGGGCTTATGCCTATTCTTGGGAATAAAATCTCTTATTACTTATAAAAAAAAAGAAAAAGAACTAAACTAGTCACAAGAAAAATACATATATAAATTTCAATTCACATAGCAGATCTTATGAATTAACCAACCATGTATTCCTTGGTAGCAACAAATTCAACTGTTCCTCTGCATAGCTCAGGCCTTTCATCAGCATCCCTACGCCTACCATCTGGACCCAGGTTGCAGTGGTAGTCACGGGGAGTCTCATCAGTATATCCTGCAAAAGAAATGGCATGTTGTAAAGCCACCACCATGAGTAAATATACATCATTAGTAGCTCACAGGTGTATGTCATTCTAAAATCTCGACAAGATTGAAACCTATGTGTAATACACATTACAAACGGTGTATCTATAAATAAATTGGGAAGCGAGGAAAAGGACGAGATGTTCAATCTCCACAACATACAAACAAGCTACTAAACACTAGATAAACAACAGAAATATACAGCAATTGTTTTTACTAACCACAAATGTTACAGATGAACCGCCTTCCCTGATCGATGAACTTCATGAAAGGATTGATGTAGGCTTTGCAGCGAGAACATCGAACAGGACCAATATCCGCAAAATCTACAACCTATAACAACAAAAAATATAACATATTACGATGAAAAATGGATGCAGTTATTGATTGTTTGATTGATTAAAAAGCAGAAAAAACAATTTGTTTGATCTCGTCCAAAAGAGAGGTTAGAGGAACATAACAAGACCATGAACAAGGCACAAGCACATAGAGGAAACCATCAGAAAAGAAACACTAGAGTAGCTTCTTTTTAAAAAAAAAAAAGACTTGAAGAAATGAGCTCCTCTTTGAATAGGTGTCAAAACTCACTAATCTACAATTCCAAAGCAAGGCACATCAAGAAACGGCTAGCAAGGTCATCAATTATCCATATAATTCAGGTATCCAGAAGGGCCTAATGAGTCCTCAATGAAACCAAGAAATCGAAGCAACGCAAAGTTCTTAAGTTAAAAGTTATAGAAGCTAACTTAATTTGATGACCATTCAAAATATTTTTTTCCCTCCAATGGAACCTCACTTTCCATGGAGAAGCCCAAGATTGCGAGATGGATGATTTTTCAGCCTTTTTTGACCTTGTGTACTCCATTCGTGTGTCGGGGGAAGGTGAAGATAAGATATATTGGCGACCCTCTAAGAAGGGAGTTTTTATGTCCCGCTCTTACTATCATTCCTTGAACGTGCACAACTCAGCCCCATTCCCATGGAAGAGCATTTGGAAGACAAAGGCACCTCTAAAGGTAGCTTTTTTTGTATGGACAGCCACTTTGGGAAAGATTCTTACTATAGACAACCTAAGGAAACGAGGCATTATAGCTATGAATTGGTGTTACATGTGTAAGAAGAGTGGTGAGTCAGCTGACCATCTATTACTACATTGTGAGATTGCTATGTCCTTGCGGACCGATGTACTTGCACAAGTGGGATTAGCGTGGGTGATGCCGGAAAGGGTATGTGATTTTTTGGCCTTGTGGAGCGGTATTAGGGGAAACTCTCAAATTGCATCCATATGGAAGATGATACCTATTTGTCTATGGTAGTGCATTTGGAGGGAGCGGAACGCAAGATGCTTTGAAGATCAAGAGAGATCAATGGAAGAGCTTAGAATTTTGTTTTTCAATACTTTACTCCATTGGTCAATTGTAATTGATTTTCATGGCAAGTCTTTTCATGATTTCCTTGTATCTCTAAACTAGACATAAACTCGCTCATGTATATGTCCCGTATACTTGGGCATTTTTTTGTCTCTCTTTTGATCAATAAAAATTTATTTACCGATCAAAAAAAATATATTTTTTTTTCCCATTTTGAATGATTCACGTACCAAAAGCAGAAAAGCAAGTCCACCCATTCATAAGAAGAAAAAGAAGGCAATGAAACCCTTTTCTTCCTGGACTGCACCATTTAGATACAGCATATCTATTTTATCTGGGATTAAATGGGCTAATACTTTGGCAATGATGACACAAAGAGGAAGTTCCATTGCTATGTAAGCCAAAAAAACCATGTTTACATACGAAAAATTGAGAAAATTTTTTGAGGTGTGTTTTGTCTGTCTATGAAAGTTGTGAGACTAATTGAAAAGATGTTTGGGAAGAAAAAAAAATTTAGATGTGTTTTTCTTTAATGTTTGTGAAAACAGTTTTGTTTTCTTCTTAGATTTTTATGAAGGTGGTGGGCTCCACTAACGATTAGATGATTCTTTTTTCAGACATGAAAATTGTTTTGGGGTCTATAACATGTTTGGATTGGCCTACGTAGATAGGGCATAATGACTTCTGTAATTGGCAGTTGTTGCCCATTCTTGTTTTAATAATACTTGTTTACTTATCAAAAAAAAAAAAAAAACATGTTTGGATTGAAAGTTGGAGAAAAAAAAAATCTTCCACAAACATGCTCAAAACTTTCCCTATAATATACTGAATCAGTAAATGAGATTTCAACATGCTAACACAGCCAGGAGCCAAACAGCTAGATAACGTTATGCCTTTACATAAATCAAGGCCATGTATTTACTACAACTAGAGTCTTGATATCTAAATTCAATATAATTGACTGTTTGGCACAAATGAGAAAAGAAACAAACATTGTGAAAAAATATATATTTATCATGAATGCAAAGAGTAGTTTGCAATGAGTTTTAGAAGAAAGAAATCAAGTATACTTGTATAGGCTCCTCAGATGGATGAGGAAGGGCCAAAGGTTGGATCAACAAGGCTAACTGCATCCCTGATGTTGTCAAAAGGTCAGCAGTACATGGAATCTGTCAAATCATCAAAAGAAATCACTAAATGTCAACAACCTGTGAGATATTAACATCCAAGAATTTTAAAATTTATTACAAAAAGAATGTTGCATGTTAAATTCTTGATCATGACCTGACTAATGGTGGACCTCATGTAGCGAGGACTGCAATTTCCTGTGTCTCTGACAATGTAATCGCTTGTAGCAGGCTTGACAAAATAACATGGACGAATTTAACAGGCAAAAAAAGTAATTAGTCCCTTAGCTGTCCATTAAATCACTTTACAACATCCACATAACAATGACAATAAAAGTGAAATTGCAGGGGGAAAAGGTTAGAGTAAATTGTAACAAGACAATAAATAAATGTAGAAAATTATAATTAAAATCAAATTATTGTTCACCAGCATAAAAAATATAGATGAAATAGGAAATACCGGAGGAGGATTGGCCTGATTGCCCTGACGAGTTTCATACAAGATAGAAGAGGAACTTGGTATGGGTCGTGGAATTTGATTGGGATCAATCTTCGATGTCCCTGACACCGGGGCTCCAGTTTGACTCAGTGCAGGTATAGCAGTCATAGATTGATTTGGTAGTGGTGGTGGCATTCCAAACATCCTAGGTGGTTGTACTGAACCAGATAGTGGTTGAGATGGACCCACCTATCGCAAATCAAAAAATCCAGAATGCAGATCATACAAAGAGAAAATGCATATGAGAGCTCACCCTTTTTTTTTTGCAAACACCTCTACTAATTAAAGTATGAGTGGCATTTTTATGCACTTTAAGTACTCTGAATCTTTGAAAGGCTGTCTGGGATATAGATAAGCTACAATTTTAAATGTGTCCTTGGCCTACTCCAGAAATTCCCTTCTCTTACATCACTTGTCACTCATCTCAAAATCTTTCATCAGAGGAAGGAAAGAAGGAAACAACGCCCAAAAAAACTAGACCAATCAAGGTGGCCGCACAAGTTCCCAAACATCCACTCAAGAACTAGATTTGAAAGTTGCATCATCAGCATTGCCGCAATTTGACAACATACATTAATGTTTCTTCTATTTTGTTTATTTATAAGTAAACAAATTTTATTGATCAAAGAATTAGGCATAGCCCGATACAAATACATGAACAACTGTATGCCCTAATTAAGAAGGCGCTGTTTCTTCTAATTTTTTTATACTAAATTTTTTTGCATCTTACCGAAAGATGAAAAAATGATTAATGCAATTTTTTTAAAAAATCACATATAAAATAGGTGGAAGAAGTCAGAGAACTTAAAAACTTTAAGACAAATAAATGCTAAAGCATATTGCTTATATCAGTCAGCTTAACAACAATGTGATTTTCAACCAATATGGCATCTCTAGTAATTAAGCTTTATAAACTGGAAAAAAAATGTACAGAGAAAAATACTCATTCCTTACTTGTCCGGGCTGCACTGACCATGTTGGTGGTCCATAAGAACCTGGAGGCGGTGTTACACCTTGCGGAGGTGCTGAAAATGGTGATGCTGGTTGTGCAGGAGGACCTGGCGGAGCAAAAAATGGCGATGCAGGTTGTACAGGAGGACCCAGTGGAGCAACAACCGCTGGACTTGCCGGAAAAGAATGCATGCTTTGAGCCTGAGGAGTTGCCCCAGCCGACCCCAATGTCAGTGGAGGACCAATAGGTGGTTGTGGTGCACTGCCAGCTGAAGGAAAGCGGGGCCCACCAGGTGAAGCCCCCGACATGAATGCTGGTGGCCCATTAGTCACATAACCACTCGGTGCACTTGAACGAGGGAAAGCCGGACCAGTGGTCAAAGGAGGAGAGGCAGTGCTTGGGCGAGTACCTGGTGGTGCTGCTGCTGAACCAACTGGACGGCTTGGAAAACCTGAAGATGGGAAAGCACCGGGATGCGGTGGCACATAAGTGGGTGGTACATTATTGCCACCCGACGATGGCAAAGACCCAGGAGTGGTTCTGGACCCAATAAATGATGGCTGGCCAGTGGGTGGCCCCGTGGGTCTTACCGGTGGGAGCACATTAGGAGGCAATGTTGACTGTGGGGGTCCTGTTGGAGGAACTGCAGGTCTTGAAAGTGCACCGGGCGGAGGACCAGGCCGAGAGAATGGTGGGGACCCAACAGGAACCCCAGGCAGAGAGGCTGGTGAAGGGAAATGAGGTGGTTGACCAAAAGGGGAAGCCCTGGGGGCCGAACTCGGCATCAAAGGTGGCCGATTGAGATTTAGATTATTCAAATTATCTGCTAGTGAATTGGGATTCAAGTTAGGGTTGTAATTAGGGGGTGGAGGTTGTGATGGGTTATCGTTACCACTCCTGGGCCTAGGAACCCCAGGAGGCAGGAAAGCTGCCATTGATCTCAATCAAATCAAAACCCAAAACCCCAGATCCCCACTATTTCCGAACAAGTCCCTGTATATTACGGAAAAAATTCAACAACCCACGATCCAAATCTATATGAATTATCAAAGAAGACACACATTGCGGGAAATTCAGGAAAGAAAATTTTATATTCACTAACTTTCAGAAATTAGAATCTAATATAAATTCGCGGATTCCAAATTGCTTCTTCTTCTTTCTATCGACTTAAAGGGAGAAAAAAAAATGATCGCCAGATTTTGAATGAAAAATTCAGTTATATTTGAATTCAACAGTATAGTCTAAAGAAATGTCACAGGAAGATCGAAGATCTGGGAATTCCTTGTTAAGCGAAGTGAATTGCGGGGTTTGGTAGAAGAAAGTACTAAAGTAGGAAAATAAGAAAACGAAGAGTTGGAGCACCTGAGACAGATAGAGTGTGGGGGTTGTTGACGTCGTTGCTGCTTGTTCCGGTTCCGGTTCTGGTTCTCAGTCCGAGAGGCGAGCGCAGGGACAGGGGACTTTAAAGGTATTGGACTTATAAAATGGGTATATTTTGTATATGAAAAAGATATAAACTATTCATTCTGAATGTTTATAATTTTAATTCTACTTCCTGGGATTTATGGTTCAAATGGGTGAATTAATTATATGTTGCATTTATTTAATTCTTTTTACGTTCACTAAACATAATTAATGTAACACATTTTACATTTTAAATCGTGCATATATAATTAAAGAAAATCTCGAAAGAAGAAAAAAGAAACATTGGGCAGGCCTGTGAATTGGGCTGTAGATACTTGGCCCAGAGAGATCCGTTTAGATTCAAAGATGAGCTAAAGTGATTTTAGATAAATTTATTAAAATATTATTATTATTTTAATATTTAAAAAAGTTGAATTATTTATTATATTTTATTTGAAAATTTAGAAAAATTATAATAATGAGTTGAGATGAATTAAGATGAGTTTCGAAATCTTTAATCTTATAATCTCAGCCCACTCTATCCCACGGGATTTGGGCCTGGCCCATTAAAATAAAATTCTAACGTTACCGAAACCCATTGATGCTTTCATCTACGACCGATTAGGCCCATTGCCCTACTTCTGTCCACTTTATCTAGTGTGTGAAACTTGCAGGCATTGAAATCTGCGGCTTAAGCCATCTTTCCATCCAAGTAGCAAGCATGCAGTAACATTTTGTTTTGAGTAATTTTACTTATAATTATGAAGTGCGTAAACGTCACGTAATTATTTTGAAAAATAATAAAATCTACTATTAAAAAATTATTTTTTTTTCTTGTGGGTCCAATATTTTATACACTTTTTTTAAAACGATAATGCAACAGTTGCACAATTCACGATTGCAAATATCTTTTCTCTTTTATTTTTAAACATAAATGACATTTACAATGTTATAATATGTAAGTTTTGCGTTTTTTTTTTTTTAAATGGATAAAAATAAGATTTACTATTAAAATAATAATTTCTTTTATGTATGTCCTATATTTATAACTTTTTCAAAGAGAATATGCAGGACTAGCACATCCTAATATTGTATCTACTATCTAGCATTAGTAGTTCCCAAATGATCAAATTAAACTAACATCTAATAATGTTATATATTTCTTTATTCGAATTGGGACGATCAAACAAAAGATAAAAAAATATTTGCTGGTTCTGTCACACGGAAAGACACACACCTAAACCCAATCATAATATACCTACTAACATAAAAGATGCATGTTTTTATAACGTGAAGTCAAAGAAAGCAGAAAGAGTGAGAAGTAAGAAAAAACATTAATATTATAAGCAAATTTATTAAATATATCAATCATAACCCAACATGGATGGATGGATCAAGATGGATGGCAAGCATGCATATCAAACTAGTCATGATCAGACTCGGAAAACCGTGAAACTTCTAAGTTTCAGCTCCATGAATGATTCAAAAGTATAGGCAAATTAATGATTCATTAAATATTTCAATAATTTGTTATTAAATTATTTGATATATATATATATATATGTAATTGCAGTAAACTTTTTGTCAAATGCCAGTACTCTCAGAACCAAAAAAAACTTGAGTTATCAATCTTACAAAGCAGTGCTTTGAAAAGATTGTCATGCAGGGTCGAGTAGTATATGGTACTACTGTACAGCTTTTCAAAAGGTCACGGCCGGTCACGCGCCACCGCCATGTGCCGCAACGGTCAAACAGACGCAGTCCCACGTTGTCTCCTGATTTGGTTTTGGTCAATGTGGCTGGCCTACCACCAAGTCCTGGCATTGTTTATCTTTCGATCGTCTCCCACATCATCTTTTTCCCAATTTGATTAATGCCTCACTCTTCTACGTGACAGTGTCATGAGTACTGAGCTAGCTTTGCTATCGTTTTCTCATCAAGTGCAAAAGTTACGACTCTTATTAAAACATCACTCGGTTCTAACTTACTGTCATCAATAGTGAAAATTGAAGTACTCCAAGCCTTGAACTAAGGGAAGGTGAAAGTTATTTGATTCAAATTTCAAACCACAAAATACACGATGTTGTTGCTGTCGTCTGTTCTTGTATAACTTGAATAGCATTGCTAAATTTGTTTGACTGATAAACATGAAGCTGCTTTGTAGTTGTTGAACAATTAAAGTTTGTACTTAATTGGGACCAAATAAGAATGGAGCTTCTCCAATTCTTAAGGCAATACTCCCTTTACAGCTGGTTTCTTCAATTATTTTCTTAGTTAGGAAAGATGATTACCGTAATCTTTACCAATACCATTTTAGATTTCCTCTCGTTTGCACGTACTTGTTTAGAAAAATGTTGGAAAACAGAAGAAAAAGTGGGAGACAATCAATGAGCTGTTTGGACTTTGTACGGTGTTGGGGTTAATTGACATAGGTAATGGCTTCATGAAAAAGTCAAAAGTGTGTCTGAGAGGGATATCCGTGTTATATATTAAAGAATATCAAATGTCTCCATGCCATTCCGAGGGGGAATCATTGCATCGCAGAAGAAGACATTGACAAATGGTTCTTGGAATCCAACGGTTATGAACCGCAGCTGCAACTTTAATATCATACTCCGAGCTTTATAGAAAGCCTTTCAAACAACTGCTTTGGAAATTGCTAGCTTCCTTCTTATAAGTCCTTGTAAGTTATAAGATGTGACCAAAAGAGTTTCTTTCACTCACATTCTTCTTCCTGCTCTCAGCAGCTCAGGTGCTTCAAGCCTCGTACCACACTGGAGAAACGAGAAAGAAAGGTTGGAACTTTAACCTCACCCTCTCAATAAATGCTCCTTTTCTTCCTTTTTCTGTTAATTCATCAAGCATATCATCATCATTACTATTATCATTCGATTCGCAACATCTGGTTTTCTTCTTCTAATCAACTGGACATTTTCCTCTTCTGGGCATTGTTTTGAAGTCCGTTCTGATCTGTCTGAGTTTACTTATCCGGAAAAAAAAATAGAATATAGTAAAATGTCAATATTTTCTTTCCCATATAATTCTCGAAGGCTCACGGTCTGTTTTTCTTTCTCGCATCACCATTTGGAGATGCATTTTCTACTTATCGAAGGTAAACTGGAGCATTTGACTTAATTAATGTTACTTTTGTTTCGTGGAGAAAAATATGCATTGTTTATTCCTTTGAAGCAGTATTTTTTTGTAATTTTTCAGTGTAGATTTTTTGATGCATTTAGAAGATATATGGTGTAAAAAAAGGTGTGATATTGATAAGTTGGGGAATTTTGCTTTACCGATTGAGTGAGCAGAATGAGAGTGTCGAGTGGAGCACAAGAAGCTACTGCAGTAGATATTAGGCTTGAAAACACTGAGGTTATCTCTCAGGAAGAAGTATCTTTGGAGCAAAAGAACGTTGACTACTCAGAAGAAAGGAAACAGACACTGCAAGCCCGTTATACGTATGGTACCATCTTCTTGATAACAAATCTTATGGCTTGGTTTGTCCGCGACTATGGGCAAAAGCTTTTACCTCAGCTAAACTGTAAGTCGATGCTCTCTCTCTCTCTCCAAAAAAACAAAATTAGACATGCAGTTACTGTAGATCCTGGTATACACAGTTACACTGCTCTTGCTTGTCATAAAACTTGTTTTTGCAGACCCAACAGCTTGTGGAACCGAGGGGCATGATTGTTTTCGGACACTGGGAGTACTTCGCGTGAGTTTAGGATGTTTTGTATCTTTCTTCAACGGTGCTTGAGGAGGGTTTTTCAATATGAGTATTCAGAACTGTGGCAATATAAATATATACTGTACTTGAACCTCTTATTCATTGGCCAATCATGATTGCTTGGCCTAGAGCTCTCTTGAATATGATATCTGTTTGAAAGCCAGATTCAGATAGGTTTTCCATAACTGCTTGTCTTAATGTCAGAATCGATATATGCTCAATCTGTTCCGCTAGACAAAATGCCTGCTTGCTGTGGCTTAAGAGTTTCGGTTTCCCTTTTATATCTGAGTCTGACTTGAAATATAAATAGTATAGCACTTGAATGTACTTCCACATATAATATGAAACATTACACGATTCCATGTGGTGCATTGTTACTGATTTGTAATGGTAATTAGTTGTTGGTATCATTTTCAATCTTCATGAATTAGCATCCTTGACACAAAGTATCAGATATTTTTCTTTCTAATGTTTCTTACTACATCTAAAACAAGGAAATTGTTTGAAGTTCGCAATACCTGGCATTCAAGATGGTGGGCGTTTAAGTTTTTCCTGTTTGCTGTATCAGTGACAGTTCCATTCTTCTTCTCTCCAGATTTTATTCAATTATATGGTACGTTGAAGATTTTGTTTTGGGCAGAATAACCTTGTTGACCTTGAGTTCAGTAGCGAGTCATGAATATTTGCATCTGATTCATACTAATCCTATCTCCTTTCCTCAAAATAACAATGGTCACGGAAAGTTAACAGTAGTCATATTTGTAAAGAATGGAAGCTTTCCAATGTTGACCCTATTCGTCTCTAATGCAGTTGAATATTCCTTTTGCTTTTGTTAAAAGCTATTCAGGCCTTTTGCTCTCTCCATCTTGAAGAATAAATGCCAGAAATTAATAAGCTTGTCACTGTTTCTTTGCAGGGGAATTTGCTCGTATTGGTGCAGGGTAATCTTCAATTTCTTCTTAAATGCTTCTATCTAAAGCAATCAAAATATTGTTCCTATAGAAAAATTTTCAATATAGGGCTGCAAATGTTTATGGCACCTTATCTCAATGAACTGACCAGATAGTGAATACAGAGAAATGTTCGGTTCACAAAAGTAAAATTCATAAACTGATGTGGCTTGTTGTGGTGCATTAGGTTGCAAAGCTTTTTTTACTGCAAAGTAGATTTAATGTATCACATTCAGTCACATCAATTTGTGAGTTTCACTTTTGTGAAATTTCTTTATAAATGTAGCACTTCTCCTTAATCCATTACTGCAGTCTCTGGAAGACCAGAATTTCAGGCATCTTTGCACAACACAAATGTGCCGAGAGTTAACATAATTTGCACCATCTTGTACCTTGAAGCAACTTTGTGGGTTTACATTTAATACAACATTAGTTTTTATGATAAGGAACTGTGCAAATGCAATTTTTTTCTTGGTTAAACCCCATTTAATATTACCAAATTCTAAGATTTTGATATTTTTGGGAACTGGAACCCACAAAAGGAGATGCCAACTTGATAGAAATTAAAAGAATAAGGCATAGATGGATACAGTGATCGATGAGGTTTCTGGAATTTAAAGTACTCAATCGGCGAATGTCTGATAAGATAATTGAAGAAAACATGGTTAGATTTTTCGGCACGGGAACAGAATTTCTGGCATTTTTTGCTTCTGCACGGATCTCAGAGAAGCCAGTGATTCAAACATCAAAAAAAAAAATTCAATTTGTTGGATCTGTTTTCGTTTTCCTCGTACTATCTGAGAATTAGATAGATGCAGATAGAAGGACAAAGATCTGTTAGATTGCCTGCATACTCCATGTTCTATATGGTTGATTTTTAGAGTGTACACTATCACTAACATTAAGTTCTGATTTACATGTTACAGGATTTTTCTCATCCTACAACTTGTAAGTGTTATCCAGTTTATCCATTGGTGGAATAATTACTGGATGCCTGATAAGGAAAGGAAGCAAAGGTATAAGCTCTTGCTCCTCACAAAAAGCCTACATCTCATAGGGGTCAGTGTTAGGCACTATATGTATCCATCCAATATCAAAAGCTTGAAATGCTTAGTCCAAACATCTAGACTACATAGGTGTCTTCAGAACATCCATCTTGGCCAGATGCGTGATATTGTATTCCAGATAGGCATTTAATTCAATAAAGCAAGGGTCCATCTCTGAGTTTAAGAAATTAAGGGAAGGTTGAAAATCTAACTTATGTGGTAACTATTTATCTATTGGATTTTCAAGTTATCAGTTCCTTGTTTGATTATTATTTCATATAGTTTAAACTTTCAGTTGCTTACTAAGCTTTTCAGAGTTCCATTTCACTTATCAAATAAAACAACTTAGGAGTAATGTAAATCAAACGTTGATATGTTTGTTTGGACTTACCATTTCAGAATATACAAATCTCTTATAGGATGTGCTTAGATTGTCTATGACATGTTGTTGCAGTAACATGTTTATCTCAAGTATAAGATATGATAATATACTTTGTATTGGTAGAAGGGCAAATGATTTCCAAAAACTTAAGATACTACTTAAATGAATTTAACCTATTAAGGTCTAGGATGATGTTGACCTTTTAATTTTGGGTACTTGAAATTATCACTGAAATTGCTGGTAACTTCTTTTACATATACAGCTGCTCCCTTGGGTTATTAATGTCAACGATTTTCTACATTGCTTCCGTATGTGGAATTGTGTCAATGTACCTGTTATATGCGCAAAGACTGTTGTGTACACTCAACATATTTTTCATCGCATGGACTGCAATTCTGCTAATTGTGATGATGGTAGTATCCTTGCATTCAAAGGTATGCCCTTCAAGGAATTTCTTTCTGAAGTACGCTTCAAAATTTTCCAGTGTTGCAGTCCAAAGCTGTCAGATCATGTTCAGGTTTTTAAATTATTAGACCAGAAAGGGTACTCATTTTGGTTGATTAGCAAGTTGTTTATGTTTCATTCCCTGAAAGTTTGGGCTGTTTTTCATATTGACTACAAAACATTCTTTGCTCTTCAGCATTAGTTGGTGTGACTAGCCTTTGACTACTTGATGTTCATTTCCTGTGACATATTTCACAAGCCAACATGCTTGCTGGAGATGTCTCCTTTACCCTCAGATAAGCATGATTAAATTTAGGATTCCTATTGGCTAGTTGATCTAGTTTACATAGACTTATTTTGAATCATCTTTCTCCAAATACTATCAGTGTTGATAGAATGACAATTTGACGACCCTGTTGGAAGGAAATGGACTCCTCAAATATTAGAAGGCTTAAAGATCTGTTTTTAGACATTCAGATGTTATCATTTTACTGTTAGACTTGTTTGCCTACAATATCACAATCTCATTATATATATCACCCTAGTAGTTTAGTTTGAGCCTGGTTTGGTAGGGGAGTCTATGTGTTAGTTTGAGCCTGGTTTGGTAGGGGAGTCTATGTGTTCATTTATCATCAATTCCAACCATATTACTATTAGCAGTTAAAGTTTATTGCCGTATCACGGCTACAATGGTTCCCTTTTCAGCTTGGTTCTTTTGGAATAAACTGGACTGATATTCAAAATTTCATTATCCACGTGCTTTTCACAGGTCAACCGAGGTCTTTTATCTTCAGGGATAATGGCGTCTTACATTGTTTTCCTCTGTTGGTCAGCAATCAGAAGGTTAGGACTGAGTTTGATAGTTTGAAGTGTTTAGGAAGCTAGATTGCATTGTTTAGCTGTTTTCAATACTCTTTTGCAAGTCAACTAATTAATTGTAAATCATTCACATTAGACTTTAGAAATAACAACACCGTAAGGTGTCCCATGCCTGTTTCTCTCCATATTTGTTTCCTCCATGTTCTTTTGGTCTTTCTGCTCTCATTAAGGTGTGTGGCTATTGACATGGCTCGCTACTCTGTGTTTATTTCTGGAATTCTATGATGAGTTACTCCATTATTATCATATCATTATTGTTGTCATTATTAATATTATCTTCATTTTGTAAAGTCTTTTATGATTTAAATATCGGGTCTTTCATTGGCTCAAGACCACTACTCCCGTTCTGGTCATGATTCCAGCATGTTTATTGATCTTATACTTGTTTATGTGAAATCATTTTTTCACACGTGCTCTTTCAGTGAACCTGCCACTTCCAAATGCAACACACAGAAGCCAGTGAATGGAAATGGTGATTGGACCACCATAGTTGTAAGTGATTGGACCAACCTTCTCATAAGAGTCGACAACTTTTTGGTATAAATGAAGTGTCCCCCGTGTTTGTATTTTCGAGTATGCATTATGGAAGATCATTCTTTGGTCTTCTTTTGTGATTGTTGGAATCTTTCATCTTTGCAGATTTCACAAACAATCAGATCTTCTTTTGCTAGTTCGAAAAAGTAGATTCTCTATACACATGCTTTAATATACCAGATGATTGAATCATTGCTGAAATATTTTCTTTTTCTTCAAACATGAAGAAAAATCACTAGTCCATATTATAAGGAGTGCTGTTGGAATTTACATTTAATGGGATCCATCCACTCCTCTCTTTTGATTAATTAATCGAAAAAAATAAAAATAAAAAGATACACACATCGTAGGAACTGCTGCACAAAGAAGTTGGAATGTGAATTAACTAGTAAACAATATTTTTTTCCTCGTATGTGTATCTCGACCTTCCAGGGCTTCCTGATAGCAATATGTGCAATTGTCATGGCAACCTTTTCCACCGGGATTGATTCACAATCATTTCAGGTGAGTTGAAATCTGTTTCATTTGATGTTACCAATCCTCAGGATCTTCAAGAAGCTAGAAAATTTTCGATCATTACTCACAGCTGGTCAGACAACAGTTGCATCTTTTTTGTAAAGCCTTTTCAGTTAAGGTGTACTGGAAATGTCATTAAAGAGAAAAGGTCAAACGGCTGCAACTCAGTTTCCATCATTTGCATGAGCCAGTGCAAAGAGATTTTCTTGACAAAATTTTGTTTGATCATTGAGAAAAGGCAGGAAAACATGTATTGTTTCCAAGTTCATGAAGTTCATCAATTAAACAACTCGAAGACAAAACAAAGTTGACTTAAATATCTTGCCGCATACCTTCTTGTCTTTGTCAGCTAACAAAGGATAGATGTAAAACATTTTGATGGTGAACTTGGGGCAAGTTAATCACTTGTTAAGAGTGAGGACGATTTCATTGTTTATTTAGTAAGATATTATGAGAATTTCTTGCATTGACCAGTTCCGCAAAGATGAAGTTCAACAGGAAGATGATATTCCTTACACGTATGGATTTTTCCATCTGGTATTCTCCTTGGGAGCCATGTATTTTGCGATGTTATTCATCAGTTGGAACCTAAATAACTCAGCCAGAAAGTAAGAACCTGACAACTCATGCCTCTTTTGGCTTAAATCTTTCTATTTGGCATCTTTTTATATCAAACATATATATGCTTATGGACGTTAAAATAATCAGGTGGAGCATTGATGTTGGCTGGGCAAGTACATGGGTGAAAATAGTCAATGAGTGGTTTGCTGCCACTATATACTGTAAGTATTTCCATGCTTGTGTGTCATCTTCTAATTGCTTACACAGAAATTTTGGTAAACTCTTTATGATCCGAGGCATTTGTTTCCCATTGCAATTATATGGTAGCATGATAAGTTCATAGAAATAACAGAGTCAAATTCAACCATTCAAGTATCTGATGCAATGCATTAGAATCAGGCAATAAGGATGATATAAACACCAATCGGCCATACTCTGCACAATTAGGCAAGTCCACCAAGAAATTCCACCAATGCCAGCTAAAGAATTGGATGTTCAAATGAGCGTTGTTATTATTTTTGTTTAGCTTGGGAAAGGATTTGAGACACTCAGGATTTGGAACCTGCTTGTAGTGTTTGGAATCATCTATCTCTACTTTTCCTTGTGTGTGTATATTTTAATTCTCAAGTTTTATGCAGTGTGGACTCTGATCTCCCCAGTCGTGAGACAGAACAAAGTCATGGATCATGATGAGCCTGTGCAACAGATAGATGAGTCAGCTATGCCATGATTGGCTTTATCATTTCTTGTTGTAATCATTCTTTGTGCAGATGTCATTCTTCAATTAACATAAAAGGACAGCTAAACAGTTATGAAAATAAAGCAAAAAACTGGCATTAGTTGAGAATAAGATGCGATGCAATATCCAGTGTCAACCTCATCATCCTAAACATCCTTTTGACACAAACTCAGCAGAAGCTTGTCAAATGCACACGAATTATAAGGTCATGTTATGTATTTGGATACCGTACGTGTACTTACGTTTTCATGGTACTCATTGGCCAAATTATTAGTTATGACATGGCTTTGGTGTAGTTGTACCCGACACACTGAGGTCAAGGAAAATCACTACTACCCATCTCCCACCTCTGCAGTGCATGCCAACAATCCAGCTTCCAAGAGGACACAGTACAAAAAACAAACAGACAAACTTTGAGAGGATTTGCTGGGTAATTATTGTTTGTCATGACAACTTATTCCATTAAATTATGATTTTAAAAAACTTAAAAGTTCAACAGTTCCAAAAGGAGATGTATTTCGTAATTTAATAATTTAATTTCCTCCTTTTCAAGACAGCATTGTCGATTGTCATCCCTACACAAGTCAGGCATGATCATACTTCACAAAAGGAATAACTTGTAGAAAAAATGGAGCTTGGAATGGCTCAAGGTGATAAATTATAATTCAGATTAAAAAGGCGTACAGTAGCATTGTTCCAGACTAGCTGCCTTTCCGTCTCCTTTTACTGCTTTCAATCGAAAAAGATTCCATCCAAAATTTCAAATGAGTACAGCCCCCGAAAGCCTGGAACACCTTAAATATAACAATGTCAATGCTACACTTCATAAATAAAGTTAAGTAAACTACTTAAATAAAAAGCCATTTTTTTTTATCAGTAGCTAATACACCTTAAATAAAAATAGCTTCCCATAACTAACACCGATTCAACAACTTCACCACATTCTACAACAACTCCATCTTAAGCTGGCTATGCCCTCTGTATATAATAAGCAAGATGCAGAGGCTGCTTGCATTATCAGTACTCATCAATCTTTCATCTTTCAATTCTCACAGATCTGATAACCCTCAGATATACACACTTCAAGATGTTCAAGCAGTTTTCACCTTCTATTTTCATCCTAATACTAATTGCAACTGTGCACATGGCAAGCAACGTCATTGATGCAGTTGATCCTGCAGCAGCCACCAAAGAAGAACCAATCCTTGAGTTATACATGCACGACATTCTTGGGGGCAGTAACCCTACAGCTAGGCCAATCACAGGCTTGCTAGGTAATATCTACAATGGTCAGGTGCCATTTGCAAAGCAGATAGGGTTTATACCTCCAAGCGGGGTTGCCATCCCCAACGCAAATGGTGCACTTCCAACCGTTAATGGTGTCAATGGTCTCCCACTAGGAACCGGCTTAGCTGGCACCACTTTTGCAGGAAGCACAAACAATCAAAATCTACCTCAGACCCAACTTGGACCTGATGGGTTGGGGCTAGGCTTCGGAACAATTACCGTCATCGATGACATATTAACGTCCAGTCCAGATTTGGGGTCACAAACATTGGGGAAAGCTCAAGGAGTTTACGTGGCAAGCTCTGCAGATGGGACCAGCCAGATGATGGCATTTACGGCTATGATTGAAGGAGGGGAATATAATGACAACCTCAACTTCTATGGAGTATACAAAATTGGGAGTACTGTATCATATTTGTCAGTGACAGGAGGAACAGGCAAGTTTAAGAGTGCTTATGGGGTTGCAGAAGTACGATCACTCATACCTTCAGGTCAACATGTCACAGATGGTGCCGAGACATTGCTGAGGATCACTGTCCATCTGAAATATTGAGAATGTTTCGTTAAACTATATGCCAGTTTGTTTGTGTGGAAATGGATATGGAATTGTTTAGTATCTTTTATCGTATCCACTGAAAGTCGAGATTGTTGATAATTTTATATATCTCATGTACTTGTCTTCTAAAGTGTTCTGCTTATGGTGATGGCATATGAAAGGGGATGTCTTGTTACTTGATTCCCATACAAGGGATACCATTAAAGTAGAATCTCGATGGTTCCATATGCAAGATGTAATATTGCCACCAACAACTAATACATCAGTAGAAGGATGCAATGACAAGCTAAAGCATAAGCAATTTGTTCCCAAAAAAAATGATTTTCTAATTAGACTTTTTCCTATTGTTTTTTGAATGACTTCCTAATGGTAATTGCATTCAGAAGCTAGGGTGAGAGTTATAACCACTATCTCAAATACACACCGAACTATTCGTATAAATGCTCAAAGATTAAGGTTTTTAATTTTTTTTCCACTGTACAAGGGAAATAAAAAGAGAAAATGTAGTTGCAAGGGTAACAAAATGCAGATACTATACGAACGAAAAGTAACTCAGCAACTGTAGTTCCAAATGAAAAGAAAAATGTGCCGTAGCTGACAAGCCAACTTATTGATATGTTATTATCATGCTCAATATAGGGGTTCCATGCACATACCATACATACAGCTCTCATGTATCAATTTTTTTTTTTTTTTTTATCGGTAGCCGGTTATGTTAACGCGAGAAAGCACATCAGCCTCATCAAGCCCATGGAGTGAATCGATCAAATGCATTCGCAATGAAGCTGGACCATTGGCCATCTTCATTCCCATCTCACCAGCAATCCCAAATACGGATAGTGCCGAAGCTGTTGCTTCAAAAGCATGTGAAGGATCAACAGCAACAAAGGCAGCAATGAGAGCAGTGACAGAACATCCTGTTGCTGTAATTCTTTGCATCATAGCCACTCCATTGTGCGCACCAACAACCAACTCCCCATCTGTAATAATGTCAACAGCTCCAGACACCGCAACTATGGCACCGCTTGCTTTAGACAATGACTTCGCTGCATCCACTGCATCAGTGGACTCGTGGGAGCTGTCTACACCCTTTGAAAACCATAACTAGGTTATAGAGTTGCAAAAAAATGAATCAAACTGCTATGAATTACGCGATGAAGTTAGTTAAAGACTGCCTTGATGACCCAAGATTGCGATAAACCTTCAAACACCTAGAAACAATATCGTCGTAGTATTCAAAAACCTTGGTGATCTGTAAATGAATAAACTTTATTACCTTCGTGGGTCCAACAGAGGCCTTGGAGAGCGCAATAACCTCGGACGCATTTCCTCGGATAACGGTAGGCTTAAGCTCCACGAGCTCCAAACAAGCCCTTAACCGGAAACCAGAAGCCCCGGCAGCGACCGGGTCGAGAACCCAAGGCTTTCCGGTCCTGCAGGCCAACTCGGCTGCGGCCTTCATGGCGGGTAGCCAGTCGGGGGAGAGCGTGCCCACGTTAATGCAGAGCGCGTTGGCGCGAGGGGTGAAGTCCGGGATCTCATCGATGGAGTGGATCATCGCCGGCGACGCCCCGGCGGATAGGAGTGTGTTGGCCATCAGATCCATGGAGACGAAGTTGGTTATGCATTGGATGAGCGGTGACTGGCTCCGTACAGCCGAGAGTAGAGCCCACGCTTTGGAAGCCCAGCCGGTTGGCTCTGGTTTTTCTATGGACTCGGGTTCCATGTGGCTCAGGCTCGCGACGTCTCCCCCTTTCCGCCCACCCTGCTTGCGAATGCTTCCTATTAGATTTCTCGGGCAAACTCTACTGTTGGTAGAAGCCCCTAGTCAATACATCAAACGCTATCATTCACGTGAAATCTAACCCTTTATGATTCTATTATTTTATTTTTGAATTTGAGAAATCATTCTTTCTCAAGACTTCTGTATTTTAAAAATATAATATTTATAAGAATAAAAATTAAATAGTCACAATCTACATAAAATTTACAGATGAAGAATGTTTTGTATTATTTTATTTATAATATCTTTTAATATAATGGAATGATAAAAAATAATTATTTCTTATCCATTACTATTCACTGCACATTTTCTACATTTTATAAAAAATAAAAAATTGTTAAATATGGAGTATAGGATGAATAGTGACTAATACATAATAAAATCCTTTAAATATATAAATTTTACACAAATTTTTATAAAAAAGTAAACTTAATTTTAAAAATTTGTAAAAAAAATTATTAATTATTAGTATGATAACTTTTTATAAAAAATTTGCACAAAACTTACCTATTTCAGAGCATTTACCAAACAATTGCTCTCTGTAAAAAGGATTTTTGCTAAATACAAGCGATTTCATGCACCATATCGCATCACGATGATTTTTTTTATTTAAAAAAAAAAAATTTAAGAGAAGAAGAAAATCTCATATATCATAAAAATTATTTTCATCTTTAATTCAAATCATTTCATTAAACATATATATTATATATCAATATTAATGCACAAATTGATGCACAAACTTACTTCAAATTAGATTTTTCCCTAAAAAATAACCAGGATAATCGAAGAATAGACAACAATAAAAGAAGTCGGAAAAGCAAAAGAGTGGGCAGTGACTCTTTTTCACTCCACAGAACAAAACAGAAAGAAAGAGCACAATCAACAACCAAACTGATCCCAAACCCTCTTTCGATCAGCAACGCAAACCACCCAAGAGGGGAGACAAACAATGCAAAATCCACCGTTAACTCCACGACCGCCACCCTTCCTTTGCTCGATCACCACAGGCAGCACTCCCAAGGACCCCAAAACCACACTCTACATCATTCTCGCCGCCTCCCTCTTCTCCTTATTCTTCTTCTTCATCCTCTCCCTTTCCTCCTCCTCCTCCTCCCCCTCCTCCCAAAGCAGACCCGATCCTTTTCTCTTCCCGAACCGCCAGACCCACCACGTCCTCTTCCCCCACACCGATCTCTCCTCTGACCCCACCCCTCCCTCCATCGCCTACCTCATCTCCGGATCCGCCGGTGATTCGGGTCGAATCCTCCGTATCCTCTTCGCCACCTACCACCCCAGGAACCACTACCTTCTCCACCTCGACCTCGCCGCTCCCCAGTCCGATCGTGACGCTCTCGCCCTCACCATCCAGTCCGTGCCCATTTTCAAAGCTGCCCAGAACGTCAATGTGATCGGCAAGGCCGATCACTCGTACCCGAAGGGCTCGTCTACGATCTCCTCCACGCTTCACGGCGCCTCCATACTGCTGCGACTGTCGTTGAATTGGGATTGGTTTGTCAGTCTCAATGCCGCTGATTACCCACTTGTCACACAAGACGGTATTGTGTGGTTGAACTTTTTGGTGGCATTGTTTATTAGTTTATAACGGTCTGATACGGGTTTTTTTTAGCTCTTTTTATTGGTTTTCTGATGTGGGTTTTTGTGGGTTTTCAGATCTTCTTCATATTTTGTCCTTTCTGCCTAAAGATCTTAACTTTTTGAATCATTCGAGCTACATTGGCTGGAGAGAGTATGATATATTACTTCTCAGATTTGTGTCTTTTTTCTGCTGTAAGGTTTATTGGTTTGTATAAATTCTAAAGTTGTGTTTTTTGTTTTGATAGGTCTAGGAGGTTGCGACCAATAATTGTTGATCCGGGCCTTTATCTTTCGGAAAAAACTGGGATGTTTTATGCTACTCAGAAGAGGGACTTGCCGAATGCCTTCCGGTTGTTTAATGGTATGACTCTTGATGTATATTCTCAATAAGCCTTTGCGTGCTTTCAGTTATTGGTTCCAGTTATTGGTTCAATGATTGTATGGGATTATCTTACGTTGCACTTTGGTGAGTGCCTAAAGCCAGTCGCTAATTTTACTAAAATATGCAATGTTGACTTCGGTGGAAGCACTTGGGTGGTTAATGGCTGATAATAATTATAGGTAGAAATATGGCGGTATAAAGAAAACAATATCTAGATTAACTTGCATAACTATCGGCGAGAGATTTTCACAATCTAGCTTTTGGTTGCTCGTTATATAATGTTGGCAATGTGAATAACGCATCTAAGTTCCACTTAATGGAACTATGGAATTCCGTGATTAACATGGAATATTTCTTTCAATTTAGGTGTGAAATGGATTGGAAAATTATGTGTCTTAAGATAGTAGGACATTGAGATGGTTTATAATACATAGTCTGAGGTTGAATTGTGAAATTGTGAAATTAGAGTGGGTACAGCAGTTCTAATATGGTGTTTGATGGGTTTCACATAAGGAACAGAGAAACCTATCCCTTGTTGCGTCAGTCCAGTTAATAACTGGTCCTATAGCCATGCCAGTTTCTGAGCATGGGGCTCTTGAAGTAGCTATTACCCCAAAATTAACCACTACCGTTAAGCCCAAAATTTGGTTATCAAGCCAGTGCTGGTTTTTCCTGCATAGAATGGAGGTTGAAAATAGTTTGTTCGGTTCAATTTTAGCATATGCAGTAGTGCCAAAAAAGCATAGTAGTAGTTGCATCTTGTAATTTAGGCCAAAGAGCAATTTAGATGACCGGCGATGGAGAAACAAGTTTAGAACACAAAAGTGGGTGGTGGTTCCAAGTGATAGAAGGTTGTTGCTTGGTGGTGGTGATGTGTGGAGAACCTAGAGTTTGTATGAAAACGAGAAATTTCCATTGCAACAAATTGATTTTTATTTATTAGTCTCATGCTCTTTCTGTTGATGGGAAGATCACAAGTGATAAGCATAATTACTTTAGTTCTCAATAAGGATTAAAATATATCTATCATGGATGGACTAGAAATTCGTCCTTGGCATCAATATGCCAATGAAGCAGGATAGAATGAGTCTTTTGGTGGTTTATGATGAAGAGCATAGAACATGGAAGCATTGATAGAATCAATTTCATTGGTTTTTCGGTGGGGAATGCTGTATCAGGCTTGCATATCAACCTTTCAAAGTCTGAATTAGTGCCAGGGGATGTCCATGATGCGGAAAACTTTGCTACACTCTTGGGTTGCAAGTTATCATCTCTACCTATGAAGTATCTTGGGTTACCATTGGGCGCTTCCTTTAAATCTGTAAGGATTTGGAATGACGTGGTCGAAAAGGTGGAGCGCAGGTTGACTTCTTAGAAAGAGGTTATATTTGTCGAAAGGAGATAGGTTGACTTTAATTAAAAGCACTCTCTCAAACCTACCCACCGACTTTTTTTCTTTGTTCCCGCTTCCTTTAAAGGTAGCTAACCGTATTGAGAAGCTACAAAGGGATTTCTTGTGGAGTGGCCTGGGGGAAGAGTTCAAATTTCATCTGGTTAACTGGTCGACGGTTTGTACTCCAATTCCTAGGGGAGGATTGGGGATCCACCACTTGACGAAATTCAATCAAGCCCTCTTGTGTAAATGGTTGTGGAGGTACCAACATGAAAGGGAGGCGCTATGGAAGTCCGTTATAGATTCACAATTTGGAGAGGCATGGGGAGGATGGTGCTTGAATGAGGTACGAGGCACACATGGAGTGGGATTGTAGAAAAATATTAGAAGACATTGGGAGACCTTTAGGAGACATGAAAACATGGCGGTGGGCAATGGTTCTCGTGTCAGTTTTTGGTATGACAAATGGGTTGGTAATCATAGCCTCCGAGACACCTTCCCTGTTATCTTTGAGCTTGCAAGAGAAAAGGATGCAGCGATTGCTGATCTTTTGGCCTTTTCAAATGGTTCCCCTCAATGGAACGTTGATTTCATTAGGGCAGCCCAAGATTGGGAGTTAGAGTCTATTACTGAGTTCTTTGCGGCATTGTATTCTGTAAATATGCCAAGGGATACTAGGGATACAATGTACTAGAGTCATTCAAAGAAAGGTAATTTCACTGTTAGATCATTTTACCAAGTGCTAACGAGTCCTGGAATGACTAATTTCCCGTGGAATAGTATATGGCAGACGAAAGCTCCCTCAAAAGCAGTTTTCTTTGTATGGTCAGCATCCTTGGATAAGATCCTCACTGCAGACAATCTGAGGAAACGACGGGTAATTGTGTTGGATTGGTGTTGTATGTGCAAGAAACATGGGGAATCAGTATATCATTTGCTTTTACACTGTGAGGTGGCCAAGAACATGTGGGATGATTTGTTCACGAGAATCGGATTGTCATGGGTCATGCCTCTCAGATTGGTGGATTTCCTAGCAAGTTGGAGAGGCCTTCATGGTAACTCAGAGATAGCGGTCATTTGGCGAATGATTCCTATATGTATGTGTTGGTGTATTTGGAAGGAGAGAAATGCTAGAAGCTTTGAAGATCAAGAAAGAACAATGGATGAGCTAAAAGTTTTCTTATTTAAGTCCTTGTTTGTATGGGTGGGGGCCATAGTGTGTAATGGACGAAGTGTCCATGACCTTCTACTTTCTCTTGTAACCTCTAGTTAGGTGCTTTTCATGTATACTACCTGTGTACCTGGGCTTTGCCTGTTTCTATGAATATAACTTCTTGATTACCGATAAAAATAAAAAGAATCAGTTTCATGCTCTTTCAACTAACAATATCCAATCTACAATATTGAAAATGACTATGGAAGTGACCAAATAGCTCTGGCAATATCACAACCATTCTTTACTTGTATATCATAAACTCATACGTAAGCTTTGCAAGAGTGTCTTATTTATAAGCATTTAAAGTTCTGAATGAACTAGCTTTGCATGCGAGAGGTACAGGGTTCGATAGCCCGCATCTCCAATTCATTCTTAGGCGTATCTTTTTTGCAAGAGTGTCTTATTTATAGGCATTTACTTATCCAAAAAAAAAAAAGTTTCGAATGAATATCTTTTTTTAAAGAAGATGACAATACCCCAATTTTATTGATAACCCTCATTTAGGGCGGAGGGATACCATATACAAAGGGAGCATGGCATTACAACTAAAATCCCAAAACAAGCTCCTAAAGAAAATTAAAAGTGGAAATTTATAATAAATGATTTACAAGTAGTCGGTCCATAAAGAAAATAAAGATACTAGAATTAATGACGAAGGTTTGGAGCACCTGCATGATCCAGAGAAAACAGACCAAACGCGATTAGGAAGTTGAACTAGAGAAGAGAAACTTACTGTGTTTCCCAAGGCTCCAAAAGAGGCGAGGCTATATCCCTTAAAGCATTACCTTCCCTGTAAACATGTTTGAGAGAGACTAAAAGGAAAATGATGCTTGAACTATAAAATATCATCCCAAGTATCAAAATATTAACTAGGGGTTTGGGATTCAGTATTAAGCCAGTTAACCACAAGAAAAGAATCTGATTCAACAATGAGCTTAGAAACGCTTAACCGATGGCACATTACCAAACTTTAGATTTTTTGTTGCCTAAATTACTTGCAAATGTTATAGTGTCGTGAATGCCTTCCAAGAATAGTCCTTTCATTTTGAGTTTTATGGCCTCCCACTTGTATATTTATGTCAGATCCTTGCTAACTTTGCCTATATGATAAACACAAGAATACTTGGTATTGTTAGAATAGCAACTGGTTGATGTAGGGTAAGAAGAGGGATCTATTGAGAAATTTTTTATAAAAAGAATGCTTTGGTGTGACAGTGGTGTCACTGGACACCATTAACCCAAATAGCATATCCTTTACTTATTAAGAAAAAAGCATATCCTATACCGTTGACAGGCTAAATATGATCCAAAACTTGTTTATTTTTCCCTTATGGCATAGAGATTGAACATTTTTAGAGCACTGGTTTGTCCCATAGAAAATGGAAAATATAAACAAAATGCCTGACACTTGGGATCCTTTTTTTATGCAGGTTCATCTTTCTCCATTTTAAGTCGTAACTTTATTGAGTTTTGCATCCTGGCTACTGACAACCTCCCAAGGACGCTACTGATGTATTTGGCAAATACTCCATCATCCCTTTCCAATTATTTTTCTACTATTCTTTGTAATTCTCAGAAGTTCAACAAAACAGTCATAAACCACAACTTACTGTATGCCACCTCTGACAAACCTTCTAAGGGTGAGACCTACCTGCACGGTTCCAATGATTATGAAGCAATGATTCAGAGTGGAGCAGCCTTTGCCTCCGGATTCCGGTTAGATGATCCAATGCTCGACCGCATTGACCAAGAGATCTTGGGGCGCAGTAGTGGAAACGTAGTCCCTGGTGGCTGGTGCTTAGGTGAGTCTAGAAATCACACGTGTTCGGTTTGGGGAGATGCTGATGTTCTGAGGCCTGGTCTGGGAGCAAGAAGACTTGAAAAAAGAATTGTTGAATTGCTCTCAAATGCTACATTTCTGTCTCGTCAATGTATGGTTGAATGATCTAGCCTTTGTTCCCGCTAGAAGAGTCCAGAACCCACCCAAAAAGTAAAGAGAGAAAAGAAACAGAGATTCAAATCATGAAAGAATGAATAGCTCTGATTTTAGGAAAAAATTTAGCTTGATCTGCAGATTCTTTTAACAAAACTGAGTTTCAAGCTTATTCAAAACATGAGATTGTTGTAAATTGTGTTAAACAAATTATTTTGCTTTTGGATCTGACCCACGTCAAGTGCCTTTCTGCAAAAAGAAGTGTTGTTTTCATGATACTTTATTGCTGTTCTGAACTGATGCTTGGATTGAAACACTAGGAATCTCAAGTGTTTTAGACCAACCAGTATAAGCTGTGTTTGTAAGGAAAGCAATTCACTGTGAGGAGTTTTGACATCCAAATTTGCCATTAACCCAGGTGAAATCCTTTCAAATGTAGATTCCAAGTCATAGACTCATAGGTGAGAGTGTGTATGTGATATATAGTTCACATTAGGGCATTTTGATTACAAGAACAGCTTAAACACCGAAGAAGACGACATTTTGATTTATTATTGTTAACATCTAATAAACCTTAACAACCAAACTGTGGAGTATTGTTTGTTTTTGCAGATGAGTTAAGATTAAATTTAAAAGTTGAATAAAATATTATTAGAATATTTTTTTTACAGCAGTGCTACATACAACCGAGCCACGCAACCGTGGGGAAACCGTGACTGACATGGCAAATATATTAAAAAAAAAAAACAGAACAGATGAAGGGGAAGAAGGGAAAGTTGAGATTTCAGAAGAAATCGCGTTCGTCTGGGTCTTGAACAGAAGAATGTTATCTAAATCGACCTCTGCTACTAGATTGTCCGATAAATTGCTTTCGTCATCATTAGCATCTTCTTCCACCTTCAATTTGCCTTTGCCCTTGTCATCCCTCACAATTCCCTTTCTCAGCTTCCCCACGATCATTCTCGGCATCTTCATCGTCATCTTCATAATCATCGTTGCTGTCGTCTTCGGCTTCAGCAAGTGAATCGGCCGCAAATTTGATGTCTTTCTCGTCAAGTGCTGAAGAATTGCGTTCAGGAGCTTCTAGGATTGGGTTTTTCTCTAGGGAAACGATAGTGCTATTATCGAGAGATAGTTGAAGCTTCGGAATTTTTTGTGGGTTCTCTTCGGAGCTGAGATCGGGTTTGGGCTTCACGGGGAATATTGTAAATTCGAGTTGGTGCTTGGTCTCCGCCATCCAAAATTATGTTATCAGAGAACTCGGCATTAGATTTGATTTGGGGGCTCTGGACTCAAAGGGGTGGGTTACCTAGCTCATCTTGTTACGCTCATTCCACGAACAACCTTCAATCCATTGCAATAGACAACCCAAAGACCTTCTTAACACTAACATCAGTACATCGAACTTGACTGATTCCATGAGATATCGTCCTAATGAAGCAGACCCAAATGAGAAAAAGACACCAAATCTCACATGGGTACACTTTATTTCTTCGTGATCATCAACTAAATGACTACCCAAATCCAGAAAATATTCAAAAATGCTTAAGATATCCAGAAAGTTTTCACTTTGACACGGGATATATGTGGACTCAAACTAGTTGATGCAGGTAGTTGAAAGCCGATTAGCACAAAAAAAAAAATAGGGGAAGTAAACTTGAGGAGACGAAAACCGATCTTGAGGAGGAAGGAAGAAGTGGGAAACTCTAGTAGGAATGGTAGATGGAGAAGATCAGAGGAGACGAAGGCAGAGCGTCTTCGTGGGATGCATATCCCAAATGAAACGAACCGTTTAATTAAGCCACGTAGGACACGGTTACCCGACGATTACTCCAGCCGGTTGCAAGCAGCATTTTTCTTTTTTTAATATTATTTTTGTTTTGAGATTTGAAAAAAATGAATTGTTTATTTTATTTTGTGTGGAAATTTGAGAAAATTATAATGATTAGGTAATATGAGATGAGTTGAAATTAGTTGTGAAAACAAACGCAGCTTTTGCTACAAACAACAAAGTTACAAACTCAGATATCTCCTGCTTACAACGCCTCCAAAGGTTTTTGGTTTGAGATAAAGAAACATGCATTAGCTACAGCATCAACGTAACGTGCTCCACTATTTTCCTGCATCTTCTCCTTGCAAAACCTATCACAATTTGGTGATATAAAGCGATGGCCACAATGCCTACTTCTCGGGTGTTATATTTATTATAGATTGTGATATTAAATATGTAAATTTATTAAATGTGAGTTATTATTTATTTACGTGAATCACTATCTCAAAGAGATGCATTAGTTTAGTGGTAATGGTGTGTTGTTTCAAATGAAAGGGTAGGAATTTGAAACTCATAAGTGCAATTTGATTTATTTTGTGAAATGTTGGGCTTGGATAGACACAATGCTTGGGCCGGCCAAACCTTGCACATGGGTCAAACAGTCACAACACTTGGGTGCTTGTACATGGGACGAATAGGCACTTTGATAAGGTGTAATGTTTTGCTACGACAACAAAGTTACAAACCCATATATCTCCTGCTTACAACGCTCCCAAAGGTTTTTGGCTTGAGATAAAGAAACATGCATTAGCTACAGCATCAACGTAACGTGCTCCACTATTTTCCTGCATCTTCTCCTTGCAAAACCTATCACAATCTGATGATATGAAGAGATGGCCACAATGCCTATTTCTCGGGTGTTATATTTATTATAGATTGTGATATTAAATATGTAAATTTATTGAATGTGATTATTATTTATTTACGTGAATCACTATCTCAAATAGATACATTAGTTCAGTGGTAATGGTGTGTTGTTTCAAATGAAATGGTAGGAGTTTGAAACTCAAAAGTGCAATTTGATTTATTTTGTGAAATGTTGGGCTTGGATAGACACAATGCTTGGGCCGGCCAAACCTTGCGCATGGGTCAAACAGTCACAACATTTGAGTGCTTGTACATGGGCTGAATAGGCACTTTGATATGATGTAATGCTTTAAAAAATCAATTTAATTAAAAAGACGCTTCTGCAGACTCGAACCATTGCCCCCTTTCCAAGGGGGGCACCTGTTGACCACTAGGCTAGGCACATACACTTTGGTCTTTAAGTGAAACATTATGACCATTATATCAGTAACTACTAGTTGGAAAGTCACAAGTTAAGAGTTGTGATCTTTCACATGGTGCCACTTCATTTTCTATAAATAGGGAATGAGACCCACGAATCTAATCATTCTATTCTCTCATATTTTTAGTCACTTACACAATTTTGTAGAGAAACTCTGAAGGAAAAACTTCATAATTGTTATCTGCAGTTTGTGACTTTGTTGTATCCTGGAGGTGAATTACTTGTAACTCGGTAGCAAACTCTTTCAAGTGGGGGCAATTATCACCTTAAAGATAGTGTTCTACACGCCTTAAAGTCGCATTTATTTTTTAGATTACTATATCCGCACAATTTTCTTCAACAATTTTAATGTGATAATCGCAATGAGATCAGAATCTGATATAGCGACTTTCAAGATAATGAATCAAGACTTTGTCAAACTAGATAGGTTTGATGGAACGAATTTTAATCGCTGGAAAGACAAGTTGATGTTCATTCTTACTACATTGAAGATTTCATATATCTTGGATTCGAACTTGGAGGTACTTCCAGAACCCAAATATGACGATAATTATCAAATCAAGGTGGAACGCAAGAAGCGTGAAGAAGATGAAGTGGTATGTAGAGGACACATTCTAAATACTCTTTCTGATTGTCTCTTTGACTTGTTTACATCAATCAAGTCACCAAAAGAGATTTGTGAGACATTGGAATTTAAGTATAAAACTGGAAAAAAAATGTACAGATAAATTTCTTATAATGAAATATTTTGAATTTATAATAAATAATAATACTTCTTTGATGGATCAAGTTCATGAATTGCAAGTTTTGGTGAATAAACTTCGAGATCTTAATGTTGAAGTTTCTGAACCTTTGCAAGTTGGGGCTATTATTACCAAACTTCCTCTAAGTTGGAATAATTATAGAAAGAAACTTATGCACACAATAGAAGATTTCACTATAGAGCAAATTTAAAAATATTTACGAATTGAAGAGGAAACTCGAATTCGTGATAAGAAATTATTTTCTCACAATAGCTCTGAAGTGAACTTTGTTGAAGAGAAAAATAAGTTTTAAAGTAATTTTGGAGGAAACAAGAGAAAATATAATGACTTTTCCAACAATTGTGACAAGTCCAAGAAAATAAAAAGTTGTTACAATTACGGAAAGAATTGACACTTTAAGCGAGAATGAAGGTACAAGAAAAAATACAAAAAAGAAAGTGGCAATCCCAATAGTACAAATCTGATCGAAAATGAGATTTCAGAATTGTGGTCATGGTCTTTGAAATGCACTAGCATGGTTACAAAGTTAAATATGGCTACAACAACAGAGTCTTCTAATTGGTGGTATGATTTAGGCGCTACCGTTTATGTTTGCAATCAGATATCTCAATTCAAAAATCTTGAAGACGCAACAAATGAACATGCAGTACTAATGGGAAATCACAACTCTACAGAAGTTGTGGAAAAGGAACTGTGAAAATTCAATTCACTTTTGGGAAGAAACTTATTCTTGTTAATGTTCTTCATGTCCCAGAAATAAAGAAAAAATCTTGTATCTGCAAATTTGTTTTGTAAGAATGGTGTCAAGACCGTAATCGAGTATGATAATGTAATTCTTTCCAAAGGGGGAGTGTTTGTTGGAAAATGGTACTTTTGTGATAGAATGTATAAACTAAGTATTAATAAAATTAGATCTGATCCTACTTATATTGTTGAGTCTTCTACTTTGTAGCATAATCGTTTAGCACGTTTTGAATTTTAAATCTTTAAATTTTATGTCTAAATATAGTTTAATTCCATATAATCATGGACATTGTGCTAAATGTGAAATTTGCATTCAAGCAAAAATGACAAAAAAATATTTTCCTAAAACAGATAGAATTACACAATTATTAGAACTTGTGTATTATGATATTTGTGAATTAAATGGTATTTTAACTAGATGAGGCAATAGATATTTTATCACTTTTATTGATGATTTCTCAAGATATACACATGTATAGTTAATTAAAAGTAAGGATGAACCATTCAATATGTTTAAATCTTATAAGTTTGTTGTTAAAATCAAAAGGAAAAGAAAATTAAGATTCTTCGTAGTGACAGAGGCGGTGAATATTTTTCTACTGAATTTTCTTTGTCTTTCGAGAATAATGGTATAATACATCAAACTAGTGCACCTTATACCCCACAACAAAACTGTTTAGCAGAAAGAAAAAATAGGACACTAGTTAATATGTTAAATGCTATGATTTTGAATGTAAAATTGTCTTTTAATTTGTGGGAAGAAGCATTGATCACGGCATGTTATTTGCATAATAGAATACCTTCTATGAAATTCAAAATTTCATCATATGAATTGTGAAAAGGTAGGAAACCAAATTTAGAATACCTAAGGGTATGTGATTGTTTAGTCTTTTATAGAGTTCCGGACTCAAAAACAACAAAATTAAGTCCAAGGACAATCAATAGTGTTTTTGTAGGATATGTTGAGAATTCAAAAGCATATAGACTTTTGGATTTGGATTCTAACGTTATAGTAAAATCAAAGGATGTAAAGTTTATTGAAGATAAATTCTATAATGACTCTAAAGCAGTATCAGATTCTACTCAAATACCAAAATATTAAATGAATTGTATAATTTATGACACATTGACTGAACCGAAGAGAAATCAAAGAGTCAGAAAAGAGAAAAGTTTAGATCCAGATTTTGTGTAATCTCAAACTATTGTTTTCCTTTTGGAAAGAAATAGATGATGTTATAAATAAGATACTCATTCTATTAAATATAGAAAACGATCCAAAAAATATTTAAAGAAGTTATGACTTCTAGAGATGTTGCATTTTGGAAAGAGACAATAAATGATGAAATGGACTCAATATTATCAAACAATACTTGGGTTTTAGTATACTTGCCTCCTGGATCAAAACATATTGGTTATAAATTGATATTTAGGAGAAAATACAATACAGATGAGTTTCTTCAAACTTTAAAGGCCAGATTAGTAGCCAATGGTTTTAAACAAAAAGAGAGCATAAACTATTTTGATACGTATGCCCTAGTGGCTAGATTTACATCCATTAGAGTGCTTATGACACTGACTTCAATATATAACTTATATGTACACCAAATGGATGTTAAAATTGATTTCCTAAATGGTGAATTGGATAAAGATGTGTACATGGAACAACTTGAAGGATTTGTTATGCATGGACAAGAAAAGAAATTTTACAAATTAATTAAGTTATTGTATGGATTAAAGCAAGCACCAAAACAATGGCATGAGAAATTTGATTCGGTTATTTTATCTCATGGATTTAGGCATAATAATGCTGATAAATGTATTTGTTCTAAATTCACTGATTGTTATGATGTTATAATATGTCCTTATGTGGATAATTTGCTTATATTTGGAACAAATATGGAATGAATATCTGAAACTAAGAAGTATTTATCTTCAAAGTTCAAAATCAAGGATCTTAATGAAGTTAACATTATTCTGGGTGTCAAAGTAAAGATACATAGTGGGGGTTATACTTTATGTCAATCTCATTATGTTGAGAAAATGCTTTTTAAATTTCAACACTTAGGAATTAAAGAAGCAAATACCTCATATGATTCTTTATTTAAATTAACTGAGAATGCTGGTAGAGCGGTTGCTCAGTTAGAATATGCTAGTGCAATTAGTAGTTTAATGTATGCAATGCATTGTACTAGGCCAAATATTTCCTTTGCAGTATGTAAACTTTCTAGATATACGGATAATCCTAGTACGGAGCATTGGAAAGCAATTGGTAGAGTCCTTAGGTACCTTAAAAGAATTAGTTCGTTAGGACTATATTATACCAATTTTCCTGATGTACTAGAAGGATATTGTGATACTAGTGCAAGTGATAATAAGGCTATGTCTAGTTGGGTTTTCACCCTTGGTAGTAGAGTTGTTTCATGGACTTCTAAGAAGCAGACATATATTTCACATTATACAGTAGAATCCGAATTTGTAGCCTTGGCAGCAGCAGACAAAGATGCAGAATGGCTAAAAATTTTGTTATTTGACATAAAATTGTGGACACAATCGATGTCAGCCATTTCTTTGCACTGTAATAGTGAAGCTAGTATGTCTAGGGCTTATAGTAAGGTCTATAATAGAAAATCTAGACATATCAACTTGAAACATGAATATGTCAAACAATTAATAAGTGATGATATTATCACTATTGTATATGCGCGGTCAAGTAAAAACTTGGCAAATCCTTTCACAAAGAGACTCTCGAGAGATATGGTGAATAATACATCTAGTGGAATGAGTTTGAAACCTTTCTTTTAAAAAAGTCGCCTATAATAGGAACCCAACCTTACACTATTAATAAATAGTCTAAGGTTTAATGGGTAATAACAATTTACAGTTACGTGGCTGGGATAATACTGAAATTTAATTTAATGTGAGGAACCCTTCCAGGATGGTCAATGTTGGCTATTACACTAAATATATTATGAGTATTATACACTTAATAAAATTCAATAGCTGTATGTGTCTGAAGTAACAGAGATACAAAAAAGAACTTTACCTATGTGAACATAAGAGGTGGAGACAACTTCTAACAAAAGTTTAAGGTTTACTTGTGTAAATGTTTATGAATGTCATGATGGAGCACGTGGATTAGTGATTATATTTGGTGAGTTATCTCTCTTAAGTTGAATAGAATTGTGTGTGTCGTATTTCCGTTCTTAACGTACAGAGTCTTGGTTTAAACCTAGACCACCATTGACTTTATTAAGAATTTGAGATACTTGCACTAATTGAAGGTTTAAGTCGAAAGATACCTTCTTGTATGCATGAAGATATCGGTATTTGACTAAAAATTTAGTATCACAATCTAAGTGGGGGATTGTTATATTTATTATATATTGTGATATTGAATATGTGAATTTATTAAATGTGGATTATTATTTATTTACGTGAACCATTATCTCAAAAAGATGTATTGGTTCAGTGGTAATGGTGTGTTGTTTCAAATGAAAGGGTAGGAGTTTGAAACTCAAGAAGTGCAATTCAATTTATTTTGTGAAGTGTAGGACTTGGATAGACACAATGCTTAGGCCGGCCAAGCCTTGCACGTGAGTCAAATAGTCACAACACTTGAGTGCTTGTAAGTGGGCCAAATAAGTACTTTGATAGGATGTAATGCTTCAAAAAATCAATTTAATTGAAAAGACACTTCTCAAGATTCAAACTATTGCCCCCTTCCCAAGGGAAGGGCCTGCTAACCACTAGGCTAGGCACATAATATTTGATTTTTAAGTGAAACATTATGACTTTTAAATCAGTAACTATCAATTGAAAAGTCACAAGTTAAGAGTTGTAATCTTTTACATGGTGTCACTTCATTCTTTATAAATAGGGGATGAGACCTAACGAATCTATTTATTCTATTCTCTCATATTTTTAGCCACTTGCACAATTTTGTAAAGAAACTCTAAAAGAAAAGTTTCAGAATTACTATATGTAGTTGGTGATTTTATTGTATTTTAGAGGTGAATTGTTTGTATTCCGGTAGCAAATTCTTTCAAGTGAAGGTAATTATCATCTTAAAGATAATATTTTATACACCTCAAAATTTCATTTATTTTTTTAAATTATTGTATCCGCACAATTTTCTTCATCATCGGATACATGCAAATTCGAACACCGTCTCGTGGCAGCTCCCTCACATCAGCTTACAACTTTTTTATACCATGCTTGCCTTGATTCTGACTCAACCACGTCAAATAAAATGGAATGTTCGTATGGATCATTAACTCATCTCAACTCATCATTACAATTTTTTTAAATTCCAATACAAAATATAATAAACAATTCAATTTTTTCAAATTCCAAAATAATAATAATATTAAAAAATAATATTCTAACAATATTTTATCATCTCAACTCAACTCAGCTCAACTCACTTCAACATCCAAACTCAACCTTAATCTAAAGTTGAGAAATATTTTTTCTTTATCTTAGATTTTTTTTATCTATAATTATATTTATTACGTGGCACATTTAAAATAACTATGATTTAAATAATTGATAGAAAAATAACTATTTAAAATTTGTATATATAAAATTAAAAAAATGTTACATCAAGTTGACAAGTTCTTACAACTTACGATAAAAAGCAGCATTTTTCTTTTTGAGTTTTCCTGAGCGAAAGCTTTTTATCCTCCCACAAAAGGCTGCATTTTTCTTCTGATTTATGTGTTTTACCTTTACGTACTATGTTTGTGCTTTTAACTGTAAGCCACAATCCAAATCAGTAGAGATTAAATTTAAAAAATTAATAAAAAATATTATTTTTATATAAGATTTCTATTGAAATTTTTTTTAATTTTTTTTTATTTAATGATTAAGTAAATGTTTTTAAATGAATGTGTTTTTTTTTTAAATTTTTAAAAAAGATCTAAATACTTAAAAAAAATGGTGAAAAAAAAAGTTAAAAAAATAAGAAAAAGAGTTGAACTGTTCAATAGAGAAATTTTCTGTGGACATAGCAACGTCCTTTAGGTATTATATGAAGTAAATTAGGAGCCCAATTTGGTTACCCACATGAGATTCAAACAATCTCATATGGACTGTACGGCAAGTTTCATTTGGGTATAAATGACCAGTGGAATGTTTTTATTTCATTTTTGCATTTTCAGCCTTTATTTTCGTTTTAAAATTAATAACTAATATAAACAGTAAAAGTGTAAGTAAACAGTACAAAACTGAAATAAACAGTACAATAAACACTACAAGACTGACATAAATAGACTAAGAGAAAAGATACTTACAACCGTGAATTGTGTAACCGCCGCGTAATCGCTCTGAAAAAAATGAATAAAACATGAGACCCACATGAAAAAAATTAATTTTTTAATAGTGGATCTCACTCTTTTTCAAAGCGATTACGCGACGGTTACACATTTCACAGTTGTATATAGAATTACTCATAGACTAATAATAAAATAAACAATACAAAACTGACCTAAATATTAAAAAGTTATACACTTATTATTATTCCTCCCTATTCACACCTCTTCCCCTATACCGAAACCCACTATTTTAATTTTTGGTGGAAATAGAATAATTTCAATTAAAAAAATTATATTTTGAAATATAAATTTATTTATGGTATATTTTTTAATTAATTATAAATATTACTTTTTATTAATACATTCATAACTATTCCTAATAATTATAAAATGATCTTCAATCATTCGTGGAATCCACATTTATCAAATCTTAAAAAGTAAAAACTATTTTATCTCATCTCATTATCTAAATATATAATTTTTTACAAATTATCTCATCTTATCTTAAGAGCGTAACCAAACGATGTCAAACCAAGATGTTTTCAGATACAAAACCTCATATGAAGACAACCCAAGATGTTTCCAGACATTGGGAAAAGTGATGCTAAATACATCAAACACTACCATTCTTTTATCATGACATGACATCAAATAAATAATAAATAATAATAACTTTCAATCATTTAATGTTTCATGATGAAAACATAATAATTAAAAGGATGATAAATAATATTTGTGGCGATTTGTAACATCTATAGGTTCAGTCATTTTATAGTATCTACCAAGACAGAATGAAAAAATGATAGAGAAGACCAGCGGCTCCTCACCCGGAATTCTCAAAAAGAATGTCAGTACAAAATCTTGTCTTTCTAACATCACCCAGAATTCTCAAGATCATGATCATCTTACAAACACCTCTCTAACAAGCCTAGCTTACAAACAATCAACGTTGAGCCTTGCTAAGAATAATATATGCTTCTCATACACAAGGCAAGTCTCGGATTCCTTGTCCATTTACCTCTTTATTTTTTGCGATTTGTTTTGCATGGTCTCTGCATATTGCAGTGTTCCACTGTGGTTGAGCTAAGAACTCTCCGCTCTCCCATTTCCCTCTATTGTGGCTTCCAAATACTTCATCAGAATACTCCGAAAAGTGTGGCTCCAGCAAAAACTAGGAAAAGTGTTCCACCCAAATAGCCAACCTGAATGAGGATTGAGTGAGTTGCAATGGTATCAAAATGCTCCAGTTCTAAGTCGCAAGCAACGGTTTCTAGCTCTTACCATCTTTTCAGAAATGTAGTTGGCGAGAAAGGCACCTCCTAGAACAGCCATAGACGTTGCAAGTACGTGTCCAGCGATGGCTCCACCTGCCACACCCCATGGGGACTGAAAAAAAAACAAAAAACAAAAAAACAGAGGGATGGGGGAGAAGAGAAGTTATGGACTGTGTATCGTAAAATGTGATTCTGATGCATCGGTTTGAATATTTGGAAATTTGTACCTGTGCAGCGCCAAGAGCAATTGTTGCAAGCATAGAGCGGTCTCCCCATTCCTACAAGCAATAACAATAAGCTGACTTTCGTAATGTGGTTCAATATGTAAAACTTAGTCACACTTTATAGCCAGATGAAGTTTCTTTTTTAAACCCAACCCCTAGGTTCCAAGTTAAATGATGACTACTTTTACACCAATGCGATGCCAAAAATTTGGCATTCACAGAAGGTTATGAAGTCTGAAGTAATCAATTAAGTTTTTTGTTTATGAATATCGATCAAAATTGGTTAAAAGCCAAGAAAACATCTCCTAACCTTGAATTCTTTTTAAAAAAAGCTACTGCAAATAAGGACACAAAATACTTACAGCAAAGAATACAAGGCTGAATGACTTCCAGACAATTTCAAGCGGATTAGAGAGCCGTTTTGACACCTAAAGGGGAAAAAATACATCGTAACATTGCGGGTATCATCTAATAGAACAATCAGACACAACAGAGCCTGCCAGAATCATGGGGAAAGGAATGAACCTCAAGGTGGAGCCCCATTACTGGTAGGTTATGAAATAAGACGGTTACCTTTTTTTTCACAAGCACCTCAGCTTCAACAAATTCATCGAGTTCAGGGCTGCTCTTGTCACCACTTTGAACTGCAATTGCAGGAAGGTCCCATGCATCTTTAATAGATTTAAGGCCAAAGAACAACAAAAGAGTTACCGCCGCATATTCTCCAATTGGCAATGCTGTTCAGATGGCAGAAAGAAAACTTCATGTGAAAAATGTTCAACGGATGGTTTATGCGGACAAAAATGTTGTTATATTCAAAAGTAACTAATTTGAAGCAATGCAACTTGATATAATATAAGCAAAAAACAAAAAACACGTGCACTCCATGTTGCAGGTTATGCCAGTGAGCTCATCCACCAATGAGAATTGATGGGCCAACTTCAGAGAAAGTTAACCAGCATGGGATCTGGGAACTGGAAACTAACCATTTGCATCACACAGAAACTGAGTTGTCCAATATCAATCTCAGTGACAAAGAATCCAGGACCAAAACAACATAAAACTCATAACAAGAGATATCTAGCTCCATCTTGGATAGTTAATGGACATTTAATTTTCTGATTTAATCAAGAAATGAGCCAAGTTTATACGATATCATTGAATCAACCTCTGCCACAGACAGATACCACTTCACATGAAAGAAAAGCAAAAGAAATATCCGCCTACTTCTTTTGAATAACCATATTGGCAGTGTTTGGGGCCAATGACACAGACTGATACGAGGCATTCTAAGATTAACACTCATGAAGCTTGAAGGCGCCTCTAAGTGCAAGTCCTAGGGGTAACAAACATTTGAAATATCATTTTGAACAAGAGATCTTTCTATGCATTAATAGAAGCACAATTGTGCGACTGGAGGAAAAGACAGGAACAAATGCACAACAAAGGCAGCAATTGTACTGGCCCAAAGGGGTAACAAATCAAGAAAAACTCAAGCTCAAATATTGATATAAAGCTTTGCTGTCCGCCAAGCTTGTCTGAGCTTTGCTGTCTGCGACTCTGCCAAGCGGAGTTGTGTCGACAACTTATACAGGTCAATATTGTAGTCTGATGAAAAATCAAAAAAAATATCTTGCTTTGATTATATTTTGAAGGAAAGTATTCGGAATACAATTGATGATTTCGGAATACAATTGATGATTGGGCTTCACAGTCAAGTAGTTAGGCAAATAAGCAAATTTAGTCAAGATGACAGATGCTGATGATACAACTTACTGGTCTTAAATTGAGCAGGCACTGAATGGAATATCAGTCCAATTACAACTGATAGCACTGTCATAAGTGCAAGAGCACCAACTGACCCCAACAAAACCTGTCAAATTATTAAATACCATGTGAGAACAACTAACTATCAAAATAACTTTCCTAATTCGATGCAAAATCCCTTTCCAGGCATTAGTACACAGTGTCAACAAGATATTTGATCTCAGCACCTTTTTTTTAGAGATAGAAAATTCACTGTGCAGTACTAGTTTACAACATTTTCTGTATACAAGAATGCAGTACAATCCAAGTAATAATCAAGCAGTAAGACATTGGTATAAATTATGAAGATTATTTTGTTTGCACACAAGCTAGAATAAATATGAAGCGAATGAATATGACCTGCACCACTTTGAAATTCTCCCAAGTAAAGGGAAAGCTTGAGATTTGACCATTTTCATTGGATATATAAGTGTTATAAAACAAATTAATATTTTGCTAATTCAATAATACAGTTACATCCTTTATAGCCTCTGGAAGTAGGGTACTTCATGTCTTTTATCCTAGGCTACATATAAGCCACCAGGGCTATATATAGCATTTTGCTTGGCAACAAACCATATATTTCATCCAATGCAACAAGACTTTCCTAGCTTGCAAATGAGTTTGGGTGAAGTGGTCCCAATCCTAGAGTTCTCCCTCTAAGGGTCCGTTTGGCAACACAATTGTTCTCAAGTATTTTAAGATATTCTCATATATTTTCTTCCCAAACATCATTCAAACACAAAACACTTTCAATTTCAAATCTTCAACTTTTTTATCTAATCATTACCTAATCATTACAACTTTCACAAACTCCCAAACAAAATACAAAAAACAATACTACTTTTTCAAATTTCAAAACAAAAATTATATGCAAACAACTTTTTAATTTTATAATATTTTTATTCAACTTTTTTCTCTCATTTCCCAAAATCCAATAAAACATCTTAACTCAAATCATTTCACTACTATTCACAGATATACCGAGATATTCTAAGTATCCAAACGGGCCCTTATTCTCTTACAACATGCAATTATATACAATTACAGCCATGTCATATTGACAAGCCTTTTATATTATTGGAAGGGGAAATAATGTATGCAATGTGGTTTCTAAATACATGGAGGAAACATTTAATCATTGTATTTATGTATCATGTATGTGCAATTATATTTACTAAATTGATCAATCTTGCTGATTAGAAGATGCGCCAATCCAGCATGATTGCAAGCCTTTGTTAAAACAGGAAGGGAATAAATAGGTGTGCTCTAGTTGCCATATGCTTGAAGGAATGTCTGCACTTAAATCCACTTTTAATGAATGTTTCAAAAGATTTACACACCTAGAGACAAACATATGAATGTCTGCCATTCATTTCTCTTGGGTCAAATGACCTTTTGAGCGAGGGTTCAACCACAACGACAGAATAATATTTAAGGTGACCTGCTTTCTAATCTCCACTTCTGCACATTGGATTGCATTCCAAATGAGCACACAAGTTAAGAAAATTTATCTACCAATGTTTCATGAGATATGTGGAGTCCACTACTTATAGGTTACTTGATGCTGAGCAAGACATTGCTGCAAGAAATTCAGAGTTCGATACTCTCTTAAAATGAATTTATCAAAGAAATTTATATAGTAGTATGTCCCATGATTATATATACATAATTCAGGCAGTGCAAAGTAGTCTGTTCAGCATTACTTTAAATGATAAGGATCATATTACTTTTTTATGATTTAAGTGCACATTCATTAAAAGTGGATACAAATTTATCAAGGAACAATGTTTAAAAGCAGACTAAAAATGCCAAAATTCCACAACAAACAAGCTCAGAAATAAAATGTATAAATGATCAAGCATCATCATGTTTCTTCAATTCTGATCCTCTCTCAGATTTTTTTTCATATCTTTTTTTTTTTAAAGAAAGAGCTCCCTGTATACTAACAAATGGTCAATAGCAAAAATTTCAGATGCCACTCAAAAAAATTTGCATGCTTGTCCACTTCGATCTGCAACTCTTTCTATTTCTATTTCTTTTAATTTTAAACTACATAAAACAAAAAAGGAAAACACATATAAATATATAGGATGAAGGATGTGCAGAATGACAAAAGAGGAAAAGGGTGGTAGCTCAATAAATTTGCTTGAGAGGGTGTGTAGACACACACAAATACTCACTGAGAGAGAGAGAGAGAGAGATGAAAGGTTTGGAGAGATCATACCAGTCCTTTCTCGTATTGCATGGCCAAGAGCGCCGCAATGAAGAATGTCTGATTAACGGATAAAAAGTAAATTAAAGCCAACATACTTCTCGTTTAAAACCTTGAATGCAAAAGGGTAACAATATTCACTGCAACCATATAGACATGCAAGGTAAAAACAGTTGACGTAACTATCACCTCGTTTTATGTTTGGGCAATCACTTTTTGTTTATGGCATTCTTGTCATTAATTATATCTCCTCATTCAAGGTAGCTGAATCTCTAACCTCAGGACGTATTCTCATTGACCACCTCACCAGGGACTAGGACCAAGCTGAAAATGTTTATTCCCACATTGTAACCCAATGCATACATCCAAAACACAGAGAGCTTTTTTCATATGAGTAATAGAAAATTTTATTATTAGAAAACACAAAAGGTATATTGTCCTAAGTACACCAGATCTATTCAGAGGGACACTGATTAAAAACAGAAAAAGATACGAGAAAATACGAAAATTTATACCAGTAAAATCTATAGTGGTTGCCCAAAGGAACATAATATTGACAAAAGAAACTTTTAGGCTCTTTTGTAGCTCTTTACGATCCTCGAAAGTTCTAACATTCCTTTTCCTCTAAATACACCACACTAGACAGATAGGGACCATATTCCACACTGTTGCAACTCGTTGCTTTCTTTTTTTTTTTTTTGATCGATACAACTCATGGGCTAATATAAAGAGATTAAAAGAAAAAGACTTGTTTGGGAAAAAGGAAAATGGAAAGAATCATCTATCAATAGATCAGAGCAAGTGAAAGTATAGGGCTACAATGACAGATGAGGGTTCCCAGCAGCATACAAGAAATAGAATGACAAGCACAACTGAAAAGAACATTTTAGCCATACATAAATTAAACTAGTTTCCCAATACTGCGAATTTAAAACAGAAGACATGAAATGACATCTAGTCTATGCTACTTTATTTACCTTGTCTCCAATTTCAGACACAAATATCAACAAGAATGCAGCAGTGAATCCTGACTTTGAAATTGCTGCTAAAATTGATGAAGGTCCTCCTTTCACAAATGCAACCAGTGAAAACACTAAACCACATCCAAACAGCACAAGAGCTATAGAGAGAGGATAAGGTATTCGATTTTGATGCCTATCACTGCCAAATCAAGAGACATGTACCCATGAGTACAGATTCAAGGTAAGGGGGGCATTATGGTCCACTGGCAGTTCAACATACAAATTTCAAGTGCATTATATTGGACGGCATACAAGACCATTCAACAAGACAGAGACAAATGAAGAAATATATGCACGAGGTTTGAACCATTGGGGATCTTCAAGAGTCACAGAGCAAGTTTGGTTTCTTCAATTCAAGCTGCAAATTTAGGCTGCGTTTGGTTCTCAAACTCAGTTGAGCTCAGTCTAACTTTAAGCTGAGTCTAATATCTAAACACTCAATTCTCAAATTACTAAACTCATCCCAATTCAAAACCTTCTTACACGTGGGATCCACAACCTTTTTCAACTTAAAACATCTTTATACGTAGAACCCACAACCTTTTTCAATTTCCCATAAAAAGTATTAAACTCATCTTAACATCCAAACACACTTTAAACTCAGTTTAGATGGCCCCACATAACTCCCTCCACTACTCAACTCAACTACTATTCATATAAAACTTAACTCAGCTCAACTCAACATCCAAACGCAGCCTTAATCTTATCTTGGCAAACATACAATCAGACCTCCAGCATAAGAAATTCTAAAGTAGGTGCCAAGACATTTGGAAGTTCAATTGATACTTTGCAAATGTGTGACCCACGAAAAGAATAAAAGGTAGGGGCCAAACCTATGCTGTTTATATTTCCAGTAATAACATGCCTATGAAATATTCTATTAGAAGGGAGCACAACGTAACAGCTATTGCTCTACTTTTTAAAACAAACTCCACTTATCTATTCCCAAAAACACATTAAAGTAACAACTACAATTACAGAAGAAGAATTAGCTTCCCATTCTGGACTTTTTATTCTTCCTTTTTTTTTTAACATCTCAGGAAGATTAATAAACCCATGCTTTTGTTCTAGTATGCAAATCATTCAGCCGATTTTTATATGATGAAAGGATACCCCAAAAGTCTAGTAACATCCGTAAGAACAAGAAATTTTATAGCATGTAATTGGTTTCACAATCAAAACTCAAACACCAGTTTGTTACTAATACTAACAGTAAATTCATCTCAAAATATATTTTTTGTTAAGTAAATTATTCATCTCAAAATATTGACACCTAAAAGTTAGCAATCTTAGCATCATCCATATTAAATCTCATATAACTCACATTTTAGATGAATTATCATTGGGTGGACCATTGGAGAATATCTTTTTGTTGTCCTCTTCCCCTCGGCCTTCATAGCCCTCGGATCCGATGCTAACATTTGATGCTTGGGCTCTGACCATGCCACGCGCCAAGCTCAGCCTTGATATTCCTCTACATCTTACTATCAATCAGTCAGGAAATATGTTACTCATAGATGAAAGGTATGATCATAACCTTCAGAGATGTTAGAAGTAACTTATTAAAGGCATTCCTTTGAATCAGTCTCAATCGCAAAAAGGAATAACACTCGACTGAACAGAAATATGCAAAATCCCTGCTACCTGGGCACAAAGGCAATACGTTTACAAGATTTAAACTTTCTCTCCATCCAATCCAATTTCGTTACATAATTGGATTTACTTCCGAGCGTTTATTGATCTAAATAAAAAAGCAACTTTCACCGCTGCTAATTTATGTCCACCAGCACCACAAAATCTCCCACCAAGATCCAGACCAAGTTCATTGACTACACGTAACCGTTACATTTAAAATCCTACCATAACCAAGGCGATTCGTGCCCAAACTTACCCAAAATCTTCATAAGCCAGATAGCTCAAAGTCCACCCAAATCCATCTAATAACCAAAAAACCCCTAATATTCTACGTCCCTTTTCGGGAAGTACTTAAAATTTAAACTTATCAAGTGAATACAATCCAAAGTTGATTCCATGCTAAACCATTCTTGAAGTCAACTACCTAAATCTGTGTCAAAATGAAATTTTAAAAACAAAATTAAGTGAAATTCGCGGGGATCTTACACGAGGGCGAGGGTGAGATGTTCTTTCTACAAATGCTGGCAGAGCATGGTAGTGTGTCTACCAGAGCTAACAAAGGAAGCTTTTTCCCACTGGTAATGAAAGGTGTATGAAGCACCAACTCCTTCATTTTGGTCTCTTTCTTTTTCCTTAAAGACTGTTCTTACAATTTCATCTCCACACACTTCATAATCTCAACAACTCTCTGTCTCTTCTTAGCACCGCGGGTTCTGCAATTCAGAAGAAATCTGCAGATGATTTGAAGAAAACCCGTTACCCAGTTCAGCAGCAAGTTCTTAGATGGTAGATTTTTCAGGGTGGGGGTTCTTGCAGGCTGCCACGTGTGTAATGGAGGGATGACGCAACGACAGCGTACTAGGATCTTTACCTCCTTCACAGCCCCGGATTGGCTACGGACTGTCAGAGCCGAAATTTGGGTTGTTTGGGCCCATCTTTTGTCCCAATATTCCAGGCCTTCTGCTCAGCTTGAGCCCATCGAGTGTGGACTGGTTTTCTAGGCTGGGCCTGGCTTGTAAATCTTGGACTTATAGGCTCGATGCATTGTTTGATTTAATTTTATAGCTATTCTAAAGAGAATAACCATTCAATAGAGTAATACCAAGTTTTTAAAAAGTTTCTTACTATATAGATTAAATACAAACATTACTATATAGATTACTATATAGTTTTTAAACATATATGCGTCGAAAAAAAGTTTTGCGAATTTAGTAATTAGTAGTTCAAGAATAAGGGATATATGAATCTATGATACTCTTATCTTATCATAATACACCATGTTGTTAAAAATAAGTATTTACATAAAAAAAAAAAATTAAAATATGATATTTTGTTATAAGCTTTGAGCATGGAGCCATCTATAATTAAGAATGATTAATAGTTTTCCTTTAAATATATATGGTCAAAAGAAAAATTATATTTTCAAGTCAGTGTATAGAGCACACATAATAAAGTACATACATGAACATGATATAATTTGATTTAGAAGATAAATTTTAAACTTTGAATTGTATCAATCAAATTTTATCATTTAAGTGGTGTGAATGATATACTCTATAGGCCTGTGCAAAAAATATGGGATCTGATTCGTCCGTGAGATCCGACCCGACCCGAACCATAAAAGCGGTTTGAATTAACTTGCAGGTCGAACCCGCTGAAACCAACTACTCTCAAACCTTAGCTGCCATCCCTCCCCATTTCTCTCTGTCGTCAAAACCACTTGCAGTAGATTGAAGAAGAAAAATAGAGCATGCTTACATCAACTGTGAGGAGCTCTGAATGAGTAATCAATCAATGACGACAAAAGCCCCATTGCCTAGGCCATCTAGTATTATTTCCACCATCATAAGATCTCATCTATCTAGAACTCTCCATTTGAACTGAACCAAAGAGTGCAGTAGCTAAACTGGCTATGGAGGCTGTTGTGGGAGAGACAGTACTAGACTAGCTATGAATTTTATAAAATCGTGAATCGTGACTAAACCCAACCAGCCCACGAGGGAAACCCTCAGTACCAATGGCCTCGTACAGGAGTTGTGTCGGCGCCACATTCTTCTGGAGAAAGAATGGCTCGTCGGTTGGTTGTGTAACGGCGAGAAAACGAGTTCTTCCAGCCATGAAATGCCGGAAATCAAGCAGGCCACGATACTCGGCATCCATTTCTAATTTTCTATGGGTTTGAGAGAGAGAGAAAGAGTTATTGGCATCCACGATACGCTGCACAAAGGCCAGCTTCTCTGAATGAGTAATCAACGACGAAAGCCCCATTGCTCGTGCCAAAACAATCCGACGTCAAGTGCTGCACTTCAGCATTCTCTTTCTCCACGGTGAAATCGACGCCATCTCAATCTCGCTTTCTTGAGAATAAATGTTGTCATTTCTTTCACTCATCAAACTCGAGCCGGGTCGGGTCAATTCGGGCCAAGACGGTTTAATTCGACTGCACACCGGGTCGGGTCGGGCCAAAACACAAGCCGGTTTTGTCGGGTTGCAGCCCTAATACTCTACATACAGATTAATAATAAAAGATAAAAAATATTTACAACCGTGAATTATGCAACCGTCGCGTAATCGCTTTGAGAAAAGTGAATAAAACATAGAATCCATATTAAAAATAAATAAATTTTTTAATAGTGAATCCCACTCTTTTTTAAAACGATTACGCGACGTTTACGCACTTCACGATTGTATGTAGAATTACTCATAATAAAATATCAAGATATTTTAGTGCCATCAATTTTAAATCTAACAAATCCATATCATCACATCCTTCTTTTACCCCACCAACCAACCTAAATATTTACACGAAGTCCAAAACTATTGGATATTTGATAAATTATAACAAATTTAATTAAGAAAAATGATATTTAATTGACGAGCTAAAAATAAAAAAGAAGAGCATTATTGGGTTCATGAATGTTGGTATCTTATCTCAAATAGCCAATCACAAGCCAAGTGTCTTCGTCTTTTTCCAAGGGAGAAAGTCAAATAACTCTGGTCCGGGCCAAAGGTTGGTCAGTAGGCCGTTCAATATATTTTGACATTTTGTAGCTTAAATCGAGTTATTAATAAGATTTTAATTTAAGAATAATGATAATATTTAAATACATTAGAATTTAAACTTAATTTTTTAGACGCAAAACCATTACTTTTGGTTAGCTTAATAATATATATAAACACATAAAAATCTAATTTTTATATAATTGGAATATTATCACCTATTCATAATATTTTTTTAATACTTATTTAGTTGCACAGATGAGATGAGATTTGATAAAATAAAAGTTAAAAGTTAAAAAAATATTATTAAAATATAATTTTTATTTTGAGATTTTAAAAAAAATTAAATTATTTATTATATTTTGTATGAGAGTTTGAAAAAATTATAATAATTATATGAAATGAGATAAAATAAGATAATTTGATCTGTATAACCAAACTTGGAGATTTTTTAAAACAAATCAAGGGCATTAATATCAATATACACATCACAATTTAGAAAATATTTGAGAGTAATACATCATCATCTTGCGGCTTTTATTCAAGCTTCTTTGTTGTTTGAAAATCTTGTACATTTTGGGTAAGAGCTTTTTCAATAAAACTTCTAAAATTACTAGTTATTTTACCAAATTTTATCGTTTAAGGTTTATTTTATTTTAGGCAAGATTTTCTCCATCTTTTATGTTAATAATTTTTTTTTTAATAATTTCTATTTTGAGATTTGTTTTTGTTTGGGGGCCTACTCGGGGGGGTTTAAGGTGTTGTTTAGATAGTGAGTTGAGATCAAATGAATTAAAATTAAAATTAAAAGTTGAATAAAATATTTTTATTATTTTTATTATTATTGTTTTGAGATTTGAAAATGTTAAATTGTTTATTATATTTTATATTAAAATTTAAGAAAATTGTAATGATTAGATGAGATGAGATGAGATGAGTTGAGATCACTTTTATATCCAAACCAGACCCCTTCAATTTTATTGCAAACCATCGTGTTGGAGCCAAAAATGGTAATAACAAAATCATTACAAAGCTTTTCGCTCATCTCATAGTTCTTTACTTATGCAGGTACTTCCCCAATCCAAATTCTATCCTCGTTAAAAGAGAAGGCAACTTTGCTAGCTGATGTGCCACATTATTGGATTCTCTGTATATAAAACAGACCCTCCAGTTTAGCCTATCAATTAGCATACCTCTAACATTTTTTATCACACTTCCATAGCTGGTATCAATATCATCAATACTATTACCATTCATCACCACTGTTTGATAATCCCCTTCAATATAACTTGTGATAGACCCAAATCAACACAGAACTCCAAAGCTCTCCCTAAGGCCAAAGCTTCTGCAATAACTGGTTCTATCATACAATTTAAGCTTGAGCATAACACTGGCATACTCTCACCCTCACTGTTTCTGTCTATAGTCCACATACCAACCTTCTTTGTCTGATTATCCACTGCCACATCCCAATTTGCCTTATAATTAAGACCAGTTGGTTTTCTCCAATAACTTGCAATTCTGCTAGCTGTTGCTTGATGCCTTTTTTTCTATCTATTGGTCTTGTGCTTTAGCAAATTCCTGATGAACTAGCTTTGCCTTCAGCATTAAGTCTCTTGGATGATCAAACCTGCCTTCAAACAGCAATCAATTCCTCCTCAACCAAATTAATCTCATAACATATGCCACTAAAGCTATATCCTCTAGATATAACTGCTCATTTAACCTCTTCCATAAGTCCATCAAACCAACTTCAGAACACACCCATTTCTGCACTGGACTGCCAATTTTAGACCAAACGTCTGATGCAGCAGGACAACTCCATACAATATGAACAGAAGACTCATCCTCCCTTCTACATACTGGGCACAACTATCCACTGCAACTTCTTCTTAAACAAATTCAACTTAGTAGGCAATATTTCTTATCTCAGCTTCCATAGGAACATCTTGACTTTTCCTTCCATATTCAAACTCCAGATTTGTTTCGAGCCTTCTGATATGTCAATAGAACCAGATGTCTCCCCTCGTGCCATTCTCCTCCTTGACTGCTCTAATGGTAAGCACTCTTAACAAAGAACTTCTCATCCCTAGTATGTATCGATATTAGTTGGTCTTCAATTCTCAATCTACCTAGAAGAATACTCATGATTATCTTAGCCTCGACATTACTAAATGTATCAGCATTAATTGGGTCTTCCATTCACCTGTCCCTTGTTCAATAACCTCACCAACATTACCTTCTTCATCCAAATTTTTTAATGGAGAGATTTTCCCAAATATGAAGTTGGGACAGATAGCCACCTATCTTTCCAAACCTTTATCTTATCATATCCCCTTACCATATTTAAATGACACACGTATGCTTAGTATATGTTAGTTTGTCACCGTACATGTTAGTGTAACTTATTCTTAATTCTTAATTATTCATTTTATAAAAAAAAAAATCATCTTTACACGAGAGTCTTTCTATAATTGCCGGAGTCGAGATTCATGTACTTAAGAATAATAATAATTATAGATTGTATAAATCTGGAACAGTTTATTTAAAAAAATAAAATTTTTATGTGAATGTCGTAATAATTTCTTTTAAAAGAAATAAATATTATTAATTTTTAAATAATAATAATATAATTTGGATTTGGTGGTAGCATGTGAGATGCACGTTGTTAAGAGAACGTGGGAGTGGCGTTATCCTCTCTGGGGGATGGTATCTATCTATCTATGATCTATCCATCCATCCATCCCACCTAACGCTACTCAATTGGCAACGTGGGTGGGCCCCACCCAACACATGCAAAATAGAGCATGCACACTTAGGGTCCCACCACTCGACCTTCAGCTTCAGATTTGATTTGGAAGCACAGCCACTTTTGAAGTTCAGGTCCAGAAATCTGCCTCTCATAAATCAATTACTGAAATTCAATCTGCTCCGCTCATTCTTCCTTACTGGGGAATGGACCCCACGTCGCTGTCATCGCACGGCTACCGTTACCTTCCTGGGTGGACCCTTTCGACTCTCCGGAGTGTTCATGATGGAGGTCCTTGGCAAAACAGGTGGGGTCATCGCAGGAAAGTCTTTTCCCTAGTGTACGTTACGGGTGAGTTAATGAAAAATTAAAGCCAAAAAGAAAATAACCAAAAATCAACGTCCCCTCGTTTCCACCCGAAAACCCTCCGCAAACAAATATAGCCAAAAGAAAGAACGGAAAAAGCTCTCTCTCTCTCTCTCTTCTCTCTGTCTGGGTGAAAAAATAAGGAAAGTTCTTTTCGTGGGTTGGGTTGGGTTCTTTCTCTCTGTCTCTCTGTTCGTAATGGAAGCTCCTGACACGGCGACTTGCTTTGTCGACGACCTGCTGGACTTCGCGTCGGATATAGGCGAGGAAGACGACGACGAAGACAAACCTAGAAAGGCTCTTCCTCCACTTAACCGTCGCGGGCATGGACCCTTGTCGTTCAACCTTTTGCACTCGGACGATCCTGGCCTTCCATCCTCTGTAAGTTGTTCTAGCGGTCCTTTTTTCTTTCGTCTATCAAAGCATGACGAGTTTGCCGCCGACTCCGGGGGTTTCGTAGGATCTCCGGGGGGTGGTATTCGATGTCTTGGTTAGGGTTAAGGTCGGGCCCCACTCGACTCGGGGGAGTTTGACCGATTGTTTTCGGTTTCATTTCCGAGTCGACCATGTTTCTCCGTGAGTCGGTCGAGTCAGAGCTGATGGCTTAATTGAAGATGTGGTACTATTCTATGCGTGAGGACAATCTAACCCCTATAAACCCTAGTGTAAAATACTAGATATTATGTAGTTGTCGGCATAGACAAAGGGTGTTATTGGTAATTCGATGTTCCAATCTGGGGGTCTTAATTATCGTGAGCTGTTCCTCACGAGGTCATAGTTGCACCAATGAATGGGAAGAGATATATTCTCATATCTGCCCATCACTTTGACGTGCGCGCTTAACAGAAAGCCATCGAAAAGACAATATTACCCTTCTGTTGGACCTTCTCTGTCTACCCCGGGTCACTGTAAGAAATCAATCCGGCTTTTTATGCCCTTTGCTGTCCACGTCAAAATTATTACAAAACAAAACCGGCGCTTTCTTTTCTCAAATCGACTCGGTCGGGTGACTTTCAACCGGTCGAGTTAAGCTATATACTTTTTCTGTTTTTGCTTCCCAAAGCGAATCTAAGCTAAGCTAAGCTATCTGGCACGTACAGGAGGAGCTTGCTGAGGAGGACCTGGAATGGATATCGAACAAAGACGCGTTCCCAGCGGTGGAAACAATCGCAGAGATACTCTCGGAGCACCCGGGGAGTATATCCAAGCACCACAGCCCGGTCTCGTTGCTTGAAAGCAGCACCACAAGCAGCCTCACCAACAGCACCACCAATAGTAGTACACTCGTGAGGTGCTGTGGCAGCCTCAAGTTCCCCGTGCGAGCTCGCAGCAAGCGCCGCCAAAAGCGTCGCCGTTACATGCCGTGCCAGCTGCAGCTATGGTGGAGCCGACAACAAGCGACTACCAAGAATGTCAAACCGGTAGCGTCTACGGCGACAATCGGGAGGAAATGTCAGCATTGTGGGTCTGAAAAGACCCCGCAATGGCGGGCAGGTCCTTTCGGGCCCAAAACCCTGTGTAATGCTTGTGGGGTGCGATACAAGTCCGGTAGGCTCGTGCCCGAGTACCGCCCGGCGAGTAGCCCCTCGTTCTCCGCCGAGTTGCATTCCAATTCTCACAGGAAGATACTGGAGATGAGGAGACAGAAACATACGGGAATGGGAATGGGGATGGGGATGGTGGTGACGTCTGTGGATAAAGGGTAGAGTAGAATATCTAAAAAATTTTACATTTTAGCGTAGTTAGGAGTTAGGGGTTTGTTGTATCGGCTGGTTAGGGTGGTTAGTGAAAGTTCATTTGTTTTAATCAAACGTCTGGTAGGGGAATTTTTGACTTTAGTGTGTTTGGTTATGCCATAGACTAGAAACAGAGGATAGCGTTCTTTGGTATCGCCCAATTTAATTCTTTGTTTTATTGCTGTTTGGATTGGAGAATCGAGATATGGGAGATTAAGCTGAAAGAAAAAAAAAAAAAAATTGTGGTATGCTGCATTGTGGGGGGCTTTGGTGATTTGCTTGGTTGAGACTTGAGTGAAGTGGTAGTTTTGCTCTTGGTTTGAGCCGACGTCTGAATCCCTTTTTGCTAAAGACGATGTACTATAAGTTTGGCTGTTCTACTTATTGCTGAAATCCACAAACTGATTTTTGTTTTCTCTCATAATCATGGCTTGCATTTTCTGTTCATGTGTTGCCAAAACATTGTTGAATTTCAAGTTCTAGGCAGCAGCATGTACGTGTCGATGGAGTTGTTCCAGCGAATAAACAAGGCGTCTATGCATGTCTATAAGAATTTGTTTTGAACCTAAGGTGAGTTCTCTAATCTTTTGCCCGTGTTGAATGGATTGGGACAGTCGATGGTTTTGAATTTTGGTCACTCGAAGTAACACGTAAAGAGGCAAACGCTGTTCTGATTTGCAGAAATCTGATTGCCCGCCAGTCAAGTCTGCTTGATCTGTAACTCCTGCTTCGGTGGTACAAGATTCAGAGTTGCAATCGTTTAAACTAACCCCATTTCTTTACCAGTATCCTATCCATCGATGGGACATCGGCTCCAAATGTTGGGCAAATAGCAAGTGAATTTCCTTGGGTGCAAAATGCTGGAGATGGTCAAATGGTAGGGCGGTTTGTTGATTGATCCTCTCTGTAATAATTGGAAGAGAGAAATTTCTTCTTACTTATAAAAAAAAATAAATAAACAATAATTGGAAGAGATATAGACAGTACGTGGACCAATGCAACTTTGAAACATCAAACCGGACAGTGTGCCGCCCAATTATTACAAAACTACTATGCCACCCAATTATTACTCTCCATTTGACCGCTCAATGAATTTTATTTTATTTTATTTTTTTGTTTTTTAATTAATTATTAAAAAAGTAATTTTTAATATATTGATGTATTATTTTTTAAAATATTTAAAAATAATAAAAAATGTGAATAAAAAAAAACACTATTTTTATACTAGCGGTCACCTGTAGCTGCAAGCGGTACAATACTGCAACTCGACCGATAATCACTCTCACAATCTCCTATACATACACGCAATGCCCTGGCTCAAAAGTCAAAACACGGTTCAGGGGAGGCTGAATAAAGGAGAGAGGGCATTACAAGTGGAATTGTCAAAACTTAAAAGAGAAACCCTTCGCCAACCCACTCGGCTCAAATCCTCTTATCTGCAAATAATCTTATGGATAAAGCTAAAGCCCCGCTTCCGGTCCCGCTGCAATTTTTTTTTTTTTTTAATCTAGTATTAAGGAAGTATTTTTTAATAATATTATAATTTTTTAGTTTTTTAAAAAATATTTTACAATGTTAAAAAAATACATATACAAAAAAGTGAAATAAAAAAATACAAGATTTTACACTAAGCGGGACCGGGACCGGGACCGGGACTGAGACTGGGAGCGGAAGCTGTAGAGGCGTCCTAATCTTATTATCAGATTGGGAGATTTTTTTTTCTTAAATTATTTGAAGTGTATTTATAAAAATAATTTATCGAATCTGTGCACTCTTAAAATTAATCAGAATGCTGTTCTTGAACACTTGGTACCAATCAAAAACTATCTAAGGTAATGGGCCTGATGGTACACACTGGTTATCCAAAAGGCGTATAGACCAATAATAGGATCTTACCCCTGGAAAAGATAAAGAAAAAAAAAAGAAAAAAAAGAAGATAATTGAGAGAGGATCGTTCAAGATAAAAATATAGGGGGGGACAAATGGGCCACTCAACCTATATATATATCTCTCTCTCTTTTTTTTTTGTAATCTTTATTTGGTTCCATTCACGAGGTTGATAAAGTGACGCAGCATAGGCTTCCCATGGAAGAGAAAATCAACTGGGTCTGCTTTTTTGGCCACCATTAATTGTCTGTTTCTTAGTAGAGAGAATAATCATTCAAGGGTATTACGGGTCTTAGATCATTAGATCTATAGCTGGTTAAATGAGTGGTAAAGGCCTAAAGTAAAAGGGTACATGGGCAGCTTTTACTTTCATGTTCATTTTCTTTTTTAGGGGGGTAAGCGGCATGACTCATGTTGTTCTTGTCTACTTTCCAATTCCCTGAGTCGGATAAAAAGCTGGGCTCCTTTCTGGACAGGTTGGTCTAATGCCATCTCAGCATTACATGTAATATTCCATTTTCCTTCGTGTATGTGTGTTGCAACAAGGGACAGCTTTGAGGAAAGCTTCCCCAGCCTCCCCTCCTGAATCCCTGATGCCCATGTTCTCTGTCATTTAATGCGGCTTACATTACCACCGCCTTTATTCATTAAGAAAAGTGTTATAATTATAAAAATATATTTATAAATTGATATGATTTTATATAATATGTTAAATTTATTTTATAATTTAAAGTATAAAATCAAATCGCGTCAATTTGTGAGTTTACTTTTATAAAATACTTTTATAACTAAATCATTTCTTATTCGTGAATGACAATAACAATGGACTCTTCTTGGAAGATATAACCATTTATGCAAAAACTTGTTGGTTATGAAAGTTTTAAATGATTAAGATAGGGTTTTACAAATGTGAAATGAAAGAATGACCCTCCCATTGGGGGGAATTAGAGCCGACTCTTTGTCTTCCCTCTTCGCAAAAAATAGATAAATGAACTAATCGATTCATTGAATTTTAGGTTGGAATAGGCGAGGCTCAAATCCGCAGCTTCCATCTTGATAGGGCGGTGCTCTAACCGATTGGAACATAATTCTTGAAAAATTAAGTACACAACCTTCCAATTATTTGTTTCTCATTAGATTTAACTCACCAATAAGATCATAAGAAACAATGAATATGATCATCACTAAACTACTATTTCAACTTTATTTATTTATTTATTATTTTAAATTTAGGTTTGGAGATTTGGTTACTCAAAAATTCCCAATAATAATGCAGAATGCCTTGTAAGTTGTACCACACTACCAGTCCTGAAAGATGATAGCATATGCATTTTCTAAAACCTGTGGTTCATTTGGGCTCTCATCCTTAAACTGTAGCTGACCAGGATCATTTCAGTGCTGTCCGTCCTCACTGCAAATAAAGACTTTTGCATTATTGCATGCGAGTGGAGGATAATATGAACCCCCAAATTCACATATTTGTGGTTCAACTTCATTCATTTCACTTACGTTAGTGCCATTTTGTACAATTCCACTCAGGCTTCTCTTTCTTTGTGCGCAGAACCTTTTTTGCAGGAAAAAATAAAAGGCTCTATTATTTGTCGGCTTCCCTAAAGTCAACCAATAAAACCTTCTAGATAATATATTTTGTCAACGACTGTTTGGATTCAAATTATGCCGATGGGTTTCTGCCTAATTTTGATGGCTCGGACTCTCCATAATTTCCAAAAAATGCCTTAGCATGCACATGTAAGAATGATCTGTATTAGGTTCTGAAATCAAGGAGTTTTTCTCGATTTTTTCCAGTTCTTGCAGGACTTAGAATCAAGGTTTTTAATTCCGTTTTGTACTGGCCGGTACAGTTGAAGTTAAAATATGCCGTACCAGCAGGATAGCCAATACTGAGAAGGGCCGAGTTTTATATCGGTTAGAATTTCGACTGTATCAGCTTGTGCCGGCCGATATTTTAAATTTCGACTGATATTTCGAATTTCGGCCTTTACTTCTTTTTTTGTTTTCATTTCTTCCTCATTTTTAGACTCTCAATTCAGGACAAACAATTTATAATTTATATATTTATATATAATTTATATGTATAATTTATTTATATATAGTTCTGAAATAGTACTAATACCGAAATATCTCGTTTCAATGTCTCGACCAAAACGGTATTCAAAACATTGCTTAGAATTGAAGATCTAACATGGGTCTTCAAAAGTTAGGAACATTAGGTCCCGTTTGAATGTTGAGTTGAGTTCTTAATGAATAATAGTGAGTTGGGATGAGTTGAGTTCGTAATGAATAGTAGTGAGTTGAGATGATGAAATTAGTTTTATGGGACCCACCTAAGATGAATTTAGATGTATTTAGATGTTAAGATGAGTTTAGATGTATTTATGGAATGTTGAGGAATAATCTCACATTACCTATGGACAAAGTCTTAGGCATGTTTATAAGGAATTGACAATTATTTTTTATAGAACCGGTTTTATGAGATGAATTAAGTTCATGAATTTCTTCATGAAAATTTGAAAAAGGTTGTGGGAGTTCCGCATGTAAAGAGGTGTTGAGTTGAAAAAAGTTGTGGGTCTCACGTATAAAAAGACTTTGAGTTGAGATGAGTTAATGATTTGAGAGTTAGATATTTGAATATTAGATTCAATTTAAAATTAGACTAAATAGTTAATTGTTCAAGATAATATTTTTTCCATGCATCTTTATCATAGGGTTCTTGAAAGCTATGAGCTGAAAATGGATGTTTTTTTCTTGTTTAATCATCATCACTAATTGACCAATGGAAAAGCTAAGGATTGACATCAAAATCTGAGAGACTTGGTGGAGTTGGCAAAATGGCAACCATGGCGTTGACTACCAACCGGGCTCCTACATGTAGGCTTGATGACTTTATATTTGGTTGATGGATGAATTTGTGTTTTTGTTTTTGTTTTTGTTTTTTTGGTGTGTTTAGTTGATTCAGATTTACGTTTTTGTGAATGTTTTTACATGTTCTTATTTTTTTCGATTTACTTATAGGCCAGTAAAATACAATGATCAAGGTCTTGCGGACAGATGTTGGGCATGGTGACCATAATCTTAATCTTAAGCTCACTTTGGATACTTAGAATATTTCTATATATTTATGAAAAGTAGTGACATTATTTGAGTTAAAATATTTTATTGGATTTTGATAAATGAGAAAAAAAAAAATTGAATAAAAATATTATAAAATTAAAAAAGTATTTAAATATTAATTTTATTTTGAAATTTAAAAAAATAATATTATTTTCTGTATTTTATTTGAAAGTTTAGATAAATTATCATGATAAAGTAATGATTAGATAAAAAAATTAAATATTTAAAATTAAAAATATTTTATATTTAAACGATATTTGAGAAAAAAATATCTAAAAATATTTTAAAATAATTGTGTTGGCAAACCAGCCGCAAACAACCTTCCTAATTTCCTAATTACTTGTTTCAAAGCCACGTACCTAATTTCTTAATTACTCTTTTTATGGCCTTCCCTAAGAAGTGTGAGATCAGAAGGGATAGGGCTGTTCATCTTGCATGGCATCTTGATCTTGATATGGGTAAGGAAAGCACTAAGCAGTTGCAGAATTGCAGTGCAGACTCTGATGTTATCTTTCTTTGCTTGAACATCTGCATTGAGATTAGTTCTTGCTTAGGTTTTTTTCTTAAGCTTCGGTTTTGATTCGAAATCATTTTATTTTATTATTATAATTTTTTTAAATTTTTATATAAAATATAATAAATAATTTAAATTTTTTAAATTTTAAAATAATAATATTATTATTAAAAAATAATATTTTATTTTATTCATTTAAAATTATCTCAACTCATCGTTAAATTTAAATAAGATAATCTCGTTTGAACAATAAATTGAAATAAAAAATTATTTTTTAATAAAATTATTATTTTGATATTTAAATTATTTATTATATTTTATATCTAAATTTAAAAAAATTATAATAATAAAATAATATGAGATTAAATACTGTCGAAACGGACTTAATGGATGAGTGCCTAAAGTTTACTACTTTACTAACACGTGAAAGGCTCAGGGGCCACAAGAAAGGGCCCCACTTTGGAGTTGGGGCCACAAGCAAGGGCCCCAATTTGGAGTTGGCAGTCTGGTTTGGCAATCATGGCTGGGGGCCTAAAGTTTTTTTTTTTTTTTAAGCAAACAATATATCCCATTAAAATATATGATACAAGAGGAGGATGAAGTTTTCTAACAAACATTCTAAAATAATAACAACGGTATAAAGTGATGAATTAAAAAAAAAATTATTTTTTACGATTAATTTCTTGATGTTTACTTATGTCTACAAAAAAAATGTTGTCTTTCAAATATGAAAATAATCTGTTCATAAAAAATTGCCAATAATAGAACCACCGAAGTGGTGAACCTCCGCTGAAAGTTTACTACTTTATTGATATGTCGACTTTTTTTAAAAAGTAATACTATATATAGTTGTGGAGTACGCAAGTGTCGTGCAGTCACTAGGGATGAAAACCGAAGGTTCGGTTTCGATCCAAAACCGAAACTGCACCGATATCTTGAAATGATGTGAATCTCGATCGAAACTGACCGATGAAGGGGGAGAAAACCGTCTACATCGGTCTCGGCGTAACGCCAGTCGGTTTGTCGGCGTCTTCGATGGCGACGGAGGTGGCTGCAATTTGAGAGAAAGCTGCGAGGTGCGATTTGAGAGAGAGAGAGAGAGAGAGAGAGAGAGATGGCGACAGAGGTGGCTGCGACTAGGTGCGTCGTTAGACACTGTGAGAGAGATGGTTGTGTGCACCTCGCGTCGTGAGAGAGAGAGAGAGAGAAAAGCGGGGGCGGTGCTGTGAAAAATCAAAAAGAAGAAGAAGAAACGAATAAGAAGAAGGGTGAGTGCTATGTTTAAAACCTAGAGTGAAACGGCGTCGTTTGGTTTAAGCCAAACGGTGCCATTTCCTTTATATTTTTTTCAAACACTAAGTCCTAAAACGACATCGTTTCACTCACTTAAGTGAAACGACGTCATTTCATATATGTATAATTTTAAAAAAAAAAACATTTGAAGTATCGGTCGGTTCAGCGGTCTGGTCCAGGCTCAAACCGGGACCGAACCGTTGGACATCGGTTTTGGCCAAATCTAACCACTGGCCGACCGGTTCTATGCCGGTTTTGGCCGGTTCCGAGCTTCGGCGGCTGGTTTGAGTCGGTCTCGGTCGGTTTTAAGGTTTCTTGTACAGCCCTAGCAGTCGCTTTGAAAAAGAGTAGAATCCATTATTAAAAAATTAATTTCTTTTCATGTGGGTCTCATATTTATTCATTTTTTTTTAAAACGACTGCACGACACTTGCACATTTACGACTGTAAGTATCATTTCTCATTTTTAAAATGTATTGAAAAATTTATTTACCCAAATAAATTAAGTGTTTGGAAATTGGGATTTTGTAAAGGACAACGCTTGGGGATCCATTGGGTCCGCCCTTTTTTTTTTTTTAAAGTGATTAAAAAAATATTGTTTAATAATATTATGAATTTTTTTCTTTTTAAAAAAATATTTAAAAGTGTTAAAACAATATGTGAAAAAAACTTAAGTTTTTTTTTCACATCATTTTTTTAATACTTTTAATTTTTAAAAAAATCACAATATTATTAAACAATACTTTTTAATCACTAAGTAAAAAAAATTTTGAGTGGGAGCTCAAGCAGGATCCTTACCATTTTCCTTTTGTAAACCCAATAGGACCGAGGAAAATTACAAGAAATTATTCCTAAACGTGCAATTTTTTTTTTAAATATTTTAATAAAATCGTAAATTTATTAAAAAATAATTACTTAATTACTGAGTTAAAAAAAAAAAAAAGACTATCAGTTTTGTGGTGACTTTTTCCCATAGGAATATCATTTCTCAAACCCAATAATATAGAAAAAAAAAATAACATGAAAGATAAGGCTATGAGCAATTTTCAAGGAAATATTTATTTGTGGGTAGTCAGAATGCCTTCTCTCTCTTCCATTCAGCTCCATTTAATATAATGTGATTGTGATTATGTGCATCTATGATTGATGGGGAGACGGAAAAATCTATGTGAAAATTATGGGTAAATCAGGAATTTAAGTTAATTTTAAAGAGAAATGATACTTGCCGTCGTGAGTGTACAAGCGTTGTGCAGTCGTTTTGAAAAAAGTGAATAAATATGAGACTCACATTAAAAGAAATTAGTTTTTTAATAGTAGATCTCACTCTTTTTCAAAGCGACTACACGATGTTTACGCATTTCACGACTGTACGTAACATTACTCAATTTCAAATGCAATTAAATTGAGCAAACAGGCGATATGAAGGTCTATATAAATTATGAGTTATGCTGCATTCAATCATTTTTCCGTACTTTTTACACACTTCATTGATGTGATTAGTTAAACTATTTATTTTATATTAAAAAAAATGACACGGTAAATTACATTAGTGGAGTATGCAAAAAATACGTAAAAGTGACTGCTGATAAATTATTACCATGTCTCCATCTTAAATTTTTTATCTGGAAACTAGTATGAAAAACATATATTTCATATTATTATAGTGTATCACCCACGTAGACTTAGAAGCCAAAAAAAAAAAAAAACTCTAAATAAAATCATGTACTTGATTAATCACAACATGTCAATGTAGGTGTTTTTTTAATAATTTTATTACTCAGTGATAGTAAATATTCTCAACCTAATTAATTTCAATAAGTTGAGAATATTGATAAGAACTTTATTATTATTATTATTATTATAATTAAGAATTAACCCTAGATAAAATATGATAAAAGGAAAAATTTAATTGTAAGCGATTCTGCGCACTAATACGCACACTCATTCAATATGATTGGTTAGAAAATATATTTTATTAAAAATAATACTAATTTGAATTTAAAATATGAAGACAACAACATTAGTACGCAGATTGGTATACAAACTTGCTTGTACATAACAAAATTCATTATAAAAACACTCACAACTTGCCACGTGTTAAACATGTAAGATCACTTCCATGGGTCCTCTAATTATAAAAAGGACATGGAACCCCAAAAATATGGGTAGCTCATGTCGTTGGTGCACATATCTTATTTTACATTGAACCCTCCTTTTTTTTTTTTTTTTTTTAAATACAGGCATGATGGATTTTACTTTATTTTGACATACGATAAAACTTACTTTTTAGACAATGTTATTTATTTATTTTTTGAAGGTAGACAATGTTATCTATTAAATTGTAAGATCATTGACGAAATATCACATTTTTATGTTCAAAACTTCAAATAAACGCACCATGAATCGGTGAAGTAATAGAAATTCGGTCGTTAATATGCCAATTATGTAGCGGATCAATTTATGGATTTAATAATAATAATAAAAACAAAATCTTCAATTTGATTGATTGTGAATTGAATATATATATTTTTTTAACACTTTATACCGACCAAGTGAAATATTTTTCATCTCGATACTTATTATATCTAATCATCCCAATTAATGTATCACATTTTATAAGACTAATTAAAATGTGTCATAGCTGACAGTAGGGCTAAAAACGTTTCGGTGCAAAATCGACACCGCACTGACAAGTTTTAGAGAGGCTTAGAACTGGCTGAACTGGCCGATTGGAGGAGAGAAAATCGGTAGCCTTGGTCTCGGCATGAATTGGTGCGTTTTGTCAGTCTACCATCGACATCTTTGTCAAGGAGGAGGGGAGCAACGGACTGTGCCATCAGTGGGAAGAAGCGAACCTGCATAGGAAAAAATCAAAGGGGAGAAGAAGACGTGGGAAGAAGAAAAAATGGGTTATTAATCTTATGATGAAACCTATATAAAACGACGTCATTTCACTTAAGTAAGTGAAATGATGTCGTTTTATATACATATAGTATATAAAATATATATATATATAATCAGCCAGTTTCAGACTTTGGTAGCCAATCCGTGACAGCAACGACCAGTTTCTTCAGTTTCTGTATAGCCCTAACTGACAACCTAGCTAATTACAATGTTATGACACATGAAGTAAGTAGTAAGTTTTTCATCTCTTATTCATGAATTTCCTATGTATATGATTATTTTGTTTTCTATGAATCATGCATGTCTTTTTTCTATTTGTACTAATTTTTCTAAAGACTCGTATTTATATAGCATAAAGCGAGGCAATCAATAGAGACTCGTATTTCTTTTCGGTAGCTGTAGCTGTAGCGGAACTCTGTTAATTTTATTGATTACCTCGCTTTATGCTATATAAACACGAGTCTTTAGAAAAAGAGTTCCATTACAACTATCGAAAAGGATCTCGAATAGTATATATATATATATATATTTTTTTTTTTTTCTTTTTTATGTATTTTTTTAATCATCATAAATATTTTTAAAAATAATAAAAAATTTACAAAATTATTAAAAAATATTTTCTTAATCACTGAGTTAAAAAAAAAAAAAACCATTTGGGACAAAAATTTGGTTCCCGAATTCAGAACTCAAAAGCATTTCTCAAACTTGGATAGGAATTCGGTCGCCCTCTCAACACATACTGACCATTGGATGGATTCTGGTTATGTGGACTGTGGAGATGAGCCCAAAAAAAAAAAAAAGAAAAAAAAAAAGGAGAATGTACAGTGAAGAAGCAACAGTCGGTACAAGGAGCCTGGAGCTGAAAATGTGCCCCAGTCCCAACTGTTCTCCTCAATTTCCACAATTTCAAGTGGGCCCCACACTAGTTCTCGCCTTTCAAGATTGCATCATTTGTTGACAGACTGATTGATTAGACCACTAACGTGGACCCTCCGATAGGGACATAAAGCCAAGTGTTTGGACGCGTCCAAATTCTCGAGACCGATAATGAGACCTACTATTTATTATTATTCTACAGTGAATTTAAAATATTTATTTATTATTATTATTTTATTTTAAATATTTTTTTAATATCTTTAATTATTAAAAAATTTTTAAAAATATATAATTTCATTAATAATAATTTTCTTAACTATTAAGTAAAAATAAAAATATTAAAAAAATAAAGAAAATAAGAAATATGTAGTAGGAAGTAGTAAACCTATCATTATCCTAAATTAGATAGTTGTACTCTCTTAGAGAACAAGAATGTCCCTTTTAGATAGTAAGTTGAGAAAAAATTATACTAATCATCCTCACACACTACACACAATACATAATTTTTTTTAAAATTTTTTTCTCTTATTAAATGTGTAATGTACAAATGATGAGTAGAAGAACTCAATTAATTTAAGAAGAATAAAATAAAAAAACTAAAAAAATTTAAAAAAATAAAAAAAGATGGTTTGTGGTGTGTGAAGATGATAAATAGTAAAACTCGTGAGTTGAGATGAGATGAAATGAAAGCTAAAAGTTAAATAAAATATTATTAGAATATTATTTTTTAATATTATTATTATTTTAAGAATTAAAAAAATTAAATTATTTATTATATTTTATATAAAAATTTAAAAAAATTATAAGAGATAAAATCAAACACTATCCGGCCAAATGTTACTTTTGGAAGAATGAGTTAAATCCTTTTGATTCTTCATCTTCTTTGGTGCGCTTTTTTTTTTTTTTTCTTTTTTCTTCCACTAAACTTGGTGTATAGGTTAAATTTCTTCCCCCAACAAAAAGTAAGAATTTCTTTAAGGATATTTATTTTTTTAATATTAACTAAGCAATGTGAGCAATGAAATCCACTCTAAACTGATAGGAACTTTAGGCCATTTTTAAGCGCTAAAAAGTTGTGGCAGGCTGACATGAATATTTATTCATGGAGGACTTGGAAGCAAGATTAGATTAGAGGCGGCCGCAAAACCAGAGAAGCAAACTGCAGTGGCTACCTACCAAACCCAAGCAGCCATCCTAATCAGAAAAATCCGAACTTCTCTCTTCTGTTCACTTTTTTCAAGCACTAAGATGCTGAGAGAAACTTATACATAGCTGATAGCCCCACTCCGGAGACGGCATCAGCCGTAGCCATTAAGGCGAGGTGGAAACGAGGGCATGCCTTGTCGGCCATTAAAGCTTCGACGGAGAGCTCTTGTCCGTCCCTTTGAATCTACCTGAAAGAACCTTCACGAGTCACGACAGCAACCATCACTGTAGCACAAAGTTTCGGCTTTGCAATCTTTTTCAATAAAATATTGTAGAGAAAATCATTTTTTCGGATTTATTGCACTTTGAGTTTCCTGGTTGAAAAGCAGCAAAAAGGAGGGTAGATTTTTCTGATTCTTTTTGTAACTGTTTTTTTTTCCTCTTTTCTCTCTTCTTTTTGGAACAAAATCTTGGCCCGTCGATCGAGGATCCCACCAATTGTGAGGAAAAGGCGAACTGGGTTTGCTTGTTTTCACCCTTCGATTCATGAATTACACGGTTTTCATTTTGTCATGGCAAGCAGTACTCTGTTGGCAGTGGTGGTCTCGCTGCTTTCATCATGTCTTTCTTGACGAGTGATCACGGGCTTTGAAAGGTGCGTTTTAACTTGTAATAGTCACTGTGATCTTTGTTGGAAATATTCAATTTTGTGTATTGTTTGCTTGTTTGGACTATATTTCATTGGTTTGGTGACAAGCTGACTTCTTTTGATTATTGAATTTCCGGGTGGTGGTTGTTTCTTGGTTTACCAGTCGTAAATATTTTTAGTTGTTCAGGTGATGGCTTTATCACCGTTTTCATCTATCTTTTAATTTCTCATTAGTTGTTCTTTTTATTCGTTTAGATGATTGAATTGAATTTGTAGATTAATCTCTCAATCACTTATTTTAGTTTGTTTAGTTAATTGAAAACTGATTTTGGGTACACTTCATTTTGATCGTTTCATCTCACTTTTTGAAATTTTGTTGTCATTATAGAAATCCAATTACCTTCTTGCAGTTATGAAATTTGATGTTACTATAAATTGTAATCTGAAGTAGTTATGCTTGTGCAGGTATTACTATATCTAATTATGTCGTAATTCTTATCAGTCAGAGCACCACTAAAATGTCGGGGAATATCAATTCGAGGAGCATTGTGGGATTGAGGTTTATCGGGTTCTTGCTTGTTGCTACCTTACTTTTTTGTATTTCAGAGGGGTTGAATTCGGAGGGGCTTTACCTCCTGGAGCTGAGAAAGGGTCTTCGCGATCGGTTAAACCATTTGAGAAATTGGAACTCCACTGATCAAACACCATGTGGATGGGTTGGTGTGATTTGCACCTCTGATAATGATCCTGTCGTCTATTCGCTTCACTTGAATTCAAGGAATCTTTCTGGAACCCTGAGCTCTAGCATTGGTGGTTTGGTCCATCTTACTGAGCTTGATCTCTCTGATAATGGGCTCACTGGAGACATACCTAGGGAGATTGGAAACTGTTCCATGTTGAAGCATCTTTATTTGAATAATAATCAATTTGATGGGCAACTTCCTGCTGAGTTGGGGAATCTGTCTCGTTTAATAGGATTGAATGTATGCAACAATAGAATATCTGGCCCCATTCCGGAGGAGTTCGGAAAATTGTCTTTATTGGTTGATTTTGTGGTATATACCAACAATCTCACAGGCCCATTACCTCGTTCTATTGGGAATCTCAAGCAGCTAACTTCATTTAGAGCTGGGCAAAATGCTATTTCTGGTAGCATACCAGCCGAAATAGGTGGATGTGAGAGCTTGAAATTACTTGGTCTTACCCAAAATAATATAGGAGGGAAAATACCAAAGGAAATTGGGATGCTGGGCAAGTTGAAAGATCTGATTCTACATTCAAACCAGCTTTCGGGGTTTATCCCGAAGGAACTTGGGAACTGTACAAGCCTTGTGACCCTTGCTTTGAATGATAATGATCTTGGGGGATCTATACCTAAGGAGATTGGGAACCTCAAATCATTGAGGATGTTGTACCTTTATAGGAATAAGTTGAATGGAACGATTCCGAGGGAGGTCGGGAATCTTTCTCTGGCCCTCGAAATTGATTTCTCGGAGAACTATTTGACAGGTGAGATCCCCTCCGAGTTCAGTAAGATCACAAACTTAAGCTTACTATACCTTTTCCAGAACCAGCTTACAGGTGTTATACCAATTGAGCTCAGTAGCTTGATGAACCTGACAAAAGTTGACCTCTCAATTAATCAGCTCACAGGTCCTATTCCATTTGGGTTTCAGTATTTGACTAACATGACCATGTTACAGCTTTTCAACAACTTTCTGAGTGGCAGCATTCCTCGGTGGCTTGGTCTTTACAGCAGACTTTGGGTGCTTGATTTATCAAACAACCAACTAACAGGAAGAATACCACCTCATCTTTGCCAACATTCTAACCTGATTTTGTTGAATCTGGACTCTAATAAGCTGCATGGAAATATCCCAGCTGGGGTCATCAACTGCCAATCATTGGTGCAACTTCGTCTGGTTGGAAACAGGCTTACTGGAAGCTTCCCGTCAGACTTGTGCAAATTAGTGAACCTTTCTGCTGTTGAATTGGATCAAAACAGGTTCAGCGGTCCAATTCCTCCAGTTATTGGGAACTGCCAAAGGTTGCAGAGACTTCATATTGCAGAAAATTACTTTACATCAGAGTTGCCTAAGGAAATAGGAAATCTATCTCAATTGGTGACTTTTAATGTTTCTTCGAACTTGCTTACGGGAAGGATTCCACTGGAAATTGTTAATTGCAAGATGCTTCAACGGCTTGATCTCAGCCAAAATAGGTTTATAGATGCGTTACCAAATGAGCTCGGAATCCTTTTGCAGCTGGAGCTTCTCAGACTATCAGAAAATAATTTCTCTGGAGAAATACCTTCAGCATTGGGAAACCTCTCCCACTTGACAGAGTTGCAGATGGGTGGCAATTCTTTTTCTGGTGAAATACCTCTTGAGTTGGGTTCTCTTTCAAGCTTGCAGATTGCATTGAATCTGAGCAATAATAATCTCACTGGGAGAATACCAGAAGAGCTTGGGAATCTTAAAATACTGGAATACCTCTACCTCAATAATAATCAATTGACTGGTGAAATTCCCAGCACATTTGAAAATCTGTCGAGTTTATTGGGCTGCAATTTCTCATACAATGACCTTACCGGACCTTTACCTTCTGTATCACTGTTTCAGAAAATGGACATCAACAGCTTCACTGGGAACAAAGGGCTTTGTGGTGGCCTTCTTCGAGGTTGCAGTGGAAAATCATCTTCATCATCTATTCCATCTTTGGAAAGAGTTGGTGCTCCTCAGGGTAAAATCATTACAGCAATTGCGGCTGCCGTGGGTGGGGTTTCTCTCATTCTAATTGTAATTCTTCTGTATTTCATGAGACGTCCAGCTGAGACAGTTCCTTCCTTGCAAGATAAGGACATTCCATCGCCAGATTCAGACATCTATTTTCCACCAAAAGATGGGTTCACTTTCCAAGATCTGGTTGAGGCCACGAACAATTTTCATGACAGCTATGTTGTTGGAAGGGGAGCTTGTGGAACAGTTTATAAAGCAGTCATGCATTCTGGAAAGACCATTGCCGTTAAGAAGCTAGCATCTAACAGGGAGGGGAACAACATTGAGAACAGTTTTCGGGCCGAGATTTCAACTCTTGGGAAGATTAGGCATCGTAACATTGTGAAGCTATATGGTTTCTGCTATCATCATGGTTCCAATCTGCTTCTGTATGAGTACATGGCCAAGGGTAGCTTGGGTGAAATGCTTCATGGGGCCTCTTGTAGTCTGGAATGGCCAACTCGGTTCACAATAGCTCTTGGAGCTGCTGAAGGTCTTTCTTATTTACATCATGATTGCAAACCAAGGATTATTCACCGCGATATAAAGTCCAATAATATTCTACTAGATGAAGGCTTTGAAGCCCATGTTGGTGACTTTGGTTTGGCAAAAGTAATCGACATGCCTCAATCTAAATCAATGTCAGCAGTCGCAGGATCATATGGGTACATTGCTCCAGGTAAGCATGCTGCATCCTTTTAAGCGCTTTCAGACTCCCGTTTTAGACTCACTAAAGACACTTTATTATTATTAGTCTATAAGATTATTTCTAATACAGAGTCTGTTATAAGGAAATGCTTACTATGGTTAATAGAGTCCTAGCCATGATAGGGCACTTTGATTCGTCAATGATCCTATCATACTGATAGATAGCAATACAAATACAAATTTTAAGTTTGGCTCAGTGGCTCTCTCTCTGCATTGCTTAGCTAAGTCATGCCTTTTGAATATTACAATTCAGTGTTTACATAGAAATGATTAAAACATTTTACTCTTGTTTGTGCAGAATATGCATACACTATGAAGGTTACAGAAAAATGTGACATCTATAGCTATGGAGTGGTTTTATTAGAGTTGCTAACTGGAAAAACTCCTGTACAACCACTAGATCAAGGGGGTGATCTTGTCACATGGGTGAGAAAGTACGTTCGAGACCATTCATTGACATCTGTGATACTTGACCCGAGACTGAATCTTGAAGACAAAAGTATAGTTGAACACATGCTTACCGTCTTAAAAATTGCTTTGATGTGCACAAGTATGTCGCATTTGGACCGACCATCAATGCGAGAAGTCGTCTTGATGCTTATCGAGTCTAATGAGTGAGAAGGGAACTTTACTGTCTCCAATTTATGATCTGCTTAAAGTTGATGCCTTCTGTAAGTATGTGACCGTTTCAAATATCTATTAACTGAGGTGATTTCTTGGGGGCTGGTTCTTCCTAGTATTTTTCACAAGGGAAAAAATGACAGTCTCTTGTACATGTTTTCATCAAAAGAATATCATTGTTGGGCTTCTGCTTTTAGTTTATGGGGAACTTATAATTCTCTGAAATACCGTATTTGCTTTTGCAATTACTGCGGTATGATCACTCTGGTGTTCTGCTGTAGTACTTTTCCATATGTATCTTAAAGGTCCTCAAGTTAATGGAATTGGTTGAAGGATGATATTTATCTTCATGTATATAATACCTCGAAGGATGTGAATAATTTATTGCTGATTATATATGGTGGTGAACACTTTACATGGCACACATGAATGTTCTCTCAATGCTTAGGTAGTATGCAAGACTGATGGAATTGCTTCTGTTTGGATTACTCTAGGTTGAGTTAGTTGCTAACAAATTAGTGGACATGTCATTTCAAATACTAGAAAGCTTGGCTTTCAGATGCTTTGCTTGGCCAAGTAGTTGTATTCAACATCATTGAATTAAGGTCCTAGTTTTCTAGAATGCTCTTTTCTTCCTACATTTCTAGTGCTCTAGTTTGCAATATGGTTGCTTCCAAGTTCCACCCCCATCTGTGCACGTAATCAGGGCGCGCTGTGAGATGAATGAAGCGACACGAGCTCGGTTCAAAATTGGGTTGACCGGGTAATCAGGTTCCAAATGACTCGGTACTCAGCTATGAAAGATCAACGAACCAAGCCTGCAAAACCAACTAATTGAGTCGACCCTTTTCTTTTCCTTAAAAAAGTTAAATCTAGCTGAGCTTGAATCTAGGTTGGCTCAACAAAATACTTATTTAAGAAGCTCTTAGGTGGGGTTTGGATAGTGAGATGAGATGATTTTAGATGAAAGTTGAAAGTTAAATAACATATTGTTTGAATATTATTTTTTAATATTATTATTATTTTGATATTTGAAAAAGTTGTGATGAAATGAAATGAGATGGGATGATATGAAATTTTTTTTTACCCAAACCTAGCCTTAATAAACAAGACTAGTCAAGTAGCTACTCGAGATCGGTTAGATCAAACTCGAGTTCGGCTCGATTCGTTTATTAAATGAGGCATTTGTAAATAAAAAACCATGATCCTAGCTTTATCCAATTATACTTCTTGTATAAATTCCGACTTGATTTGTATATGCTCATATAAATTCGATAACTTTGTATTTATTATTATTTTTATAATATCATTTTTAACTTTATAATAATGAGAATATCTGAAGTCTTTAAAAGATAGGATGAAATTATGCTCTTAATACGTACTATATGCATGTGTTGCTTGTGCCCTTATGAATTAATGTAATAATTAATACGTGTATATGAACTAAATAAATATATTTAAAAAAACTCAAAATTTGTTTGTCAAAACTCAAAAATAAAATAGTAAGATAGGACAAAAATAGTTTTGGGTTACCTACTACGTACATACGCTCAATACATACTGCTCATTTACAAGCTCCTGCATGCGCGAAGAAAACAATTTAAGATCAGTAAAAAGCAATCAGATCGTGAAATGGAAGCTGCTTAATTGGTTTAATCAGAAGTTTCCATCAGTTTTTAAAGGAGACCCATTTTCGGTTTCCCTCTCCTTCATTTGTTTTTGTCAAGTTTTTTTTTTTTTAATTGATAGTGGATGTTCAAGAACACAGTCTCCAACTAATCTTGAGGATGCACAGATCCTCGACAAGGAGTTTTCATCAGTAAACGTCCTTTCTTTTTAACCATATGTATCAGTTTTTTTCGAAGTTCATGACCAGTTCAAGTATTCATTACTGCAAGGGGCTAGCACGTACAGCTCGTTTTCAAACTCTCTCTCTCACTCTCTCGATAGATAAAGCACGGGAATTGGACAGCATGCAACGTGAATCTCGGCCTTAAACTCATGCAGTGATAGAGGCTGCAAATATGTTTATAGAATCCCTGTAAATCTGCACTAATGTATATAATCTGTGCATGATGCTAGGCTAGACAATTTCCATATTTCTGCTGACAGCAGTCGTGTACATTGTCTATATATTTGTAATATCTTGACATATAATGCACGACAGTTTCCATCCATCAGTTTGTTCTGTTTTAGGGTCACCTGGTCATTAAGAAGCAAATTTTATATTGATGGCCAGAATCAAATAATTTTCAAATCCTTTTGGAAGGAATTTATGAGAAGGGTGAGATCGATCGATCTTGGATATTGAGTTAATCGTATATCATGGAAAATTCAAACAAGAAAGAAAATAAAAGTTAAAAAAGACCCAAAGGGAGGGAATGCCAATAGAAAGAAAAGGCAGGCCAGGGGGGATTCTTTATTTGATCTTAAAGGAGCAAATTAACACATGAACTGTGGAGGCCGGAGGGTCTAGGACTGTTCATGGAGACCAGTCATAGCAGAGATCGTACTTACTAGTCTCTTCATTAAACATACAAGGATGATCAGCCTTAATGTTCCACAAACAAAGGGTGCAATGCTTTTGATCCCTATTGGCGATGTATATATCAAAATGATGGAACAGATCATTCCATTGAAAGCCGCAGTGGAAAAGCGTAGTCCCCTGGAAGTTGGGCCTGAATCCGAATTCGTAGTAACCAGAATGATAGGGAATAAGGTGGGTGCCAAGGTCATCCTCCCCTGAAATACAGTGCACTGAAAGGTCCATACCTTCACCCAAATCGTTACTGATGCGTACGCGTGCTTTGTGTTGCAAAAACCCGGCCTCGCTCATGCAGAACACTCTAGCCATCAGGTTCATGAGCACCAAAACTACTACATGTTTGCTTATGCATGGAACCATGTTGATCATGATGATGTACTGAAGATCTCTGTCTTCTTCTTCTGATCTTAAGTTGTTTTTGGTGGGAGTGGAAATCATGAAACCTTATGTATAGGGGAGGATGAATGATCAGCATCGACATTGTTTTCTGTCCAATTAATTAATGTGGTTTTACAACTTTACATTCGGCATCGGGTTGTAAGTACGTAGTAAAACTTGTCTAAATACTTGTAATCTATTGACAATGCGTAAAATAATAATGCTGATCAATGGATCACATTAATATATTAATGTTTCTAGAATTTTAATATAATTTATGATATCATAATTAATATACTCATCCCTTTAATGACGAGGTCTAATAGATAAAATATTTAATTAATTTATGGGATATGATTGTCTGGAAAATTTAAGTCAATAAAAGTAGTTAATATCTTTTTAAATCAGGGTTATACATTAAAGTAGTATAGGTGAATTGACCATTTAGATTATATTCTAATATTGCTATATGTATTAACTATTTAGATTATATTCTAATATGGATTATTGCGAGAGATAGATGGATAAAATAAGCATTATAACAATTATTAGACGTATATTAATATTATATATCCAAGAAATTATATACTCACATGAGCTATCTATAAATGATGCAAATATATATATACCACATTATATATTGAACTAAGTGATCTAAAACCCGATTTATTCCTCTGCAATGTGAAGGACTAGAAGAAGTTAATCGGTGTTTATTATCCTAATTAATTTATTAGTATTTTATGTCCTAGCTTGGTGATCTGTCTCGAGGGTAATATGGTCTCTCCGGTTATAGAAACGATTTAGTAATGGCATTTTAGAAAGGGAGAGCTATTAAGAAAAACACTGGATGTAATCGCCTAGGGGAATCGTGGGGTAACCGCGTCCCACGTGGCATTAATCTCAAAACAGATCGTTCTTATTTCCAGCATTGGTTTTCGTCTCAGCGTCTTCGTCCCATTTCCAACTTTCAATCCAAAGTTTTCAATGTTATCCCTCTCTCTCTCCCTCTCATTCGTATAGTTTTTCATCTTTTTTTTCCCTCTCCTTCTCCATTTCCATTTTCCCTCTTCACCTCTGTTTCAATGAACCCGTCGACCTCCCTCTCCGATTTCAAGAACAACACTCGTCCTCTTCCTCTCCATCTATCCAGTTTGTAACCTTGAGTTGGAGAACTTTTGGAAATTTTAGGAAAACTCTGAGGACAAAAACAAAATAAAGAAATTGTGGAAATAAATTTGAGAGAAACCTGTTAAACATAAAATCTAAAAAGTGAGTTTGTCTTTCTTGGAGGAGAAATCGTTCTCTTTCTCTTTTCTCTTTTTATTTTTTTCCCTAGTATAATATGTGCTCTAACGAGAGAGTAGAATTTGAGGAAAAAAAAGCGAAGAGAAGATGCGAAGTTTGATCCGTGGCCGATGTTCTTCAAGAGGGAATGGAATCGGAACTGACCTTTTTCTGGTGGGTTTCGCCATTACTGGAACCATCATCACCAAGTTCTCTCTTGGTCTCACTGAGCAACGACTCTTGTTAATTGGTCTGTGGCCTTTCCTTCATCCATCATATGAACTTTGTATCCTTGGATCCGTAAAAGGACCTCTTGTCTGAGATTTTTGGGTTCTGGGTCTTGTTGAGCAGTTTCAGAGAAGTAAGTTTGCATGGGAGTGGGGGTTTTGGAGCTGCTGTTGTGGTTGCTTTCTTTGGCTTGAAAGTAACTGTGTTTGTTAAAAAAAGAAATCAGGAAGATAATACACGAAAAGAGAGAACAGTTCCATGATTTTTTTTATTTCTTTTGTATTTTTGTATTTTCATAAGTTGTGCCACGTCCGTCGGTTACATCCCGATTGTGCTATGGAGGTTGTCCGTAGAAAAACTCAGCTATTAATTAGTAATTATGGGTGATGCCAAATTAAAGGAAGTGGCTGTGAGGAACGTCACAACTAAACGTACGTGATTAATTTCTTTGACTAAAAATATTTTAAGCCATTTTAATTTGGGGTTGGCGGATTGCTGGTGTTGCCATATATAAATATATATATATATATACCTACTCTATTATAATAAGTGCCTATCTAACTGCTACAATATTTTTTATTGTTTCTCCCGTTAAATTTTCTTATTTCTCGTTAAATCTGTTAACTTTTGCCCAACACGTCGTAACCAAAGGCACAGTTCCTTCAAGCGGCAACTCCACTCCATCTCCCGTTCCCCACTTTCAGCTACTTTCCACAACAGTTACTCAACCATAAACCAACTCCACTAAACCAAAAGAGAACGATGGAGAGAGAGTGGCGAGCATGGAGGCTCATAGACAGACCTGCAGTGAAGAGTAAAACAGATGAAATATAATGCAAGAGAGGAGAAGAGAATGCTCGGATTTGTAGCAAAACAGTAACAAGATCATAGAGATTAAAATGCAAGCTATTACCAGACTAAAAATGAGGAGGAGAGCTATGGCACAACCATATTTGCAGATGAAGAAAAATGAAACCAAAAAATCTTCTTAGAGCACGGGTAGAGGGAAAAAGAAATGAAAATGCAAGGGCATTTTTCATAAGCTTGAACCCGAAATACTAAGGGAACGACGGAGAGAGAGTGGCGAGCATGGAGGCTCAACTATGCTCACGGTTTGGGGTTAAAATAAGGCACGGGTTGGGGCCAAAAAACAGAGGATGGGATGGGGGAGAAATGGAAGTGAGGGCAGATGGTGGTTCTCACTGCGAAGCGAGGGGCACAAAGGAGAAATGGGAGAGAGAGAGAGAGAGAGAGAGAGAGAGAGAGAGAGTAATGAGGCTCACGGATAAGGCCTGCAATGGAGAAAAACAGAGGAAATCGAGAAGAGGAAGAAGAAGGAAGGCAGCGGCGCGTAGGAGAAGAAGAAAAGAAGAAGAAAACCCTAAGGGCTGGCCAAAACGGCACAGTTTGAGGAAGAGAGGGTTGGACTGAAAACAAGCCCACGGGCTGGGCTTCACAAAGCCAAACGCGCTAGGCCCAAAACAGAGAAAACTCACTAAAAACAAGCCCTATATGAAAAATACAGGCCCAATAAAATAAAAAGACACAAAAAAATAGAAAAAAGGCAAATAAAAACACTACAACTAAAAATTAATAAAATAAAACAATAAAGCCTACAATGAAATAAATTAAAATAGAGAGCAATTTAAATACTAAACAAGAATTAATATCACGAAAGCACGTCAAAATAAATTTCACAACTTAGTTATCACAAAATAATACAACGAAAATCATGTTAAATTTAAAACAAAATAACCAATGTTACTAATAAATAAAAATAATTATTTAATTAAAATACACAAAAATACAGATATCACAAATGAAGCAATTATGTTGGGGTAACAAGGAAGCACTAGCCCAACCCGTCGGTATACTTTTCCTTAGACCGTACTATGTTGGGGCAAGGATGGGCGACCATGTCAACCCGTAGGGTTTTCTCTGATGGGCAACTCATATTCTATGAATAGTCCTCTAGGCATGTTAGAAATTGTATATTTCCCCTAATGGTTTTTCAGCAAATTCTTGCTGCACGTGTGCTGGCAAGAATTAAAGTACTGATCGTAGTAGTTAATTTGTTTGTTAAAGTTCTTTTGTAATATTCTATTAATTATATTACTTGTATAAAAGTTGAAACAATGTCTTCTAAGCTATACATGCCATCAACTATTTTTACAAGTTTTGTAAAAAAAACAATTTATTTTTGTAAAACAACTGTTTGATCTAACTAGGCAAACGTGCTTTGCACGTTGCTTTGATCTAGTATATATATTGTGTGTTAGGGCTAAAAAGGACAGGAAGATAATTAATATATATATATATATATATATATATATATATATATATATATATATATATATGAAGCCAAAGACAAGTAAAAAAGAAATGACAGATACTACTGCTAATGCATAGTTTAAGCTGGCTTCTTAAATTGTTAATTATTTGGTAATTTTTCGTAATGGATGTAACAATATATATATAAGAAAAACTCAACATTTCTACCGGCCTATAGACATTTTATTTTTAAAACAAACTACCACATTATACTTGAATGCTGTAAAGTTTACTTAATATCTCTTATCTATTTTCGAGTTTAAATAATTTAACTCGAAAAAATATATCACAATATCAAACTGAAATCAAAAGGCTTGAGATCATATATTCGTCATTACATAGACTCTAAACTTATAAAAAATCACTAAGAAAAAAAAACACACAAACATGAAATTATTTGTTAGTGAATAAATGAAATCACCGCTTATCGCAAAAGTTTAAACTGTTTGAATTCAAGATCTTTGTTCTGATACTATGTGAAATCACTATATATCCCAAAAGTTTAAGCTGATAAAAAGAGGTAGATTTATTTATTTGTATTATATTTTTAACAAAGTTATTCTATTCTCAAACAATGTGTAGCAAATGAACAAATTAGCATCAAAGTTTTGAGTAACCTAATACATACACCCAATCCATACTGTGCGTGCTCATTTACAAGCCCCCGTGTGCATGCAAAGAAAACATTTTAAGAGTAAAGAGCAATCAGGTAGTGAATTAATGGAAGCTGCTTAATCTTTAGTTGGTTTAACCAGGAGTTTCCATCTGTTTTTTAAGGAGACCCATTTTCGGTTTCCCTCAAGTAGGTTCATTTGTTTTTGTCAAGCTTTCTTTTTACCCACATATATCAGTTTTTTTCAAATTTCTTTTTTCAAATTTCACCAGTTCAAGTATTCATTATTATTTTTCTATTGGCATCGGATGTCTAGTAACAACGTCTTGATTAATCTCGAGGGTATATAGATCCTTCGTAAGAATTTTTTCGCAAGTACACCTCGAGTAATTCAAGAAAAAAACTAATAACCCTTGGAGATTGTTTGCACCAGTAGAATTTGAATCTTAGATCTTGGAGGAGCTAGCATATATACCACCATGACCAAGACGTTTACCATTTGAGCCAACTTCTATAAGTTCAGTTCAAGTATTCATTAATGCAAGGGGCTAGAACTAGTTTTCAAACTCTCATGATAAACCATAGGAATTGGGTCACCTAGTCATTAAGAAGCAATTTTCATATTGATGGCCAGAATCAAATAATTTCAAATCCTTTTGGAGGAAAGCTATGAGAAGGGTGAGATTGTGGAAAAGAAAAGGAAAAAAACCCAAAGGGAATGCCAATAGAAAGAAAAGGCTGGAGGGGTTCTTTATTTGATGATCTTAAAGGAGCAAAATTTACACATGCACTGCATGTGGAGGGTCTAGCTAGGACTGTTCATGGAGACCAGTCATAGCAGAGATCGTACTTACTAGTCTCTTTATTAAACATACAAGGACGATCAGCCTTAATGTTCCACAAACAAAGGTTGCAAAGCAGTTGATCTCTATTGGCGTTGTATATATCAAAATGATGGAACACATCATTCCATTGAAAGCCGCAGTGGAAAAGCGTTGTCCCCTCGAAGTTGGGCCTGAATCCGAATTCGTAGTAACCAGAATGATAGGGAATAACGTGGGTGCCAAGGTCATCCTCCCCTGACATGCAGTGCACTGAAAGGTCCATACCTTCACCCAAATCGTTACTGATGCGCACGCGTGCTTTGTGTTGCAGAAACCCGGCCTCGCTCTTGGACACAGCCATCAGAATCATGAGCACCAAAACTACTACATTTCTGCTTATGCATGGAACCATGTTGTTGATGATGTTCTCTATGTCCTGTCCTGTTCTGTTGTTTTTGGTGGGGTGGAAATTATGAGGACTCCCAAACCCTATATATAGGGGAGAATCAGTATCATAGTTTTCTGTCCAATTTATTCATAATACTCCTCATTAATGAGTTGGTATAATAAATTTTATAAATTTAAGGAATAGTGCCAGGATTCAAATTTTGATACCATATTAAATTGATGATTGTTTGAGAAAATTAAAATATATATGAAGCCAAAGACAAGTAAAAAAGAAATGACAGATACTGCTAATTAATATATAGTTTAAGCTGGCTTCTTAAATTGTTAATTATTTGGTAATTTTTCTTAATTAAGGGATTTAACAATATAAGAAAAACTCAACATTTCTACCTGCATATACATGTTTTACTTTTTTTTAAAAAAAACTACCATATCATACTTGAATGCTATAAAGTTTAAGAAAAACTCTTCTCATCAGTCACTATTCACTACCTCACACTCCATACCTTATAAAAAATACTCTCATATCCTATGAAAAAAAACAAAATTATAGGTATGAAGTGTGAGAGTGAATAGTGAGCTGTAGAATTCCTCAAATTTTAATATATTTGATATTTTTTTCGAGTTAAATAATTTATTTCAAAAAAATAATCACATCAAACTGAAACCAATTAAAGGCTTGAGATCATATATTTGCAGTTACATAAACTCTAAACTCCGTAAAAAAATACTAAGAAAAAAAAAACACACACAAATACAAAATTTCTTGTTAGTGAATAAATAACATCACCACTTAATTCAAAAAATTTAAGCTATTTGAATTTAGGACTTCTGTTTTGATACCATATGTAATCATTATATATCTCAAAAGTTTAAGCTGATAAAAAGAAATAGATTTAATTATTTGTAGTATATTCTTAACAGAGTTATTTTATTCTCAAATGGTGTGTAGAGCATACCATCAACATCACTTAAGTTGTAAGATTTTATTTGTAAAATTCAAGTTTTTAATTCAACAAAACATGTTGTGAAGAAAAGGAAAAAGATAGCAAAAATATAGTTGATAGCATGGATGATGGTGAAACGATTGTAGGTGTGGAGGATAATAAGGACATTGCTACTACGGCTTCGTTTGTTTTCACAACTTCTCTTAACTCATCTCATTTAATTATTATAATTTTTTTAAATTTTCATACAAAATAAAATAAATAATTCAACTTTTTCAAATCTCAAAACAAAAATAATATTAAAAAAATATATTCTAACAATATTTTATTCAACTTTTAATTTTAATCACAACTCATCTCATCTCATCTGCGAAAACAAACGAGGCTATGTCGCCGGTATTTATCATTGACGTTGGGCGAGCTCTGATGTAAATTGTATTTTTTTAATTATTATTTAAACATTTTTAAATATTAAAAAATCCACTAATATATTAATAATAATACTATATACCACACACTCATCTCACTTTTATTTTATTATGTAAGATGTGTCACATTTGTCATAATTGGATGATAAATAATTATCTAATAAAAAATCATTCAATAGTAATAAATGTGTCACATGGTACATAGTGAGAAGAAAGTAAGAATATAATGTAGTGTATAAAACTTTCAATATATTAATAATCATTTTCTTTATTATTAAGTAAAAAAATTAAAACAAAGTATCAAAATAAAATACATAAACGGTCCAAACAAGAATGGCATACTATCATTTTCGGACAATTAGTGGAAGAACAAGAAGTCAATTTCTAGATCGATAGCCTTTTTTTTTTCAAACTATTTTAATTTGAGAAAACCTTCTCACAGGAACATTTGCTATTCTTCCATCAACGGAGTCGAATGGGGACATGCCACGTAGAAGCCAGTGTGTTGGTAGACCGCAAAGCATAGGATTTAAAAAAAAAAAATCTCTCTTCGTGCACTTGTCCTCCTTCTCCCCTAATGAAGTTTGAAAATATTGATAGTAAAATTCTTATTGCTCTTCTGAAGAATATTTCACACACATGATTACAAAAATTTGTATGGAAATATATATAAGTATACATAATGTATTCTAGGAATGAAAGCTAAAACTAAGCCTAGCTATTACAAATCTTTAAGTCATGATTTTGCCTAGCTGTTACGCCCGGATTTACAACCTAGTAATCAGGTGGAATATCTTGTGCTTGATTTGATGAGTCCTCCTATATATGCTCCCACAAGATAGCGTTGCCATTGGCTAAGCCAATCTTGTTTTTGAGAAAATCTATGCTGTTGAGTATATGGAGTTTGGTTGCACCGCTCGAGCGAATACAAGTCAGAAAGCTTCGCCTGAAGAGAGCTCGACAGATCGCTCGAGCTTAAGCAAGTCAGAGAGTTTCGCTTGACACCGCTCGACACACAGCTCGAGCGGAGGGAAGTCAGAGAGCTTCGCTTGAAGAGCCGCTCGACACATGGCTCGAGCAGTTGCGGGAAACAGGTTCACTCGATGCGGGCTCGACACGCCGCTCGAGCGAACATCGCTAATTCTGTTTCATTAGGGTTTCCGCCGCATGTTATATATAAGAGTTTTGTTTTTTGGCTTGCACTGTGTAGCATGAACAGTAGCCGTCCAAACAAGTGTATTGTGATTCCTCAAGAAATAAAAATCCTCTACAGCTCCCGTAGATGTAGGCAATTTGCCGAACCATGTAAATATTGTGTCGTGTGTGATTGCTTGTTTTTCCTGTGTTTAAATTCACTTTATTGTCATCATTTTTCACAACATATGCGATGTCTTGACAATGGCTTTGTTAGTAAATCTTCAAGCTGATCTTAAGTATTGACGTGATGAACATTGAGTATGCCACGTTGAACTATATCACGAACAAAATGGAGATCAATCTGAATATGCTTCATTAGAGAATGTTGGACTGGATTAAAACTGAGATGAGTTGCACCCAAATTATCACATAACAATTTTGGTGAAGCTTTTATGGGTAAACCAAGTTCATTGAATAATGATAGCAGCCACACAGTTTTTGAAGCTGCATTTGCAAGGGATCTATATTCAGCTTCGGTCTACGATCTTGCAATAGCTCTTTGTTTTTTTGAACTCCAAGATATGGGGTTTGATCCAAGAAAGCCGATATATGCAGAGGTGGATGTATGATCATCAAAGTTTCCCTCCCAATCAACATCGGTATATGTTGTGAGATCAAAACTTGAATGCTTTTTGATGTGGATGTCATGAAAGATTGTTTGCTTCAAGTAGCGGAAGAGTCTCTTTGCAGTTGCCCAATGAGTTACTGTGGGTTTATGCATAAACTGTGAGAGTTTATTTACTGAAAAACAAATGTCTGGACAGGTAAGAGACAGATTTTAGAGACCTCCAATGACACTTCGAAACTGAGTACTATCAAAAGATGCTGTCCCATCAACCAACTTTAGAGATGTGCTTGTAGACTGCGGAGTAGAAACTTTTTTAGCACCTGTCATGTTGGTTTTAGATAGGAGGTCTCGAATATATTTGTGATGTGAGAGGAAGAGACTTGATTTAGTAGAAATGACTTCCATTCCCCAGAAAAAATGAAGCTGACCCATGTCCTTTAAAGAGAATCGAACTCCAAGTTGTTCAATGATATGTGACACAAAGTTCATGTCATTACCAGTGATAACTAGATCATCCACATATATCAATAAATAGCACAAAACAAAATTGTGGTGATAAATAAACAAAGAGGAGCATGCTTTTGAATTTTGAAAACCAAGATTCATGATAGCTATTTTGAGTGCCGAGTACCAGGCTCTAGCAGCCTGTTTGAGGCCATAGATGGCCTTATTTAATCTGCAAACATGATTAGGTTTTGAGGCATCTTTTAATCTTGGGGGTTGAGCCATATACACGGTTTCAGCCAACTGTCCATGCAAAAATGCATTGTTGACATCAAGTTGTCTCAAAGACCATCCCTGCATCACAACAACTGTCAAAATAGTTCTAATAGTTGCAAGCTTCACAACAGGGCTAAAGGTTTCCTTGTAGTTCAACCTAGGACGTTGATTATAACCTTTAGCGACAAGTCTCACTTTAAACAGATCAATTGAGCCATCAGTTTCCGTTTTACACGGAATACCCATTTGCAACCCACTGGTTTACAATTATTTTGTGAAGGAACCAGTTCCCATGTACTATGGCTCATGAGGGCCGTAAGTTCTTTTGACATTGCTTTTCTCCAGTGTGTTTCATGAAGTGATTGGCCCACAAAGCTTGGTTCAATGATATTTGGAATGGGATGTTTGGTTGTTGAATTCAATTGTTTGGGTTTATGGATGTTGTTCATTGACCGAGTGGTCATGGAGTGGGTTCGGGTAATTGGTTTTGCAGATAACTCGTAGGGACCAAGTATAAGATCTATGTGCAAATCGGTACCGTTTGTAATAGGAATCACACGTGAATTTGAGGAAGATGCCTCACTATCATGTGATGAAGATAAACTAGGGCACAAGGGAACAAAGTTTAAATTTCTAGAATTAGAAGAAAAAGAAACAGAGGCGTTACCTGGAGGTGATGCGGAAGAGTTTTCCCTTGTCGAAGTCACTAGTGGAGGTTGTGGTGGAGATGGCGCTGTGATGAGTGGAGCAGCTACCGAGGACGACGAAGAGGCTACATTTTCGGGAGGACCATTCTAGTTTTAATCGAAGAGAACATGCTGAAAGTGATAAACTCGGTTGGTTTTTGGATCAATGCATTTGTATGCATTTTGGGTCGAGGAATATCCAACAAACAAAAACGAGATGGCTTTGGGCTGAAGTTTGTTGGTATTGTAGGGTCAAGTGAGTGGGAAGCATAAACGACTGAATTTTTTTAACTTGAGGTAATTTGGTGGTTGTTTAAATAATACTTCAAATGGTGATTTGTTGTTTAGAAGTGGTGTTGGTTGACAATTTATAAGGTATGCAGCAGTAGAAAAAGCATGGGGCCAATATTTCAAGGATAGGAAAGCATCATGTAATAGTGTGAGACTCGTTTCCACTAGGTGATGGTGACGACGCTCGAAAACACCATTTTGTTGTGGGGTATGAGGGATAGAGGTATAATGGCTTATTCCATGAATAGAAAAATATCTTTTTAAACCACAAATTCACCGTCATTATTCGAATAAATGTTTATTTATTTATTTTTATTGAAATTTGGTTTTAACGAGATGTTTAAATTAAGGGAATATTGTGCTAACATCAGATTTTGTTTCCATGGGATAGAACCAAATGTATTTTGTGAACTGATCTACCAAAATCAAGTAATAACGAGATCCGTCAATTCCAACAGAATTGGAGGGTCCACAAACATCAGTATGAATTAAGTCAAGTGGGGCATGACTTTGAAGGCTAGTAGGTCTAAATGGTTGTTTGTGAGCTTTGTTGACGAAACAAGAAGTACAAAGTTGAGAAACTGGTGATTTTATTATTGGAAGGGAAAAAGAGTTGACAAGATGATGAATAATTTTATTAGACGGATGTCTAAGACGTTTGTGCCACCCATCAATAGAAGTCCGTTCATGCACATTTGCAACAATTTTTGGAGAAGATTTCACCATTGACTTCGGTAAGGTGCAAACACCATTTCCACATGCACATTTGAGTAGAATCGCCCCCGTGGTCTGATCCTTAACAAGGAAAAAAAAGAGTGAAATTCAACAAAAACATGGTTTTGATTTGTAAAATGATGAACGAAAATGAGATTTTTTCGTATATTAGAAATACAAAGAGTATCATTTAAATGAAAGGTGTGTGTGGGTTAGTGAAGAACCAATATGTGAGACATGCAAACCTGAACCATTACCGATTACAACCTCTTCGATGCCATCATACTCAGAATGAGCTGATAAATTAGCCAAATCACCAGTTATATTGTGGGATGCTGCCGAGTCAATAAGCCATTTTGTGTCTTGGGCTGGGAATGTTAAGGTACAATTTGTCGTTGCTTCAGAGAACTGCACATGGGGATAGTGTTTTGCAATGTGACCCAATTGATCACAGAGTTGGCATTTTGGTGTGTAATGACGCTGACCAGTAGGCTTGTTTTCTCTGTTGTCGCGTGGGCCACCATTGTTTTTGTACTGGGCCGAAGAGTTTGGTTGTTGAGAGTCGTGATTATGGCCAGACCCATTTGGCTTTGAGAAACCCTTAGAGTTGGGACCTGCAGAAGAAGGGCTGGAACCAGGTCGTCGATTGGAGTAGTTGGCATAGGCGACCAACTGTTGAGAGGTGGCTTCAAGCCGGCACAAATAGGCATCGTGACCTATGAGGAGATCGTGTAACTCCTCGGAGGTGAGTGGGCGTTCTCATGCACGAATCGGGGCTGCAATTTTGTGGAAGTCAGTGCCCAGTCCATTTAGGATGAAGAGAGTGATATCATCTTCAGAGATAGGATGATCAATGAGGGAAATTTCCTCTACAAGAGATTTGACGGTGTGCAGGTATACTTGAACCATATGATTTCCCTTCTTTATCAAGGTGAGTTCTTCTTAAGCTACATTGCACGAGTGCGAGATTTGCTCTCATACATGGTGTGTAATTTTTGCCATGCTTCATGGGAGGTTTTGGCAATAGAAATGAATGGTGTTATGATGGTGGTCGTTGAAGCCAAGATGGCACTAAGAATAAGCTTATCTTATCTTATCCAGTGGGTTCTTTGAAGGATAGAAGTGGAGGGATCAATGGGTTTGGGACATGGTTTATCACCAATAACATAGTCTAGTAGATTGTACCCAATGAGGAGGGTCTCGAACTAGGCACGTCATTAAAAAAAGGTTGATGGTGTGAATTTTTCATTTATCTAGACAGTGATATTGAGAGCAATAAGAGGAACCTCCGATGGAGATGCCGTTCCATTTGGATATCTTTCAATTTCTCAATCCCTCTTCGGGCAGGGCAATCCAATATATGGAGTTTAATAGACATCAATACAAAATTGCCACATCAGCACCTCACACAAATATAGTCTACACCTTCACACACACAAACATTTGACAAATTCAGAAAATCGAGTTCACCCCCCTTTCCACAGAAACCCTTCGACGACCCCTCCCTCCCTTCAACGGAAAACAAGCCCTAATCGCCGCACGTCGTACGCCAGTGGAGAAGATGTTAGGGACCCCGGTCTTGTCCCTAACACTAAGGGTCCGCGGCTAGTCTTAGTGATGATGGTGACCGAGTGTTCTTGCCACTTGCTTGGCTTTCCACCAAAGGATGGTGTTTGAGTGATGGGATGATGGTGTATTTTGGGTAGGCTAAGTGTTTAGGCTAGGGCAAATCAATGTGGGAGGATGGTCTTGTTCTTGAGTGAAGTGCAAAGATGATGGAGGCAATGGTTGAATGGATGAGATGAGGTTAGGGTTTGGGATGGAAGCACTTAGGGTTGTCGTGGACTAGGGTAGAATGGCTTAGGATTATGGGTGTTTGATGCAATGGGAATGGCTTAAGGGTTACCCTTAATGTTTGGGCCACTTGGGTGGTGATTAGGGTAGGAATGGTGAAGTGTAGCTAGGGTTTTATGAGGTGGCTATGGGGAATTTCGAGATTGGCATGAGATGGCTTAGGGTTGGAGTTTAGGATGATGCTAGGGTTTGGGAATGAGTTGGAAGAGTGAGGCTAGGGTTTGGTAATGGTTATGGAAAGTTTGTAAGATGGAAGGAATCTTTGAGTGAGAGGGAAGTTTGAATTTTGAATTGGGATGACAAGTCAATGGTTGACTTGGAGAGATTGTAGGAAGAGTGATTTAAGGAATTGAAGATGATTTGCAATTCCTTAAATTAAGGGATTTGAATTTGAATTTGAATTGGAGGAAGTCAAGACTCCTAAAAGGAATGAGTTTCCTTATAGGACTTGACTAGGGCTTATGTGGAAGATGGAGGCAAAACTCCTAAAAGGAATGAGTTTCCTTATGGAGCCTTGAGGTGGGCGGCTAGGGTTTGATGGAGGATGATGAGGCTATTTTTGGTAAGTGACAACGATGGTAAGATGAACACTAGGGTTGGCGCCACTTGTGTTTAGGGTTTGGTGTTGGGAAAAGATAATGGGCGGCTAGGTCAATGGGTAAGATGATGGAGTTGGCGCCTAGGGTTTTGGGAAGTGATGGGGTGGCCGAATATGGTAAGTGGTGGTGTGGCTATGTAGATTTCGGCTAGGGCAAAGTGTATGGAGGGAACAATTTATGGTATGTTGACAAACTTATGGAAATGAAGACAAACACTATGGAAAGTGGACTAACACTTGGTTGGTCGACTTTAGTGGCTTGGATGGATTGGAAGAGCAAACTTATGAAGAACACCAAGAACAAGATGAAGAACACTTAAGAACAAAAGCAACAATAATACTCATGAACTTAAATGATCAAAAGAACAAATAAGATAAATTCAACACTTGATTCATGAATTGAACAAAAGTTGAATATAACTCATAAAATGATAAACACAACTTGGATTCACGAATTGCACCAAGTTGAAAGAACAAGATAGATAGATTGAACCACACCTATTCACGAATTGCAAGGTGTGATTCTCTCTTAGGGGATTCACGAATTGCACCCCAAAGAGCCCAAGTGCTTAGCACTGATGGATGATCTCAAGAACAAGTCTACCCACTTAGGGAATTTGCCAAAGGTTCAAAAGATAGTAATGCAAAGCCTAAGGGTCCTATTTATAAGAATTACAAGTTGGAAACCCCCAATAGGTCCCTTGGAAAATAAATAATTAAATAAAAATTAATAAATAAAAATAACATAGTTGGCATGGGTCAAGTTGACCCATGGCATGGATGAGCCCATGGATGGGCTAGGATGGCTGTTTTGGGGTTCTCTAGCATTGTCCCCACATGGCTAGTGGCTTGGCCATGGGCCACAAAACATGGGTCTCTACCAGAAGATCTAGCCTAGACCGGCGCGAAATCTCTTCGACAAATCACCACTCCCTCCCTTCGATGGAAAGCGAAATTCCAGAGAAGAAATTCACCGAAAATGATACCCAACACGGATAAACTCTTTTAGGTGGGGTTTAATGGATTGACCTGTGTGAAGATAAACTCTTTTAATTTCTGCTTCCATTAGGATTTAGGCGTAAGGGAAAATAAGAAAGAAAAAGAAAAAAGAAAAAGAAGAAGGAAGCACCCGATTTCGTTGAAAACAGTCGGGTCGTTCTCTACCCTTTTTCTTCTCAAATTTCCTACCTACACAGTACGCCCACGCCATACCCTTCGATAGCCCATCACCACCACCACCAACGCCACCGCTACTACCGGCCGCGACAACTCCCTTGCAGCGACCTAATTACGTAGTGCTAGAGCTCACTTTCGGAGCCAGGAACTGCCCCCCTCTAGGCTCGGCAATCCGTACAATACTCAAGGTAGTTTTCTCAATTTCTTCCCCTTAAATGTTGGATTCCTGGCTGCATCTAATGGGTTCTTTAAAAACTTTCTTTTGGGTTTTACGCTAGTTCTGAATTCGTGTGAAAAATCTCTCCTTCGCCCTTCTCCCCTCAATTTCTTTCCGTTCTCTCTCCCCCCCCCCCCCCCCCCCCCCCTCCCTTTTTCCAAGGGCCTCGATTGGTTTTTACATGTTAATTCTAAGAGTGAGTTTGTTATTTTGTGGCAGGATTGAAGCTTGTTGAACAATGATATATACAGCGATTGACAATTTCTACTTGACCGATGAGCAGCTAGCGAACTCACCTTCTAGGAAAGATGGTATAGATGAAGCGACAGAAACTGCCCTACGAATCTATGGCTGTGATCTCATCCAAGAAAGTGGCATCTTGCTTAAGTTGTATCCTGTGTTGTTTCTTGGTCGAGTACATGTTCGTTTATGGAATTGCTTCCTTTTCCTACATTTTTTTGGTTCAGTGTTGTTTCCTTAAGTCTTCTTACTTACAGGCCTCAAGCTATAATGGCCACTGGTCAGGTTGTATTCCATCGTTTCTACTGCAAGAAGTCATTTGCACGCTTCAATGTGAAGGTTAAGAACACCCCTCCCAAATCATTCTCTCATTCTTTGCTGAGACAAAGAGAATAAGGAGGAAAATGACTTTTAAAGTACATTAATAATGTTCTAGTTTCACATTGAGTACACACCTTTGCTAGGCCAAATAGTTGTATTGAACATCATTGAATTAAAGTCCTAGATTTCTAGAATGGTTTTTTCTTCCTACATTTTCTTGACAACCAATGCTTGTTTTATTGACTTGAAACAGCCCAATACCTTTATGCCCATGTTCTTCATCTTAAACTTATCTGCTATGCGATATGTCTCGCAGAAAGTTGCTGCAGGCTGTGTGTGGCTTGCATCAAAGCTGGAGGAAAGCCCTAGGAAAGCAAGACAAGTCCTCATTGTTTTCCATAGAATGGAATGTAGGAGGGAGAACTTGCCCATAGAGCATTTGGAAATTGGATCACTGGTTAGACATCCACCTTCTTTATGTTTGGGATTACGTTTGTTATTTTTTATTGTTTTATTCTTTTGTATGCATTGTTTCCTTTCTGGCGTCTTTGTAGTATGCTGGATTTTTGTCTGCACAAGTGGTTGATTTTAGCTTTTCAAGTTTTGTTTTTATTTTTTCTTTAAAAGTCCATTTTCATGGTTTCCTAATTCTTTGGGTTTTTTTTCTAACAGAAATACCATGCGCTCAAGACAGACTTGAGTCGAACAGAAAGACATATATTGAAAGAGATGGGATTCATTTGTCATGTTGAACATCCTCATAAATTCATATCTAACTACCTTGCCACCCTTGAAACACCTCCAGAACTGACGCAAGAAGCTTGGAATCTCGCAAATGATAGGTACCTTCTGCAAATAAAGTACTTGTAGATATATCTTCTAGTAGTTAATACATAACTTATGTGCTTTGTGTTCTTATTATTTTGACATCCATTTAACACAAAAGCTTTGCATCTCTAGAATATGCTTACACAAATTGTGGTAGACTTGAATCTAGTACTTTTCATGCACAAATTGGCATCGGTACACAATAGAAAATAAGTAGTAACAATAACTTCCAATGGACTGTGCATTGACCCCATTGGCTCTTGTGAAGTTTTGTTTACATAGAACTATGGTAGACTCAAATATTGCTTATTTGAAGATAAATGGGCCAACAGTAGAAATGGCACTTGTCAAAATTGCTGACATCACGCGATTAAATTGTCTCCTTTTGGTTTTCTCAAGATGTCATGAGCTATTGAACTATTGTTGTTGCCAATCAGGTCATGCTCCAAGTGTAGATTCGATTTGATTTGATTTGAATCTTTACACCTATTCTTCTTCTGGTTGTTATTTATGTAGAAATAGCTATAGAATCATAATAATTATTTTATTTTGTTCCATACTTCTAATTCCTGCATGTTCCTAATTTTCAGTCACTGGAATAGAATCTACAAAATTAAGATCGACCAATACTAGAATGATGCAGCAATACTTCTGTTGCTTGGTAGAAGAACTTTCCAAGTTTCTAACAATCAACCCACCACGAGTAATTTCTTGAAAGTTGTTTATTTGTAACCCCACTGCTTGAATTTGGTGCACTGGATGGAATTTCATTCTACAATATTTTATAATTTAAAATGATGGTTTGAACTCCAAAAGCATATTCTGCCTTTCCCCAATTGTTTGTAGCATCTTCACCTCTGATTCTGACATTTTTTTCTGTTTTACACTATGCCCTATACTTCCATTACTAGGCTTTATTTATTGTTTCCTTCTGTTTCTAACATCAAAATTTTATCAGTTTGCGTACGACCTTGTGTGTTCGATTCAAGAGCGAGGTTGTGGCTTGTGGGGTTGTCTATGTAGCTGCACGTCGGTTCCAGGTACCCCTTCCTGAGAATCCTCCATGGTGGAAGGCATTCGATGCAGACAAGTCTGGGATTGATGAAGTATGTAGAGTTCTGGCTCACCTGTACAGCCTTTCTAAGGCACTGTACATTCCAGTCTGTAAGGATGGAGATTCTTTTACATTTTCTAACAAGTCAAGGGATTCGCAATCTCTGCCTGTTCCCAAGGTATTATATCTTTTTCTTGCACTCTTATAACTTTCATTGGAAACATTGAGCTTATGCTAATATGCTTTTTACAATTTTTCAATTGCCAATCACTTACGGTTTTTTTCCAAAAATTCTAACTGTGGAGTTGGCTTGTTAGACCACTTGATTTTTGGTTTTGTTACAGCATCACTGATGCTCTTTCTAGAGAAAGAATGGCAGTTGTGAGGACTGCAGAAAACTTGTTTCACCAGATGATGGCACGTATTGAAACTATTATCTCCCAATGAGACTAGAATCACATTAGTAAGGCCGGGTTTTTATATCATTGCTTTTCTGTAGGAGGTTCAGCAAACTAGCCCTACAGCTAATGCCAAGCCAACTTTAGCAGCAGCTAATCCAGGATCTGGTGGATCCAAAGATGTATTGATAAGAGTAGCCATTGACAAGTTGAAGGAGACTAAGAAAAGTGATGATGAGCCAACGAACGCGCCTGTTGAAGGAGATGCAAGAGAAGAGCCCATGCTAAAATCCTATCCCGAGCACAGGACAGAGGCAAGTAGGGAACGAAACAGGGAGAGAGAGAAAGAGAGGGAAAGGGAAAGGGACAGGGACAGGGACAGGGAGGACAGAATAAAGGCTCGTGATCGTGATAGGGGCAGAGATTCTGACCGGGAATGGGACCGAGAGGAAAGTGAGAGGGACAGAGATAAAGTCAAGGATCGCAGTCAACTTTCTAGGGATAGAGGAAAGGATTCAGGTATGTTTACAACCATTTTTGTTCAAGGATAGGGTGTATCCTTGAAATTTGAATGTAGCGTGGCCATTTTCATTTGTTCTCTAACATTTTCTAATGATGTCATCTTTGTCTTGTGGATGCAGGAGGACGCTCAAGACATCACTCATCACGAGGTATGTGCTTGTTTCCCCTTTGGTATTTTGTAGTATGGGTTCTCGTTAGACCATAGTTCCATCATCTGAACCCCTTCTTCATTTCAGATCGTGACTACTACAGTTCCTCTTATTCTTCAAGGGAGAAGGATCGCCATAGACATCGCTCATATTCTTAAACCTGTCTTTGAGGCATGTTATTTGTATACTTTATCCATCTCTCAGTCACGTTTAGGTAGGAAATACAAAATAGTGGAGGAAAATGAAAATATGCTTCATTGAAACAATAATTACTTTTGACTGCAGATGTATGACCGGATTTGCTAATCAACCTCTGTACAAGATCAACTGTTGATTTTGTACACAGCTATCGATTGTGCTGCTACTACAATTAGTTTTACATTTCCTCTCATTCCCATCAAAATGCTTGGAATTTATTGTACTGGGGTATTAATTTCTACATTTTACCCCCTTTTTTTCGGTGTCGCTCTAAATTCTGACCTGTTTCGAACTGTTCTGACCATCCTGATCGACTAGAATTTGCATTCTAGTATGGAATTTGATTTATGGCATTTGTGTGTTTTTTTTGTTTAAACTCAAATGGTATATATGTAACCTTTTAAGTTCTTGGTAGCATTGTGTTAATTTTGAGTATGAATGATATTCTTGTAATTTTGAATTTGGATGACATTTATGTAATTTTGAATCTGTTCCCTCATTTTCTCCTTGCTTTCTTAGCTCTGTTTTCTTTAATTTTCATTTTGTTTAACATATATGTTGTATGAATTTTCAAATTTTGTTTCAACATTATGCATTCTGTTGTGGTTGTTTATTAGTCGTACGTTATGGTTTGTTTATCGTGGGTTTTAACATATATTCATTCCATAATTCTATAATTTTTATAATATATATATGTATATATATATATATATATATATATGGCATGCAGTAATACAAAAACTGTATACTAATATCTAAATAGGAATACTATTGATCACCCTAACAAAATTCAAGACTTTTATACAACACATGATCTTGTAGCGTTTTTCTCATCTTATAGCGTACGTCTACCTTTCGTGCGGATCCCATGCATTGTTGTTATTCATACTTTACGTGTTTAGCTCTTTTCCACTTTTAACCCTGAAGTCATCGATAACTGATTATAGAATATAATATATATATATATATATATACATATACATCCCTACTTTCTCTAGATACCAAAAATAAAAAATAAAAAAGGTCGGTGCTTGAGTTTAATTTAAAGAGTTACAACAATCCACGTACGGCATGAGTGGATGATGATCATATGCTTACTAAAGCAGCTTGATATATAATATGAATGTTACGTCCAATGAAGGCAATGCAATTAGGAGATCAAGGAAATATATATGTTGCATGCAGGCCGGGTGATTTAATTTCCACTGATTTAACAGTAAGAAAGAAGATGCATGGATGCATTCTTAATTAGGTGGATCAGATATCTTAATTCACATTTCTTCAAATTAAACAATTAATCTTTTTAGGTTTCCTCATACTAGGGATTCTATGCTGTCATGGCGGCTGCTTTGGCCTTGCCTGGCAGTCCCGTGTTGGCAACGAAGGCCAGGTCCTTTGTTGACTTGGTTATGGCCATTACGTAGCCTATGTCGGAAGTTATTCTTCCGATGAGGCCTCCCAAGATTATAGATGGACATGTTTGCTTTATGTTTTTGAAGGAAGAAGTGGCAATGTCGGCGGCACCATTCAAGTATTTGCTGGGCCTGAAGTTTCTTAGGCAAAGACCTACTCTTGATGCCATAAGGTTGTTTGTAAAGAACATACGAGGCTTAATGGGAACTGTTGTCGTCTCCTCCATGCACAAGAATAGAAATGTTTTTGTCTGCCTAATATCGGAGGATGATTTCAACAAAGCATTCTCTCGTTAAGCTACGAGATTGATGGTGTTCCTTATAGAGTATTCCATTGGATGTCGGGTTACACTGAAGAGGAGGAATCTTTGATTGTTTCGGTTTGGGTGATGCTTCTCGGATTACCCCCGAACTTTTACCATGACTCTTCTTAGGATATTGACGGCTCTGCTAAAAAAGTTCATTCGGTTTGATAACTCCACACGTTGTGCGACTAGAATGGATGGTGCACATGTTTGTCTTGAGATGGATGCTTCTAAACAACTGTTGGATTCCTTTTGGATTGTTGCACCTAGTTCTGGCTTCCAATAGGAGGTTGAGTTTGAAACTCTGCTGGCATTTTGCACATCTTGTAAATTGCAGGGGTATAACAAGCTGACTTGTAGAAAGGGTAAAGGTGATCGAGATATTAGGAAGCCATGGAAGCAAAAGGCTCGGATGGAGTACCGTGAAGTCAAAAAATTACCAGATGTAGTAGGTCCTTCATTTTCAAAGGAAGGGGAGATGGGTGTGGAAAATAGTGCTGGGGTCCAGGAATCCACACAACCATGTTGGAAGGGTTGGAAGTGAATCTAAGTGCAAAGGAAAGAGAAGAGAGAAATAGGCAGTTTGTACCGGAACTAATTGCACAGGGTGCAGTGGAGATTGGCACGGTGGAAGAGCAAGGTGAGAGGCAGTTGAAGGAAAAGGAAAAACAAAATGAACAGGGGAAAATCCTTTGAGGAATGGGGGCGAGCAGGTGGTGAATATACAGGGGATAAATGATGACCGAAATGATATGGCTCTTGTGGAGGAAAATAGTGCACAGAAGGATATGACCCTAGGAGAAACGGAACATGGGAAAGAGACAGGTGCCAAGCTTGGGCAAAATGTAGAACAAGAGGTTGTTTTAGACAGTAGACCAAAGGGGAATAATAGCATGTAGCAGGGGAATTGTGATGTTCACAGTAAGGACCGTGGTGAACAATCTAAAGCTGGAAGTGATGAGAATGTTGTCCTGATTGAGAATGTGCCTATTGATGAGTTGGGGCAAGAGATACATGAGGGCGATACAGAGGTTGAGCAGCAATCCTTGCCTAACTAGAAAGAGAATGTTCCAAATGTTATAGTGGGGAAAGAAAAAGATTACTTGACTGAGGAAGAAAATAGTGGACTCAAGAATAAAGGAGTCAAGGGTGGATTGTGTCAATTATGAAGTACTAAGCGGGTTATTACCCGTCCCTTAAAACTGAACTTATGATTGGCTCCATTATGTTTTGGAATATTAGGGGATTGGGTACTTCAAGGGAAAGGTTGATGAAGCTTGTAATAAAATTCAAACCCAAGGTTGTAGCTTTGGCAGAGACCTTTGTCGATGAGAGTAACATAGGGAATTTGATGAGAACTCTATGGTTTGAGCATGGCTGGTCTAATCAATTGCAGGTTAGGAAGTTTTGGATTTTGTGGGACAATGTTGTAAATGTGAGTATCGTGCGCATGAGTGACCAATTTATCACGGTCAAGGTGTTGGAGGGGAGCACGAAATTTTTAATTACATTTGTTTATGCTAAATGTAATTATGGGCTATGTAGACAATTATGGTGTGATCTAGAAGAGGATGTGTAGACTAATTTACCATGGATGATTCTAGGGGACTTCAATATAATCAGAAGTAATGATGAACGGGGGGGCGGGGTGTTCCTCGTCCTTTGATAACGATGGAGGAGTTTAATACTCGGATTGACGAATGTGGCTTACTTGAAATTAATTCCCAAGGTAAGAGCCTTTCTTGGTGCAATAGGCAGGAAGGGTTAGCAACGAGTTGGTCTTGTCTTGGTTGAGGTTTTTTAAATGCCAAGTTTTTAGATTTGTTTTCTCAAACTTTGTTGAGATACTTGGGGCGTAACACATCGGACCATTCTCCTATGATAGTATCTGTGATCAAAATTTCCAACGGTATGGGCCATCTCCTTTTCGGTTCCAACAAATGTGGGTGGATCATAAGGACTTTTTTCATGTGTCAAGAGATGTTGGGAAGAGGAAGGACGTGGTTTTGGGTTGGAGAATCTGGCTTTTAAAATGAAGCGCATGAAGCATGTTTTTAAAACATGGAATAAGAATGTTTTTGGACGTGTTGAAACAATAATCTGTGATCTAGAGCAGCAGATTGAGTTGCTTGAAACTCACCTCCAGGACAGGTATGAAGCGGCGGTAGAGCAAGAATTATTGATTTCTAAGATTGAATTAGCAACTTGGTGAGAGAGGAGGTTATGCTTGCGCAAAAAGCCAAATTCAAACGGCTACATGAAGGTGATAATAACACAAGTTTTTTTCATGCGGTCTTGAAGAAAAATTAGTAGAATCATGGTAACCAATACAATCATGTCTGATGGTACTTCATTTGATTCACTAGAGGCCATTCATGAGGGTGCGGTCAATTATTTCCAAGATTTCTTGAGTGACAGGTACGAGGGTGAGTTGCCTAATCTGAGTCTGATTATTGACAAGGTCATTTCGGAGGAATAGAATATAAATATTACTAAGACCCCCTCAATAGAAAAAGTTCGACAGACCTTATTTAGTATCCTCTATAGAGTAGCCCGGGTCCATATGGATTTGGATTGGGTTTTTTCATAGCATGTTGGGACATTGTACATGGTGATGTGGTTGATGCCATTACAGAATTTTTTGAAGGCAAACAGTTACCAAGGTTCTACACTACTTCTTATGTGGCTCTTATCCCCAAGGTACAACAGCCTTTGGGTTTGATAAATTCCGACCAATAAGTCTATGCTCTGTGATTTATAAAGTATGCTAAAAAATTATTGTTGCACGGTTGACATCTTTATTGCTTAGGGTGATCTCATAGGAGCAAGGTGTTTTTATTCCCAATAGAAGCATTTTTTAAAACGTTAGTCTTACACAAGAAATGACCCAGTCTATTCATAAAAAATGAATGGAGGAAATGTGTTGTTGAAGTTGGATATGTCCAAGGCGTGTAAATTGAGATTTCTTGTTACATGTTTTGGCTCCCTTTGGGTTTTCTGAAGAGGTTTGTAGGTTGATCAAAACTTGTATTACAACGCCGTGTAATACCATCCTTCTGAATGGAACTAGTAAGGGCTTCTTTAAGGGGGAAAGAAGGCTTCGACAGGGGGACCCCCGCTTACCATATTTATTTATTTTGATGGAGGAAGTCTTCATAAGATTGCTCAAGCAAAAATATGATAATGGAACAATTGGAAGTTTTTCTTAAGCTAGAGATACACCTTTAATTTTCCACTTATTATATGCGGACGATATAGTGATTGGTCTATAAAAAGCCTTGGTAAAAGTCTTGGAATTGTATGAGAAGTGGTCTGGACAACAAGTGAGTAAAGAGAGGTCGGCAATTATTTTTTCTAAGCATATCTCGTCAGCTAGGAGAAGAGGTATCCTTAATATCACAAGTTTTGGAGAGTGTTGCTTCTCTACCTGGGAGGGCTTATTGTGAATGGCAAGTTAACTGTTAGGCACTTGGAGGAGCTTATTAATAAAATTTTGATAGGGTGGGTGGATGGAAAATGTGACTACTTTCTGTTGGAGGTAAACTTATTATGTTGAAGCATGTTTAATCTAGTATGCCAATTCACCTTCTATCGGTTCTACAGGTGCCTAAGTTGGTGTTTACTATAATTAATCGTATACTTAGCACCTTTTTTTGGGGTGAAACGGATGGATCTCCTAAAAAGAAGTGGTGTGCTTGGCATAAAATTTACAAGCCTATTACTAAAGGTGGACTAGGTCTCCGGGATTTTGAGGAGATTCAAAAGTGATCTCTACATATGAAATTTGCCTGGAAAGTTCTTAAGGACAGTTCTTTATGGGCACATTTTTTTAGGGGAAAATATGTGGGGGAAAGGCACTTATCTCTTGTTGAGAACACTAAAGGTACACAGTTTCGGAGAATGGTGATGAAACAAATTCCTAATGTGTTGGAGCACTCTAGATGGAAAGCGTGTGAGGGCTATGTTTCTTTTTGGTTTGATTCATGGGTTGGAGATGGTCCCCTGGCAAATTCGTTAGAGGTTACTAAATTACCTGGGCTTAAAGTTTGTGATTGTAAGATGGACAATGAGTGGGATGTGCTACTTTTGAAGCACCTGGTGGGAGTGGACAAAATGGAGGAGATTATTGAGGCCTTGGGAAATCCACTAAAGGGGCATGACCTGCTTATATGGACCCCTACCATAGATGGAAAGTTTACCTCTCGTAATGCATGGGATTGTCTATGTGTGAAGACTCCAGAGACTCCATGGTCGGCGTAGGTTTGGCATGAATTTTTACCAAAGAAAATATCGATTATGGTATGGAAAGTGTGGAATAATAGCCTTAGCGTGGATGATAGATTGAGGAGGGTTGGGGTTCCATTCCGGTAGTTTCTAAGTGTGAACGTTGTAATGGAGGAGGTTATGAGGATATTAATCATGTCCTATATGTTGGTGACTTTGCTCAACAGTTATGGAAGAAATGTTCTCAACACTTGGGAATACCAGGAGAATAGTACGTGGAAGGAAATTATGCAACTCTGGTTTCAGCGTGCTTCCCGGTCCTCTCAAATGGGGGTAATTTTTGGTATCCTTCCTTCAATTGTAACGTGGAGGCTCTGGTTGAGAAAATGTCAAGTGCGTATGGAAGGACATGTAAAAATGATAGAAGAAGTCTGGCATGCGTTGAGGTATTGGCTGGCAAGATTGATGAAGGAAACTTCTAGACTTTGAAAGCTTTCACATGGTGATTTGGAAACTTTGCGTGACCTAAATATTGCGATGCTTCTTGTGAAACCAAAGCACGTCCAGGTGGTTAGGTGGATGAAGCCACGACAAGATAGATACAAATTAACTACAGATGGATGTAGCACGAGCAACCCAGGAGCTTCAGGTGCAGGAGCACTCCTCCCTGACGAACAGGGTAATGTGATGTTTGCTTATTCTATAAGCCTTGGTATTGAAAGCAATAATGCAACAGAATTAAGGGCCATTTTGCATGGATTTAAGTTGTGTTGAGCACTAAGGTTCCAAGGGGTGGATGTTGAAACTGATTCATTGATGGTGGTTCAATGAGTTAGTGGTCCTCTGTGTGGAGTGTGGTACCTTGAAGACTATTGGGAGGAAATCTTGTAAATTTTTAGAGATGGAGGTCACTCTATATAGCACTTCTTCCGTGAAGGAAATGCCCCTGCTGACTATTTGGCGAAGCGTGGTGCTCAGGGACAAGATCGAGTATGGCTCAATATCATGCATGTACCTAGGAAGCTTCGAGGTCTCATCCGAACGGATAAGCTAAACCTCTCCTATTTACGTATTCGATAGAATTTCTCTTGGTTGTTGATATTTTTCGAGTATTTTTGCTTTGGCTTTCAGTGTAGATCCTGTAAACAGTGGCAGAATTTAATAGGGGTAGGGGGACATGGCCTCCCCCCCCCCCAAAAAAAAAAAATTTTGAAAATATATATATATATATATATATTAGTTTTTTATGATTTAATAGGATGATATTAATTCATCTTGTGTTGGCCCCTCTCTAAAAATTTATCTTGACCCGCCTTTATAAAATTATTTTGTCCTTATAAATTAATTACTTATAAGTCTAATTTAAAAAAATTTATTCTGATTTAAAAATATAATAAATAAAATATATTTCACATAAAATAAAATGATCTAATAATATGATGACACGTTTTTACTATAGATAAAAAAAAAAAAAGGAAGTTTGATGGTTTATAGCCTACAATTCTGCAGACTCTAGCCTTTCTTTCTATTTTCCAAAGCACTGCAAGTCTACATACTTACGCCACTAAAGCCTCTTTTTGACTATTTCCATTGTCTATTGCATTGATTGCAAGTCAGTGAAGTCCCAAGTTGAAGTTCATTCTAAGAATTCTCTTAATCATTTCCTTTCAATTTTCATCAATTGCTGAGTGCTGCTCCGACTGCGACGCTTTGTCCTACTCTCCCACTCCCTCTCTAGTCTCCTTCAGGCTTCAAGGTATTATTGTCTATTGACTACTATACTCCGACTCAATCTCGATTCAAAGTGTTTAAGTGATATATGATTTATGATTATATCCCTTGTTTCTAACTTATGTTTCACTATTTTAAATCAACGCCATATTTCATTTTTGTTTATGGTTCTATTTAGTTTTTGCACTCTTCGATAGCTTATTTAAATTGCTTGATTTTAAATTCAGGTTAATGAATGATATATAAATTAAAAACTATCGACTCATTCTTTAAAAAAAAAGAAGTTGATATTTCAAAAAATTCTTCAAAAATTCCAAGGATTGAACCTGAGGAAAATCCTGATCTTAACTCTCCAACTTTAGAGTCTGAAGAGATTCATTTTACATCGTCAACACTTGATTCTAAAGATATTGATATATCTTCTCTACAACGAGATCCAGGATTACGTCCTCCTATGTGGGACTATTCAGTCAATCAACGTGATCAAATAAGAAGAGCTTACTTGAAAATAGGTCCATATCAAATACATCTCTCAAAATATACATTTTTTGGTTCTGAAAAGCATCCTTGTCGCTTTCAAGTTTCTTGGTTTGTACAATTTGCATTTTGGCTAGAGTATTTTTCATCAAAGGATGCTGCATATTGTTTACCTTGTTACATTTTTACAATGAAAGCATCTCATCGTTCTGGATGAGATGTATTTACTATTATAAGATTTAGAAATTGGAAGAAGATTAATGATGGAAAAGATTGTACCTTTTTTAATCATATTTGGGAGGATCCTTGTTCTTGTCATAATAATGCTGTGAAATCTTGTGAGGATTTATTAAAATAATCATAGCATATTGATAAAGTAATGAATACACAAAGCTCCAAACAAATTCTCAACAATCGACTCTGAATAAAAACATCTATTGATGTTGTTCGATGGCTTGCATTTCAAAGATGTGCCTTTATAGGTCATGATGAGACCCTTGAGTAAAGAAATCGAGGTAATTTCCTTGAGATGCTTAAACTCTTGGCTTCGTATAATAACAAGGTTAAAAAACTTGTTATGGAAAATGCTCTTAAATCTTCAAAGTATACTTCAGCGAAAATTCAAAAAGAGATTTTGGAAGTTCTTGTAAAGAAAGTGCGAAATAAAATTTGTGAAGATGTTGAAAATTCTAAATTTTGCATTATTGTTGATGAGGCATGAGATGAGTCTAAGAGGGAGCAAATGGCTATAATCTTGAGATTCGTTGATGATGATGGTTTTATTCAAGAACGATTTTTTGATCTTGTACATGTTAAAGATACATCGGCATTGACTCTAAAGAATGAAATATCTGCAGTTCTTTCTCATCATTGTCTTGATATTCAAAACATTCGTGGGCAAGGATATGATGGTGCTAGTAATATGCGTGGTGAATGGAAAGGATTGCAAGCATTATTTCGTAAAGATTGTCCATATACATACTATGTTCATTGTTTTGCTCACCGATTACAGTTAGCATTAGTTGCTGCATCTAGAGAGGTAGTTTATGTTCATGAGTTCTTCTCAAATTTGAATTTCATTATCAATGTGGTGGGTGCTTCATATAAACGTCATGATGAACTACAAGCTGCTCAGGCAACTCAAATTGCACATATGATAGTTATTGATGAACTTGAAAGTGGAAAAAGGAGCTAATCAAATTGGCACTATCAAACAAGCCGGTGATCCTTGTTGTGGTTCTTATTTTTATTCTATTTGCAGTCTACTACGAATTTTTAGAGCCATTTGCTCGGTGCTTGAAAACATAATAAAAGAAATATCCACTTACTCTCAATGCGGGGATGCAAATGCTGCTTATAAAATGATTACATCATTCCAATTTATATTTATTTTGTATTTAATGAAGGAAATCATGGGTATTACTGATGTTCTTTGTCAAGTTTTGCAGCAAAAATCTCAAAACATCTTGAATGCCATGAATATGGTTTCTACTACAAAAGAACTCATCCAAGAGTTGAGAAATGAAGGTTGGGAAAATTTGCTTAAGAATGTTGTCACTTTCTCCAAGAAATTTGATATTGACATTCTAGAATTGAGATATCGTTATGTCCAAGGTAGTGGTCGTCATCAATGAGATCACATTACGATAGAACATTATTATCATTTTGAAATATTAATGCTACTATTAGGGCTAGGCTCTGACTTCGAAGGAGTCGGAGTTGCTATTTCGAAGCTCCGACTTCGACAGGAGTCGGAGCGAAATTTTTACTCTGACTCCGAATGGAGGTCGGAACTTCGTACTCCGAACTCCGATCGGAGCTCCGACAGTCTAATGAGCTAAAAAAAATAATAATTACTTAAATATTAAACATTGACTTTTGGGGAGATGATGACATACATACAACATACATGTGTTTATGAATATGGGTTCAACAAAAGGGTTGGTAGATTCTCGTCGAAATCTTCATAATTGAATCTAAGTGGTCCTAAGAGAGAAAGAGCCATGGCCTATGCATATTCACACCAGGTACTCTATTTACACAAATCTAGCCCAGCTTCAATTGCATCACAAGGGATAGACTCTCCCCTCCAACAATATATTATTCGACCAAATCCATTAATGCACCGACAAATCCATGTTACTGGAGGTGTATATTGGTGTAACTACCCACTTTGGCTGCCGGTATTAACAATTTGGTCTTGTTTACTTCACCATCATTTACCATGTCTTTTGGTTTTCATTCCTTCCTTTGTCATAGTTCTTTCCAAAGCATGAAAAAAATTACATAGAAAGAAGAATCTGTCTAATTTCATACAAAGAAGAAAAAAACTACAAACACATTTTATCAAACACATTGCATGCATACAACACAACTTACAAACACATTACACATTTTATCAAACACGTTTCCTTACTACAAATTTACAAAACAAATTCACAAGAATCACAACAAAATACTCAGACGTGCATGCTATGAGTAACAGAAGAGATGTGTACATAAAATTAAATTGCTTAATTTAATTTTAGGGCTCAGAATTGGGTACTCTCACCGTAGGCTAAAGCTTGGATTGAAGTCGCGCACTACGGAGGAGCAAAGAGGAACGGCGGCAACAAAGGGGGAACGAGGTGGCGAGGTCGAGCTTCATTGGTTCAGAGAATCAGACATGAGAAGCGAGAGAGAACGAAGACGGAAGAAGGAATGAGGGGGGTCTTGCGTTTTGGAACCCCCGTGTGATGAAACGACTCGTTCCACATTAAGTGGAACGGTGTCATTTATTTATTTTAAAAAAAAAAAAAAAACCATATGTAAAACGACGTCGTTTTACATCTGGGTTTTTTAAAAAAATTCATAGTCGGAGTTTAGAGCTTCGGATTGAAGTTGCGCACTACGGAGGAGCAAAGAGGAACGATGGCAACATAGGGAGAACGAGGCGGCAAGGTCGAGCTTCACTGGTTCAGTGAATCATACATGAGACTCGAGAGAGAACGAAGAAGGAAGAAGGAAGAAGGGGGTCCTACGTTTTGGACCCCCCGTGTGATGAAACGACGCCGTTCCACATTAAGTGGAATGGCGTCGTTTAATTAATTTATTTTTTTAAAAAAAACCCATATGTAAAACGATTTTTTTTTTAAATTCGGAGTCGGAGTTCGGAGCTCCAAGAAGCTCCGAATCCCTATTCGGAGCTACTCCGAACTCCGACTCCGATTTCCGACCACTCCAATTCCGTCAGAGTAGGAATCGGAGCGGTTGTCGGGCGGAATCGAAATTTTCATAATTTTGCACAGCCCTAGCTACTATAGACTTTTAAATGCAAGACCTTGACAGTAGGTTTTGTGAAGGAGCGACAAAACTTTTAACCCTTAACTCAGCTTTGGATCCAAAGGTTGCTTATAAATCCTTTAATATTGATGATATCTGTCATCTTGCAGAAGAGTATTATCCTCTGAATTTTTCTGAGAATGATAAAGTTAATTTAAGGTTTCAATTGAAACATTTTGAAGTTGATGTGCTTACTAATCCGAAATTTCAGAATTTGTCATTCATTACAGATTTATGTCGAAGATTGGTAGAGGCAGAGAAATCAAAGACATACTATCTTATTGATATATTGATTCGTCTTGTTTTGACTTTTCCAATATCTATAACGACCAGTGAATGAGCATTTTCAGCTATGAAGATTGTTAAAACAAGATTTCGCAACAAAATTGAAGATGAGTTTCTAGCAAATAATTTAGTTGTCTATATTTAAAGAAAAATAGCTAAGAATTTTGATTTAGATTCAATACTTGATGATTTTGTTTCTTTAAAAGAACGCAGGTTACAATTTTAGACACTATGTTTCTTTTGTTTGATATATTTATATGAGTGTCTTTATGATATTTCAATGATATATTATTCTTGACACATGATATACTTTTTTAATACACAGGTTGTATTAAACGTATTTTATTTTTATTTTAGATTTCACTATCTGATTGTTCTATACCGCAGAAAAAATTGTATAGAAATAGAATAAAAAACATATTATTATATTTTTAGCTTTAATTGGCTCCTCTAAAACAAATTTTTGGTTCTACCACTGCCTGTAAATATGATTTTCCTTCACGGTAAGTGAAGTTTTATAAATAAAAAGGGAGCTGTAGGTGCCACCCTCTTTCTTACCAAAAAAAAAAAAAAAAAAATCAACTTTCTTCAAATATAATAAACAAACAATATAATGATCGATCATGCATATATTATATGAACCCGAATTCCCATTTCTCAATTTCCTGCCCAATTTGTCTGTACTTTCCGTGACATCAAACATGCAGGCAAGAAAACAGGAAAAAGAAAAGAAAAGAATATACTGGTAAAACAACTAAATTCCTTGAGATCATCAGTCGATCATCATGCATGGCAACGTAAACATGATGATCTGCAAATAGAAGAGAAATCCATGATGATCATGATCATCTCAAAACCTCCTGACTGAGAAATCACTCAGTTTGCCACGTTTCTTTTCTCACCCAACTAGAGTTATCCCAGCTGTGAAAGAAGCCATTATCCTTTACCAGCCAATACACAGTCTCATTACGCACATCTCTTTGGGGCTGAAACGCATGCCAGGAAGCAAAGAATCTGAACCATAGAGCTTGACAGTAGTATATTTCATTTTTTTCAACCGTCCACCTGTAATCGTCCCCGACTTTGAGCACCTCCTCCCCATGAAGCCGCACATGCATATTTTTCGACTCGCATTGGATCTTCAACGGATATGATGAGCTCTTTGGCAAGCCATTCATGACATGAACAACGGTCAAGTTATTGTGATCTTTCACTGCAGATGCTATTACGAATAAAGCAGTAGTGCATGCAAGAACAAGCTGGAAGACATGATCAAAGCCGCTCCGAGTTGTCATTTTTGTGATGAAGACGGTCATGCATGCATGTACGTAGACTGCAGGGATTACTGCCCAGATCTTCCGACTAATTAATTATAATAAAATATCGATGGTGGGGATCAGTACTACTTTGCATGCATGTTAGTTTCCTGAGATCTTGCTGATTCCCCTTATATATATATATATATCCTTGACTTGTGATTTAATATTATTAGAGAACGTACTTTTGGAGAAACTTATGGATTGTCGGTTAATATAAAATAAAAAAAAAAAAAAGCCAGCTGGTGTAGTACTTTAATTATATAAAATTCTGTTTGGGTACTCCTATTTTTATCGATTCCAGAAGAAGGACAGAACTACTTTCGGTAAAAGATTAATCTCGTGTTATTACTCCATCTTGAGGGTAGTACTTTTAAGTTGGAAAGACAGGGATATTATATATATATAGCTTGAAACTGCATGGACAAAAACTTGACAGAGACCTTCTCGAGAAAATAAATATTGAAGACAAAATTAACCAATTAAAAGTGACGAGATAGTGAGATTCGTTGCATGAATATTAATTATATATATAGCAATATGGTATTGTAGATTCTCAAGCAAGCCAGGTGATCCATGTCTATTAACGAAGCTTAATATAAATGCATGCATGATAACCGATATATATATATATATATTATATGAGTAATGCTAGAGAGAAGCCATTATAGCAGTGCACACTTTGCACTCACTGCGTGGCTGCTTCTAGTTGATTGTTCTCAACACTCATTTGGAGAGATGTATGGTCTAAATGATGTCACATCATGTATATAAAATAGATGCTACCAAAAGTGGCTTCTATCTATATTTATTCATATATATATATATATATATATATATATATGACTTTCTAGATAGCTTAATTTTCGTGCACTTCTAACGGCTCTAATTTTCGTGCACTTTTCCGGTAGTATTGTTGGCAGAATTGGTAAGCAAATTACTCTTATTAATTTAATCTTGTAATTACTAAGATTTATTGAAGAGGTCAAAAGAACATAAATTTAGAATTTCCCTTACAATATTTACATGATCATGTCTGGATTCGGATGATCTTCACAATTTATTGCTTAAATCTTCACTATTGATTTCTCCTTAAATTAAATTAATGTTAGTATATTTAGAATTATATCAACCCAATATTAATAATTATTTTAATATTTTATGGTATTTTGCAAGTGATGAATATTTATCATGTAAAAAAAAATATCGGCATTGAGCTACAAAATTTAGTGCCATATTAACTGGAGGGCACATGATCATCATATATCATTCATCATTATAAGAACAGTAACGCCTCTGCAGATGGGTGGATTAAGTTGGCATTGCTAATGAAGCAATGCCAACAGAATTTGAGAGACCGGGGCTCAAAAAGGCATGTCAAGATTCAAATTGCCATAGATGCACTATACGTAATTTAACCCCATTAGAATGGTACTGTTGGGGCATGCATATATGGCCAGCCGGACCTATCGAATGGAAGATCAAGGTAGAAAACTGTTGAAGGAAACAGTGCAAAGATAGAAAGATCTCCTGGATATATAGTAGTCTCTGGATACTTATAAGAAAGAGACTGCTGCATGCCTGCCCCTAGTGCAAGGTGCCAGCTTTTTCAGAATATTGAAAATGCCCGTTTTGGCCATGTCTAGTGTGGCACTTTTGAAAGCTAGCTAGCTTTAACGTACGTACGCTTCATGATCATCAGCTTATAGCAGAGATCATCACCAAAACTTCTCCTGATCTCCATGATATGGGATGCTACAGTACCAGGCCATGTAACATAGCTAGGCAGGCATGCGTGACACATGACCATAGCTTTTGATGAAGCATATATTGTGAATGATCATGGATTTCTGAAAATGACTTTACTATTTGAGTACTGCACCACGATTACAGGGCTTTGTATATATGCGCTTCCAAATAAAAGGAGTATTCCCACGTCTTTGTCAAAGCCCGGCCTCACTCGGAGGTTCCCACCTCGTATTTATCTCATGCCTAGCTATCTATCTATCTATCTATCTATCTATCTTTTATGAGAAAAATAACCCATGAAATTAGGAGATCATTGTTTTGAACTCTAAGCAGGAGACATGATTCATGTACTTTGCAGAAACATATTATAATATTATTTTTATTTTAATATTTTAAAAAGTTCAATTACTTTTAATTTTTTATTTGAAAAATTGAAAAAATTATAATGATATTTATATTTAAATTATATTTGAGAATAAGATGAGATGAGATCATTAGATGTTTATAATAATATCTATTTCCAAACAAACCTAAGAGAGACATGATTCATGAACTTTAAGAAACATATATATTTTCCTAATATTCCTATTAGGTTAAGGAATTAGATCTATAAAAACATCGCTATATATCTTTACATACTTTTTGATCTTGTCTTTTGTCTTTTTTTATCAACCACAATTGAATCCAAGAGTCCTTATAAACTTCTACTTCTAGCACATAAAGATTGGCGTTTTGTGCCTTTAAAAGTTGCAATGCATAAAGCTCTTGCAATATCAATAGTACTCATCCAACTAGAAATTAAGGCTAGCATGGAAAATCTGATCTGGCTTTTAGCAGATAATATGATTATACCTTCAAACACATATATAATAAAATATGAAGGAGCCATTAATTAATTAAATTTCAGTGAAAAGTTTAACCTAACCTTGCAAATGAAAGCAACAATAAGGAGGCTTGTAGTCTTGCAGAAAAGAAAGGAACGTCTATTTTTTTAGAAGAAGAAGATGATCAAGAAGAAGTCTAGATACAGAAAATATGTCTTCAGTCAAGGTCTCTGAAACCGCAACTTCTGCTGACAAAGTCTCTGATCATTGAAATCCTCAGACAATATATATATAGCACAAAGCAAGGCAAGCCTGTCTGTCTGTCTAGCTGTCTGTCTCATTTTTGATGATGATCTCTCTCCAAAAACAGCTAAACAGCTAATACCAAGAAAAGTCCTTTTTCCAATTCACATCATCATTGCTGAAATAAAACCCATCCTCTTTCACCAACCAGTAGCACTTCCTAAGAAGACCGCAGCGATAACTATCCCTGGGAACCTTAAACGCATCGAAACTCTTCCTCTTTTGGTCCCATTTCATGGTGCAGAAGAAATGAGTACCAGAGCCCCAGAAGTTGGTCCTGACAACCCAGCTGAAATCGTCGTGCTCTTGGAGTGCACGTCCACCCATATCACCGTCTTTTGATGTACACCAAATTACCAAAGGCAGAGAGGAGTTGTCTGTGAATCCATTCACCACCCGCACCTCATATTCCATGCCGTTTAGGTGCTGTGGTTGTGATATTAGAGTGAATACAACAAACAATGCAATTGCAAGGGAGAGAGTGAGCAAAAGACTGATTCGAATCTTCATCATGATGTTGTTGATCTGCTACTACTGGCCTTGGCCTTTGCCTGGAGTACTGATAAATTATATATCATGTGTCGGTTTATATATTCCTGTTTTTACATATTTGTATTTAATGATATCAATGCGTATTAATTGCAATACAACTCAAACCACATTAATTTCCAAAACATGCTAATTTATGCAAATAATTAAGCCAAGTATATTTTATTTAGAAAACTGTTAAGATTACACAAAATAAATTTGTAAATTTATATAGTTTCATGAAATCCGTTAGATCTACTTTATAATAAAAATAACTTTACAATCTGACGTACCACATCAAGTTACATCAATTTGTAAATTTACTGATGTATAATTCTTTTGTGTTCAAAATATTTCCCTTTTATTTATATAGCTGCTCGAACGTATGCGTTGTGCAAGCAAAAATCAATCACCCATAAAAGATTGGGATCATATGTTCTAATCTCGTGATCTTTTCTCTTTCCTAATAGGGATAAATACACTGTATTTCTTTCATATATCATGCGAATTTTAGATGTGTCCCATTTTTTTCATAAAATATGTACAAGACAGCTTGTATATATACTTAAAAGACTAAATCATTTTTTCCTTCTTAATTCCATTCTTGACTTGGTCAAAGGCCTTGGGATTTTAGCCTTAGCTACTACTAGGTAAGCTTTTCCCTCAATTGTCCATAAAAATAGCCTCACTTTATAATTCATTTCTGCTCACTCCCATATATACAACTATTCTTTTCTGGTTTTTACACATAAAAGGTTAGCTATATATGCTATATAATAATATCCTGTATCTACTTTTCGTCTCTGTTTGTAATGTTTCCAGTCAAGCGTCATGAGAGTGATCAGATAAATGAAAGTGATATGATCATATTATCCAACATCACATCGCAATCACACGTTTCGCCAAGGAGATAAGATAAGAAATTCTCAAAACCTCTCATAGTTGCGTGCCTTCTTAAATGATTAATTTTATATATAACTGTGAAGTATGTAAATACCGTATAATTATTTTAAAATAGAGTGTGGTCTATTATTAAAAAATTAATTTTTTTTATGTAAGTCTCATATTTTATTTGATTTTTTCAAAACGATTACGCGGCGGTTGCACAATTAACACTTGTAAATATATTTTATCTTCTTCAATTTCACTTAAACACAATACTTTAATTTTAAAATAAAAAAAATTACATTAAAAATTTATTTTAAAATAATTTTATAATAATTTTATTTAACTTTATCTCTCATTTTTTAAAATTTAATAAATTATTTTATTATTATTTACAAAATTATAAGATACGAAATGTCCAAACCAATCCTTAAAAGTCTACTATTTTCAACATGAATTATGTTAAAAAATAATCGATACTTACTCAATTAAAAGAAAGAAGTCAATTAATTAGTGAGTGAACAAGACCAACAAGTTTTTTTTTTTTTTTTTTGGTTTTAGTTTAAGAGAAAAAAACAAACGAGCCTTAATTGCAGTGAAATCTAGCCAAATCCAAACCGTGTACTTATGTCATGATTAATGTATGCATGTATCAAATTGCAAGAGACAAATCTTGGCAGCAAGCCTATTAATCAAGTTGCCTCTTAAAAAGCAACAGATTCTCAAGATCAAAGTTGTAATCATACTGGATAGACGACACATTTGTCCAGGCTATATCAAGATAAGATTTAAGCAGTACTCTGGCAAAACCTGTGGAATCTCTGCATATATTTCTAGAGGAATATTATGAATCAATTATTATTTTTTATTATATTTTTTATTTTTTATAAAATATAAAATATGAAAAAGTGAATAGTAATAAATGAGAATAAATTTTCATCTTTCTAATATCTCTTGATTATGTCACATTCTACTTATTTTATCAGTAAACAAAGATAACATGTAACGTATTAAGATCTTTCGGATCAATTGGTAACATTTTAATTTTTTATTAAGAAAATTAAAGATAAAATCTTTCTCTTTATATAAAAAATAATAATTAAAAAAAAAAAAAAAAGGATAACATTCAAGGAAATTTTTTTTGTTTTTAGGGGTGGGGGTGGCATTGTGCCATCACGTGGCAACAGGCAAGGTATACTCTTTCTTAAATGTTAAGGTACAATTGTGGTAAGAAACATTGAAAAGAGAGAGCTATGATTTTTTTTGTTTTTGTCTTATTGTGTAAATAGTGGAGGAAGAGAAGTCACTTCACACACATCGATTTCTTTCTTTAATTAAAAACCACGCAACTGTTAGAAAAGGAAAAGTCAGAGAAGGGAAAAATCCTCCCAGATTTCGTAAATTCACTGTGCCGAACTCGAAAATGTTAAAAATAGCAGTGCAATTGCAAAGGGGGAGGGAAGAAAGTATGCACAAAGGATTTTGAGATTCATATAATAGAAATCAAAGATTGAGAGCCCGGCTTATGATCTATACTTTCAATGATATTTAAGGATTCATTTACTCAACAATATATTTAAGAGTAATGCTACATGCAATTATAGAATGTACAAATATCGTACAGTCGTTTTAAAAAAAAATCATTTTATTTTTAAACTTATCCATTAATTTTTTAAATAAAATATATCCAATAAAATTTTACCAGGATGTAAACCAAACTCGACTTGATAGTTTTAGGTGACAATTAACAAATTAAATAATTTAAAATGCATAATAGAAAAAAAAAATCATTTGTACAAAATACATTTTCCCTTTATTTTCATCCACGAAAACAACATGTTGGCCAATAATTCAACAAGAGGGTCCGAAGGAGGGGCCTAGTTCGTTAGGGGGCGGCGTGCGGGTGGATGCCCGCATGTTTGAAAGGTAGCGGGGATGAGCCCAAACTTGGCCCAGGCCCGCCTGTGATATTCCCGTCCGGTCGCATCTATTTAATACGCCGACAATTCTTAGTTTTTTTTGTAGTGTACATGAAAATTGTATATTTGTAACCAGTTACTTCCTGCTAAAATTATTATTTCCTACTAAAATGAGTTTATTTTCATCACAGATGGTCATTCTTGTAGCAAATAACTCGTTATAAATGCTTATTGAAAAGGAAGCTTAATCAGATGGATATTGATAACCATGATAAAGAAGAACTATTTCGATTCCTAGAAATAACCTCGTCTTCATCATCGGATATCCTTGAATTCAGTTCTAGTGATTCAGAATATTACTCTGAAACCGAATCTCCTGATCCTTCTTATCCAAAGCTGGGTTGCAACTATAATAGTACTTGTTGTAAGCCTCTTGGTAAAACAGTTAATGTTTTAACAAAGACCGAAGAATAAGAAAATCTTTTACTAAACCTAATTTCTCAAATTAATAATCCTGAGCTTAAAGAATAATATATTCTTAAACTAAAGAAGACAATGGTCCGTCAAGAACCAGAAACTTCTAAGCAAAAGATTAATTTTCAAGAAACCTTGGAGATATTTCAAAAGAAAAAATCTAAGGAGATTTCTACTTCTGATTTACAACATGAAATAAATTCTGTTAAAAAAGAACTTGTTGAACTTAGATCTGAGGTAAACAACCTTAAATCTGAAAATGAAGTTTTAAAACAAGAATTTTTGTTGTTTAATATAGAAAAACAACTTGATCAGGATATTCCTTCTGACAATGAACAAACAAATGATTCTTATTCAAGCCAAAATGATGTGGCTACTGACAACCAGATATGTTTGATCCGTCAAACTATTCCTCCTAAATGGTTTTCAAGAGTTACTATTATTGTTTCTCATGATTTTAATTTCTCTGTAGTTGCTATGATTGACTCCGGATCAGACCTGAATTGCATTCAGGAAGGATTAATACCTAGCAAATACTTTGAGAAATCTACTGAGAGATTGCTTTCGGCAAATGGATCTCAGATGAAGATCAATTATGAGCTCAACAATGCTCATATTTGTCAAAACAATATTTGCTTTAAAATACCCTCTGTTTTAGTCAGAAATATGTCTGACAAAGTAATTTTGGCATTCCTTTTATCTCCTCTTTATATCCCTTTTTTACTGAGAAATATAATATTATTACTGATCCTTTCAGCTAGAAAGTTAAATTTAAACTTGATTCTCGCTTTGAGATTGATCAAGATAAAAGTTTGAAATCTTTAATTCTTGCAAAAGAAAAATATTTGAATTTCCTCCAACAAGAAATCAGATATAAAAAGATTTCAGATCAACTATCTTCCCCTTTATTACTTTAAAAAATCGATGATTTTAACAAGCGCTTAATTCTTGATGTTTGTTCTAATTTACCCAATGCCTTTTGGTACAGAAAGAAACACATCGTTTCTCTTCCCTATATCAAAGGATTTGATGAAAATAATATCCCAACTAAAGCCACTGCTATTCAAATGAATAGCAAGACTTTAGAATTTTGCCAAAAAGAAATTGCAGATCTTCTTAAGAAAAGAATAATTACACATAGCAAGTCCTCATGGTCTTGTCCTGCCTTCTATGTCCAGAAAAATACTGAGCTAGAACGAGGAACCCCTCGACTAGTAATTAATTACAAACCTTTGAATAAAGTCTTAGAATGGATTAGGTACCCAATTCCAAACATAAATGACTTAATTCACAAGTTGAGTGATGTTGTAGTCTTCTCCAAATTTGACTTAAAATTTGAATTTTGGCAAATCCAAATAGCAGAGTCGGATAGGTATAAGACTGTTTTTGTTATCCCTTTTGGTCACTTTGAGTGGAATGTGATGCCCTTTGGCCTAAAAAATACCCCTAGTGAATTTCAAAATATCATGAACGACATTTTCAATTCGTTCACCTATTTTACCATTGTCTACATAGATGATGTTCTTGTTTTCTCAAAATCTATTAATGAACATTGGAAACATTTGCATTCGTTTCTTGACATCATTAGGTTAAATGGTCTTGTTGTTTCTGAAAAGAAAATCAAATTATTCCAAACCAAGATTAGATTCCTTGGTTATGATATTTCAGAAGGCAAAATCAGGCCCATCCAACGAGCCATTGAATTTGCTGACAAATTTCCTGATGTCATCATTGACAAAAAACAATTGCAGAGATTCTTAGGATCTCTCAATTATGTTTCTGATTTCTACAAAGATATGAGGAAATAATGTCGTCCTTTGTTTAAAAGACTTCTTTCCAATCCTCCTCATTGGACAGAAAAACACACTACTCTGGTAAGGAAAATCAAGACACATGTCAAAACTCTCACATGTCTTGGTATCCCTACTTTTGATTCATTCAAAATCGTTGAAACAGATGTTTCTGACATTGGTTATGGTGGCATTCTGAAGCAATATGTTTCACCAGGCTCTTCTGAACAAATTATTCGTTTCCAATCTGGAGTCTGGAAACCTGCACAAGAAAAATATAGTACTATTAAAAAAGAGATTTTATCTATAATACTATGTATTTCTAAATTTCAAGCAGATCTACTTAATAAAAAATTCCTAGTAATGATTGATTGCAAAAGTGCTAAATTTATTTTAGAAAAAGATGTTCAAAACATTGCATCAAAACATCTTTTTGCACGTTGGCAAGCTATTTTAAGTGTTTTTAATTTTGACATTGAATGCATCAAAGGCACAAATAATTCTATTCCTGGTTTTCTTACCCGTGAATTTCTGCAGAACCCCCAACATGAGCAGGAAAAAAGGCAAAGAAAAACAAACCAACATACCTCCTCCAATCCCCACCCAAAAGCTGATAAAAAATGAGTTGACACAAACCTCTGTGTCAACTGCATTGGACATTGCCAATAGGTTCACTCCTCTTGGTAAAATTGTGCAACCCGCGACGTTTGCGTCAACGGTTTCTACGACTTTTCATCCATATGCGAAAGTAATTGCATCAAAAGTTAATACCCCTACTTCTTCCCAATTTTTCCTCCTCAAAGGAAAATCCATTTATCTGAAAAAACCTTTTGTTATCCATCTGTTTTACATAAAACCCAATAGGTCTGTGTATACAGATACTTTCAAAATCGCTTCTTCATATTTCCCTCTTAATTTTCACTGGATTCCAGAAGATTCCAGAAGATTCTTTCAAGAATCTCCAATTTTACTCCAGTATTTTGATCCTCACCAATTCCATTGTCATAAAACCTATTTATGACAAAACTAATCCAAACAAACTGATTTATCACAGTGCCTATATCCTCCGAGTCATTATTGAAGAAGAATGGGATACCAACCCCTTTACTTCTAAAAAACTCAATGATACAGACACATCTTTTAATTATCATGATTACATCACTGCTTGTAATCGATTCCTGCTTTTCCAAGTACCTGATATGAGTCATTCCTGGTTCATAAATTTTGATGTCAAATTCAAAGAAAGCTTTTCTTTTTGGTTTCTCCAATGGTGGAACCAATTTGGACTGATTCCGGAGAATTTCCCTGATATGCTCTCTAGAGCATTTAAACATTATACCCTGATCGTTGGCCTAAAACTGGATCAACATTTAGCAAAATTTCCTCCCTCTCTCCATTTTTGTAAATCCTATAAACTACCCTTGATTTTTAAATGGAATTATGAGAGGAATGTTGATATCATGGATCGTTCTTATTACACAAAATAGTGGGATAAGTTCGCCTATGTAGAAAAAATCATTGACCGAATGATCAAGAATTTTCCTCAAACTGCACCTGACCTACAAGACAAGGAAGAATTTCCACTCATCGCTTATGGATCAACTGCTCGTGGATATCCATTAATTCAGTCCCTTATTTCACCAACCAGTTCTCAGCGGGAAAAAGCTACCAGTTCATCTTCAAAGAAATCCTTAAAGTCTAAAAAGAACACTGATATTCTGGATAGACTTAATAAAAAGGATTTAATCAAGATACTGGAAAAACAACTGTCAAAGTCTCTAAGTAATGATTATGAACAAGACAATAATTCATAAGCATCATCAGAGGCTTCATACAGCAATGTATTTGGTCACGACTCAGAAGATACTCCCAAATTGACTGATGACTGACTACTTGAGTTCAAAGAGGACTGAAAGAGGTTCTCTTTTAATTTGTCGTTTTGTGCCAAAAGCATATTCCACGCCAAAAGTAGATTCCGCAACGACACAATAATGGCTCCTACACTATCACTATATGCCAAAAGCAGCCGCCCTCAGAGACAGCTGAAGACATAAAGTTGACAACCAAACTATGCCCGTGCCTAAACAGTATCCACTGTTCACTCACGGATCTACTTTTACTGTTTACTTTAATTATTGTAAACATGAACTCATTGTGCTATAAAAGGAGAACTTTTGTTTGGAATCAGGCAGAGCTCACTCGCCTCATTCTATCTTCCATCACTTTACCATATCTTGCTCTCAACCTATTTCTGTAAGTGCAAATCTGCACTATCTGTTCTAAAAGCTTTGTAATTTTACGAAAGTTTTATGTTAATGTTATTTTGATATTTACGTTTGTATTGCATACTTGCATATAATCGGTTTAACCGCCTGCCTATAACTGTGCATACTATTTGCTTCTATACTATTTACTTTTGTATTGCATATATGCATATGGTCGGTTTAACCACCTGCTTATTACTGTGCATACACTATCTTTTCTGCTAATATTCTGATTCCTTCCCTTCTTCTTCAGTCTTTCTTGATTTCCGCTACTGATCATCAACTGGGGTGGTTAAAACATAAAAATATATAAAAATGAGTCGAATACTCAATAAACAATAAATCGTTCAATAAACATAATATAAACATAATGTTTCCTGGAAATCATGCATACTCAATAGTTTCATATATAAATAACATGAACATGAATTAAACTGTGCATGGAATGCCTTAACTTGTCTTTCACTTGTTATAGGCCGGTACCCACTGTTGACTTTCGTGATATATATATATATATATATATATATATATAAGTAGATTTATAATGAAAGAGTACTGCTAGAGCCACCACTGGTAGCTCCCGCTACCGCTGGCTCTAACATGTGTTTTTTTATGTATTTTTTTCAGTTATTTTTTACAAATATTTTTAAAAAATATAATAAATTTATAATATGATTAAAAAACACTTCCTTAATCATAAAGTAAAAAAAAAACAAATCATTAAAAAATACTTCCTTAATCACGAAGTAAAAAATTATTATTTTTATTTTACTTCATGATTAAGGAAGTATTTTTTTAATGATATTGTGAATTTTTTTATTTTTTTAAAATATTTAAAATTGTAAAAAAAATCTATATAAAAAAAATTAAAAAAACACATGCTAGAGCCAGCGGTAACTCCCAGCTACCAACGGTGGCTTTAGCATTGTTTATAATGAAATGACATCGTTTTGAGTATTCCAAAATGGCATCGTTTTAAGACAAAACCCTACCTATAAATATGACTTTCTCTCTCTCTCTCTCTCTCCTCTCATTTCTCACATTCTCACTTCCCAGCCATTGCCAGTCACCATCCTCTCCTCTCTTTCATTTCTATTCCCTTCCATCTTTCCTTACTCTTCTCCTCTAACTGGCAGACTGGCAATTGTGACCGTGGGTGACATCGTGATAGGTTTGTGAGTTTAATGACTCATGACTGCGACACTGGGCCATACAGATCTGCCCATAGATTTCTGAAGATCTGTATGACCAAAGATAGCAACCGTGACCCATGGGTCTGTGCACAAATCTTCAAATCTATGTAATTCGTCGATTACTAGGTTTTGTTTATTTATTTAATTTGATCTATAATTTTGTAAGTTTGTTTCAATTTTTTGTTGGATTTATAAGATTTGTCTGATCTGTTATGTTTTATTTTGGCTTTGGTTTGGATTTATATGATTGGTAAGTTTGTAACTTTGCTTTGTGCAATTTTTTATAAAAAAAAAAAATGTAGTGTTGGAGGGGGTGGCGGATGGACTGGAAGCAAGACTCGAATAAACAATTCGATTCAGATCGATTCAAATTGAATCGATAAGAAATCGAACCGATTTTAGTGAACATTTTTAATCGTTCACTGAACCGCTTCAATCGATCGAATCAAACCGATTTTAGTCGATTTTAGACCGATTTGAACCGATTTAAAATTGTATTTATTTTTAAATTGTTTAACAACTGGATTTTTTCTTTTAATTTCTTGTACAAAAATATGATAAAACTAAACCTATATTAACTTTGTCATCATTATATTCAATAAGATTTGCAGAAAAATTGAAAGACAAAACATATAGTTTTTTTATTTTTTGTAGTTGAACAAAAAATTAAAAAGACGAATGAACATTTTATATTAAATTTATGATTGCGCATAAAATATTACATTTGCCATGTGTTTACAACTTAACGGTCTTTATATTTTTTAAATATAAGGCAAAAAAATTATTGAAATTATTTAGATTAATATTATATTTTTATTAAAACTAGTCAATAAATTTATATTTCATACTTTTGTATACATGATATAAAATGATTGAATTGTATTAAATATAATTTTTAATATTTTTTATTAATATTAAAATATTCGATTCAAAATTATCGTTAGATTCAATAAAATTTATTGAATCGACCATTTTTCGATTTCCATTTTTCAAACCTTCACCGAAAGGCCAATCCGTCCTCCACAAGGAGTGATGCCGAGATTCGAGGGCCCAAACTGCCCCTACCCATGTACTACCCATGTAGGTGCAGGACCTGGACAGCCCCGTCCCTGATGTGGGTAGGAACTCCTACGACATTGCTAAATAAATTGGCCACAAAATGACACAGTTGCCTTTGTCTCGTATAATTTACGAAAAACCAAATGTGGTTGCTAAAAAGTTGTCGGGTGGAAACTTTTTTGTTGTGGCAACGAGAATTGCCACTCGTGGTTTATCCTAATGAGTAAAGTTATATATAATTATAAAATGTATAAGTGGTACATAATTATTTTGAAAAGAATAAAAATTACTGTTAAAAAATTAATTTATTTCCAGATTCTATATTTACTCACTTTTAATACAGTTTACGCTCCAAATTTCATTTCTGAAGAAGAAAATGGCGTCGTCACAGTTCAATTAGTCACGGGAAACTTTTGCTTCGGGTAGTTGCGGCGGGAGCTCTCTTTCTCCTTGAATTCTAGTTGGAAATAATTTTTTGGAATTGCCCGTTCAGGTACTGCAAATCTATATCTACACGTGAAGAAGATAAATTTTCAAGTAGTGAGGCACTTACTTGCGATAGCTCTGATTCATCAACTCAGTTGTATCTATATCTACACATTTGAACTGAATTTCGAACCTTGGCTATTAAGCCATTGACGATGACATTCTTTGAAGGGAGCTGTAATGAGAACCTAGCCAAGGCCGGCCAGACCCACTAATTGAGCAATTTCATCTTCAAGTCGAGAAATGTGAGCAATGAAATTGTCACGAAGTTCTGTGGCATCATGATCTTGCTGCCACCGGGAAAAACCGTCACCAATAACTTTTAAACCATTCTGCAGCAATTCCACGCCCTCACTAATTTCATCAGGAAGTTTCCTTTTCTTCTTGGATTGATTATTCTCGTCAGTCTCCATGCTTTCACACCCCACTACCCCTGTTGTATCAATTCCACGAATATTTTGAACAATTCTTTTCAGCATCAGACCTTCCCCTACGAGCTGCCCAAGCTGCTCGGAGCTTGGTGTAATTGTAACAAGAGCCCTTTCTTTCTCAAGAAATGCCTTCAATTCAGACATAAATCTCTCCTCATTTGCCTCATTTCCTGACACTAGATCGTATGATAGAGCAGCAGTCTGGGGCACGAATCTCCATAGTTCATTACAAGAAGTGCGGGCAGCAAAATATCCAAACGCGGTGATTGCCAAATGAATTAATGCCCAATGCTGCTCTCTCAGTAGCATGTGATACAATTCCCAGATGGCAGAACACTTGGCACTTGTATCACTTTCTTTCATGTCCATATGACCAAGTCCGGCCATGAAAAGAGCCAGATGCGGTTTGCATACATGCAATCGAGTATCAGAGGCTGCTGGCCCTGAGATAAATAGGTTTTCAAGCTCTAAGATGACGTCTTCCATCTCAGCTGCTGCATATAGATGCTTGTTATTCGCGATGATTCCTAATGTTTCACTCAAAAGCTTCCGGTAATGGTCCTTTGTCAGTTGGTCCCCTGAGTTTCTGTAGTTCTGAGTGATAGCAACCATAAACTTCAGGGTCTTTGCGTTACTATCAGACATGTTGAGCTGCCTATAGGATATGTAAAGTTTCATTAGATAATAGTGTCAATGAGTGAAAGTGGCAATCTGTATGAAAAACTAATTGGATAGAGTATGATTTGGAACTCAGAAATCTTTTCTAAAAGCATGGCAAGAAGTTGACACAGCAGTAAGCAATAAAATTTAATGATATTTCTGAATTGAGAGATAAATTAAAAGCACCCTGCCCCGAGCCAAAAAACATACTGATGGGAAAGCAACATATGGAGGAGAAATAAAATGGTTCTGTTGACGGGATCTTATTCATATTATCTCAAAATCTTCCTGAAAATCTATTCAAAATGCACACAGTATTCATGAATTGAAACGCTTAAAATGGTTCTAGCATAAATTTTTTGGGCCTTCTTCAAAAGCCCATCAATAAAGTCAAAACTCCCTAATGGAACTTAGTGGATCATCATTAACAGAAACAGTTCACGTCTCATGCTTCTAGGAACCGAATTACTTACAGAGACTGCAATGAGGCAGACAGAGCAAAGACTGGAACTCCATAAACACTAGAACTGCAAGCTCTCATCGATTTGTCATCAAAACTCTCTAAGAAGCCAAAGTAATCAGCAAAAATTCTCTGAGTAGCAATATTTCTCATCCTCTCAGAGAGCAAATTCAACGGAAAGCCTTCCATGAACAAGGCTACATGCATAACCGCTGACAATTGAGACCTTTTGTCACCAATAATGGAGTTGTAAGCATGGTCTACCATAGATTGTGTACCATAACTAAGTATCATGCAAAGTGATCTTGCCACTTTTCTCATAGCAGAACCAGGAATAAAAACTGACTCCGAGGATGCCACCAACCTCAATAATGAGGAAAGTTTATCTGTAACACCGTTCACCACACTTATCTCAGCATAACGCACCATAAAACACCAAAGCTCAATTACAATCTCCTGGCAAAGGAAGTGAGGATGAAAGAAATTCTCGAGCAAAAAAGACTCAAATTCCCCCCATGCAAGGCTTGAAGAGAGCACAATCATGAATGTTTCCAGTGCATGTAAAAGAGAAGAAAACATAGGCTGCCAATTAATTTCAACAGTGTTCTGTGAACCAAATAGTTCGGGAATTTGGAGGGCCAGAATGGAAGAATATACCTCTTCATCAACTAATATGTCAAAAAACCATCCAAGCTTACTGATCATTCCAAGTTTTACATCTTCATCAAGATCAAGAGAATATTTCATTAAATTGAGAAACACTGCAACCCGACCAAGCAACAATGTTCTTGCCTCAGTCATGTCTTCACAACCTACCGAAAAGATTTCTTCCATTGAAGTTATTCCGCTATTACTAATTAAATCTCCATTGGCAGGATTTGAGTTGCTTTCATTGATGAACAACCAGTCCAGAATTCTCAACTTCAGCTCCTGTTTCAATTGAGCAGAATTTAGCAAAGACTTGAGAAGATCCATGGATGTTTGTTCTAGAAGCTCTGTTATTACTTCACCAGCAGTTTTCATAAGTTCTTCATCACTCAGTGAAATTTTTAAGGTTGAGATTATCAGGATGCAGAGTGTTATCTCCCTGTATACCAGGTATGCTTGGCTTGGATATAGGAAGGATATTTTTACAGCATTAATCAGGTAGAACTTTACTGGAACAAATATTCTTCTAGCTTCAGTTACAGAAATAGCTTCCTTCAGAGAAGAGGACCAAGCTTTAGCTGCACATCTCAGAGACTCATTAACGAGTGAAAGAAGTGCAAGAATAATATCTGCCACTTTCACCTTTACGGATAAAGCCCCCTTGCCAAGTTGAAGCAAGGTAACCACACCTTTCCACGACACATTAAGAATGGTAACCAAACTCCCACCATCATTAGCTGCAAGAATTCCCAATTCACACAGCTTTTCTATTGTACATTTTGCTATTTTACTAACATGATTCACACTATTGGCTGCTTCAAAATCCATGCAGCTTTCATCTTTCTCAGGATGTCCATCACATAACTCCCGATTTACAGCGAGGGAATACACTCTACAAAGTCTTATCACAGCATCTATGACAATCTGAGCAGCCTTTACTACTTCTGAGCCAAGTGACCCAATTCTCTGTTTAAATATGATTAAAGACTGCCCTTAGCAAAAATGTACCAAGTAGGTTCTTGAGGTAAATATAAACCATTTAAACAAACTCGGTTTAAAGTACTTATTTAAGTTTAAAGAAGTAAATGGCATCTGTTAAGGAGGGAGGGGATGGGAGAGAAAAAAGGACAAAAAATAAATACACCGAGATCTCTATCATGATAAAAATTCGTGTTCAGGAAACTGAGAAGGCTTTTGCAAATCTCTAAACAATTCTGGATGATCCTTGAATGAAAAAATATTAATAATGGCATGTAATTCATAAAACCCTACTTATCAAGAGAACTTCTTGAAAGCCTAAAACAAATAATGCACCACTGTGTGACATCAAAAAAGAAAAAGAAAATGCAGAGTCACAGACACTTGAGTCTGGAAAATCCTCCTGCTCACTTATATAAACCTTAAGTCTCTCTCTCTCTCTCTCTCTCAACTCAACTCCGCAAAGTTTAATCCTAATTTTTAAAGACCAGCCTATGGTATGTAACTAAAAATATAATTCACTTTATTTTGCCACTCGCCTTCTTTTAGAGCTTTTATAATGAAAAAATTACATTTATTTCAGCTGCAAGGACACCTCTCCTCTGCTCACAACCAGATTTTTTCCTGTCAATTTTCTCTGCTTTTGTCCTCGATACTCTCATTGCTCCATGTCATCCATAGTGATCTAACCATTTAATTAATTTCTGACATGTGCTTTCTCTCTTTCAGTCACTGTCAATGCTTCTTGTATCTTAATTCCCTAAATCCCGACATCCTCATTAGGGTCTATGTTTTGCATCATGCTCTTGCAGAGGAATAGCAGTTCTCTAAATTAAATGCTTCTTAACAGTTAGCATCAAGATCATGGTGCAGCAATTCAGTACCTTAACCTCTGCTATAGAGTTTTTTGTTAAATTTAACTGTTCTGAAATATAATTCTCTACACTATCCATCAATGGTTCATCATCTGAAACATGGTATGTGGCCAAAGCTGAAAAGCTAGCAGCAGAGAATCTCAACAAGTCCAAAAGCAGCTGCAAAAATTAAGTTCAAGATGTCAGCTGAGAGATTATCAAGCTAATGGGCCATGACAGGTTTCAAACAGCAGACATAATCTCCATCTATGAGAGTGCAAGCACAGCAAAATAAGCTACTTCAAAATGGAAGGGAAGTATTTAAGTAATTATTGGTTTAAAGAACAATGGGTGATGATGAGTATTGAATAGTTACCCTTAACTGTACTAGCTCGTTTTCAGAGAGAAGGTTTGTCCAGACTCACTGATGACGACAAACCCCCACTCGAGGACCCATCCGATTAGCATTTAAGCAAAATACAATGGATGAACAATCAAATGAATCTGAATTAACCACTTTCCATGTGATCTAAGCCTGTTTCAAGTATCACTTACCTGAAAAAATATGTCATCATGCTCCTCTTCTTGAGATCCCTCATTTGACATAAGAATCATCTTCAGATGCTTTCCACACCATAGGCTGGCCTAATATACAATTCTCAACATTATATCCTTCCAATAAGGTTAAGAAACTGATATGTACATCTGTACTAGCTCACAAACATATAACAAATAGAATGAAGGTGGAGAGAACATATATACCTTGGTCCCTAGGGAAAGAAATTGTGATAAGCAGCCAGATATATCTGACTCTAGGTGTTTTAGAGCAACATGTAAGATGGATTTGTTTAACAGGCACTGAGATGCATCCAAACAAGTGAAGTCTTCCCAATATGTCAAGCTTGTCGTCAAGGTAAAAAACAATGCACCTCATGAAGAGCACTTATATGGCAACTTTTTGCCATCTGAAAGTGGTTGTGGTTTGTTTTTCATAAACCTTAAGTGTCCGTATGCAAAATTAGAAATGCAAACCAACAGCTACTTTTATATTGTCAAAAGAGCAGAAAGAATTAGAATGAGTAGCTCACATAAAGTATCTATTCAAAAGAATTAGAATCAGTAGCTCGCATAAAGTATCTATTCACATTATAAACATAATGACTAATAGGATCACCAGTGAAAAGGTTTGTAAAATTCATTGAGCCACCATGCAAGCAGCTTCTGTCAATCCTGCCCACGGAGATATTAAAAAGGAATATCCTCAAAGTTATTCTGAGAGCATGAATTATGCCTATTCAAATTTAGCCACATTTAAAGATCATATATAGTTTGTTTTCTCTATGCTGATCAAGGAAAGGTGCACCAAACTCTTTCTATTATTTATGCAATAAAATAAATGGAGCAACTAAGACAAGTTATAAACGAATGGACATTGGAATGGATACTGTGAGGCGTTCCATAAGCAAATGCAAGTCAGATCGATCTGATGTTTCTAAGTCCCGGAGCTTAGTAAGTAGTTCAACACGACTCTCCACAACCTGTTACAAAACATGTCCAAGTTATCGATACATCTTAAATTACAAGATGCATAGAAGCAATTTATTCCCAATTAATTATGTTATATGACTCGAACTTATTGAGTATAAAGCAATTTGAAAGCAAACTTTTAAAATGAAAGGTCTTCCTGATCTTTCAAAAATTCAATGATAGAAACAAAAAAAACAAAAAAGAATGAAATTCCCTCTAGATTCCCTGAAATAACACGGAGGAACAAAACAGATAGGATTTTTTGTGGCCTCGTGAACCTATACTGTCAGCTAGTAAATGCTTATATCCTCGTGTCCTCGATATTTAAATGTTTTTAAATCAGACGTTTCAATTTATTATGTTTGGCTACATTTTCTCGGAAACCAGCAGTGACAGATTTTGGCCAAATCAGGGATCTAGAATTGAAAGTGCTCAAACAAGCTAACAATAAGGAAAACACAAGTTAGTGCTCAAACAATGAGGAAATTAGTGCCCAAAGAAGCTAACAATGAGGAAAACACGAAGGAAAAATAGCGTAAATTCCTAATCTGATGAAGCAACAAATAGATTTAAGTGTTTAAAAACCTAACACAAGTTGAGAAAATTGATACTCGTGATGTAAAAAATGCTTGAAGATTGCAGAGCACTGATGGTATTGTGAGGATCATATATGCAAAAATTCTGAGGAGCTAATAGAAGTAATTTTCAACCAAAAAAATGAAAAAAAAAAAAAATTATGGAGGTGCGAGCTGAATGTGGAAGCTTTGGAAGAAGCTTACATCCGAGGATTTAATGGCTTCAAGTAAGCGCTGCAAGTCGCTGCTTGAGCAGTCCGTCTCCATCTCTGTTTCTTCCTCTCTGATTTTCCCGCTAATTCTCCCTCTCTTCGATTTTCTAATGGCTCGCTTTTCCCGCGTTCAAATAAGGTAAATAAAACGACTGATAAGTAGGGCAATTAATTTGTGTACTTACACCCCTTTTGCTTTTGTAATTTGTCGTTCTTATATACTTTTCAAACGGACGAATCGGAATCGAAGTTATCGAACCGCATATGACAATTGGCAAAGTACAAAATCGCCCTTTTATTTGTTTTATTACTTTACTTTTCTTTTTACAATAATTTAACTTAAAAGATAATTTACATTTTAATGATAATTTTGTGCTTTAAATATAAAGATAAAAAGTATAGTGGATTCATTTATATTGTTTATTTTTTTCAAACAATAGAAGAATTAATGAGCATTTAAATGACAAAAAAAATCATTAATTAGAGTCGTATTAGATATTTGATGATCGAGATTTTAGGTTAGAAGAATTTTATGCATTAGTCACTATTCACTGTCACATTCCATACCTATAACTTTTTTTTTCATAAGGTGTGGGATGTGCAGTAATAAATAGTAACTGATGAGAATAATTTTTCTTTCAGATTATATATATGATTTAATTAAGGTGACATTTGATAACCCCCACAATATTACTACATGTATTCCCGTTTCGAGAGTACTTACTACATATATATGATTTAATCCGCACACTCTGAAATCTGAAATCTGCACATCTAATTTGATCCACACGCGCACACATATATATCCCTTCCTTTGTACTTAGTTATTTATGCACAAGAAAACAAAATACAATTGTACAATTGAAACAAAAAAAAAAAAAAAAAAACCTCCCGTCGTTGTAAAAAATAAAATATATATGGCCTTTGCTTATTCTTTCCAAAATTAACAAAATTCATAAAGTTAAAAGCGTAGCCACAGCTGATTGATCATGCATGTTGGCAATGACTAGCTAATCACGTAACAACTAAGAAAACATACACTTAAATTTAGAGAAATTATATTTACAGTCATAAAAGTGTGTAAAAGTCGCATATTCTTATTGAAAAAAATGAATAAATATGATATTAGCATAATATAAAATTAATTTTTAAATAATTGACTCCAGTACCCTTTTTGGAAAAGAGAAATATTTTAACAACAAAAGGATTACATAAAAACAATTCTACAAACTGATGTGCCTTGAAGTGGTTCATCAGATTATAAAGTTACTTTTATTGTAAGGTAAATCTAACGGATCAGATGAAGCCACATCAGTTTGTAGGATTAATTTTGTATAGTTCGTTTGTGGATATAGTAGTACTCTTTTGAAAAAGAGTGTGACATTTGCACATACAACTCATAATTGTATGTAATATTACTCTTTTATTTAAGTTTTTCTTTCTCATATCTATTATACTATAAAAGTGGCTATCGGCATGTGAACAAGAAGAAAAAATCTATTCATCATCCTAACTTTCACCATCCTCTCATCATCTTATGACGTGGCATTAGATGATAGGTTTATAAGTGAAATATAATAAATAATCTCCAATCACCTAATGACACATCATATGATAATGGGAGGATGATTGAAGCTGAGATGATGAGTAGCATTACTCGAACAAGAATCCACAGTAATTTTGTTTGACACTTTTTTTTCCGTTTATGCCCCTTTTGGGTTGGTTTTTATTATGATTTTGCCCTTAACCAAGTATGAATAGTTGTTTCATCCACTAATTTCTTTCCAATTTTGCCCTGAATTTTGTTACGAAATTCCATCTTTTTGCTTCCTTTTGTCTGACTTTGTAGTGTTTTTTGTCTTACAGTTTTTTTTTTCTCTATATCTCTCTCTTTCTTCTGCCACCGTCATAGTTAAGTTTTTGTTTGCTCTCTTTCTTCTGCCACAACCATAGTTAAGTTTCTTCCCAATCCCTCATTCTGATGCAAAAGAGCTCCGATTTACACCCCACTCCGACCACCAAACACCAAGACTCACCATCAGACAACCATCAAACACTAAAAAAAATTGTTGATGAGACGATTAAGAAACATAAACAAGGGAGATCTTACAAATTCTTACATCGAGGCACTGAGGCGGCGTGAGGTTGTAGGCCGTGGAGGGTGGTAGTTGTTGTTTGTGAAAGTTGGATGGAACAGAGAGGAGAGAGGAGGGAGTCTGATCGAGTGATGGCGAGAGAGAGAGAGAGAGAGAGAGAGAGAGAGAGAGAGAGAGAGAGAGAGAGAGAGAGAGGGAAATGGAAGAAAAGAGTTGTGGACATAGACGGAGGGAGGAAGACAACGGCTGTTGCTATTGGTGATGAGAGGATTTGACACCAAGACAACGGAGAGAGTTGCAGAGAAGAGTTACAGAGAACATGGTGCAGAGAGAGAGAGAGAGAGATGGAGACGTGGGGAGAGATACATCGTTTGAAAGTACTCGCTTGTGAGAACTTATTGGGTTGTCAGCGCAGGAGGGGAGGAAGGAGGGAGAGAGAGAGAGAGAGAGAGAGAGAGAGAGGAAATTTTAGGGTTGGGAAATGATAGATGTCCCGTTAGGGGCTACCGCTGGTAGCTCCCGCTCTCAATTTATTTTATTTATTTTTACTTAATGATTAAGGATGTATTTTTTAATAATATTGTGATTTTTTTATTTTTTTTAAAAAATTTAAAAATATTAAAAAATACATATATGAAAAAAAAACAATCCTAAGACTAGCGGTGGCTCCCAACAGGAGTTTGGAGCGGTGGCTGTAAAACCATCCTTTAGGGTTTACTATATAATTGCCTTAAACGACGCCATGTGGAATGGGGAGGGGTGCCTAGGCTTCCGTTTATAACCTTTGGGTTTAACACGTGACAAATAGACAACTTTCTAAATTAGTCCAGCTAGGTAAAAAATTTATCCCAAATGGCCTATACTCTTCTTTTTTCTTTTCTTGCAAATTGATGATAACTCTTCATAAAATCTTTATTAAAAAAAATTAACTCTTAAAAAAACAAATGACATTAATATTGGACAGCATCTTATTTTATTTTATTTTATATTATGTGCATGTTGAATCGAATTGTTACATTTGTACTATATATCAATCTGTATATAGTTGGTTATATAATTTTTTTTTTCCGTTTCTTATTGATTTCTCCATATTAATTTATTAAGATATATAAATTTGAAAGTTAAATGTTTGCTTTATTTATCTATGAAATGAATAGTTTATTTATTAACCGAAAATTAATAAAGATATTCGAAACAGATTTACCGTTTCAATTATACTATAGTTTGTTTATTTTCTTTTAAATTTAAAAGATGGGTCTTTCCAATTGAAATATGGTTAAACTTTATTTGTATGTTCGTACACGATCTAACACGAGAGCTCTCTATGTAACTTCTTCAGTTGCTTGCAGCCGGCTCAAGCAACAGTCTATCTCGAGCAGCTTGAACAACTGGTCACGTTACCGAGTTCCTAAAAACGTGACCATGCAGTGTCAGCATGCATTAAAAGATTACACAAACCTATCAACACGGTAGTCTTAAAACTGCATCTGCCTTTACTCGTGTATATGTACATGTAACCGAGCGAGTATGAGTGGATTATCGAGTAGACTCATTTATTTACAGCTCTATATATATATATATATATATATATATATATATACAGAATTAATAATTGGACAGTACAGGTAATTAATCAATACTAAAAACAAAGATACGCTGCAGCACATGAGTGGAAGTCGTACAGGTGGTCGCCATGCAGAAAAGAAGTTCAGTACCCAATTAATATCATCATTTACTGCATTCCATGCGTGCCGGCGCAAGAAAGTTGTGTGTATAATAACACGTTGATGACATACATGCATGCATGCAGTACTCTTCGGTTATGATCTTCTGATCTCTCAGATTTTCTTTGTTTTATTTTTGGTAATCGATAAAGATCAACTAATCACAAGCCATGCACGATTTATAGGCAGCTGGTTTTCTTATGCCGTTCAGTTTGATACATATCATAAACCGGATCCAATCTACATGCACGCATGACCTCTATCGGTATATATATATTATCCGATCGGATAAGGTTAGCATTTCCCTTCGTAAAGAAGATCACGTCAAATTTTCTTGAAGAAACTTTTCAAAACACTTTTGAAGAAAAAAATACCATATCAAAAAGGCCAAAAGCTGATGAAGCACACAAGTTACACCGACTCCAAATTACTTCAATGACAGCAATAATTAGAACTAAAACGTGAAAATTAAAATCAGCAATGACAGACACAACTGATGATCACAATCATCGGAGCTCCGATCATAAGAGGCAGCTAAACGTACGACCACAGTGAAGGTACACTAGTACCCCCAAAACAAAACAGCATAAAAACACAGAAACAAAGACCACGTACGTACGGCTGGTACCCTACGAAGTGAACAAATTATTGGAAAATCGTACTTAACGGTGGATGACATGACTTAAGGACTTGGGAAAAGGCCACCATGGCCGCCAGCAAGCCCACCAGCACCACCCAGACCACCGGCGCCGCCAACTCCGCCACCTACGCTGCCGCCAGTACCAACTCCGCCACCTACGCTGCCGCCAGTACCAACTCCACCACCTACGCTGCCACCAGTACCAACTCCGCCACCACCCAGTCCGCCTGCACTACCGAGACCCCCAATGCCACTATACCCACCTATCCCCCCAACCCCACCTATTCCACCAACCTTGCCGATTCCTGGACCGACGCCACCGAGGATTGGCAGCACACCCCCATTAATGCCCGCAAAACCACCCATCCCTGCAAATCCTCCAACACCTCCGTATACAAAATTCTTCTTGTCGTCAAGGCCCTCGGCGTTAGGTGACTCTGCCTCCGGTGCACTGGCATGCACTAGTAGTGTGTGGTCGTCATGAGCATGATCACCACCATTACTAGGCATCTCGCGTGCATTTGCATGAACTATAACGGAAACAATTAGCACGAAAATCACGCACCACTTAGCCATTTTTCTCTGTGTGTACATGTGTGTGTGTGGGAGACCTAGTGTTGCATGGGGGCCTTTAAATAGGAGAATACGGTGGTGGACAGTTGAGAGTAATAAAGGGTGGCAGTAAATGAGAACGATACATTGCAGTCTAGTAATCTCGATAAGCGAAAATCTTTGAATTCTGAATCAGTACAGGCTTAGGTAGAATCCAAAGAAGAGAAATTTGAAGGAACTCATAGTCATATATCATGTAATTCGTGTCTGTTTGCAAATGTGTTCGTGGTGACTGAAATACGGCACCCAAGACGACGCAATACTGCAATGTATCGTATTCATTTGCAAACGGGGTGCCGTATATATGTTGTAAATGTAAATGGAAAAATCATGTTGCAACCATATGCAGGGACGATTTTTAATTTTTCTCTTTGCGAATCCCATTTCCAGCTAGCTCTTCCCCATTGATTACTTTGCTGTTTTTTTCCTTGTCCTCGGTCAGAATGCTTCTTCTGTGGTTTTAATTAGCTAGACACTTTTGTCACTTCCCTCCTAAGTTTTTTTTCTTTTTTTCTTTTTCCCTTGATGATCTATTTCTTGATTGAGGATCGAAATTAAGATCCAACGCACACGGCTAATTTTTCACGTCCGAGTAAATACGTACGTTAATATTAAAGACTAACAACATATAATATTAACTGCGTAAGTACTGATCCTTTGATTAACATTTTTCCATTTAATTATGAAAAAAGATATTTATAATCTTGAATTTTATAATTACCGCCTAATCGTTTTGAAAAAAGTAAATAAAACATGAGATCTACATAAAAAAAATTAATTTTTAATAGTGGACCTCACTCTTTTTCAAAGCGATTACGCATGCCGATGTTTACGCACTTCACGATTATATGTAGAATTATTCTTTAATTATATCATTCACATGGCTGGCCATGCAGCACCGTCAAAAGTTGGCTAAAAAACCGAACATAATGGGATTATGGGCTAACATAGCAAATAAAATAACAGAAATGATATTTGCAGTTATATATAGAATATTTATATTTTACACTCCTTTTAAAATAATTATTTTTAATGATAAATTCTACTTTTTTAAAAAAATTATGCGAAACTTGCATATATGATATATCCTAAGATTATATTACTAGAAAACAAAAGGGTGTGGAAGTAAAATAGACCAAGCTACGTACACGATTATCATCATCAATGACAAGCAACTATTCATGCCATTAACTTTGACACTTCCAATACTACCTTGTAAAAAGAAAGAAGGCAACTTTTAAATCTTACTTCCTTTCTCCAGATCTAGAATCTCAATTATTTGATGGACCTACACCCAACATCTACCGAGGGTGTAGCACGAGAAAAGTTACCGAGAAGGTCATTTAACCTTTTTTTTATGCATTTTTTTAATCTCCTTAGACATTTAAAAAAAAAAATCACAATATCACTAAAAATAATTTACTTAAAAAAAAAAAAGTTGGGACTATTGTTGTGACACCAAGCATACCCACTCATAGAGCAAAATCATCTGTTAGGTCAAAGCTTTTTCTGATCTCTCTAACTTTTATTACAGAAAAAGTGAAAATGCAGTCCTAAGAACATTCACATTGAATTGACTAAATGGGAAACATAGTTAAAATTTATATAATTGATGTCAAAAACACCTCACATTGGATTGGTCAAATCTAAAATAAGATGAACTTCTGCTATAGTGGTTGGCTAAAGATGGAGAACCACAATTGATTCACCAAATATTAAAATATTAATTTCTCACTCTGAGTAAACATTAAAATATTAGTTTCTCACTCCAAGTAAAATATTATTTGGTTTGTAATTAAGAAATTTATATGAGTTTAATCAAATATTTTTTGTTATTAGCATTAAATGACTTTTGAAAATATTATTTTTTTAATATTAATTTAATTAGAATATAATTATTATTAATATTAAATTGGTAGAATTATAAAATGTGATACAAATAAATTAAATAAAAATTATTAATTTAATAATATTTTATTATTATATAAAGAGTGAATGGCTAATCCAATGTGAGGATTGAATTTAAATAGAATAGGCAAATATAAAAAAAGTATGATATTGACTAAATTTTGAAAATGTATTTAGCCAAGTCAATGAAAATGCTCTAATAGGCTATGCCACAGACAAACAAAGCAGCACAGCAGTCTAAGACCTTTGGAAAGGTACACCAAGTGAGCAAACTCGAAATCAATTCGTTCATGCTGACTACAAACTGGGCAATGAGAAAGTGGAAACTCAGTCCACAGATAGACACCCATTATAGTGAAACACACATTCAGGGAATCAAAAACTAACCCCGACTCATGTTTTGGTCCCATGCACCCAATGGAAATTTACAGGTTTAAATCATTATTGACAAGATCCTTCAGTCTTTCCTAGATAATGACTTTTCCTCAACTTCTTACTAGATTCTTTCCATGCCAGAGAATGCTTCAGTCATCGAATGGATATAAAAAGTAGCACCAATCCATCAGCCTTAATGAAATGACCAAACATATTCAGACCCTGGATGTCCTGATATCAGCTCAGAAAAGCGAGAAAAGAGAATGAAAAACATTTTCAGATAGAGTAGTACTATTTTAATGCCTTTACACCACATACCATCCATGGCATAATTTAATTTGCGAGACTCAAATTTTAAAATTTATCTTTCAAATCAAATTATGATACGTAGATGGTATGTGGTGTAAATGCTTTTAAATAAAATTATTCTACTGTGACTGTATGCAAACACTAGTCTTGGTTAATGCCCCCAGTCTCAGAACCCAACTCAAGTAATGCAGGCTTTTTGTGTGTGGTGAATAATTGGAACCTGGAAATTGGAAGAAAGGAGTTGTTCTGCATGTATTTAAGAATATTGGAGAAAGCGAATTTCCAATCATTGGCTCTATCTGCATTAATAAATATCAATCTTGTTCTCTTTACATTGATAAAACAAAGAGTTTTGAAAATGAAGAAAATCACAAGCCACAAGCACCCCTCTGTTTAGCTACAAACTATATAGTCCATCTTTTGAAATTAAATTTTGGCACTGGAGGAAGATGAGTAAAGTAGTGAGGAGGCAGAAAAGCTAGTATTATTGCTTTTAGACAGCAAGCTTTGCATAGCAGGTCTTGATGATGAAGTGGCTGGAACACCACTTGAGTTCTTATTTTCTTGAACATTGTTTACTGGAGAACCCTTGATCAGGAGGGCATCCACCTTTGCGTACTCCTCTCTTTCATGTTTAATTTCCTTGAGCATTGCTGCCACATCTTTCATGGTTGGTCTTTCATCAGGGGAGGAGTTTACGCATAATATGGCTATGCCTAATGCTTGCATCATTTCCTCTATATCTGATTCTGGTCTAGATAGGAGGCTTGGATCAAGGACCTCAATTCCTCCTCTCTTTTGTCTAACCCAATCCACTAGATGGATCCCATCCGGTATTGTTGGATCGATTGGTTGCTTTCCTGTCAAGACCTCCAAGACCACTACACCGAAGCTGTAAACGTCACTCTTTTCGGTGATCTTCATCATGTATCCATATTCTGAAAAAGAAACATTAAAGTTAGTTGAAGATTGCCAATATGTTATTACATTGTTGTATTTAGAGGGCTTTCTAAACCAGCCGTTGTGTAAATTGCTGGAAATCTCATATTGCTGTTTGCAGAGACTATAATAAACACGGAAGCAAACATATCTACAACTATGTTGAAAATGAAAATAGTAACTCACCAGGAGCAATGTATCCATAAGAGCCAGCAACAGTATTGGAAGACCGCGCAAAGTCTCCATCCTCAACAAGCTTGGCTAGGCCAAAATCAGCAATATAAGGCTCAAATTCAAGACCAATTAGGATGTTGTTGGCCTTGATGTCCCTGTGAACAATTGGAGGGGCACAATCATGGTGTAAATAAGCGAGGCCTTGTGCTGCCCCCAACAAAATTTGGTACCTAAGTTCCCATTCCAAGGCATTTCCTGTCCTCTCATGGAGTAGACTTCCCAGGCTTCCATTAGGCATATAATCATACATGAGCAACCTTGTGTTTCGATTCCAACAGCAGCCTAGGAACCTGACAATGTTCTTATGACGGATTGAGCCAAGGGTTTTCACCTCTGCAGAGAAGGAATCACGAACTCCACATTTATCATCATTACAGTCGTCAACTCCAGCAATTGTCGAAGGCCAGAGCTTTTTCACTGCAATCACTTCACCGTTGTCCATATCAGCTCGATAAACGACCCCAGAACACCCTTTTCCAATCACGTTGGCATCTATTAAGCATCTCAGCACTTGGTCTACAGAGAAACTTAGTTTCTGGAACGGAGTGAATTGCCATGGCCACAAGTCTCCCAATTCCGAGTCATCATCATTTCTGATGCTTCTTCGTGCCCTTATGACTGCAGTCATCCCCATAACCAACATTGCCACTGTCAGGGTGATCAGCAAGGCAATTGCTAGTTTAAGTTTCCGCGACCGCCTTAGATCATTCTCATTTCTTGCTATTCCTGTCCTGCCAACATCGCCCAAGAAACATGAGTCGTGGCTCGAAGAACAGAGTCCTTGGTTTCCAGCTAGATCCATTGGTGATAATTGCCGAAAAAGCTTATTGTCAGGAAGATAACCAGTAAAGTTATTGTAGGAGACATTGAGCGAAACAAGATTCACAAGCCCAAAAAGTGGATTCAAATCCCCCTCTAGCTTGTTATGAGAAAGGTCTAGGATGGAAAGTTTATTGAGAGCAGATATCTGAGTCGGGATTGGCCCAGTGAGTCCATTGTAACTGAGATTGAGAGCGATTTCGAGAGCTTCAATCCGACCCAGTTCTGTCGGGATTTCACCTGTAAGCTCATTGTTGCTGAGATCAAGCAATTGGAGACTTGAACAAAGACCGAGAGACGGAGGAATCAATCCAGAGAATGAATTCCTACTTAGAATGAGCTTGTTTAAGGAAACAAGACGACCGAAGCTTGCTGGAATCTGACCGAAAATTTTGTTGGACGAAATATCCAAGACCTGGAGCCCGGATAGAGATGAAAATGAATTAGGTGTAGGACCTTCTAAAATGTTGTTGCTGAGGTCTATCATTTGCAATTCTGTACAACTTCCAATCTCATTCGGCACCGACCCAGAAAGACGATTTCCAGCCAGATCAAGAAAATTTAATCTCCTGAGATTACCTATTGTGTTAGGAATCCCACCAGCAATCCTGTTGCTTCCAAGCCGTAGCCTCACGAGAGAACTGCAATTGCCAATTTCTAGTGGTATTGAACCCGAAATATCATTGGAAATCAAGAGCAGCTTTGTGAGGTTTTGGAGCTGAAACAAGCCCGGAGGAATACTACCTGTGAGTGTATTGTGAGATAAATCTAGTGATTCGAGATTTCTACAACTATCCAAAGTGGAAGGAATGCTTCCTTCAAGTTGGTTATCCCAAGCAAAGAACACCGTGAGATTTGACAACATCCCAAGCTCTGGTGGGATCAAACCTGAGATCTGATTTGTATCAAATTGTAACTGTAAAAGATTTGTAGCATTGGAAAGATTTGACGGTATGAATCCGGACACATTGTTATTACTAATCATGAAATCTTGAAGCTCAGAAAGGCCACCTAAAGTTAAAGGTATGGTTCCGGATAGAGAATTCAATGATATATCAATCATTTTCAAGCTACTGCAATTGCCAATTTCTTTTGGGATCACCCCAACAAGACTATTCTGCCACAACATCAACTGCTCTAGTTTTTTAAGCTTACCAAGCTCTGGCGGTATTGAACCAGAGAGGCTATTTTCATAAAGAAACAAGTTTACAAGCTCAGAGCAGTTACCTATTTCAGAAGGTATTTCGCCAGAGACCATTGTAGTGTAGATTGACAAAGTCTGAAGCTTGCTAAGCCCACCTAATGAGGCCGGTAAAGAGCCTGAAATTCTGGTATCAGCCAGCCCCAACATTGTCAAATTGCTGCAGTCTCCAAGCTCATCAGGGATTTTCCCAGTAATGTCCTTGTTTCCACCTGTTCGAAGAATTTCAAGGCTCGACAATCTGCCAATCTCGGAGGGGATTGACCCGCCTAGCAGATTATCGAAAAGCAAGAGGTTTTTTAGCCTTGTGCAGCTGCATAGCTCAACTGGGATTTTTCCAGTGAGTTTGTTGGAGTTCAATATCAAGTCCTCGAGGTTTTGGAGATTGCCTATGCTTGAAGGGATTGAGCCAAAAAGACTATTTGATCCAAGGTCTATGGTTTTGAGTCCAATGCAATCACCAATCTCAGTTGGGATGGTTCCGGTAAGATTGGCATCAGATATAACCAGTTTATGAAGAGCGCGAAAGGAAGAGAGATTGGAAGGCAATGGAAGCTCTAGCTGGACAGATTGTATACTAATTTCGGTGACTAACCCTTGTGGGGAGCATGTTATGGACATCCAATTACATGGGTTGGTGTCAAGTATGTTCCAGTTGGAGAAAGACGACGGTGGTGGGGAAGTGGAGCTGTGGAGCCAAGAGAAGAGAATGGAGGCTTCATGGTTTGCTGTGGAAGCAGGGGTGTAGAGAAGAGCAATGAGGAAGAGGAAGAAAAAGAATGTAGAAGAAGAAGAAGAGGGATTGTAGAAGGAGGAGAAGAAAGATTGCCTCGAGCTGGGCATCGACGACATTTGCCTCAATTTCCAAAACTTTCGTCTTGGGTTTGCATCATCGGGTTTTGCAGCCTCTCTCTCTCTCTCCCTCTCTTTCTCTCTCTCTTACACTCTCGTTGTGTTTCTGCTTTCTTGCTTTGAACTCAAGCTCAAAAAAGTAGTACTTGGTTTTTCTACAATTCTATGCAAACAAAGCTGAACCATGAACACACCGAGACAAACCATATTAAAATAAAGAAATGAAACCAAAAAAAAAAAAACAATAATGCCTAGAGATCGGCAAAACTGCTCCACCGCACCACAACTTGGATGTCTCTCTCCCTCTCTCTCTCTCTCTCTCTCCACTAGCTGGGTTCACGCACAAAGAGGAAAGGCACCAATTTTATATGAGGAGAAAGACGACAACCATGACTTCAAATCTTTCTTTAGGGGTGATTGCTCTGATTGACTCCCACTACTGTAGTGAGAGAGTAGTTAGCTCCAACTTCTAAGTCAATGCTGTTTGCTTCCATTATCTATAATTATTTCTTACATGTAGTTCAAACAGAAATTGATGGACTTAAAATCTTTATTTGGCTCACGGGGAAAGCTAGCTTTCTGGGCTTCAGCAAATTCATTGATGAGCCCTCTCTATCACCCAATCAAAAGCTCGTTTGCATATACAATGGAGAATATATATATATATATATATATATATACTGTTTTATATTCGATCCATAATAACTGGCCAGTTAATTTATATGACATGATAATTCCGTCTTAATGATCACGTGCCTCGTGCAGTCGTGCACGCTCCAGTTGAGCTGGTTTTGTTAAATTTTGCCTGACATATATATATGGGAGCAGGAGGAAGAGATTAGGCTCAAATTGCCGTTAGATTCAAAGGCATTTACGTGGTTTTTTTTTGTTCTATTATTCCAAAACGTCCAATTTTCTAAATGTATGAAATTTAAATAGTTATATTTCTGAAGAATATTGAAGACTTTTGAGGCGACCCTCTGCGCGCATTTTGAAATGTAGCATAAAGTAGCTTATAAAAAATTGAAACGTAAAGTAATGCCAGCTCTGGCATCTTCGATAAAGTATTATCCATGCCAGCAAAACCCCTTCAATTTCATTGCGGAAAGATATTGAGAATTAAGACCTTCACTGAGATAGGTAAAATAAAATAAAATAAAAAAATGAAAAAGAAGAAAGTATTACAGATTCAATTTGATGGGTCCATCTTAAATTGATCGATCAGTCAATTTTGATCTCTTGGTCAACATTCATGATCTTTCTCTCCATTCTAAATTATTGGCACTAATAATTCTCTTGATGCTATGATCAATATTCAAATCATAATGAAGTCCTAGATTGCTCAATCCATGCATTATAAATTATTATTGTCGCAATCACAATAATGGAGCTACAAAAATAGTTGAAGATCATATATATATATATATATATATATATTGTTTATTGCAAGACTTATATAGTACATGTAATTTTCTCAGACTTGCTAATGATAGAAGAAAACCCTTTTTTTCTTTTTTCTTTTTTATATATTGGTGATCGTTAAAAAAACCATAATGAACGGTGAGAAATTATAGTGCATCAAATAACATAAATCAAAAGGTAATATTAATGATATTGGGGAAATAATATTTTGACAAGAAGAATTATATTCATCAGTCACTATTTACTCTCACATTTTGATTTCACACCTGTAAATTTTTTTTATTTTTATTTTATAGGATGTGGAGAATTTTTCATAAGGTGTGTGGTGTAGAATGATAAATAATAACTAATGAGAATATATATATATATATTTTTACAAATGATAATCACGAGTAAAAGAATAAATATAGATATAAGTCACTATTGAGAGTATTTATTTTGCATACATTATGTGGTATCATCTAAACCACACATCTTCCCAAGTGAGTGTTGGGAACAATCAACTAGAAGCAGTCACGCAGTGAGTGCAAAGTGTATACTAATATAGTGACTTCCCTCTAATATTACTCCGAGTAAAAAGGTTGACAGTCAAGCAAACAAGGCTAGGAATAGGAATTTTAACTCTTCCGAGTACTGGACCTTCTTGCCGATGACTCAGATCCTACATTCCATAGTCATGAAAAGAAGAAAAAGAGAAGAGAAGAAAGCGAAAGAAACAAACAAGGCATCTTCTCATGCATGTAGGTATGAACCTTAGACGTCATGACTATATTAAGTTCAGAAAATAAATAATCAAAGGGGGTTTTTCTTTTCCGTTTTGGGTTGAAATGGGTACACGTTTGAGTGGAGTGGTAGCTAGAGCTAGCTTAGCTTAGCTTTACCATTAACATAACACATCCCTGATTTTGAGGCCACTTCACGTGGGAATCATTGGAATCCAAAAATTAGTAGCCTGACCAAACCAAACCCTCTTCCATAAACAAATCCCATGTTCTGCAACTTGTCGATCTATATGGACATATTAGTATAATAATCGTAATTAAGGTATATAATATTCAGTATAGGACCTTATGGTTTCCCAGGAATCACTGCTTTGGGACCATAAACAGCCAAAAATAAAAATAAAGGTAATTAAGCGGCGGTGCTGCTGGTTGACAGCCCCTGTTTTAAGGGTCGTGACCTTGGGAAGCTCCAAAATGGAATCTATACACGTTTTGTCTCTGTCATTGCCTCAGAAGAAGCCTAACCTAAAAACACTCTTGCTGATTAGTGCTCACAGTCACACCCACCCGGCCACCTGTCTTGCCTTTTGAAAAGTAATACCACTAATGAGGAAGGTTATGAAGAGGGAGCTGGGACTACCTCGTTTTGAGATCTCGCTCTTGGATTTTGTTGATTCTTTCATATCTGCAGGCATAACTCTTTTTTAAGAATAAAACTAATTTGCCACTCCACTTTGATCACTCTATTTGATCGTTGGTCAATTTTTTTTTAATAATTAAAAAAGTAATTTTAAGTTTATTGATGTATTTTTTATTTTTTAAAAATATTTAAATGTATTAAAAAAATGTGAAAAAAAAAAGAAAAAAAAACCCACTGGGCAGTACGCCCAGCGGTAAGAGTGGGGCGACATAATAGCCCCACTCCTTTTTTAAAGTGTAATTAAACCTAATACAAATAATTAAATTTATCATTTTTTATCGACTTAAGTTTTTGAAATAAGTAGTGATTTAAACAAAGTATTTTCGATATGTTAGTAAGTAGGATATATGTGCCAGTTAAGATTGATTTTATATTCACACACTAGAAGTGGTTTCATGTTTGCTTAATTGGAAGAAAAAATATAATTTTTGAAAATAATGTGTTCAAACAGTAAATAAAGTGTGACTCCTTAAATGCAGTACAAAATCTTAAATAATTGAATTAGTTGTTAGTTCATGATCATCAAGATTGAAATAGTACATAAGATTGATTAGTAAATAGCCGAATGCATAGGAGCATAAAACCTAATATAAGCAAGCATCTATGAATTTTCATCTTTCTTTACTTTAACAAGAAGAGTTTGTTCCAACCGTAGTATCTCCAAACATTTCCTTTGGGTTGATCATCTGTATGTGAAAGATCAATCACGATCACGTGTTAAAGCTTTGCATGAAAGTTTGAGCTATACAAATTAACCATATTTGACGGTAGAAATCAATACATGCATGTCATGTTACCTCCAACCATGCAGAAGACGTAGTGAGCTCATATGAAGCCTCCCTGTTTTTGCATTTTCAAGAATAAGATACTTTCCAAAATTTGATCGCATGAACAAAAAAATTATCTCACGATTAATAAAAATTCAACCACACTATTTGATGACCTAGGGAGCACTGAGAAAATACCGAGTCTTTTATTCCTATGTTGCTCTCACATTCTTTCATTATTAAAGTAAACTTCTTATATTTTGGAAGCCCCAAAAATATTATAATTGTAGAAAATTATTTTATCTAAATGATTTTAGTTAATTAAGAATATTATGAGATTTAAATTATGTTAACAACTCTAATTATTTAGATGGTTTTACTCTCTTAAAAATATTTAGCAAAACTTCATTATTTATTTAATGATAAAAGATTAGTATTTTATAAATTAAAGTTAATTTTAAATGTATGATATGATATTTATATTTTAATTATCTATTTTAACTTAGTTTATTTTCAGTGTTTTAACCTCTACCGTTGGATTAAATCTAGAGATTCAATATAAAGAGTTGGAATTTAAAGCCTCAAACCCAAACTTTTCCCTTTTCCCTCTCTCTTCTTCCTCCCTCCAGCCATACGCCCCTCTTTATCTCAATCTCTCTTCTCCTCGACTCCTCCTAGCGCCGCCGCTCACTGTTGTTGCGCCACCACCAAGTCTAGTCACCGGCGACCTTCCCCACGCCGATCTCTTCACCACAGACCTCTCTCTCTCTCTCTCTGTAACAGGCCAAAGCCTGTAACCCTCTTTCTTCCTCTCCCTTTGATTTCCCTCCACCGCGCCACCGTGAGTAGCTTCTCCCACAAGCTTCGACAGCCACATCTTCCCCACGACGCAACTCCCTAATCTGCCTCCCTCTCTCACGAAGCCTCTCCCTATCTCACGGGTTCTTTCTGTTGCACGACCTAGATCTGCTGCCTACAGCCCACGACGCCACCACCAACCTTCCACGGCACTTCCCCTACTCCTCCATGCCCAGCCGAGCCTCTACCTCTCCCTTGCTCTGTTGTAACCCACAACCCAGACCATGGAACCCCAACATCGTCGTGCTCCTCCCCTTACCACCACCATAGGGTCACCATGAGGATTTATCTGTGGTTTGAAATTCTTCAAAACCAGATGAACAAAAACGTAATAAGACCAAGTAAGACAAAAGGGCATAAATGGAAAAAGTGGGATAAAAAGTGTCAAACACGAATTACTATTTATTCATGTTTATCTCATATAGACACTTTTAAGATATAAAGGATATGAGTTTTGTTATATACAATTATTTTTGCATATTTCTTGTGTATTCTACTAATATGATTGGCCAAAGTAGTTATTTTATATTAAAAAAAATGATGTAGTCAATCACATTAATAGAGTGCATAAGTAATACACAAAAATGACTGTATATACAATTTTGTATATATATATATATCTATATATCTCACTCAATTTGAGGGCCAGGAAGCAGTTGGTGGGACTATGGGAACTTTAATGACCAGTCAATTGGACTTTTCATGTGACTTTTTCTTTTTTTTGGCATAAATCGTTTATAACAAAAGCAAACACAAAAACTCTGTTTGATAGCAAAAAAGAAAAAGAAAGTCCAAAGCTGCGTGGAACATTGAAACTGTTGTTTGCTGCAAATGGGCCATGATTGGGCCAAGCTTGTCTTTAAGGCTTCTGCAAACAAATATAATCGACTCGGCGTGTCTCAATTAATCTAAGTATGAGACAAAAGCTTATTTTGTACAGAAATGCTTCAGAATGGTCGGGCTGCTAATAGGGAAAGAGTAGCCCTCCATTCAAATATCGACACGTAGGAAAAAACACAACAAACTCCTTAAACTTTACCACACAAAATCACAATAGGCAAGATGTTGCCTACCTCCAGTCGCCGAGCACAAAAAATATGAAGAAAAATCGAAATAAGCAAACTCCGACGATTTTCTGAAACCAGATGAAGAAAATATAAAGCAGAACAACCCCCCCCCCCTCCCAGAGGCGAACCCAAATAGCACTTTGCAATCTCAGCTTTTTCATATCCAAAAAAAACCCTTTTACATGCTGAAATACAAAAATAAATTATTGGAAACTGATCATCAGATGAGAAAATATGCACTCTGTTCTTATATTTGATCCAACTACATCCAGGTTTCTTTCTCATTCCTCTTCTTAATTGGACCACATCCTTCTATTTCCCTAGTGCAGGAAAGAGAAGGTATAGTTGTTGGGTAAGAAGCCACTCTCAAACATATCCTTATAGAGAGACAAAGCTTTAAGGGATTCATCCCTCTCGAAAAAAGTTCTGACCAATGACCACAGTGTTCCATACCAATGTGGTTCGATGCGGTAGATGGCGAAAGAGTTGGCAGGCGTGAGTTAAGTCGACACGATTGGACACTGCACAGAAGGATATGATCTAGCAGCGGCTTGAGGATCCAAGATGGTGCCTGAAACTGTGAGATGGGGGAGGAGGGTCGCAGGTGAGGGGGTTCACCGGGAGGGGGGGTTTGAATCACGAGGGAGAGTTTGCATCAAGGGGTAGGGGACACCGGTGCAAGGTGGTGGGGGCAGGGGGGAGCAGAGCAGAATCGCGAGGGAGGGGGGGGGGGGAGGGGGAGAAGATTTCGGGGGAAGATTTCTGTTATCTAATGTGATGCGGTTCAGTGATGATAAAATGGAAGTATGCGTAACATGTTTTTATTGTATGGCTGTTATTTGAAGAAAAATAAATGGACCGGTTATAAGTATTTCTCTATTTTGTATTGGAAAAAATCAAGTCCAAAACCATATAATAAAGTTATTTATTAAGTACAGTTAAGAAATACTCCTATCCCATTATAGGATGGCAAGTCAGTGCTTAGGTAAGGATTTTAATAACATTACCACGTCATTGATATTTTTTAAACTATTTACTAATTAATACTTAAATAATAATTTTTATACTATCTGTTAATCTATAATTTTTCTTACTTAATTAAATAAAAAAAATTCTTACATTGCACAAAAGAAACACGTCAAGCCCATTTCATGTCATAGATGTATGTGAGCGTGTTTTGGACCCAACTCGGTCTTCATCTCACATGGGCTGTAAATAAATATCGGGTCTGTAGCTCAATTTAGAAAAACAGCCCAATTCCGGAATCCAGTGAGTCAATACCGAGTCCAAACCTTTGTCCAAAAACCCACAGCCGTTAGATTTCTCTCGCCCTAAAAATAAAGTGCAAGTCCTGAAGGGATCATTCTGCCGAACAACCGGAAACCTTTCGTAGACGTTGAGGAATCTAAACCCTAGCCGGCTCTCTACTGAGGTATGCTCTCTAGCACATGAAAACTCTATTTTCCTTTCTCTTGCTCTGCTTTCTTGGCATACCATCAGTTTGAGAAAACTCCGATATGGCTGTTTACGCACGCGCACAACACGTTATTGGGGCGATTGACATTATGGGCTGTTTTAAATTCTCTCATCTTCCAAATCGATTACTGGCTCTGAAATCTTTTGATGCGTGTGAGAGATAAGTTGTCATGTTTGCTTAAAATGAAAAAGAAGGTAGAACATAACGTTTTAGTGTCTGGTTTTGTTAGTGAGATGGGGATCAAGGCAAAGAAAGCCATGAAGAAGAAATTGAAGAAGGCTTCTTCGCACTTGTCAGCTTCTGCGCGCAAAAATGAAGCTCCCGACTTCTTGGTATGCTGCTTATAACTTTTACATTCTATACTCCTGTTAACGTATTAATTTACCTTCTAATTAATAAATTTACCTTATTATTGTTTTATTGCCATATCAAAGCCTCTAGAAGGTGGTCCTGGGCGTAAAATTCCTGAACAGAAACCACCTGAGGATAAAGTTACAGTTCTCTACATTGGTCGGATACCGCATGGGTTCTACGAGAAGGAAATGGAAGGTGTGATTAGATTGTTATGTAATTTTAGATAAAGAAAAATGAAGCATTTACATATTAGCAGTCATGCCCATGGTTTTGTCCATTTTTCTCTTCACTGATCAGTTGATTGATTACTTTCAGGTTTCTTTTCACAATTCGGTAAAATCAAGAGACTAAGAATTGCACGGAATAAAAAGGTTAGGCACCCTGGCTTATATGTAAACGGTTTTCTTGTAGCTAGAAGGTTTTATATTTGTGCATCTATGCATTTATTTTTTATCAAACATATTAATGTGGATGTTCTTTGTATTTTTTATTGTTTTCATTTTTCTTTTGTTCTTGGCATCTCACATCCAATTTTGTCTTGTTAATCATTACTTAGTTGTTATTAAATGAAACAAATATCTAAGGTATTTGTATTTTTTTGGGGAGGGGGTGGGGGATTAACTTAGTTTTGGGTAGCCTTTCATAGAAGTTGGAGTGACCTTTTTCTATTCTTGAATTTATGTGAATGGACCTTTCTAAGAAGTTGGAGTGGCCTTTTGTTTATTCCTTCCTTCCTGTGGTTGGCAATTAGGGATGATTGCTGTGGGGGCTTTTGAGTTCATTTGTTTGTAAGATTGTTATGTTGTCATTTCCCTCTCTTAGATATTGCTGTGCCAGCTCATGGCTTTTAATCTGAGCTAGAGCGTAAGGAGTTGGTAAGCAATTTGGCTAGGATAGATAAATCTTGTCTTGCATATGCCTTGCTCGAGAAGGTAGATTTTAATTTTGGATGCTGAATTGGGAAGGATGGAGAAAAGGGTAGGAATGGATAGGGGTCATGGTGGGTAGTGAGCTCTACCCTAGGGTCGCACCTTGTTTCTATGGAGTTAATGATTTGATTATAGGCCCCTGTTTAAGCTGTAGTTAGAGGGATTTTGTTTGTCTTAAGGAAGATCATTTCACTGCAGCCACTTAGAATGCAACATGCCAGGTTGACTTTGGTTTTAAACACTTCAAATTGTGAATTCAAAATTTCCAGATGATACATTTCTTGTAATTAAAGCTATTCCAAGAAATAAGTCAGTTGCTGAAAACAGATTTTCTGTTGTCATTCCAAAGATTCTTGATTATCTAGTGAGGTCTACCGGTTTTTCTGCTGCTTAGACTGACAGTTATTGAATAGGTGAGATCCCCATATAGCAATGTTCTTAAGTTTTGTATGTGTAAGGAAAGGCCAAGAGATGAAAAGGACCAAGTAACTATGATGTGTTTGTTACAATAAGAATGTGATCATGATAGGAAATTATTGAAACACACTTGTCAAAAAAAAATTTGTTGAAACACTAGAGGTCTCTCCTGTGATTAAGTTTCAGATATAACACCTTGAACATTTGCACATTGAATATTGCGGGCTAACTTACCAAAATATATATATATATATATATTTGCGGGCTAAACTAATGGTTTTTTTTTTTTTTTTTTTTTTTACTTTCTAAAAAAATTAATGGTTTTTTATGTTTATTTGCTCAATTAAAATTTTGTTTCTATGTTTTTGGCGTTAACTTTTCTGTTTCTCTTGATTTTATGTTTCATAGACAGGAAAATCAAAGCATTTTGGCTTCATCGAGTTTGAGTCTCCTGAGGTTATAATGATCACCTTTTTACTATCTCCATCATCATCATTTCCTTTTATTCTGTCTATCCTAAGATTCCTTTTTGGTATGCAGGTGGCCAAAATTGTTGCTGATTGTATGCATAATCAGCTATTGTTTGAGCACCTTTTGCAGGTCTACCCTATTCCTCCGCAGCACGTTCATCCAAAATTGTAAGCAGCTAGTTGTTATACAATGATTTTGTAACGGTCTTTTTTTATAGCCAAGTTGTTCGCATCTCTATGTTAAAAAAACTATTGTAGAATATTGATTCGAGCCTGATACAAGCTTTCTGAATGGTTTACGTTACATTGAAAGAGAAAGGATGGAAAGATATGAGGGAAGTAGCAGAAGGGTTGAGCCACTTGCTTAACTTTGTTCTTATTCATGCAATGAAAGTCAAAGGAAATTATTCTTCATCCTTGTGGAGAAGTGTTGTTCTTAGAAGCTTATCTATTTTGGGAAAATAATTTGCCGTGGTCTTTTCATAGCATTCTGTATGATAACTTATGTCCATGTTTACCTACTTTCATACCCATGTAATGAGCTAGCGAGGTTGAGGTACATTTTATGATTTCCTTTGCATTATCATCCTCCTGATTACTTACCCCCCCCCCCCCCAAAAGAAAAAAAAAATATTCATTCTCATCCTCCTAGCCATATTGGATTGTGAAAAGAGAGAAAATACAAAAGCATAAACAGTAAACACAAACCGAGGTTACAAGTACTTGCTGGTACATTTTCTTCTGTTGAAATGATTAGAGAAAAGTTAGAAGACATATAGTTAGTCAGATACTTATTAGTCTGGTGTCAAGGATTTTCTTTTTCTCTGATAAGTAATAATCCTCCTAATTAAAAAACGCCAAAGGTGCTGGTGTCAAGGATAAAACAATGCACCAGGCTGTGTGTTTCTGTTGTACTTTTTCTGGATGTGGTAAAATTCACTTCCTTCATTATGGCAACCAATCTGGGTAAAGCTGTGGGGAGGTGGAAATAAGGGATACGAATGGAAGTGTCTTGAAGTAGTTTCTATGTTGTGGAGCTCGTTTTTAATGTGTACTTTACTGATGAGTTTAGTTGCTAACTTGATACATATATGTGCATGTTGGAAATAGTGGCCTTTATATTTCTTACTTTGCTAGTGATGCTTTTGCCTTTTACCAATGCATTACAAATCATTTATTTTTTCTCATTCTATTATTCTGATAGATGGAGGGGTTTTAATTACCGATACAAGCCAGTCGACCGGGTTCAAATTGAACGAAGGCTGCAAAATAAGGTAGCTTCCTAATAAGGGGATAATCTCTGGAAGCTTATTGTTTTTATTCCTAATAATGGCTATTGAACTTTTCACTGTTCCGTGTTGATTACTCAGGAAAGAACATTGGAAGAACAGAACAAGTTGGTAGAAAATATCATGAAGCGAGATCTGAAACGGCAAAAGAGAATAGAGGCTGCTGGCATTGAATATGAATGCCCAGAAATTGTAAGAACTATACCTTTATCTTAACCTGCTGCGGCAGAAATTCTAATTTAGCAATTAAAACAAATAGAACACGAGAACAAGTACCATCCAGTCTCTCTGCTGATTTGAGGTTGATTTTGTTTTTGCTCCGTATTGTGATATTTCGCAGGTGGGTAGCATCCAGCCTGCTCCTAAGAAGATAAAGTTTACCGATGAGTAGGCATGATACCTTGGTAAAGTTTCGTGTTTTATTTATTTATTTATTTAAATTTCTGGAGACCGCACAAGATAAGTAATCTTGATAAGTAAACGAGATGGCTGTGTTTTCTTCCTGTCATTATTCTAGGTTGATTTTAGGACATGAGAAGTGGTGCACAGGAAGAGAGTCATTACGAAGATCAAACGAGTCGATCTTGATCTCATTTTGAAGGAAACCCGCAGTTCCTCCGACCTTGCATCCTTGAGAAATCCTTTCTAAGCTTGCTTTTATGACTTTTTTGTTCTTGTAATATCCTTTTCTTTTGGATGTTGGTTAATTTCTGTTAAGGAGTCTGGATGTAGAATATGTTACTTGTGATAGAAATTTCCATTCTGTGGTTTTAAAAAGCTCCATAACCGCACCTTCAGCAGCAGCGTAATACTCCAAAGAAACTGGTGGATTGTCCAGAAAGTTGTTGCTTGAACCCCCTTTTGTCCTTGTTTTGAAGGGGGACTTGCAGTAATGCTTATGGCTCGCTAAAACTAAAACAAAATGAACCGAGAGATCTTTACCTTTGTTTGTATTCATAAAATATCTCAACTCAATATAATTTATTTAAATTTTTAAATAAAATATTATAAACAATTCAAATCTTGAATTAAAAATGATATTTTATTTAATTTTTATCTCGATTATTTGAAAAACAGCTGTAGAAAGAAAAAGTTAAAATTATTATTTTGTTCTATTTTAAGAAAAAGCGAAGATATAGCAAGTTTTTTTAAGTTTATTATTTGTACAGAAGAACCGTAATCGGTGCCAGTGGTTTCCTCCGAAAGTATAGAGAGGAAAGTGGCTTCGATTTAAAATATCCGTTCTCATGATGTTTTATCATATGAAACTCTTAAAATCTCCGTAATTGAAAATTTCCACAGTTAACTTATATTGTTTTGTTTGAGCAAATACTAATCGATTTATAAATATAATTTATTATTTTTACTATTATAAAAACATGTATAATTATTGATAAGACAAATACTCATGCATTTAATGAATTTTAAATGGTTGAACATTTTAAAAGTTTGTAAAAATCTTGATGCATCTAATGTTAATTTTTTGTGTTTGAGTGATGTTTAGAAATGAAATATCTGAATAATACTTAAAAATAATTGTGTTGTGAAATGGACATTCACTACATAAGCACTGCACGTATTATTGCTAAATGCAAGCATTTTATAATGCTGACTTTTTGCTCAAAATAAATTCACTTTTTTTTTTCTTTTAAATGCTAATTGATAAAAGGCATATTTAATACTACAAGTACATACTTTTTAGAGAATACCTTATAACCGGTTGGACTAATAACCCACAAATAACAATCCCCAATAGCTGATTGCCACGTAGGCTTCATAACTTTAGTTTCTGTGTGACCGCACATTAATCGATTCAAAATTCGTCCCTCGCAATCACCCCCACCAAATCCTTCCCCCCCTCTCGCAACCAACGCAAACCCTTCTCTCTCCTCTTGCAATCGACGGCAGACCCAATTAGTATTGACCGAGTCACTTTCAGTCCGTACGATTTTCTATTTCCCATATCTTTGCTAATCATTCTTCATTTGCGCTCTCAGCCCCCATAGATTGAAAAATTGTTTTAGAACTTAGTAAAAGTAAAATGAAAGACCGAAACACGAATGGAGAAAAAGTAATCCCAATGCTCTTTTTCAATATTCCAATTTATATTTTCTTTTCTTCGTGTTCTTCTTCGTTGTTTAGCTCATTCTCTGCTCAAGAAAGGAGACAAAAATTTGCAGTTTTCTTTTTTTGCTCTACTCAAACATTTGATAAAGGAAATTTTAGGTTTTATAATTTTCTTTGTGCTTTCTTTCTAAATTATACTTAGAAGCCAGGTGGAGCATAAGATTTATTCAGGAGTAAAGTCGAACATTAATGTCGTATGCTACATATTAAATTGGTTGTCATATGCTTCCCTTTAACAATAGAGAAAATGCAGTCGGAGGTGCTATTGCATATCTAAGTTTTTTTTTTTTTTTTTGGGTATGAAAAAAATGAGATTTGTGTGTTACTGTGGTCCTGGGTGCTATCGGTGGTGGTGTTAGAAGGTGCTCAGTTGTCTCATGGTGCAATGATTTTTTTTTTTGTGGCAAGGGGCGATGGTGCACGGTGGGGCTTTGGCAATGATTGTAGCTGAGCAAAAGATATGAGCCACATATGTTTATTGTGTTTCGGAGAATTTGGTGCACAAAAGAATTTGGAACTAACTGCAGTGCAAAGAGACGGAAGAGATGAAAGGGAGGGGCAGGGAGTAGATAATTTCCAATAGAAGAGATGAAAGGGAGGGCAACAGTGAGATGAGTTTTGAAAGGGAGGGACTGGTAGTGACCCTAGCTCTTTTCTATTGTGTGTGGTTGTATCTATTCTTACTTTTATGTGATTTTTCACGTGGCAGCTCATTAAAGGAGGGCTGATGCTCTTCAAAACATAGCCCGACTGCTTAGAAGCGGGACTATACTATTTATGTTGTATTTACATTTATCTTTTTTTTTAAATGCGTGATTCTACACCTACTGAGAATTCTAATTGAATAGTCAGTTTTTTTTTAATAATTTTTTAAACTCTTTAACTATTTTTAAAAAATCACAAAACTATTAAAAAAATACTTCTTTAACTATTAACCGTAAAAAAAAAAAAAACTAATCAGTGAGAATTCATGGTAGCCACAGAGAGGCATTTCCCTTTTTCAATTAACTATTATTATTATTATTATTATTAATGAAACTACTTTACCTCTTTTCTTTGACAGTTTCATTTTAAATGTATTGATATATATATATTTTAAAATATTTAAATATATTAAAAAAAAAAAAACTACTGGGTACGCCCAGGGGAGGCATAGTAACCCACTCTATTATTATTATTATTCTGAGAAGAATAAGGAGATGGCTCCCACGGTCCCACGTCAGTCGCCTACCCTGTGGTCTCTGTGCACTCTGGCACCACCTCGTCCTCCCTGCTTCCGACGGGTAAGCAACTCTCTCTCTCTCTCTCTCATAATACAACATGATGAATGCCCATGGCACTTGGGTCGGCCGAGGATTATACTGTCCTATCCTTCTGTATATCTTTTGACTTATGACTTATGATTAAGTACTCATATATGCTCTAATGGCAATGGCATATGGTTGCAACTCTTCAATGTCTTCATGCATATTTTTTTTTTTTTGATAGGTGAATGTCTTCGTGCATATTACGATCATCTTCCATTTTCCTTTGCTCGGTCTGTATAGTTTGGTTTCCGTATTGGGTTTGTGCTTATTTGCATTTTGTTTGAACTTTACGAATTTTTCGCGATGCTTTGGGCCACTTGGAAGAATTTGAAAGTAGAAAAGAAAAAGAGATCAATTTTTTCTTGTCTCGTTTTTTCATTTAAAAACGGAACGAAAAGAAAAAAACCCGCGGCAGTCTTGTCGATGTCGTAATTTTCTGGTGATAAAGGGGTTCTCCTTTTTGTCTCTGTACTCTTTTGTTTTACATTCTTGTCGCCCGCTTTTTTTTTTTTTAATCAATCATTTTGGTGGCGGTGGGGGGCTGGTTAATGAGGTTAGCATTGAATCACTGTGGCTCCTACTGACTTCCCTTGTTTGATATGTTTATTTGTTTTGATCCAGATGGCAGCAACAATCAAACGGTTCTCTTGTGCTTTGAAAAGAAATAAAACTTAAACGTCTGGTATGTTTTAAGTACTAATGGAGCCATTAGATGGTGTGAGGCTACTGCTTTGAATCTAGTATCTGGTATATATATACTCATAAATACATGTGGGTGTGCGCTCGCACACACATATATAAGTAATGCTATTCTAAAGCCTCTACATCATACACTGCTTACGTGACATAATTTGATTTGGAAGATAAATTTTAAAATTTAAATCTTACAAATCAAATCTTACCATTTAAGTGATGTGGATGGTGTGCTCTACACACCTGCTTGAGAATAGAATAACTCTCTCTCTCTCTCTATATATATATATACGTGTGTGTGTGTGTGTGTAAATGTGCGTGTGTGTGTGTACTTGTTGGAATTTGATTCCTTCAAATGACCTCAGATCATTCCTTTTACAAATAATTCCATTGTATTTTTTGGAAGGATGCCGTTAAGTGGCTTAAAAGATATTTTTGTTAACTAGGGTATATTTCTTCCATGGATGTATCAACCAATGTTGGTTTCATGATCCATATTATGATACATCCTGGTATCATCACCTATTTGGCAGAATTTTCTAGTATTATCGGTTCCTAGTTAATACAGTAATTGGACTGCAAATTTTATTTCAGTCTTTAGTAAGGAAATTTATATCTACAATGGGTCTTGGTTATCCAATAGCTACTCAGAAAGTAATGCTTCCAATAAATGGTTAACCTATAGCCACTTTCATATCCTGGCTTCCAGGGGAGATGTTGATGGAATTTTTGCATCAGTAGTAATGTTTAGGAGAAGCAACATCGCTGCAAGGATTTTTCAGCGCCAAATCTACACTCCTGCTCCTGGAACTAGTGTATTTTCTTCTTACCCTAGCCATTTTTTTTATTTTGTATAATTCCATTTGTGGACTTTCGCCACTTTGATTATCTTGATCCTTTATAGTTCTTACTTCTGTTGACTAGCTGTAGTCACTAGTTAATGATTTGGATGTACAATGAAGGATTGGAGATGATCTTCTGTGAGCTTGGAGTCATCTTTTCCTTTGGATGTATTATTACACTCAGGTTTTCCCTGGGTCTATTTGTATTGAATGTTTTTCTTATCTTGAATTTTGGTAATTTGGAACTCTGTCTCTATCGATGGTAACAATCAAAAGCTTAAGCTACTACGAAGTGGGCCAATGTCATAGACATACTAACATTGACACTACCCCTCATGTTTAGGACCATGCAGTAGCAATGATTCAACTGTAGAGGACTTGCACGTACATAACATAAAAAACTAATGAATAGGATATATAAAGGCTTGAACTAAGAACCTTGTACATAAAGAAACCTTTGATACCACCCTCTCACATCCAAGCTCAACAGAATTAGAGCCTAGCTGAACGTAGACAAACCGCGGCAAACTGGCCCAATTAATTTGATCAATTACAGAGGAAAATTTTATCCAGCACTTGAGGTATGAGAAAAAACAAATGGGCTGTATGCCATATTAAGCATCCTATCAAAACCTTAAGCTATTAGGAAATGGGCCAGAAATTTATATCAATCTCACAGAGACATTAAACATTAACATTTGTTTTTTCCTCTTGAAGAACACCCTTCTCCTTTTACCTATCAGAAAAATGAAGAAACAACACCCTTCTCATTTCTTGTGTTTTCCATCTTATCATGGAGTACATTCTTTTATTGAGTAAAATAAAGATTCTATTAATGATAAAAGAGGATGTTGCCCCCAACATACAGGAATACAAGAGATATTATGGAGTACATGTTCTAATCATAACTCAAAATCAATATGATTTCTGCAAAAACTAAAATATTACTGGAGAAGAAAAAATATTCTTACAGTCCTGAATATAGACGCTTATATGTTGTGTTATTAAAATCTCGTTTTCTATTTGCAAACAGCTTGCCAGAAATCATTTCAATTATACGATGCAAAACCCAAATCATTCTTTGCTGCTTGCAGGTCCATTGTGCTAGGCGATTTTATGAGAATTTAGTCCCAAGTTGTACCATATTTGATGTCGAATGTCCAGACCAATCATTCTGCAAATTTACTGATGATGGCCAATACCTAATAAGTTTCAGCAGAAACCAACAGGATCTGATCGTTTACAGACCAACATGGCTTTCATTTTCATGCAAAGAAGAAGATTGTGATGCTTTTGATCTCCCTCCAAAAGCAAAGAGATTTGAAAGTTTCTTCACGCAGTTATATAGTGTATCGCTTGCTTCCTCCAATGCGCTTATATGCAAAGACTTCTTCCTTTACATGGAGGGTAACCATTATGGAATATTTGCTACTTCTACTGCACCAATTCATGAGCCGCCTGCTACTGGTGGAGCCATTCAGGGAATCCCATATATAGAAAAGATAACCTTTCATCTAATAAGGTACATCACTGGTTCTATATATTACAAGAGACTAATATGTAGAAGTTCTAATTCATTTGTAGAGGTTGCTTTATGCCTTTTTTAATCTATATTCTCTGATATAATTAGATTGGAAGATGGATTGGTATTGGACGAGAAGATCCTTCACAATGATTTTGTTAATCTGACCCATAACATGGGTGTCTTCTTGTATGATGATTTATTGGCAATTGTGTCGCTTCGCAATCAAACAATACACATTCTCCAAATTAGAGACTCGGGGAACCTTGTAAATGTACGAACTATTGGGGAATTCTGTCACGAAGATGATGAACTTTTTCTCAATTCAAATGCTCAGGCAAGTGGCATTTATTTTGAAGCTTTTAATGTGACTTCACTAAGCTTCAACAAGCATTCTACAGGTTGGCTTTGGCTTTACACTTCAGACTTCTTAGAATTATTGAAAAAGCATAACCTTTGGTAGGGTAGAAAGGGACAAACTATTACTTCAGTTTAGAAGCTTTGTCTGCTTTGATGGGGAAAAAAGAATATTTTTTGAAGGTTTTCATCTCATAGGGAGATCAACACATACGCAAAATTCTTTCTGCTATCTTTGGCTATAGAAGTAGGAGGGAAGACTGGGTTGTCTGCTAAATGTCTATAAACGTATACAATTGTGTGCTCTTCATAAAAGATAGTTATCCGTTTATTCAATTGTTAATTTTATACTCATTTGAGTTGTCATTTACTTTTTGGGGAGCATATAAAATATAATTGGGTGGCGGGAGGAGAGATAGAAATCTGCCCTTGCACAGGAATTATTATTTGAGAGATAGAACACTACCCTTGCACAATAATTAAAATTTGCTTATTACGCCTCCAGTTCTTAGTGATGTTTTTTTATGTCTTGGTTCGTTGGTTTCATCAACATGCTTGCTGTTATGGTTAAGTTCTCAGATTTCATTGTTACTAGGCGTTCTCTCCCCAATATCATTGTCATTTCAATCAACACAGTGAATAATTACTTTTGCTCATGCGTCATGTGTGGAGCTTTGAACTGACAGTTCAGCTATTAATGGCAGTGCTTGGCATTTCCTGACAAAAGTAAACTGCATCAGTTGCCTGGGAACAATGTTCAGAATGGTTTACAGCATAGCCAGCCTAATCTAGAAGATTCTTTTCTGACCGGCATCAAACAACGCCTTCTTTCATTCATATTTCAAGGAATATGGAATGAAGAAAAGGACCATACCTTGGTCGGTTTTCTTGCTTGCTGTTCTAGTTTGTTTTTTATTTTCAGAATATCTTATGTGGATTAACCTATAAGAAAAAAGGATTGTCTTATGCAGATTAGCTCATTGTAAGCATTGTTTTGGTCATCTGTGAACAAGATAGGCTGTTTTCAAATCTCTATATCTATTTTCTTTTATTTTACCATTTAGTGTAAACTAATCAAGCTTTATCCCACTGGCAAATTCTACCATTTCTTTCATCATCATTAATTTGAAAGTAGTGGTTTTTTCGTTTCTTAACAGCTGATCACTAACTTTGAGTCTAGTATGCATTCTAAACCTTACTATATGGGCTGAATTGTCAATGATCCGTATAAAGAGTACTATAAATGTTTGGTTGAGTTCTCAATTGTCAAAAATTAGCATGACATAGTCTAAGAAGATAAAGGTTCAAGGGTTTTATTAAATCAACCGTAATGGTTTCCAAAGGAGCAATAACCAGTAGTGCATTTGATGAGCAGACTAGTGCTGAAACTTGAGGGTGAGTCTCCACCAACTTCTCACATGAGGAAAGGTGTTTGATGTAGAAAATCATGATCAAATTTACGAAATATCTAAAGAAAATTCATTTGAAGTGAAAACTAAATAGGTTGATATTTTTACTAGGAGCCCAAACTATGTGATTGAAAAATCGCCTTTTAGAAAGAAATGAAGTTAAATCAATTGACTGGGACAAAAGAAAAATAACCATTTTCCCCAGTGCTTGTTCCCCTCCTTACTTACCATGGTAGAAGTTTCCTTGGTAACTCCGGGTTTGTTTCTTCCTAGTGGCTCTGTTCCATCCATTTATAGCAGTTAGGTTCACTGGAATTCCAGGGCAGGCATATGATTATGAAAGGTGAGAATAGATCTCATACAAGTCGGACTATCTTTTGGTATGAATCATTGAATATTACCTGGTTGAAGCTGGGGCTTTTGGCCATATTTTAAGGAATCTATAGTTTAAAGCTCTATTGTTTTTAGTACAAGTAGTTTTATGCAAGATCAAAAAACTTCTCGACTGAATGGTCCATGTTATGTGCTTTAAAATTTTTGCGAATATTTTTATGTCTATTTCATTGCTTTAATTCCATTGTCCTTAGCTTCCACAGAGGGTCCAGTGCTTGAAGAAGAAATTTTATTACCATTTTCGAGATTATGCGGAATTAATTATCTGGAGGGTAGGTTCTTAAGTGCACATGTCCATGCTGTTCTTTTGTGACATTAATAAAATGTGAACATCACTTGCACATTTGATATTAAAGATCTAACGTAAAAAGTTGTTTATACACAACTCTTTGACAGGTACAATTCTTGGACCGGCACCACCTGCTAATCAAGTTTGGTAGTGTGGATGGAGGGGTGAGGCTTTCTTCTTTCTATTATTCTGCTTTATATCACTTAAACCCCTTGCCTTTCTCATGGGGCTCCAAAATACTCTGATCACTACTCTCTTTAGAAGATAAAACTGGACTGCTCTGGGAATGAGCCTTTCAGTCAGACATTTCAGTGGTTCACTAGATACAATCACATCATATATTATTTATATATGTATGGCTGTGATGGACATTTACATCATTCTTCGCTTTTTGCTGGGAAAGCCTTCCTTTCTTGCGTCCACACTTGAGGGCATGTGGGAAGGGTCCATGGTTCCAATAAGAATTTGCCCTCTTTTGTATAATGGATCATAAGTGGGGTCAACAAATTGATTCAAGAATCTTTAATTTCTATAAGAGTAAAGTGTTATGTTAAAAATGATGTGGCTCGTTTAATTCCACTTTAGGGAAAATTCATAATTTCAGTAACATACACAGTTATTTTGATATATTCACAACTCCCAATTCAATGTGATCATAGATCTGTTCACAATTCCCATTCAATGTGATAATTGATTGTCAATTGAATTTTTTCTATAATCTGAGTTATGGATTTGAAGATAAACTAATGGATGTTGACATATATGTATCAATGCCTGCATGCCCACGCAAATGGAAGATCTTTTAGGCTCTCAAGTCATCTAGTCTTTAGCCTAATCACTGGTTGGTTAAGCTTATTTAAAAGGAAAAAAAGTTAATGATGTTCATGGTGGCTCTGGGAGCTTTCAAGTGATTCCTACTTAAGTTGACAGTGGTGAAGCTTATTGTCTTGTAAAGTCCTAAGAATCAAGGTTATTGAAGTCTTTCTAAGAATAAACAATGTGCTATTTATTGGAAATTGTTAATTTCTGGTGGTTGTCCTTGTTTGAAACTTCAGGTGTTGCGAAATTCTGATCACCACCCAGTTTTTTTTGCTGTATATAACATGGAGACAACTGACATCGTTGCATTTTATCAGGTAATTTTATGGCCGAGTATTGTGCTTATAAAGTAGAACGTGCTTTTTTTCTCTGGAAGATATAATATTTTTTAACTGGAATATTTCTATCTTTTACAGAATTCTCCGGAGGAGCTCTATCTCTTGTTTGAGCAGTTCTGTGACCACTTCCATGCGGCATCAAGAAATTCTTTGTCTATGAATTTTGTTTCATCTCACTCGAATAACATTCATGCTCTGGAACAACTAAGATGTGTAAAAAATAAAGCAAGCAGCTCCTCACAGGTGAAGTTTCTCTTTAGCACTTGCTGCATGTAAAGAGATTTTACACAGTATACTTCAGGAACCTTTTTTCTGTCTATAGGGCATGAGAACAAGTTTGATCCGTGGCTCTTTTGGCCACTTAGTCTGTAGCTTTGTCACATAACCTCATATCTCATCATCTAAGGAAATCTGCAGTTTGTGAAGAAGATGCTGGGCTCTTCTTTGCCTTACAGTTGTCAGTCACAGAGTCCTTCTCCCTATTTTGACCAATCTCTCTTTCGGTTTGATGAAAAGGTTTGATCAAAATCCTATCGCAATTTTTTCTTTATGTGCTACTAGGTACCCAGTATTTGTGCATGTTTGGAATTGCGGTGGGTAATATAGCTTTTAGCTTTAGGGCTTTTAGTTGTAGAGAAGCTCTACTATGAAAAGGTTATTTACTGTTTGATAACTATATGTCTAAAACATTTTCAAACATGTTCCATTTGTATGGAACAATATAAAAAAGTGATTTTTGAGGTAGAAATGATATAAAAGGTTATTTGAGGTAGTTTCATGCGTGTGATAAGATCAATGGTCAAAGTTATAATTATCTTAAAGTTGTGTGGGTATTTTTGACTATTGAAAGTCTTCTTTAAAATTGGAACTACGTTCCGCATTATCCAGAAAAACACGTTTTAGGAAAAACACTTTAATATGTAATGCACTTTTTAGTTGTTTTTAGGTTAAAAACTACTTTAATATGTAACAACCAAATAACTCGATTTCATCATTAAAGAGCTTTTGAGGCTATTTAATCACTTTTTATGACCCTTAACGCATCCCCAAACAAGCCCTTTGTCTGGTAATGGTATGTTGCGAAAGCTGAAGATGAAGCTTATCGGACTTGATTAGCAATTTTTCTCTCCTTAAGTTGTTACAATGCAATTTTTGGTTATGCATTTAAAAATTTACTGGGGTATTCTCCATTTTAACTGACCTGCTGTCGCAGCTGATTTCTGCTACGAACCGGCATAGGCAGTCAACAGACCATCCAATCAAGTTTATTTTAAGAAGGCAACCATATTCCCTCAAATTTAAGATCAAAACAGGTATATATGTCTTTGCTTTGCAGTGACTTCATAAAACAAAATGCTCTGGACAATCCACAGTTCATATTTTAGGGAGAGTAGTATTTGAATAAACAGGCAGAGGTTTTTCCTTTTCCCATGAATTATTTTTTTCTCATCCTTGTTCATGAGAGTTGGTGTAAATTCATATTTCTGTTAAGTAATACTGTGAGTTGTTGAGTTTTGGATCATGCAAAAACAATAATGATGCCCTTCGGCCTTTTTCTTTAGGTCCCGAAGCAGGTAATACGGATGGTCGGACAAAGAAGATCTCTTCATTCTTGTTCCATCCAACTTTACCTCTCGTTCTCTCCATTCAGCAGACTTTGTTCTTGCAGCCATCAGTTGTGAATATTCATTTCCGGAGATGAAGCTTTTTTTTTTGTAGACAGACAGCCTTTTAGCGAGATTGTAGATTAATTTGAGGAAATGCGTATTTTTATTCAGAAATTGTACAATAAAAATAATATACAGTCAGAGGTTGCAATTGAATGCTTGATTCGAAGCACTGTCCCAAAACATTAACGACACTTTAACCTTGTAATGAGGATTGATTGATAAGAGTGGTTTTTCCTTACCTTTAATATTTTCATCGTTTTTTCTCTGCTTTCTACGTTATTAATATATATATATATATATATATATATATATATATATATTAATGTAATAAAAATAGAGTGAAAATTCAATTATTTGTTCACATGTGGAACACTACATGTTTGTTCACCTTTAGAGCCTCGAGTTCACAATACTCGATCACAGCTTTAGTATGGGTTGTAACCGCAGATTAAAAACAAAAAACAAAAACATCTAATAGAAAAGAAAAGGAGGCCGAGGGCATTCTTGTATCCTATCCGTGTCCTTCTTGATCAAGATGCTGTGATATCATTCTTACTGGCTAAATAAAACTAGCTGCCAATACTATATTGAACTTGCCTTGATAGAAGAAGGAATTACACTCGGGGAACAGCAAAACTACATGGCAGACCCGGTGCCATATCTACAAATAACAGATAAATAATGCAAACTCATTGAAGCAGTCCTAACCTGGGGCATTAGTCTCCTGTCCTGTCCACTACTGAATTGCTACTTGCTCCAATATGAAGCGGAGGAGGTACCAAAACCAACCCCCAATGAATTATTACCACAAAGCAATGAGATTGTAATTTGACACAATCCAACAACAATATTATTATATAAATCCAACTCAAGAATAATAGCACTACTTTGAATGGCTTGTGTGGGCTTTGAGAAAGGAAAGAAACGCAGCTCATCTCATATATCTGCAAAAACTGCAAAAAGATCACCATGGATGTAATTGTTATCTACCAAGCTCACCAAGAAATAGCTGCTCTGGACCTGCAAAAGTTTAGAAGAAATGTTATAGTAGCACATTACAGAACCGAATCCTTATCAAGTCTTTTTGTGTCTTTGGTGGGTGGGGGGCAGGCGGGCGGGTACATGCGTGTGAAAAACACATGAATTTGATATTTTATGAATAAACCCAACCTCTTCAAGCAATTTTCTGGATGTGTCACCCTCTGGGTACAAGGAAGCCCATCCCCTCGACCAGATTTCAAATGCCTCGTCCTTCCATACCAGGAAGCTGGAAGGATCCACGACAGTGGGTTGGATGATCTCCTTGGCTGGGAAGACTCCCCATGTTACAGCATTCACATCAGTTTGGCCAACGTTTGATATCCAACTTCCTTCTTTGTTTACAGCCATGTAAGTTAGAGATGGGAAAGCCTTGCACTTGTCAATGAGCCCATCCAACTTCTCCCTAGAGCAGAACAACTCTATATAGGCCTTTTGATAAACATAACCTCCAGGCCCACCCCATCCTGAATACATCAATCATGCCAAAATAAATATGTGGCATCACATGTGGTTTGCATGGATCTAAAATATTATCTTGAGAAAGATGACAGAGTTTGATAGGATATATTTTCAAATAACAAAGTACAGACAATTTCCCATACAGTAAAACTGATAAACTTGACAACGACAATCTCCGAGTATAAAGTTTAAACCCAAAATTTGTACTATTCTTCTGTTTTAATTAATCTAAACATGCACTATTTGCTGGAAAAATAATATTATGCAACATATTAATAGGACTTAGTACATATAACACTGCCAATTATTATAGACTTCATTTATTTATTCACCAAATACCATTAAATGGCGAATGCTGGTCAAAACTAAAAACAAAGTCAGAGGGTCAAGCTCAACAACCAGAACAGACTACAAGAATATGAAATCTCAGTGATGTACTTACTAGTAGCAAATGGATGAATTCCTAAATTTAAAATCCCACGTTCCATCTCTGTACTAATTGGAATGAAACCCCCAATATAACGTAACCATTTTTTAATCATAAATGGGGATCAATACCAAATGGCTTTTGAAATTTCACACAAATCCAAGACCATTATGAGCTTATAGCACCAGCCTGTCCTGTGAAATTTTAATTCTTTGGCAATTTATACACTCAAGTAAGATTCTTGCAGGTAGAATTCAAAGGGAAAACAAATCAATCTAACAATATCAGTCTCACCCACAAAAGACAGTTGGAATTTTTTATGATAACACACAGAATGCAACCTTTTTTACTCACCCACAGATGGAGAAGAAGATTTCTCGCCATTGACTGCTGGTTGGCTATTGATGGTAAGGAAACCCTTCATGTTAATCTTCCCCAGCTGTTCATTTATGATTCGTGTTTCTGGCTGAAGCCCATCTAATTCCGACCAAGGACTGCTTCTCAATTTTCCAAGGCAGAATTTCTTAAATTTCTGATGTGTAAAAAAATCCAACATGAAGTTATAATAATCGACTTTCTCACAACGAGATGAGACCAGTACACTAATACACTCAAAATGGAAACCGTACCTCATGAATATCTTCAAAGTTGCTCAAAGGTGTTGCCCATTCTTCATGAAGTTTCTTGTCACGTGCACGTGGCCGCATGAACTGTTCAAAAATACAAGAAGAATTAAATAGCTACAGTCAAGATAAGTAACTTGCCAGAATTTATAGGAGACAGACTGCAGACATTTTTTAAAAACAGTAACCTTGTTATCATGACATAAAAGATGGTAGGCATATATATATATATATAAATATATATTTAAAATAGTAAAAGTTGAGGATGCACTAAATCTATTGAAAGAATTTTTATATTGTACGTTCAGAGAAAAAAATAGAAGTAACTTGTAAGATTATTCCTACCTGATAGTCAGCTAATGCTCCATATGATGGATTACGAGAATCACCCCATCGCCCATGTGGGTACTGGTCCCAGCCTTTAGTCCTTGATATATAGCTTTTTGGACGATTAGCCCTACCATAAATGGCTAGGAAGATAAGATGTCTTGAAAATTATACCACATTTTAATGAGCAAACCCAATTAATTACTGAAGTTTAGTCCAAATTATAGCAATTCCATATGTTGCATACCAGAAAATTGGACGAACGTCTTCCTTGACACGGAAAACATTCGTTGGGCGTCTCCAGGGCAGGGACCTTGATATTTTGGTCTCTTCAATCAAACCAAGATTCTGCCAAGAATGCTTCTTATTAGGGCCTATGTCTTGTGATAGTATTAATTGGGTGAGCAATATCATCCACATCTCAAGCTAGAACAACAGACTGGGATATGAGAAACAACCATTAATATAGCTAGTGCTGACTTCTCCATGTTTAGCGTATAGAGATGCAATGTCTTAATCCCATTAGCTAAAATCTTCTTGCACATTTCAGTCGCAAGATGAACTCCATATGATTTGACAGCTTCTTCATTGTCCTTAATAGGCTCCAAGGCAGCAGTAATTTTAGCAGGTATCTACAATATAACAATATATGTAGAAATTATATCAGGTTGATATAAATAGCATAACCACAGTCACATCTTATCAACATGCTTACCAAAAGAAAGAAGTCATATCTTATCGGCATGACGCGCCATAACAATATAGAGTATACATAGCAAACATGTCCTATGACAGATTTTTGTACCTCACCACCTTAATATTGTTACATATAATTTACTCAATCATCAAGGAGGAAAAAACCAAGCAACCCAAAAATTTTCACCTGTGGAAGGACACAGACACAAACATACACCAACAGCGACTCCCCCTAAAACCACACACAGTCCTATTTTTCTAGGTCTACCATGCCAACAAGTCCATGATTTGTCATCTTTCTATCATTTTTCTAAATTTAATTCTGTTCAAAGCACAAAGAGCACAACCCAAATTTAAGGAATTATACCATAGGAAAAATCCAACTTGGGAATGGAGAAAAAGAACAAAATTCCATGAAATCTAGAAAGCTAGAGGAACGGAAGCTATTATGCACCACAAGACAGCCCTCCTTTCCCTAGGAAGAATATTGGGAAAAATGAAGTGCAGCCAAGGGTAGCATTTTTATACATCTATAAAATAATAGCACCTGATGTTTTTTGCATATTTATATATAAGGCACAATTGACTCAAAGAGGTACAAACCCATCCGTTCAGGCACACGCGCAAATACACAGAGCAATACACTGCCACAAAGATATGTTCCAAAGGGATTGCATACCTTTGTTTTGCAAAAACCAGTCATGCGAAGAAATCCCTTGTAGTTATTAATGGGCATAATTCCAGGAACAATGGGGCAAGTTATTCCAATTTGGTGACAATCATTCACGAATTTGAGAAAAACATCAGTATCATAGAATAGTTGAGTAATGATTAGATCTGCTCCAGCATCAACCTATAAAAGAAAACATAACATCAATACAGGAGGACCAGTATGACCATAGGTGGAAGGAGACCAGGGGGCAGTTAATCTCTTTTTTTAGGGCATTCGTAAATATATAACAGAACTACACTTTATGATCACTTGGTGTGATAAAAAAAAATACTTGTTATTTTCAAATAGAATGGGAAAAAAAAAGAGCAATATCTACAAGGAAAGTGGTACTCAATCACTGCCGTTTGACGTTGAGTGCGCCCTTATGTTGCATAAAAATGTCTGTTTTTCTATTGGGCATAAATCATTAAATATGATCCAATACATTGGCGAAAGCCGTGTTCGTGAGCACAAGTTAGTGGTAGGAATGCATATGAAGCACAAATCATAATGGAATAATTAAAAGAGTTATGTAGAACAGTAGCAAGACCTTTCTCTTGAGATAAGCGAGATCATTGTGATAAGCTTCCAATGTAGCCACGCCATTACTTCCTATTACATCGGGATGTGCCTCTGAGTAGATAAGCAGAAGTAAAAGGATTATAAGAACATGTGGTGTGGCGGTGAATGATACAAAGCAATACACCAAAACAAGATTCAAGGGAATAAATAAATCTTTAGCTATAGCAAATCTAAAAAGACAATAGGAAAGATAAGGAAACCTGGATAACCAGCAACGGTAATGCCGAAGTAGTCACCATAGTTAGCTCTGATATGTTTCACCTAAAATGTGAAAAACAGAGAGACACTATCACGGCATTGAAATGCAAGCGTTCTAAACAATTAGCTAGAGGTAGATCGATGAACAGAGCAGCAGAGAAAACCAGAGATCAGATAAACTGAGCAGAAAGTGAGAGAGAAAGAAAGGTACAAGGTCGAGAGCGCAGGCAAAGCCGCCTTCGATCTGGACGAACTTGCCCTGGCCATGAGGGGGGTCACCACGGAGAGCGAGGACGTTCTGGAGGCCATTGGACTTGATGGTGGAGAGGGCGTGGTCGATCTTGTCGACGGGCATGTTGGTGCAGGTGAGATGCATCATGGTCTCAACGCAGACGATGTTCTGCATACGGTTTGCGATGTCGAGGGTGACATCGGCGGTGGAGCCACCAGCGCCCCAGGTGATGTCGCAGAAAGAGGGGTTGTGGGCGACCATGCGGTCCATCCTGTCGAAGAGGTTGTCAACTCCATCATCGGTCTTGGGGGGGAAGAACTCGAAGGAGAAGACGACATTGCCTCCATCCCCAAGCGTAGCAGCCCGGATCTTGTCTACGACCTTCATCTTCGTCCGCTTCTAATCTCCACCGATACCTTTCAGCTTCAGCTTTATTAGGGTATAGTAATTGTTTTTGGTTCAGTAGGAACTAAATAAAATAAAGTAGATTAATTAATTAAAGAATAGGATTCATTCAGCACAGCACAAGGAACGCGAGGTGTTGTCACCAAGTACGCAGAAAGCAGTGCGCGCTTCCTTTCTGATTTATAGGTACATCAATCATTATAAAGACAGATTCTGAGAGAGAGAGAGAGAGAGAGAGCGCGCCTGGAAGTCTTACCTGCCAATTAGGAGCCTATGAAATAACTGCAACTGCCCAACTTCACTATCACCATCACCGCTCGATCATCTATCCTCTTTTGTTTTTATTTGTTTTTTGTCCTCAAATAAATAAATAAATAAAAATCGGAGAAATCAAGGTTTATTTGTAATCGCAGTGACATCCTTAATACTTTGGAACATCGGTCGACAATTATCTTGAGGGGTGGCAGTTTTATACTTGTGTTTTTAAATGTTTTTTTATAATTAATTAAGATGTGTAGAATGTTGTCTAATTCACCACGTGATTACTAAGATGCATCGCAATTGTTAAAAAATTGGAAGAAATCACTAAATCTGAACATCTTTTCCGAATGGAAGAGCCACCTACAAGAGAGAAATTGATTTCTTAATTAAGTTTAAATGTTAAAAATATATCGAATGATTTATTAAATAATAATAATAAATAATAATATAAAAATATTTAAGATCAGTTATACTCCCAAATAGATTTTAAAATCTTATTTCCTTGTAATAGTCTAATTATAAGAAATTAGAGCACAAGGTTAATGAGTACGTATATATTTATTGAAGAATGGCAGTTCCCAAAGTTACTACATAATGAGTATAAATTTAAATAAATAAATAAATTGGTTTCTTGAAAATCTTGGAATGTGTAAAATAATAACGTGAAAAATACTCTAATAATAAAATAATTATATAAAAATAATCTGATATAATTTGTCAAATTATAAATTTATTTTTATTGTAAAGAAGATATAATAAGTCACATCAAATCACTCAATTTATAGAATCATATTCGTATAATCTCTTTTAACAATCCTCAAACACGCACTTTCGTACCGTGGTAGGTGGGACGATGGCTATCCAATTCCATTGACAAAATTACAACTCGCATACATGTAACATGCATGGGTGCATACCAGTAACAACAACAACAACAACGATATTAAGAATAGAGAGATCTGAAAAAAAAATAATAATAATAGGGAGATTTGGGCTTTCAAATTTCGTGCCTGGGGCGAAGAGTTCGTTTAAAATTATTAGATAAGGAGTATATAACCCCTTTTGAGCTTGGCAGCAGCATAATCAACCCCCACCCCGGCCAGTCCCAGATCCAGGGGGTGTTCGCCATTACCAGCCAAATTTTCCACCTTACAAAAGTGCCTTGAACATCAACGCACTCAGTTTACAAACTCCTCATTAGAGGAAAAAAATGGTAAAACATTCTTGTGAACTCTGTGCACGGAATGACGAATCCTCATTTTGCGAGAGAACACAACCATTGTTCTTCTGTCTGGTATAACATTCTCGCGAGTCAAAGTGCATGTACAGCAGATGGATCTTTGATTTATGAGAGCAACACTCAATCAAGTGGCAGTTGATACCTGAATTTCAACAAAATTCAAGTTATCTGAGTTCGCCCATTCATGTTCATTGCACTGCCATTTGACCAAGCTGCAAAAGTGGAATGCACATACAGTGAAACATGTTGCAATTGCTTGTGACCATCTGTGTGATATTTCCTTCCACAAAATCCTTCAAACCATGAAAAATACAATCAAAACAAGAAGATAGATCATCAAACGTTGAATAGTAATTATAAATAAAACTAATGTCACAAGCACGAACATCCAGATTATGGAGCTTTTGGCAAATGAAAGAAAGTAATATGTGCCACCCAGAATTGACAGGTGGAAAAAGGAAAATAAAAGAGTGGAAAGCTGTTAAAAAGCATAATAGCTAGTTTAACACGCACAGAAAACCTCTCAAATTCAACAGTAAAAGCCTCCTCATCACCTGAAATATACTTCATTGTGTGTCCAATTCATGCGTTACCCTTAAACACCATGGACAGAGCTCACTTGATTGGCTTCTTCTATCACCCTTGGTCAACACACAGACCACAAGCAAGCTTCACAGTTATCCCCAATCCCCATTCAGTTCACAAGTCATTCCCCTCTTAAATATTCCTTTTATCTCCAGGTTACTGGAATACAAAAGCTTCTTTTCTTATTTTATTTCTCAAATTTGCCAGACAGAATTGCAGAGAGTTAGGAAAAACGATCAGAAGATAAAGATGGGATTACCTAACAGGCAAGCCATGTTATACAAAAATTATACTTACCCCACAATAAAATCACAATGTCACAAATTCCCAATCTTCTTTTGTCATGTCAAGAAATTCGACAACACCATCTTCAAACATAATCTGCAATCACATACATCTATTCATATATGAGCATCTAACCAACATAAACCAACAGAGAGCAGTCTCTTACCGAGTGTTTTTGGGAAAAATTATCAAAATGTTTAATAATTCCAAAGGACCTGGAACATAGAAAGCATATATATGAAAATATATAGTAGGGTAGACATAAAATGTCATACTTATAGAGCAGCATTTACATCTGATCATTTAGAAAGTAGTGCATGGCCAAACTCAAATATAAGAAAGCACCACAAACTGCTTGCCATATATGGCCTCAAATGAGTCATTTAGTACAGTTCGGTTGGTCCACATTAATAAGCACTATGCTGCAGGATGGAGGTCCAAGAATTCAGAGACCAGATCAATAAGAAAATTCCAAACAAGCATGTGTATGCAGCCTATATACAAATTAATGAATTATTTATAGTCATCTTTATAAAGGCCACTACAAGAAAAAATAAACAAACGATAACAGAAACATGGCTATTGCATATGGTCTATAAGATTGTTTTCAAAATATTGCCCTAGAAACAACACTGAGTAAATGCAGAAGGCTAAGACATTCCGAAAATACCTCTCAGTCATAGGGCGGATTATCCTAATAACTTCACCAATGCAATTATGGAAGCATGTTCCTTGCAGGGTACAAACATTTGAACTCCCTAAACAAAAAAGTTAAAATTAGATAAAGGAGAAAAAGCTTCACGGAGATAAATCATAGAAATCATGACAATTTAAAGCATTTGATCTAATAGAAGAAATGGCATTTAACATATGAACATGGGGAGAGAGAGAGAGAGAGAGAGAGAGAGAGAGCCTTACCTACATGCAATCCTCCATTCTGGTAAACCTTTGAGAGAAACACCCAATAATTAGTCCATGCTATTCAGAACATCAAATTTAAGTATGTAAGACACAAGAGTAATGTAAGCAGCCATTGATGAAGCAAGGCATTACGAAAATAAGGTGCAATTATAATCACGTTATATTCACAGATCCAACAGTTGGATGTTCTGATGGTCATACACCATACAAGTCAGCTCCAGCCCCTGCTCAAGCCCACCATCTAAAGGGAATGCTAGGAGGGGGAAGTGATACGACGTAGGAAAACCAGAGGGAAAGGGGATGCTATCTCACTTGCACTCATATTTTACCTTTTCAGGGATCTTATCAAAACCTAGTCTGAATCACAAATCTAAGCTAGATACTCACCAACCTAATTATTGGAGGTCTTAAAAGCATTTTGATGTTTCAAATGCAACCCTAAACATTGCCCCAAGCAAGCAAACCAATTTCCTAATTGGTATTTTTTTATAAGTATTTAGGATGTTAAAGTACTTGCAAACACTTTATACTTGTGTACATACACGTGTACATATATCTCAATTGTCAACAAGCAAAAAATAAATAAAACTATGAAGACAACATAAATCGGAAAATGGAATTGGAGTTTCTTATAGAACAGCCAGCCTATGCTTTTCCAGACAGAATTGCTTTCAGATTGGGAGACAACACAGCCACCTGGTATGCTACTAGTTTCAATGCAGCATCTGAAGACATCTTAGGCTTGGTAGGTTTGACCCCCAGCTTCCTCCTGCAGCCAACAGCACCACAATGGCAATCTTGATCTGCACCAAACTGAACAAGCCTGCTAAATTTGTTAGACTGGACTACAAGACTACAAAATGTCACGAAGTTATGACACACGTATTGCAAGTGAATCGATGCAATAAAGAAGTTATGCGAGGGCTCATACTGATAATCATAGGTCAGATGCTTGCCCTTTTTTATGTCACAAGTCGCAAATATGCCAATTCTTGTTTCCCCATCTATTATCCTTGAAAAGAAAAAAACTAGTGCATATAAGATTGAATACAACAATTAACCACAAAAACGGCATTAAGGATTAGTAGAGAACCATTTTTGCATCTCGGTATTTGGACAACAACTATGGTTTATATATCTTGACCTGTTTCCCTTGTATGTTGCATCAATTACCATATCTCGATTAATTTCGCACAAGTAGAAGTTTGTCTCTCCACGGTGTTTCATGTTCCAAAGCCTTTCCTCACATGTTTTGTCATCAATAACTGCATATACAGAAGCAGCATTAATTAATTGGCTTCTAAAGTAATTGAGCATGCTAGACATGGGTGATATATGTAAAGAAAACGACGAATGAAGAGGTCACCTTCTCCCACATATTCTATTACAAACTCTCCTTGATTGATATCTTCATCCGCCACGATTCCAGAACCACATTTCTCAGTCTGCAATGACACCTTAATTTAAATAGCTATTTTTATGCACATACACATCAACAGCAAAAAAATTTGTGAGATCCAAGTTACAAGACATTAGGATGTTACGACAGAAATAAGATCAACTGGAACAAACATGAACACTCAGAAGGAAGATAAAGGATTACCAAACAATCAATTCAAATGACAGTATTAAAAACAATGAATATGTTTGCCTGTGTATGTGTTACGTACGTGTGTGTAAATGTCTGTGTGGAGACAAAGGTGGGCACAGCACAGGGAATATGTAGGGCTGTCATATAGTAAGCAGTTACTGCTTCCTGTTTCTCAAAGAGAGAGAAGCCCATAACAAGTTGCACCAACAACCCAGCGAGGCTGAACTGTTAAGTAGGAGCCAAGGTAATGCAACTCTACATCTCCACATGATCATCTCTCTCCTTCTGTTTTGTTCTGTTTTTCTTTTTGGCATAATATTTTTTCTCGGGAAAGAAAAGATGAGGGAGATAGATTGTAAGGACCAAGATGGGATTGCAAGGAGCCCATTATAGTAGGTTAAACATAGAAGCTTCTCAGGCATTCTCTCAAGACAGACCAAATACAGTCTGATGCTAATCACAAGGAAAATGATAAGAAATCCATACACAAGGTAAACGAGTATGTCGTTTTTCTAATGAATAAATTGGTCTCAAAAAATCCCTTACAAGTTGGACTTGACAAATAGTTGGAAGTCAAGACTTACCTTCACCAGTTTCATCTTCTTCACAGGTCGGCTCTGGAATGGTTTGTTGAGGCATGAACTCCCGCATTTACATCCAGTGGAGCAACTAGAGAGGAGCATCCTGTAACAAGAAACTGTTGTCATGCTATGGAAATCCTTATTGTTAATCAAGAATATTGGGGTTAGATGAAACAGCATATGAAATAAGTGGTAGGCAACCACGTGCATGAGAAGTGGGTTCAGACACATGCAATGTCACATGAAACAGTTCTCATCTGACCTTGTAGGTGCATCCAAACTTAATAAAGATAAGAATGCTGTAAGAAGTTAGAATACCATTGATGTTTGAACCAATGTTTACCCATCCAATAATAATTTCTAAAAAGAAAACAATGTTTGAAAACTCAACAAATTCTCCAAGTCTTAAATTTGATACCATAAACTCTTTAGATGATCAAAGTAAAATACATCTAGAGATGATCCAATTGGAACTGTTATTTAATGTTTATCTATAAGTAAAGTTATAGCTGTTACCCGCTCCATATAAAGACATATGAAGGCAACACAACAGTGATTCACTGAGAAAATCCTTATTCCTTACCCACAATGGCAATCTCTACCACACACACTAGAAGATCCAGGTGAAGGGCTGCAGGAACAGAATATTCCATCATCCTCAAGGCGTCTTTTAATCCTTTTTGTGTGATATATATCTCGAATTTGTCAATATCAACAAAAGGAAACCATAGAGGCTAAATAAACAAATGAGAGAGAGAGAGAGAGAGAGAGAGAGAGAGAGTTCTAGCCTTCGGGAAATATAAATTATAAATCAAACTGATGTGTGTCAGCTGAGTGAAACCAAACATGATTGAAACTGGGCAAGTAGACGTACAAGTATAAAACCATGAACGAATGCCCGTGTACTCTCATCAATAAAATTTTTATTTACTGATAACAAAAAATAAGACCATAAATGAATGTCAAAAGGGAAAAAAAACAGAAGAAGAAGAAGGCTTTTATAGACCATAAAACAGATGGTAATTAGTTATAAACAAATAGACAAGAAAACTGACTTAAATTGCACCAAGGCTACACATTCTACAGCCCCAACAAATCTGGGTCTGCAAACTCGAAAAAATTTTCACATTACAACTTCCAACTATAAGAGGTGTAATGGACAAATTTTGAGACTTCATTTTAAAAGGATACTGCGCTTTATAAAGGTGTAAGGCGTAGGCTTCCATTTACTAAACCAATCTGGAAGTTCAAAATCAACCGGATTTCCAATCTGCTTAAGCAGTTTGTTGAATACACCTCCGATGCGACCATTCTCAGGATTCTGATTTCACAGAAAACAGCAATCAGGAACTCGCAACACTAATTCAATTATCATTACAGACAACATGGTAGCACTAAAAGAAACCTGAATTAATCAAACTCACGAAAACTCGGGCCCTATTCAAAAATCAATTCTACATCGTTTGGCGAATATAATCTATTTGCGCTACTATAGGCAAGATGCCCGATAAGATTTGAGAAAAATAAAGGAGAGGATGCGACCTCTTCTCACAATATTGAGACACAAAACAGTTATTATTAGCAAAGATACCCGCATTTGGAGAGCACTAAGTTCATGTAACTCAGATTATTACAGCGGCGCAGGAAGGAAAATGGAAATCTCAAGGTAAACGTCCTTCTTTGTCTAGACTATAGACTATAGGCTACGTGTGATAAGAAACTTTAAACAACCGTCTTTGTAGCAGGCATGGCATCAAATAGCAACGAACCGCATGAGATTTGAGAAATAAAGGCCTACAAAATCACATAAGAAATTCAATGTCTAAAGAGCGGGATAAAAGTCAGCAAACAGCATGAGAAAAGGAAGAAAATTAAAAACTTACAATTCCGAGGCAGATCTCGCCCCCACTCAGCAAAACAACCAGACAGTTTTATGTTTTACCTGGTAAAAAGAATAAATATATACGAAGGAAATTCAGGGCAGGGCAAGGCTGTACATCCAGAGAAATGACGATATGAAAATAAACAAGACGGAGTAGGAGCATACTCAAGATCTTATTTCCCGGCATTGAAGCCCGAAAATTGAAATACGAAGGAAATGAGCCGTAGAAAAGTAGTAAATTTCCAGTGCGGGAGGGACTAAATTGAATATATTTTTACATATTCAACCATAGTAGCAGCATCAGAAGAAGAAGTAGTGGAAGAAGAGGCAAAGAGACGAGGACGAGAAATGGGAAGTAGAAGGGCGGGAGTGCTTGAAGCTTACCGGAGAGAATGAAGAGCGCTAACCGCGACCAGTGGAACCAGTAGTCTCTACTACCGCCAAACCTCATCCTGCAATTATTTTTTCCATGTAGAATCTTTCTATAACTATGGATGACCTCTCCAGCCCTTCTTTACGTGGCAATACGGTTCCAAAAATTTCAATCTCAACGAAATATATTAAGCCATCGTTTATAGTTTCAGATAAAAATTAAAAATTAAATAAAATATTATTTTTTTATTATTATTATTTAAAAATTTAAAAAAATTAGACTCCATTTAGATTCAGATATGAGTTAAGATAGTTTTAGATGAGTTGAATAAAATATTGTTAAAATATTATTTTTAATATTATTATTATTTTAAAATTTGAAAAAGTTAAAATTATTTGTTATATTTTGTATAAAAATTTGAAAAAGTTATAATAATGAGATATGATGAGTTAATATGAGTTTCGAATCCAAACGAGACCTAAATTATTTATTATATTTTGTATAAGAATTTGAGAAAGTTATAATGATAAGATTAAATGATATGAGATATTTTTTTTTATCCAAATAGGACCTAAGAGATAAATGATATTTACAATTTTACTTTTTAAAAAAGTAGAATTATTTTTAATAAAAGTCACTTTTTTTCAACCAAAATATACGAAAATTGTACATTTTAAATTGTATATAATATTACTCATATATTAATATCCAGTAATATAAATAGATTTCACTTAAAAATGCATGTTGAATTCCAAACCGTTCAAATTTATATGTTAGTTTCATAAATAGCTAAAAATTAACATTTTATAATTTATATTATTTTTTAAGATTAATCACAAAAGCTGTGCCATATCATTTATTTTTCATTCATATTTAATTTAAATAAGGATGCAAAGTGAGATGCCATGATGCTTGCTCAAAGTCGATATTCAAAATCCAAAGTGAAAGTGCAACGAGGGAGTTCCTTCTTTCTGAATAATAATATCCGAATACATATATATTTTAAAAGAGTAATTCTACATACAACTGTGAAGTGCGTAAACGCTGCATAATTACTTTGAAAAAGAGTAGGGTCTATTATTAAAAATTTTTTTTTTCATGTGGGTCCCATGTTTTATTCACTTTTTTCAAAACGATTACGCGACGATTACATAATTAACGATTATAAATATATTTACTCATTTTAAAATGATATAAAAATATCATTCATTTTTAAATACAGTTGTGTAAAACAATATGAAAAGTGACGGTTTTTATTTTTATCTTTTTAGATTTGGTTTCAACCTAGCCGCCTGCAAATGGGCCCGACATATTGGAATCACTCATCCTTGGATTGATTTCATATATATTCATTTCCAACACCTCTTACATTACTGTGTTTAATTTTAACAAAATCAAGCTCACTTTGAAAAACAAATTAGCCAAGATTAATCGGTCCCTGCATACTGCTACGTGATCGAACTTTGTCATCATCGTCAACGTCGCCCATCCTCTCTCCATGCACGAATAATCTGCTCTATATCTGATTGTGGATTCATTTACGGCTATGATGGTAGCGTTTTAACGTTGAGTCCTGCTAGAGTCGCCATTAGTTATAGAATTTTATTTTATTTTTTTTATTTTTTCATATTTCTATTTTTTAAAGATTTTAAAACAAATAAAAAAATCATAATATTATTAAAAATATTTTCTTAATCACAAAATTAAAAAAATTAAAAAATCAAAGTAGTAGAGTTGAACGGTAAAATAGAGAGGGAAGAGTAGTATTATCCTTTAATGATTCTTGTTATTAGGTAGCCTACGTCCTTAGGAACGGTATGGAGGCTGATCCTTCATCTTTACCACGGCACTGCAACAGCAAGTAAGTAATCTACCGCTTCATTTGACCGCTAAGAAAAATTGGGTTTTTTATTTATTTTTTAATTTTTTTAATTTATATTTTTTTATCATTTTAAAACATTTTAAAAAAATATTAAAAAAATATCAATACATACCTACTTCCTTAACCATTAAGTAAAAAAAAAATTAAAATAAAGGAGGTATCAAAATGAAGTGTCAAATTTAGGTGTCAAAGTAGCATTTTTTCTTACTCTTTATAAGGTTCAAATGTGGCTCCAATTGTATTATTGACTAGTCATTTTGGAATATAAGTCATGTGATTTGGGTCTTCCATTGAGGCATTACAAATGGTATTAGAGCCAGATTTGAGGTTCTGTGTTACGATCCCACATCATTTCCTTATAAGCCGATTTTTAAGGGTGAGTTATGCCTAGTGGGTTCATAATAAATGGTATCAGAGCCACCCTACGAATGCATTCCATGTTGGCACGATTGCAATTGTGTAGCATGGGGGGTGATGCCGGTATGACAGTGTTCGTTCAGAGTTAGGAAAGACCTAGCACACAGTCGGCCCATGTGAGCGCCGGGACCATCGTGGACGTATGCTGCGAAGCGTGATGGTTGTTACGATCCCACATCAAATTGGCTGGTGGTTTATAAGCCCCTACGCACCTTTCCCTTGTAAGCCCATTTTCGAGGGTGAGTTCTACCTAATAAATTCATAACATTTTGCAGACTATAAACATATGAGGTTTGGATATCTATGGGTTTTAGGAAATAACTTTCAAATTGGAAGTGTAGAAATCTGAGGACTATAAGGATGATCATGTGGATATTTAAGGTTTTCAGAATATGCAGGTTTTGAGAATGTATTCTGTGAAATTTGAGGTGTTAGATTTTGTGAATTTTGAGAACTGGTTTTGTCACATTTGATGCTTTAGATGAGAATTTCTAATTCAGATTGTAGAGCGATACATAGGCTGGAATGAAAACTAGGATAGCAGGTTTAGATTCTAATCAAGAATGTAAGTTTGTCTTGATGGCAAGTTAAGATTATCATATTGTCTTGAGGTTTATTTTTAACGAACTATTTAGGAGTATGGTTACTTAAATCTGGTTTAGTATAAGGGAAAGTATGAGTAAGATAAGAACATTCCAATTGTCGCATACATATATTATTTAGTAGTTATATTTACATTTAAATTATTATTTTTAATACCCTCCTTGAAACGTTTAACTGAGTATGAGTCTTCCAGGATTGTAGCTCGTCGCTGTGTTCGAAATCTTGCAGACCCGAACACAACTAATGAGGAGGGCAGATGCACTATAAAGCAGTTTAATCAGATACACCCACCCATTTTTTATGGGTGAGGTGACTTGACCCTAGCAGAGAATTAGATTCAGGACATCGAAGAAATCCTTCGCGTCCTTAATTGTAATGATGAGTATAAGGTACTATACTCCGCCTTCAAGCTAACCGAAGAGGCAAAGAGATGGTGGATATAAAAGAGAACCATCAGGGAAACTGATGGGAGCGGAGTGGTTAGCTTGCCCCACTTCAAGCAGATTTTCTTTGACTGTTTCTTTTCAAGATCAATTAAAGACGCTAGGACCAAGAAGTTTGCCGACTTAGTGCAGGGGACTATGACGGTGCACCAGTACGTAGTCAGATTTGTTGAACTGTCACACTTTGCCTCAAATATGATACTCAATGAGGAGAAGAAGACCCGAAAGTTTGACGAGGGACTGAATAATCGGATATATGAGCGAGTGGTGGCCCTTCAGATCCAGAATTTCTCACAGTTAATAGATAAGGCCATAATACTCGAGCGAAGCCTCAAGAGAAATGCTGAACTTCAAGAGCAAAAGAAGAGGTCGACACCATTGGGGTTTCCTTCGAATGAGAATCAAGGACTATGGAAGAGGAGAAAGGTAGTGAACAACCCGGGCCAGAGACAGGTGCAGGACAATTAACGAAATAACCATTGCAGGTCATGCAATATAGTATACTTTGGGGAATGCAGAAGGGAAACCAAACGATGTTTTTGATGTGGTAAGCATGGCCACCTCTTCAAAGATTGTCTAAGGTAATCAGACAGGAGTATGAACCACAACCCGCCTCAGAGGACTGATTCAGAGGCACGAGGCAAGAATCAACACAATACAGTGTTGGCCTGAGTTCAACACAATACAGGTACTCTACCTATTTTCCTTTAAAAAAAAAACTATTTATGTATTTGATTTTCGGGTTACCATTCTTTCATCTCAACAAATTATGCTAAGTTCTGTACCTTAGGAGCTGAAAGGTTAGGTGATAAGAAGGAGTATTAATTATGACTAATGATGAAAGAGACCATCATTTGGATATATAGATGAGTATGTATTCTTTCTTTTAAAAAAGTTTGGTAAGAGTTGTTAGAGTAAGTGTGGAAGTCATTAGTTGCATCAATATTTATTTATGAGAATTTAACCTCAGGCAATTGGGTGGAATTATTAGAGTTAGCAACGAGAGATTGGCATGATGGTTGAGAGTAAACTTCATAAGGGTTTCGAAATTAGCTGGCTTGAGATCATTTAGGACTTAAATCTTGGCTATGAATTTTCAAATTTTTGAGGATTTTAGGAACAATAGGTTCTTAGGAACCACAAATTGGATATCTTCATGAACAAAGTGTGAGATGAAGTACCCCAGACTTTGGAGAATTTTATTTTCACTTTGCGCATGAGGTTGTTAGTTTATGTGAAGAGTTATGTTTACTATTTGATATGAAGTTAAGATTAGAACTTGGGCGAAATTATTATTAGGCTTTTAATCGACCCCATTGTTGAGGTTTACAACTTGAATTAGATCCTGGAGTGTATGATGATCAATACTAAGTAAGTGAATTAGGTGATTTTTAAGGCATCGGGCGAAAATACCAGAAAGTTAAAATCTTGATATATTAGGTTCAACAAAATGATCAAAAATTAAAATAGGCGTAAAAAAATGTGATGAATAAATATTTTAGACTTTACTTTAAGTACAACAAATTTCGAGGATAAAGTTTTTCTTTAAGGGGGGAAGGATATAACACCCAGGGTCCCAGACCAGTGGAGGAGCCCAAACCGCCTATAAAACGGCGTGGTTTTTATGAGTGAATTTTACTTTTATTTTTCCTCTCCTTTTAACCCCCGATGGTTTCTCATTTAATTTTATCCTCCCCATATTTGTCTCCTTCCTGTCAGTTTTATTCTCACCATCTCATCCACATTCACACCACTTCATTTCAGTTTTTTCTCTCCACAACTGCCTCTGCCTTTGCCTTTGCCATGCCACACTACCTCACAAACTCTCTCTCTCTCTCTCTCTCTCTCTCTCTCTCTCTCTCTCTCTCTCTCTCTCCTCTATTTCCCTGAGTTCCACCTCCCCACGCCTCTTCAACTTGTTTCTCCCTTCAAGTTCTCTCTCAATGAACTCCCTCCATCCATGTCTCTCATGCTCTCAGTTCTCTCTCTCAGAGTCTCTCCCGTTCACTGCAGACCACCAACGGCCACTGCGTGAGACCCAGCACCAATGAACCCATCCACCGTGATCTACCCCACGAACTTGCATCACCAACCGTAAACCAAACCAACCCCATGCACACAACCTAGTCCTCCCACACCCAAGGCCACGACAACCACCAAATGGCATGACCATGCACAGCCACTTGCACCCTTCAAGTTTCGCTGCCATCCCCACACGCAAGGTCGTGAATCAACGCTTGCAGCCACGAAAAGCATCACACAGAAGCACCACCCTTGTGGGAATATCCAAACCGTGAGTCAAAGCCCCGTCGCACCCAATCCAACCACAACCAACCCAGGACGGAAAAAGCTGCTCAGCCACTGTAGCCTAGCCTTGTAACCACTGTGTAGTTACAATCACGCGATCTCCACATCCTCTGTTTCTCTACACCGAAACATAGTAATTGTTTTGCCCATTGAATGCCACCAAGGTTGCACTACACGATAACTCTTGTGTCGTAAAGCCAACCCTATTTTAAGCACCCAAAAACCAAGCACGACCCTTCCTCCTCCATAAGCTGCTTAGCCACTTGCCGCCCGTACGTGCATTATAGCCCAGCCGTGAAGCACTGTCCCAGGTCGATCACTATTGCACTGCATGCTCTTTCACCACACTCACCATCGCCGACCTCAGCCCATCTCCCCGTGCCGTCGCACGTTCACTTCTCTCTCGGTATGGAACTCACCTCTCTATTGCATGTACGTTTTGGTCTATAGTTTCAAGAGGTCTTTTAATTCCAACTTTCCCAAATAGCCCATGCATGTTTATGATCAAGTCCTAAAATATCCTTGTCATTTGGCTGGTTCTACGTTGAGCTTGATTTTTTTTTTAACTTACTTTGTGTGAGCCTTGTTTTAAGGGTAAGTATTATTACAGAAAATAATTAACAATTTAAATTATATTACTTAGTATTAAATTTTTATAATTGAATTTCTGTAGTAAGTAATGAGTGTTTAAATCTATTTTGAACATTTTAAATTTAATTAAGTCTATTTTTATTAAATGAAGTTTCATTGTTTACTTTAATAGATCTTGTTATAATTATGTTAAATGAATATTAAGGTGGAGAGATATTTTTTACGTGGACTTAGTGTTAATTGAGTAAATATGTTAGTCATACACTTTATTTTACAGAAAATAATTTAGAGTTTAAAGTATTAGTCAGAGAGATTAAGTGGATATCGATTCACTTGAGGAGTGATGACATTTAGGGTTGCAAGAATCTCAGAAGTTTTAGGAAAAATGGGTAATTTTGGTATTTTTAGGCTTTAATATCAAAATATGTGTTTACTTGGAGATTTACGTAAGTTACGTGTCTAATTTTATAGGTGATGATTGATATTCGTTCGGCATTGTTGTGGGAGAAATCAGAAAAGTTAAAATTTCAGGTAAGCGGAGTTTCTATGCTAAAGTTTGCATAAAAGAAATGAATTGATGTTGATTTTGGAAAAAATATGCATGTTTTGTTATAAAAAGAAATTTAAAAAAATATCAGTTATTTGTTCTACATTACTTATGAAATATGTATAAAAGAGAAAATTGATATTTTTGTCATAACTGGTGTAGACATGAGTAAATTCTTTTTGGCATTCTGTTTCTGACTACGCAAAAAGAACAAATATGAAATTTGAAAATTTGTACATGTGATGTGAGATACTCTGAATCTATTTTGAATATGTGAAATTGATATGAAATTGTTAGTACTCTATTTTGACATGATGTGGCATCTAAAAAACCTTTTGCATGACTTTCTGATCATATATTTGATTATGTTTCTGGTCATGATCTGATGATTATGATTCTGTTTTGCTCTAATATATGGCCCTGCTATGGGTGATAATAGTGGCCTCTAACCTTATCACAGTTGATAATAGTGACATTTGGTCCTGTCATGGGTGATAATAGTGACCTCTGACCCTGTCACGAGACATAATAGTGACCTCTGAACTTGTCACGAGACATAATGGTGACTTATAGCCCTACCACGGGATATAATAGTGACATCTGGCCCCACTACGAGATATAATAGTGGTCTCTGTTCTGAGTGCAATCACTTTACTATCATGGTGATTTATGTTCTGTTTGGCTTTCTACAGAATGCACAACCCTATCATGGGGGTTAAACATGGTCTCCGTTCTAATATGATACTTTGGTATGATATGATATGATATGATAAGATGATGATGTTCAGTCAGGTTATGCCAAAGGAATATGAACATTTTGAATTGTCGCTCTGATATTCTGATAACATGTTTTTGGATCTGCATTTCTGAAACTAAAATGTTTTGTTCTACATTCTAAATTCTGTAAAAAAATACTCATGTTTACATACTAGTAAATATTCTCTGCTTACTGAATTGTTGATAACTTACTCCTTATCTGGACAATATTTTTCAGATGATTTAAATATTTCAGCTGAGAATCAAGATTATGGAGCATGGGTGAGATGATTTAAGCATAGAATGTTTATATAAGTATTGAGGAATTTTATTAAGTAATCTTGTCGTGTTTTGATGACTTGGTATTTTGGGAAGTTGATTATATTGAGGTAGTGGGTTTGAAACAATAATTTTTCTATAGTATTGAGAATTTGGAGTATATATATACACTAAGATATATGATTTTAAGTGTCGGTTGAGACCGGATGGTTTCCACTTTCAAGAGGATGATTCCTTTGGTAGAAAATAAACAAACGTTACAACTAATATTTATTAAAAAATACCAACAGTAGGTAATCCATTTCTAAAGGATTCTAAGGATTTTAGATGAAGCTGCAGCTCCTCTTATTGCCTAGTTTATTCTCACGATCATTTACATCTCATCTCATCTCATCTCATCTAATTAATATAATTTGTTTAAATTTTTACACAAAATAAAATAAATAATATAACTTTTTCAAATCTTAAAATAAAAATAATATTAAAAATTATATATTTTATTCAACATTCAATTTTTATCTCAATTCAATTCATCTGTAAAAACAAAGGACGTAGACTCGTAGTGCATATTACCTTTCCTTCACTTGTAAGTTCATACTTCTTGGTTTTGACTTTGGAACTATTATTTTTAGAATAATGATAGGGTTATTACTTTATTACTATTTATTTACTATTTTTTTTGTATTTGATTTTTTTTTTAATTTTTTTTTACTTAATGATTAATAAAGTGAGTATTAATAAAGTTATATATTTTTTAAATTTTTTCTCAATGATTAAGGATATTAAAAAAATACTTAAAAGAAAATAATAAAAAAATAAAAAAACTTAAAATACACATAGATAGTAGATAGATACTAATAGATAAGTAAGCCTATCAATTCCGATATTTTTATGGCTAAAGTCCCATACACTGATTCAAACGATAAACGACTTAACCGAAAGTCAACATGATGTGCAGCTCATGGAAAATAAGAAAACACAAGAAAGTCGACAACGTGTGTGTGGCGCTGGCGCAGATTATAATTTTTAAGTTGACCCAGCAAAGATAGAGTGCCAAAACTCAAAAGAAACCCCAAGAACGTAGTGGCGCAACTGTTCAACTCAAAAAGCCCTCCCTGACGTCGAAGAGAAATTTTCAGACCATGAGGCATGAAGCCGAGTAGGGGAAGCCAGAAAATGCGGGAGGCGTGTGGACATGATTCCACTTTGTGGACAAAATGTATGTTCCTTCTCCTGCACATTCGCATTCGCATTCGCCACAAGTCACTGACGATGAAGATGTTCCTCTGCCGCCGCCGCCACTGCTCATCAAGAATACTCTCTGCAGCTGCTGATTGTGAGTATTTGCGAAATATTGATCGGGACCGAGCCCAAGAGTGTTGACACAGATTGATGTCGTCCCGTTAATTCCGCCGGGAAGCTGGACGTGATCCACCACTTTCCAGATGATGTTATTGCTGTTGTCTAATTCCTTCACTCCCCCGTTGTCTTGATGCTGTTGTGGGCTTCCCAGAAACAACCACCATTGGTATTGGTTTTGATTGTGGTGGCTGCCGTTGTTACTCTTGTCAGCAATGGTAACAGTGGTGGTGAGGCCTCTCGGACTGACACTCGGATATGGCCAAACACCTTCAATTCTGGACCAAGACCCAGTAACAGGGTCAAAGCACTCTGCGTCCGACCGGAATCGTCCTTGGCTGTCCGTGCTGTACCCGCTGACCACCCAGAACCGATAATCCCCCTCCCAGGAGAGACCTTGGCACTCGTCCCTCTCCTCTGCCATGGGCGGCAGCGTCCTCCACTCGTCTGCATCTGCGTCATACACCTCTGCCGATCGCATAGCATTCTTCTGGTTGTCGTGCCCCCCTGCCACATAAACCATCGATTGTCCTACGACTCCACAGGCGAAGAAAGAGCGCGCCACTGACATGGGGGCTGCACGTCTCCACCGGACACCGCCAATCAAATCCAGGACATACACATCAGGCACCGGTTCTAAGGTATCAGGATCCCAACCACCCAAGAGCAGGAGCTTCCCAGGTGCGGGAAGTGCCACGCACTGGCAGAACATGGGAATTCGCACATGTCCGCCCCCAGGCCTCATCATCATCCGGTGCCAAGTCTGGTGGGTGGCGTTGTAGATGCTCAGCCCATACTGAATTACACGAGCGGTAGAGCTCTTTGCATCAACCTCCTCTTCCTTGGTGGTGGTGTTGCGGTTGGATAACTCTGTCATATCAGAGTCAGAGGACTCTGTTAGTGATGGTGGAGAGCATGGAACAGGTTGAACAAGGCAAACGATATGCTCAGCCATGCCGGATCGGCGTCTTTCTTGGTAGAATGAAGGATTCATGATCAAGAATCGCCAACTCTGGCACACTAATTTCATGGTGGGATGGAATTGGTGGGGCACTCTAACCAAACATTCCATGGCTATCTCATCGGGCAGGCCTGGAATCAACTGCTTTTGTGGATGTTGTTGTTGTTGTTTCTGGAAATTCTCGGTACTGCTTTCTGTTTGTCCCATCGCTTGTTTTCCTACACCAGTAGTATCTCTTCCAAGAATTCAAAAAACTCCCTTTAAAAAACGATTCAAAGAAAAGATTGTATCAAAATTGAAAACAAGAAATAGGAGGTGGAGAAGGAAACGAGGAGGATATTCGGCAACTCCTCCTGAAATTGCAGGCTGAATCTTGTTTTCTCGTGTATACAAGGGATGGACACAAAACAGCTCAAGAGTATGGAGGCTGTGACTCTCTTAAAGGAGAAGAAGAGACATATATTTGAGAAGTACTAAGAAAGAGAGAGAGAGAGAGAGAGAGAGAGAGAGAGATCGGGAATGGACCGGCATAACCGACCTTTGGGTAGGGATGAGACATTGACATTTATGGTTTTCAAGATAGACTCTACCCTTCGAGTGCGTGCATATGTGTGAGAGGTTTTGAGGATATATAGACATCATGTGTTTTTTAATTATTATGTACAGACAATTGTTTGCTGTTCAGAAAAATATAAAAATACATATATATATATATATATGAAAAATTCTATTTACAGTCTCCACTTGAAGACGGTATGTGCAAGCCCTTTATTAAATGAGAAAAAACATAATTTTAAGAGAGATAGTTTTGTAATTTTAAAAAAATTTAAAGATAAAATTATCTAGGCTTGCATTGCAGTCTCTAAAATGGGGACTGTATTTAGCATTGCTCTCTCTCTCTATATATATTTATATATATATATATATATATATATATATATCAAATTGTTTCATTCCCCTAAACTACCTTTCAATTATGTTCTATAGCGTTACTATAAAAATATAAAAATATACAGACAATTGTTTGCTGTTCAGAAAAATATAAAAATACATACATATATATATATATATATATATATATATTAAATTGTTTCATTCCCTTAAACTACCTTTCAATTATGTTCTATAGTATAGCCTGGAATTTTTTTTTTTTTTTTATATATCAAGTGAGACTGTGAGAGGTCAAAGAGGAATGTTAGCATCACAGAGTGGTTGCATCTTTATTAATCAATCAAGCTATTAATGTCCTTCCCCATTTTCACTTTAATCTTCTCTTTCTCCCTTTTTTTGTGTGTTTTTTTTTAGCAGAATCCTTCCCTATTTCTGAAATATATCATTTATGTTGGCAGATATATTTCAGAAAGGGTAATGTTACACACAATATTCTTTGCAATACTTTTTATAATACATGATATAAAATGAGGATATTTTTGTAAAGTAGTGTTACTTTTATATGATATTTTATAATAATACCTGTTATTTTAAAACATCATTGTGAAATATATTGTGAAAAATATATATATGGGAGGTTGATGGGAGCTTTATAGAGTCATAGACACGTAAAGCTGATCCAACTCATAAATAAATGTTGCATTCTCTAGAAGGCAGTGGCAACAAAACAAGGAAATAAATTATATATATACACACACATTGGATCTTCTAGAAGGCAATGGCAGCAAAGAGAAAGATAAATGGAAAAGGCCAAAAGAAAGAAAAGGGGTCTTCTAGAAGGAAAAACAGGTAATGGGGAACTATCCCTAGGCGAGGTGCTCGTAGATCCGTGAGAGTTTCGATGTTAAAATCTCGGAAAAATTTAGTTGTAAGCGATTATGCACATTAATACGCGTATTCATTCAATATGATTGGTCAGAAAGTAGACTTTATTGAAAACAGTACTAATTTAAATTTAAAATATAAAAACAAGAATATTGATACGCAGATTAGTACGCAAACTTGTTTATATATAGCAAAACTTTAAAATCTCTCTTTAGGGGACCATCTCTACTCCTAAATTCAATTTTCTTTTATATATAAATATATATACCAATTCGATTTGATTTTTTATAGTTCTGAAACATGACATCCTCTTGAATTTTTTATCCACCTCAATTTCAATTCTTTTCATGAATAAAGCATACCTCTAACCAAGGCCGCTCATGCCATTTGTGGGAACTGACCCACCGAATGTCGGGAAAAAGCAGCAGGACAACCCTTGAGGGCCTGGACGCCGTTGTCTTCTTGTTATAATCGTGTTAAAGTGTCCAGCTCGGCCGGACAAAATTTAAAAAGAAAAAAGGAAGAATAGACTAGTGGGAAAGAAACAATATTTCCACAGGAATTGAAGGGGGTGATGGTGAGGGACCAGATCAACACGTACCCCTTGCTCATTATTTCACAGCAAAATGGCTTCTTTTTTGGAATTATAAGGTCTATCATTGATGAGTCCAACTTCGGAAATATTATAGTCATAAAAGTATTATATAAAAATAATCTCACAGATTGATGTAACTTGATGTGATTTATCAGATTATAAAATTATTTTTATTATAAAGTAGATTTAACAAATCAGATAAAACTACGTCATTTTGTAAGATTATTTTTATATAATTCTTTTATAGATATAACGGTATTCTTCTAGAAAATATCAAATCCTTTTAAAATCGAGACGATAAGGCTTATGCATCTTATCCCCTCTCTCTCTCTCTCTCTAAAGAAGAAAGATCTTCCAAAAGCCGCAAATGAACAATCAGCATCAGGAAAAAAGAAAAACTAATGCTTTCATGAGTCAGGATGATCCACCCACATCTCGATCAATACGAGCATTAACTGGTATCAACAAGTACTGCAACATGCATGGTAGCTGCAAAAAAGAAAACAAAACGCCGCGAGAGATGCCCCCAAAATCCTCCCTAAATTTCTCAGGCTGTGTTAAATGGAATGAAGATCTTCAGCCCATGCATGCTTTGATTAAAAGGAAAACAAAAGAAGTTATAATTCAATGAATGCTTTTGAATAGTAGTGGAGAGAGAGACCTCACAGAACAACCAGTCAACAAGTCAACTATAAAGAACAAAAGTGGCGATAGGATTGAAAGAGTTCTCTCTGCAGTACAGTAATTAAATTCACTCGTTTGTATTCAAAATTCATTAAAAATTCAATTTAATTCATCTCATCTTATCATTACAAATTTGTCAAATTTCTATATAAAATATAATAAATAATTTAATTTTTATTCTATTATTCACAAACTATTTCAACTCATCTCAACTCATCTCTGAATCCAAACAACTAAATCTACGTGGAACATTCTCTCCAACAAAAAGACACCCAAGATTAGTGGTGATTAATATTGCCATTTTGCATGTGAGAGAGCCTTAATGTCTTTCTTAATAACTGCTAGCTAACTAAGAATAAATCTTCGTTTGAAAAGTAAAATAAATAATATTGAGATGAGTTAAATAAATTATTATTAAAATATTATTTTTTAATATTATTATTATTTCTTTCTTTCCTCTTCCCCTCTAGATACGAAAATAGGCACAATAATGAGTCTTTATTTTGATGGGCATCCTTTTGTTTCATTTAAAAAAAGAGATTACCTCCTTTCTTTGACTTTGTACACATGTTGATGTTGATGTGTTTTTTTTTTCATGGGCATGTGGAACTGTCCCCATCTATCATTTTTCTGGGCTATTCTCAATTATTCACTGAGCTATGATATCATGGAACTGTATATCTTTATCTTTATCTTTATCTCAATCCTCCTCTCTGCATACGTTTAGGTTCCGTATGAATTTAAAAAGTGTTTTATTTTATTATTATAATTTTTTAAAATTTTTATATAAAATATAATAAATATTTTAAAATTTTAAAATAATAATAATATTCTAACAATATATTTTTTTTAATTTTTATCTTTCATCTATAATCATCTCATCTCAAAAGAACACTGAGAAATCTGTACTACTTGTACTATGAAGTAAGAAGCAGATGATCTTGATCATTTTTTGGAATTTCTTTGTACCCTGGATGCTGCCGGGTGCTACAAAACATCATTAGGTGCCTTGCCCAAATAATGTTAGTTTGTCAAGCGTAACACTTTCTCATCTTATTCCGTAAAAGCAGAGTACAAGATATAGCAAATATATGAAGCTATTTTAGGAAGCTATTTACGTCTGTACAACATCTAAGGCTAAAATCATGTTTGACCCTTAAGTGAAGGGATTCCTAAGTCATAGCAGCTAATTAACAACATCTAAGGCTAAAATCATGTTTGACCCTTAAGTGAAGGGATTCCTAAGTCATAGCAGCTAATTACATGACTCACGCCTACACTCCCTCTCAAGTTGGTGCGTAGATATCTCTAACACACAACTTGTCAAGTGATTCATAGAAGCTTCTACTCGAAACTGCCTTAGTAAGAATGTCTGTCAACTGATCTTCAGATTTAACGAAAGGGAACTGAATAACCTTCTCTTCCAGGTTTTGTTTGATGAAATGTCGGTCCACCTCCACATGCTTGGTGCGATCGTGTTGAATTGGGTTGTGAAATATGTCAATGGCAGCCTTGTTATCACAGAATAAATTCATCGCATAACTAGGAGGAAAACCAACCTCTGTTAGCAGACTTCTAAGCCAAAGAAGTTCACATAATCCTTTTGCCATGCCTCAACTCTCGAGACCATCACTGATTGGCGGAGATCTTCCCTTCGGATGTGAGCATACGCTTGCTCAATGGAAGGGAAATGTTTTATGTGTAGAACATCACTTCGAACATGATCCAGGCGATCATCTAGTCCATCAAGGAAAATGTACACTCACTCCTCCTGTAGAATTGAGTTGTAGCTTTGAATGTCTTTTGCACATTCCATTGGGTTTGGACGACGAAAGTTGATTTCTCGCCACACACCCTGTAAATTGTTATAGTATTTTTCTATAGATCCACCTGCTTGTTTCATGCGAGATATATGACGTTTGAGATCGTATACTTGCGAGGTGTCAGTTCCATCAAAAAATGTTATGGCAGCAGTATCCCATACCTGTTTAGCCGTTGGGTAGCGAATAAAATTCACGACCAAGGAGTAGTCCATAGAGTTGATCAGCCATCCTTTCACCATGGCATTCTCAGTGCGCCACCTACGGAATGAGGGGTCAATTTCTGCTGGTCGGGGGTAGTCTCCATTGATATATCCCAATTTTTTTTTTCCAGAGATGTACATCTCAACAACTTGGGACCATAAACCATAGTTGGAACCATCCAACTTGATGCTGATTGGAACCAGCGGGGAATCAGCCGTGGGTAATGAGGAGGTTTGAGCCCTTGTCAAGACCTCTGTCATTTTTTATGTCAGATTATCGAGAATAGTTTCAGTAGAGTCAGCCATGGATGCCGAGCAAGAATTTGGACCATTGCCTGTTCAAGAAACAAGGAACCCAAGATCATGCTCTGATACCATGTCAAACGTAACACTTTCTCATCTTATTCCGTAAAAGCAGAGTACAAGATATAGCAAATACATGAAGCTATTTTAGGAAGCTATTTACGTCTGTACAACATCTAAGGCTAAAATCATGTTTGACCCTTAAGTGAAAGGATTCCTTGTTGGTACAAAGGGGTTGCAAAACAGAAAATAGTGAAAGAAAAGTTTTCTTCAAGGCGCGTTACGAATGTCGCTTTCCTTAAGACAATATTCGCCCCCACCATTAACGGTATGCACACGGGTTACAAGCGAATTTGCCTCCAATATACCATGAAGCCCAGAACAAGTCTGTTTGTCTAACTGCATTATGCACACACGAAATTAGACCCCGAATACCCTCAGATTTTGCTATTCAACCAAGAGATTATAAATCTGTTCTCTGCAGAATGAACAGATCCTAATGACAAGTTTTGAAGAAATGAAAAACTTTTGGGAGAGAGAGAATTTTGAAATTGCCTACTTTTCTTCTATGTTCTGTATTCCATCATTTAAAATTCGTAGGCCAATAGGTCTATTTATAGATGGCCAAAGGATGTGGATGAAAAATTATAACTTTTCATTTTTCTGAAATCTGAATCGAACAGGTATATTTATTGTGCTTGTTACCAAGTGACGCAAAGGTTGGATCTAGTCCAATGGTCGCATTGCTTCCTTGCTATACATCTTGCACAGGTTCGAGTCACGACTTTTGGCATTTTATTTGCCAAGATAAGCCATTGTGTGGCACAATGCCTTTTCACGCGGGCTGCAAGCAGGCTCTCCGTAAATCAACAAAAATCCCTTCTTTAAAGGGGGCATGGCTCGAACCCAGTTCCGTGGGTGAACCTTGGAGGCTCAATACCACAAAGCCAGTTATCGTCTAATGGCATTCCTGTAGACCCAAAATATTATAAGCCTATTTCATAACTTATAAACTTTCTACAAATTCTCTATTTCCAAAATGATTCATAACTTCCAAATAAAATCCCAAAATATTATTAATAATAAATATTATATATATTATTTTAAAAATATTTCCAACATTCCCAAGTCATAGTAGCTAATTACATGACTCACGCCTACAAGTCCCGCCCCCACATCCGAGTTCATAGTCAAGCACGTTCTGCATAATCCCAGACTAGCCAAAAACTAGGCTAAGTCGCAAGAAATTGACAAGTTTAAGTTCTTGAAAGAAAGAACAGCCAGCAATGATTACTCTAAAGTCAATCCACTAGACTGGATCTTTTTCTATACTATCGGGACACCAGCACCATCTATCCTTCATTGATCCCTTAAAGTAAGTCCAGAATACTGCCAGCAACTTGTTCATCAGAAATCATTATATTCTTTATTATCCTCACGAGTCAGACACCAGTGCCTTCATACACTTTTTCTTGCAACAACTTGTCCATACGAAAGAAACTAAGAGAAGGAATAGGATTAAGATATGTTCAAGTTCTTACCTCAATTTAGAGATAAATAAATAGAATTATGAAATCAACTCTATAACACTTGTTGAGTATTTAATATTTAAAGAATAAAGAAAATTTGGGGCTCTAAAATTCAAACAAGAACTCCAGAGATATTTTTTCAATCGAATATATGAGAGAATATAAAAATTCAAAGTTGTTAAGTATTCTTTAAGATGCTATTTAAGTATAGTAAAAACCTATATATATATATATATATATATATATATATATATATATTTGAGTTCGGGGAGGGGTTGCGAACTCCCAACTTCCATTTTGAAAGTTGAGAATTATGCCGATCAGGTCACATGCCTTTGACAAAATTTTTATTTATAAAAAAAATTATATATATATAATGAATATTGGAATTGTGAAATTTGAATCTATTTTACCATTGGCATATATATATATATAGCATTTATCATAATACATGGTGCTTTGCATGTGTACACGAATAACTGTGATCATCAATCATGTCAGTGATGTCACTTATATATCTCCATTATAAGTGCATTGCGTGTACTTTATAATAGAAAATAAATCAGATTATATATATATATATATATATATATAAATATATATCCCCTTATATCTTAAAAGTGGCTATAAGATCTACAGTAATGAACAGTTGTTCAATGGATTCAACGGCCTCGTCCTCTTCTATCGTTCATTTCCTTTCGTTTCAGTCACATTTTTACATTTTAATTGAATGTTAAACGTCTAGTTAGCTTTTTTTCGACAGTCCAAAATATCTAGCCTTCATAAAATAGATGGAATGCAAGATACTTTCTATCTGCAGACGTTTCGAGTTGAGGAAGAAAAATTTCTTACGGTGCTGTTTGAGAGTTTTCTCTCACGGTTTGGTATGCAAAAATTCCTAATTTCACTTCTGTATGTTGTTTTTCATCTTTCTCACATATTTGTTTCCTCTGTGTTTATTTTTGGTTTGCCGAGAGGAAGAGAGAGTTGCCGTCTGCGTGTTAATGGTAGTGTGCGACGGAGAGGGAAAGGGAAGTTCGTGGTCGCCGGGTCTGGTAGAGATTGTCGCCGGGGTGAGGTGGTGGAGGTCTGGTAGCCTGGGTGGCCGCCTACGGCGGCGCTGGTTGAGAGAAATGGGAGAAACCCATTTCGGATGTGTTTCCGCGGGGGATACCTAGGGCTGCGCTTGGGGACATCGTTGGTGGCTGGGTTGGTCGCCGGCGTCAGGGGGAGTCGGCTGTGGTTGTCGTGACGGTAGTTGGCCGCGTACGGCAGCGCCGGTTGAGATAAATGGGAAAAACCCATTTCGGATGGGTTTCCGCGGGGGACACCTACGGCTGCGCGTGGGGGACATCCATGGTGCCTCGGGTGGTCGTCGGCGTGAGAGGGACTCCCCGGTGGTGGCGGTGAGACTGGCCGGCGCACGGCGGCGCTGCGCTGGGTTGAACAAAAACCGACGGTGAAGAAGATTCGGGCCACCGAGATATAACCAGAGGAAAAACAAAAAAAAGTCATTATAAATTCAATAAAAAAAATAATATATGTTGAAAAATATTTAATTATTTGTTATTAATAAATAATAGTCAATTCTTTCTTTTTCTTTAGATAGGAATGTTTAGATAGAAAATAACTTTAGATGAAAAAATTAGTTATGTTCCTAATAACATACTCAATTCTTTCTATTTCTTTTTATTTTTTTGCATAAAACTGAATATATATAATATAATGTACATAGGAATGTTTAGATAGAAAATAACTTTAGAGGTTTAATTCAAGCATGTATAGGACTTTATTATACCTATGATGTTTTATGTAATAAAACTTCTTATTTAACAAATAAATGGAGATAATATCAAATTCAAGATCTTGATTTTTAACTTGAGAATCCTAAGTTGAATAATTACAAATGAAATGGTAATTATATATAGGTCTAGACAAAAAAATCTTTCAATGAATGTGACACATCAAACATACTCTTGAAATCGCATGCCCTTCTGAACTTCCATAATCACTTGAGCCTACCATTGTCTCTATAACATTTGGCTTCTCTTCAACCCATCCCATATTTCATTCCCGAGATCCTATCGTTTTACTATAATTCTAATTTCAAGATATGTAAAAAATGTTTACATAGTATATATAAGTACTTAATTTAGAAAATAAATTTTAAAAATTAAATCGATTAAATCTTATCATTTAAATTCTGCAGATGATATCCTCTATACACATATTTAATAATATAATAACTCTTAATATCATGATGCAGAAAAAATATATCACCAACAACACAATTATTCCATAAATATATTTTACATAGAAAATATGGACTCAATTGTTCGATTCTTGAATATATATATATATATATATATATAAATATAACTGCATTTTAATTATATATGAGCCACACCAACAAGCTGGAGGGAATTAAAAGGGAAAAAATGAAGCAAATTTCATAAAAAAAAAAAAAATTAGGCCTGATAATTAATGTTTAGTGAGTAGGTGCAACCAATTATATCATCGTATTTAAATGAGGAATGAGTCAGCTAATTTGCTTGATACAATGAACCCATCACCGAGGTTATAGATAAGATCAGTATCATAATAAAAATCATTATAAATTCAATACAAAAAAATAATATAAGTTAAAAAATATCTAATTATTTGTTATTAATAAATAATAGTCAAATTTTTTTTTTCTTTCCATAAAACTGAATATATAATATAATGTAAGTAGGAATATTTAGATAAAAAAATAGCTCTAGATGAAAAAATCAGTAATGTCTCTAATAACATCAATATTAAAAATCATTATAAATTCACTACAAAATTAATATATGTTGAAAAACATATCATTATTTATTATTAATACATAATGTTTATATATATGGTACGCACGTACGTATGAGTTCACGATCACCTAAAGGATAATGGGTAAAACCAAGCAGTACTACTCTCTAAATTAACATGGAAATATTCTAATTGATCAATAGAGTAACATTACATATATACAAGGGTCGCAGCTGGCCTCATCCTGAATGTTGTTGGAAGGCATTTAATTACTCAAATGAACATATAGTAGTGTATATATAAGAGTCTACAGACAAAATATTACATTATAAAAAATTTCAAAATTTGTTGCTCTCTTTTATTTGTTTAAATAGTTGATTTTGTTGTAAGTTTTTTATTTATACATTCTTCGCGTACAATTCATACTAAAAAAATCATATAATTTTTGTTGGTGGTGCATTTCTAATTATTATTCTCTATTTCTAAAATTTTCGCTTTCATTTTACTAGAATATAAATTTCCTATAACTCTAGCCTCAGTCCCTTTTTCTTGTTTATTGTCTGTTAAACATAGATATAACATATGAGATTCTAAATGTTATTTTATTTCTTATAGTTTCCTCAGCAACTATTCTTAATGCAATAAAAAGTTGACATGTTTTTCTGACATTTTTTCAGTTTGCAAAGCCAGAGGCTCTAATCTCCGAGTTCATTTTAAGGTACCTTCCGTCAACAAATTTGATTAGGCAGATATGGTCGTGTTTGTTTGATTATACCCTTTTTTTAAACTATTTTTATTAATCTTTTGAATGTTTCTTTTATGTATGTGGAGTTTGTTTTTATTACTTATAAAAAAAAAATTTGTGGAGTTTGTTTTTGTTAATCTAATTAGAATAATCTATATTATTCGTATAGACCTTATCATTAAATTCTCTTCTTCTACACTATATGTTTATATTTTAGAACAATTAAATACAGGGCAAACGTGCCTCGCACGTCACTTCACCGCTAATATATATATATATATATATATATATATATATATATATATATATATATATGTATGTATATGAAAGTCGTATCCTATTGTTTGATGCCAAGCGTTGAAAGTTATCCCAGATGGAGAGGGATGTCACCTTGTCCTTTCACTGTCTGCTAATCACATAATTTATAATCAATCTAATTAAACCTCACCCATTAAAATCCTAATTATTAGTTTATTAGTAATCAAAACTTATAAATGTGACTCTCTTTTTTTTTTTTAATTTGTTTAATAATTGACTTAATCTTAAAGGACAAGGTCACTAAAAAGAGGTGAAGGCTATAAAAAATACAGCATCATGCCCAACATTTGAAAACCAAATTAAAAGTATAGAAATTGGTCACCGGTGAATAAGTAATATCATATATATCGTCATAGGCTGCCCATGTCTCGCATATTTATTTTATGAAAAAATAAAATTATCATATAAAAATTGATTTCTTTTTATGTGTATCCTAAATTTCCTTTTTAAAGGATTATAGCCGGGTCGACCTCAACGAGAGATAGATTTTTTTGGATGTTGAAGTGAGTTGAGTTGAATTGAGTTGAAATGAGATGATAAAATATTATTAGAATATTATTTTTTAATATTATTATTATTTTGAGATTTGAAAAAGTTGAATTGTTTATTATATTTTGTGTTGGGATTTGAAAAAGTTGTAATAATGAGTTGATATGAGTTGAGAATAGTTTATGTTCCAAACGCACCCTAAGGTTTCGTTTGTTTTCACAACTTATCTCAACTCATTTCATCTCATCTCATCTAATTATTATAACTTTTTCAAATTCTCACATAAATAAAATAAACAATTCAACTTTTTAATTCTTAAAACAAAATAATATTTAAAAAATATATTCTAAAAATATATTATTCAACTTTTAACTTTAAATTCAAGTATTCATCTCATCTCATCACCGAAAACAAACCAAACCAATTATCTAAAACAGTTTAAATACACATGACAGAGTTTAGGTAAGAAATTTACAGTAGTCAAGTATTCCTTAAATACAATAGAATATAGATTAATGTTGAGAGAGAGAGAGATTATAAGAAGTCTGGCCAATCTCCGTGGCCCGTGGGTGACAGCCTCTTCGTTGAACAAACTGAGGCCAAATCTCCCTCGATATATGGATGTTAATTGCCTGGCTTTACGGTGTTTACACGAAATGAAGGCCATGAATGGAAAACAAGGAATTAAGACGAACCAAAATTCCATTCATTGAGGTCAAGATCATTGTGCTCCACAAGACACATGACAATTAAGCTTGATATTTATGATCCGCCAATGCCATCATGTGAAGAGCGATCATCATGACGATTCAAGTTTTGTGCAATATAATGGATCATGGATTATACTTACGTAAATTATTGTATTTCTGTTTATTTATTTTATGACTGTATCGACGCCCGAATCACCATCGTGAGTCGAGAATGATTCTAATGTCCTCCCTTTCAATTTATTGTACAATTTTAGACGTTAACAATACCCATATATTTGCGTAGAAAATATTAGCTAGCTAGCAAATGCAGCCTTTTATCCTCAAATTCATGGATAAGAGGACCATTCATGTTATTCTCCTTACCTAAAAAAAAAATTGTTATTCTCCAAACGTGCTGTTCACGTTTACCAATATTAATTTGGTATAAACCTACTGTTTTAATTTTCCTCTCTACAACCAAGTTGGATGCTTGCTATCTTTTAACGGAGGTCAAATGAATCGAGCTGGAAAACGACTCTAATGTTACATTTAGCAATGTATAAAAATTCGAGAATCCGATTGTGATATCAATTTTGCTCCGATTCTGCATCATCAAAATCGATGCTCCTATAAAACGGAGATAGGAATCATAGTTTTTTTGCTTTTCTAGTCGGAGTTAGAGTTGGATTTGTTGTTGATTGACTTAAACTCCCAACTCCGACTTATATCTCCGATTCCGATATTACATAGATTATAAAAATATGTATTATTTATATATTGATCATATATATTCATATAAATAGTTTAGATCTTATGCTATAGTATAAACAAACTAATAGTCTAATATATGTAAACATCTTAATATTACTATCATACATAGTCAAGTATAGAAATAATATACTTAACTAGCTAATGGTGAGTAATATGTAATAGTCTAGTATAATAACATGTAATAGTCTAATATAATAAATTAATAACATGTAATATTATAGTATAATAATATAAAATTAGACTCTGCTGAATTAGTAATTGTTAATAATCAATATTAACGATTAAATTTAGTATTTAAAAATGATAAAATCCATAAATAAGAAAACTTAGGGTTAAAACAAATATTAAAACTAAATATTATTTAAAAATGGGCTTAATAAATTTGAAATTTGAAAACCCACAAAAGAAAATATAGTAATACATAAAGTATTATTTAAAAATGGGCAAAATATAGAGCCCAGTTAGGGGTGGGCAAAATTTCTGAGCTCTGAACTCTGTCCAATTTTCGACAAGGCTCTGACTCTGATGTAATTGGAGTTAGCGGAATTCGAACTCTGATTCCGAACTCCGACTTTTTTGTAAAAATTGAATTTTTTTTTTTTGTTCCAGGTGATGTGGCTCGAGCGAACGTCACATAAATTGTTCACTCAACGTCACATAAATTGTTCGCTCGAGCCTATTTTCTACTCCGATAGGAGCTTCGAGCTCCGACTTTGAGTCGGAGTCGGAAGGGGTTTTGACCTTCGACCAGTCGGAGGTCGAAATCGGAGCCCACCCCTAAGCCTAGTGAAGGTTTAAAAATGTGGGTCGTGCCAAAAAAAAAATCTTATCCCACAAAAAATAACCCAATAAGTACAAGCATAATCACACAAAAAAAAAAACTAGGTCAACATCTAATGCATACTTTTAAAAAATAATAATTAAGAGAAAAGATACTTACAACCGTGAATTGCGTAACCGTCACGTAATCGCTTTGAAAAAAATAAATAAAACATGGGACCCACATGAAAAAAATTAATTTTTTAATAGACCCCACTCTTTTTCAAAACGATTACGCGGCGGTTACGCACTTCACGGTTGTATGTAGAATTACTCAATAATTAATGCATACAATTAATGAGAGGAGAACCTCTAATATGGGCTACCAACGTTTACCAGCTTCTCACGTAATTCCATTTTTTTAATGACTGTGATTCATTAAAGATTATTAATATTTTTGAAGGTATAGAGCGAAGAACTCCTTTTAATTCGAATGTCAAAAGTGTATATTTTTTCCCCTCTCAAACAGTATAAAGTGCTTCCAATTAGCAGTTAATGAGAGCAAGAGGCTACCTTGTATTGCCATGCATGGGATACTTGGCTGTTAATTAAACATCTTTGATACTTTGTTGTTAATGTTTATATTTAATGCCTTAGCAAGTTGGCTGCCATAAGTAATTCTTTTCTCTAACACATTTAATTTGCATATGGCAGGTTGAGCAAGATCAGTACATGATTGGTGCTCAGATTCTTCTTGCATGTTACAGCTTTATTCATAAGGTGCGCTGAGGATACACGTGATCAATCTGGTTATTTATTCACTTTTTTCAAAGCGATTACACGGCGCTTGAACACTCACGACTGCAAGTATCATTTCTCTTCATATATATATATAATATGGTAAATCATATTGAAAGAATGAGTTTTCATGTCCAATTTAAGAGTATTTTTAGCATGCATGGATAATATATATATATATATATATATAGTAGGTATTGTAAGCACCTAATCAACTTACCCAAAAAAAATAAAAAGTTACACCATGTAATTATTGCCATTTAAATGTAGGGATATTCAGATATTACTTCATGTGTAAGAAAATAAATCATTGTACGTGGACATTGAGATCCATATTGTCAATTTGTCATGTTCATTTACGCGTTTTCATGCCATTAAATCAGATGAAAACTTGTTTAATCCGATTTATCATCATAGTTTAATAATTTTAAGAAAAATTATATTTACAATCATAAAGTACGTAAGTGCTATACAATCTCTTTCAAAAAGTAAATAAATACGGAATATATATAGAAAAAATAATAATTTTTTAATAATAAAATTTACTCTTTTTTAAAATAATTACACGGCATTTGAATACTCCACGAAATTAGATATTTGAATGAATCATATCCAATAATATTTATCAAACATTAAATGTTATTCTAAAAATCTATATAAATTAGTAATAGCTCGATATATATATGTTGTACTTACTTAATGTGTATATATTATTTATACTTTAAGTTTATTTGAATAGTAGCTTCAGAAAATCTAATTATATATATATATATATATATAAAATTAGATTTCTACTTTGTTTTGTTTAAGGTTAAGTCAAGCCGTGTGTCAGAGTTGAGCAGTTCTTTCTGGTTGTCCGTCGTTTTTATACGTTGGGTTCAAATTAACAAACCTGTCGCTCTCATTTTTCACGGTATTTCTTCTCTTCGCAACCAGCTGCGATATATATATACTGACGTATTTCTGGGGTTATCCTCCTCCCATTTTTGTCATCGATTCTATTCTCTTCGTCCTTTTTTTTTTTTTTTCTTTTGTATGTGGATATGGATCAGTTCTCCAAGACAATAACTTGACACAGAAGACACCATATATATACATTCTGGTTTTTGTTAAGGGGAGAGATCTGTACAGAGAAAGATGGCAGGGGGAAGAGAGGGAACAACTTTGGAGTATACCCCAACGTGGGTTGTGGCTGTTGTCTGCAGTGTCATCGTCCTCATCTCTCTCGTTGTGGAAAGAACCCTCCACGGCGTTGGCAAGGCATGCACACACACACACACACACATATATATATGCATTTAATTATCTTCTAGTTCTGATCACCTTGTATGTACGTGTACTAGACCGATCTTTATTCTTCAAATTGATGTTTTTATTTTTATTTTTGCAGTATCTCAAGAAAAATAACCAGAAGCCTCTCTTTGATGCATTACAGAAGATCAAAGAAGGTCACGCGCGGCCATATCTTCATGTTCCTCGATCTCTCTCTCTCTACACAAATATGCACTTTTTTAGTGGATTTTGGGGAGTTTTTTTTTTTTTTTTTTACCATATATATATCTGATGGTATTTTGAAGGTGAATTAATGCAGAGTTGATGCTGTTGGGTTTTATATCACTGCTGCTGACAGTGTTCCAAGATCGGATTGCCAAGATTTGTATTTCGGAGGTGTTGGCAAATAAGTGGTTACCCTGTAAGAAAGAAAAAGATGATGATGATGATTCTTCTTCTTCTTCTTCTTCCACTGCCCATTTTCAAACCTTCTTCAAATATCCCAGTTTTGTACTTCCGGGGACTTCCCGCCGTCTCCTTGCCGAGGCCTCTGCTTCCACTGAGAGCTGTGCAAAGGTACTGCACTTAGTATGTTACCTTCACTCATTCTTTCCTTAATTTGTTCTTCCCACTCTCTTCTTCTTTAAAAGTCTTTGCCCCTTGTCCTATTAATTAATGACCAAAGCTTTCCAAAATTTTCATTTTAACAAGAAGCCACTTGTGATTGACTATAACATGATTAATTAGAAAGGTCACATTAATTAGTCAGTAATGCTAATTGTACACACTTTTTTAAAAAAAAAAAATAGATCCCACTTAATTTTTTTTTTTTACATTAATTTTAATGGTGTGGTCCACTTTTTTTTATAAAAGGATTATGCGAAATTTGTATATTTAGTATTTGTACAAAACATTAATTTAAGAAAAATATCAATGAATTTCTATTGAGTTGCCCAGCTTGCATCAAACTCCATGGCAATATTTTAGGTGAATTAATTTTCATGGAGTTGTTTTAACTTGATCATTTCAATGCACCAATTCTATTCTATCATCTTAGTTCAATCTGATTTTGAAACTCAAAGCCTCATCTGATTGGATTGGTCTGTTTACTCCCTACACTTCAACTCTCTCTCATTTCAGAAATACAAGATTTCATATTTTCTATCAATGATCTTGAAACTAGGCGCAGTTAAAGCATGTAATAAACCCCAGTTTTCTAGCTGAGGTTTGCTGGCATGAATCTGCCCTTCAAGATTTGAAAGACGATTTAGAGCTTACAATTTCAGCTATTATCATGAAATCAAGCGAGTTCCCACTGTAAAATTTTCAGGTACCCCAAAAAAAAAAAAAAAAAAGACTGTAAAAGGCTTAAGCATGTGTATTCAAATTAATGTCCCTTGCTCTTGGGTGACACCAGAGCGATTGTTCATTTGTAAAGGAGACATCTGACTTACACCATTGCAAAAAAGGAGAGAATTTTCACTTTGCTTGCATTTTGTTCATACATCTTACCTAAATTGATCTTAGCTTCTTATTCTATTATAGTATAATTAAATAATTAAATTTATTTATTCTTATCAGTTTAAATTTGAAGAATAAATGATCATTTAATATAATATTAGAGTCGTGTTCTGAAGACTCTTTACTGTACACTTCATCACCATAAAATTAAATATTTCAGGTATTTGAATGGGAGTCTGCCGAGGAGTGTTTTTGGATTTGATATCATAAACTCTGTATAAACAAAAAAGTAAATCCTCTTGGCCACTAGACGGTACCATTTCAGTGTGTAATTACCCGGAACTTTGTTTGGATATCACCAATGAGGTCAAGCCAGAGAAAACAGGCATGACCTGCTTCCCAAATAACCCCAGATATTCACATGGAAGAATTTCTGGGGTTTATATTCCAAAGCTCCAAAAAGAACTTCGGTCCTTTGATTGGTGTCCCACTGTCCCCTCTGCGTAGCAGTTTCCCTTCTTCTCTTCTTCTGCTCCTCCTCTCCCGTCTTTCTAATTGCCTGCACGCCAATGTCAGCCACAAAAATGAGATTTTTACTCTGTACTGGACCAAAAATACCATATATTATATACCTTTCAGGCATACACTCGAAGTCCCATTTGTTAACCATGGTTTGACTGACACCTATTTTGAACTGAAATATCTGATTAGTTTCTGCTTTTCTTTACATCGTTTTTCCAGGGAAAGGTCCCAATGTTATCTCTTGAAGCGCTTCATCACCTTCACATATTTATCTTTGTGTTAGCTGTTGTTCATGTGACTTTCTGTGCTTTAACCATCCTTTTCGGAGGAGCAAAGGTAAGTTGTCCCTATTCTTGTTCTTGTCTCCTAGAGTTTCTATTCTAAAACCTTATTGTCAATTGTTCTGTTTTACGTTTTCAATGTCATAGATACGTCAATGGAAACAGTGGGAGGATTCTATCTTAGGAAAGGAATATGATCCAGAAAGAGGTAATGCTCATTAAGCTAATATCTACAGACTCTCCCCTGTTATCTTCAGCTGAACTCTTTTGGGCTGAATAACACAGAAATCCGCTGAAAATTCTTCACTATAGATGGACTAAAACGAAAGTTTACCCTGAAATGTGTGGATTTTCTTCAATATCCAACAGCTAGTTGCCTCTGTTTACAATTTTTTTTTTGTCATGAAAATACTGTGCGTGCAGTTCTGAAAACAAAATTTACGCATGTCCGAGATCATGATTTTATCCGAGGACACTATCGGGGCATTGGCAAGGATTCAACTTTGCTAGGATGGGTGGTAAGCTTTCGAATCCTTCATCATCAAGTGAAGACTAATACCAATTGTTATCACAACTTCTAAGAAAGCGATTGGCCGATGTAATTGCGAGGATTCTCGAAGATAGTACTTATGAACTGTTCTGATTAAGATGTAACACTGTCAATTCTCCGCCTTGCTTTAAAGTGTCTCTTTTCTTCCAGAATGTTAAACTTTGTCTGCTGAAATTTATGAGAAATTACAGAATGTTCAGACTAACCACTTCCCTGTTAAATTTGTTTGATAAGAGTTGGCATACTGTAGGATTTACAACTTCGGAATGTTTCTTGTTTTATCCATATTCCTAATAGCAAATTGTTGAGGAATAATCTTACATTGTTTGTAGACAAGGTCTGCATGTTTATAAGGAATGAGCAATATTCTCTTGTAAAACTGGTTTTATGAGATGAGTTAGGCCCATGAATTTCTTCATAGTATCAGAGTCTGTCACAGGACGAATGAGGGCCCACACTACTTACCCCGTGACAAGGACCAGAAAAAATACTGGTCTGGACGTAAGGGAGGGTGTTGAGGAATAATAACACATTGTTTGTGGACAAGGTCTAGCGCATGTTTATAAAGAATGAACAATCCTCTCTTGTAGAACTGGTTTTATGAGATGAGTTAGGCCCATAAATTTCTTCAAAAACTAACTTATTTTTTCAAAAAAAATGTATCAGAAATTTTTTATATGTTCCTTCATGCCAGACTCCACCTAATCTTTTTCCCTTTTTTTTCTGAACCCAAGTTTCACTTAAATATTAACTACTCTGCAATACATAGGGAAAGGCAAGTTTCACTGCATATAAAGCTGAGATTAGAACATAAGTATAAATCGCTCTGAACTTCAAATGATGCAGATAATCTTTCTTGTGCTGTTTACATGATAGTAATGATCTAGAATACATACTTCAGTTCTAATATTTAAATACTTCAGTTACATAAATATAGAAATTCAAACCTTTCAGTTTGTGAGCCTGACTTGTGTGATGCATCAAAAATTTGGGCAGTAAATAAAATGCACTATTGTTTTCTTCTTTTTCCTGCCATTACTAACAACTGATTTCCTTTTTAATGTCCTCATTAATTTCAGAACTCTTTTTTCAAGCAATTTTATGGGTCTGTGACCAAAACAGAATATGTGACAATGCGACTAGGCTTCATTATGGTAAGTGATATAAAGCTCATTATTTATCCCTTTTTTCCTTAACTCCAAGATACTCTTCCTGAGTTCTTATATATGTGTGTGTGTGTGTGTATACACACTTATATGTACATATATATTGTAGACTCATTGCAGGGGAAACCTACAGTTCAATTTCTACAAGTACATGATACGTGCCCTTGAAGCTGATTTCAAAAAAGTTGTTGGAATAAGGTTAGTTGCGATAAGGAAAGACAGGCGAAGTGCATAGCTTCATTAGTTTCTTTTCTATGTTTAGTTTACTGTTCCTTATGTGGAGTACATCTTATAAGGATAACCAATACAGAAGTGTTGGCATCGATGGTTCTGCCCTAGGCTCAACTTCCTTTTTTCGAAAAGATTCTGTGGAAGCTTGAAACCATGTATTCTGCTTGTTTTTTTGTTTTTTTCATGAGTCCTTTTATCCTGCATGTGCTATCTCTCCTTGACAGTAGTAACTGCTAATATGATACCTCGTAGTGGATAGATCTAACTAATTTTCTAACTTCATCAATTGCAGTTGGTATCTTTGGTTGTTTGTTGTCATCTTCTTGTTGCTGAACGTTTCTGGTAAGTGCTCTCTCTCTCTCTCTCTCTCTCTCTCCCCCCCCCCCCCCCCCCCCAGATGACTGCAGCATTTTTGTTAGTGACAGTATAATTGGTTTTGGGCACATCGTGCGATGTATGGCCTCAGGCCATACTAAGAAACACACTTTTCTAGCTAGAACTTGAATTTTATGGTGAACTATAAGTAAAAATTCTTATTTCATACTGAACTGACTATGGAACAGTATATGACATGCTTATTCTCACTCATAATATTGTCCTATCACTGGCTTGGAAAGTGGAGTGCAAAGTTTAGAGGTAGATGTTTGTTATCATCCTTTTTTTATGTACACATTTCTCTGGCACACATTGCTCTATCATATTATTATTTACAAGAATTCTTGGATTGGTGTTCCAAGAATAAAAGATTCTAATGAACATAAGGCCATGGTCCTGCATCTCTATTCTAAGCTCTTCTACATCAAGATCATCACTTCCAAAGCATCACGTGCTCTGATTTTTCTTGCAGGTTGGCATACATATTTTTGGATTGCATTCATTCCCTTCATTGTAAGTTGTCCATCTTAGATTTCCTTTCAAATCTCCCTTAATTTATGCACTTTGATTAATCACAATGTGTGAAAACTAGACCATTTGGGTTTTTTTTTTTTTTTTTAAAAAAAAGAAAATTATAGGCGGAAAGGAAAGTCCAGCAAAGTTTCTATTCACACTTCTCCTTCCTAGAATTTAACCTTTTGATGTCCACTAGCTTGCATGACAGATTGTATCAGAAGCCTCACACTGTTCAAATGCTCACATTCTTCTATGTTGAGGGTGCCTTTAACAATCTTCCTTTCAGGGTCAAAGTGTAGACACAGATGTATCTGATTTTTTTCTATTCTAAGTACCATGGTTTAGTTGTTACTAATGAGTGAATGATTCATGAAAATTGCACATTTCACTGCTTAGATCATCAGATTACATGTTCATCTAGTAAAAGTCCCAGAGAACATTTGAGGATAAGGACCTTAACATTTTAGTTATTTCTTTTCACAGCTTCTTCTGGCTGTTGGCACCAAGTTGGAGCATGTGATTTGCCAGTTGGCCCAGGAGGTTGCAGAGAAACATGTGGCAGTTGAAGGGGAGTTGGTAGTTAAACCTTCAGATGACCACTTCTGGTTCCATAGGCCCAAGCTTGTTCTCTTATTGGTTCATATCATCATGTTTCAGAATGCTTTTGAACTGGCATTTTTCTTTTGGATATGGGTAAAACATAACTCAAGGCTCATTACCTACTTACCAAAATCCATAAAATTTGAAACGTGAACTACAGATGGATCTTATCTTATAAAATCTATTGCTGTCGATACAATATCTTGTTTTAGTCAATTATCATGATCTTTCAGATTATGTTTAATATCATGCGAGTGAAAGGCCTCCCCAAAACCCATCACCAAATCAATTTATGAGCCAAAAGATTTAAGGCCATTTTCATAGTGAAATGAAATGAAATGAATTGAGATAATTTGTGAGATGGGACGACATGTCTACTCGCGAAGGTTCCAATCTATAAGATTCACTATTATGGCGAAAAGTCGACAACCATGGACCAAATACCACTTCAAAAAGAAAAAATCCAACTCTAAATTGAATCCACATATTTGGTGGGAATCGGAGGGATGGAGTAAATTTTGCATCCCAGGTTTGGTCATATCATATGCCTGTCAGACCAGCTGAGAACAATAAACCATCTAATAATACCAAGGCAAGCTGAGAACACTTCACATTAATAAGGAGAGCCAATTTAAATAATAAATGTATAATTTACCCAAGACTTTTATATTAACACATCACATGTAGATAATAATTTTGTAATACAAAATTTTGGAACAAGGCAAGCCATATCCCCCCGCTAGCTAGCTAGCTATATTATAAGCCTCTCTGGTAGTTTACAAAGCGATTTGGGTTTGTTTTCTTATTTCCCATCACAATGCTTGTTTGATGGTCTGAGCTATGCAGCAAAAGGTCATAGTTCCTCTCATAACTTCTTCACCATAAACCACACGATGTTTCTATTTCACCAGCCGCTCATTTGTTTCTGGATTTTTGAATTTCGAGAAGAACTGCCACCCTTGTCTTTGTAGCTGTTTCTGGAGGCAAGACTCTTCCGTCCTCCACGCACTGATGCTATGACGCGTCGATTCTGCTTTCTCAAACGCTTCGTCAATTCAGCATCATTATTATTCATAGTCTGGTTCTCTTCCTCCTGGAGGTTAAAAAATTACTGTAACGCCTCATATACCATCAATAGCTTCTAATACATAATAGATATGTTCTAAACATATCAGATAAACAATAGCTCTAAATTTACAAAAATTTAGACGCAAAGTGCAGCCCCTAATATGTATTTTCAATTCTTATTTGCCATTCTCAATATTTTTTCTATACAGTTGTCTTAACTGTAAGTACAATTTATGAATCACATCCACGGTATCAACAATGGAAGAGGATGAACGACAGATGAGTGCTAACATGGTCCAGTTCTCCTAGTACACATGAGCTCTTAAAGTACCCAAACTTCGAAAGTAAAAGGACAAGAATCAGCAGTGACGGTAAGAAATAAGCAAAATCGTGAAGAATTAGGTGTTAGTGGTGTATTTTTGTTTTAATTGTAGGAACCATATCTAAACACATCAATATTAACAGGACTATCACATGGATGATATATCTACAACATCATGAGTGAGACTGTACTCCAGCATCTTAAAAAGAAAACATTTACTTATACTCCAAACTTCACAGCATTTGCAACCACAGAATCAGAAACAAAAGAATGACAGCATACCTTGTCACTCGCATCTGGACATTCAGGTACACTGGTTTGACTTTGACCTGTTTCAGAATTTTCTTGGTTCTCCTCTACTCTGGCTTCTTCATCACAGTGAATTGTCTGCTCTTGCTGAATTATATTACGTGTTAGCAATTACAATGTTCAATGCCAAAAAAAAAAGCATAATATTGAAGAATACTACTAGGGAGAGAGAGAGAGAGAGATTTCTGGCCAAGCCCAGATATTATAAGATTCTAAGTTATAACTCAACTTTTCACAAGCTCAATCAGTAAATATTGTTCCAACTACCCTATAACAAACAGAAGAACTTTAACCCCAAGGGGTTGGCCCAAGTAGTGAAGGCCTTGATCTTGGGGTATCACTCCCTTCAAAGTCCAAAGTTTAACACCTCACGGGTGCAAACAATCATTTGGGGCCACACCTCTTGGTGAAAAAGCCAGCGATTTAACCAGTTCTATGTAGGAAAACTTCCCAAGGTGCGGTGCACAGGACCGGGGTTTACTTTGTAGGGGTGGGTCCAAACTGCCTTGGAGAGGTTCCCCGACATTTAAAAAAAAAACAAACAAACAAACAGAAGAACTTTAAATTTAGTTTATTCTATGCAAATTCATAGGTTGTGGCAATTTGCATTAACGGTGCTTTCTCTCCAAGCAACACTTCTAATTACATCTATTGGGTGTTACCTTAAGGCCTCAAACCCCAGCAAATCTTTTGAGTTGGAAGCATAAATAGCTATACTAGAGTGAAACATGAATAACATAACTGCTAAAAAAAGAATAATATATTTGCTCCACCTCTTTTAAAAAAATACCTGATCTAGCAAGTGCAGAGAATCAACACCATTGATATCAGATTTATTTAACTCAGAGTCAGAATTGCGTCCACCATCCTCACTTTCTTCATCGCTCGAATACGCATCCTTTTCAATCCCTCCTTCAATGAACTATATAGAATAGCAATATATTCAAGACCATTGATAGAGAATAATATATATTAGAAATATATATATTTCAAAATATGCTTATAATGAGCCAGGTATACCCCAAGCCAGGAATAGTCCTAAAAAATTATAAAACCCTACCGCATGTAAACATTTGTGGAACAAGCAGAAAACAACATCCATGAAAGGAGGACCTTTTGGATTCTATAAACCTGTTATATCAGACACATCCTCTACAAGGAAGGCATCTGTACCCTGGATGAAGAGCTTTGCAGAAAGAGTACAAAGTAATATATGATGACACCAGATTTGTCTAGTTCAAGAATGAACTGACGTCCACATGCAGAAAGATTTTGGCTACATGCATAAACTCTTAGGACTATTTTTTTTTTATCAGCAATATTTTGAAGGGAGAAGAATGAAGAGAAAATTGCTGACAAAACAGAGTAGGTTCAGCAACATGAAGTACTTCCAAAGTGCGCCCACTGTAGTAGAGTGATTGGTCCTAAAAGTTAGTATTAAATGAACATCTTTACGAAAGGAGTGCCACTTAAACAAGAACACAAATATAGGTGCGGGGAAGAGAAGGGTAAAAGGAAAAATGTGTGCAACCACGAAAAGAGTTAGAACCAATACAGCAAGAGATGACAGGAAAACTATGGTTATAATAAGAACAATATTTTTTTTTGATAGGTAGGTTATGATAAGAACAATATTTAGTACAAGTACCTATGCTACTTAGATATACAGCCATCCCTCCTCAGCCTATCTCCTTGAAGTGGTAATGGAAATTCAATAAAACATACTTCAGCATACCTTCTCAATGTCTTCTTGATCCTTTCTAGTAAATCCACTAGCTGCAAGTTCCTTGTCTAGAAAACCAACACCTTTTGTTATTGAAGAAAAGCGAGGCCTGCCACTTTCATCCGTGTCTACCTCTGAACCATCATTTTCATCTGGGCTTTCTTCAAAAGATAGGTTGAACCTACAAGACAAAAAGAGAATGATCAGGCATACGTAACTTTTAAAAGAATAATTAAGAAATTAGCACATATCCTAAACTTGAAGTTAGTTTGCATATATAAAATGTAACTACACTGTTTAATTAAACAAGGAATTTCTAGCAATTTAGAACTACATACTCTCATTCAGCTCTCTTAAGGTTTTAAATAAAAAATTTTGGTCTTTCTTCCAGAAGGTATTGCACCATGTCATCATTTCTTCTTTGAAACTTTTTTTTATTGGTAATAAAATTGAAATAAATGGCAACAAAGTCTGACATTTTTATATTTCTACTTTCTGAGGTTTCTGTGGGACTACTTTTGCACAGTGTGTTCCCTATTCTCCTCTTTGAAAGAATTTATTTCTTGATTGAGGGCTGAGGTATACAACCTCTGAGAAATACTCCTGACATCAGAAAGTGCTAAATGAGAACACACTTCTTACTTTGTGGATTCATAGGTTGGTATTGACCGTCATCGATTTTTTCTTCTTAGTGATCCTTCTTCTTACAAGTATACAGAAGAAAGTTTAATCCAACCCCCCTCCCCCAAACGAAAAAAGAAATCCTTTTTTTTTATAAGTAAACAAGTATTTATTAATCCAACAACTGTCAACTACAAAGTCAATATGCCCTATTTATGTAGGTGCATTAGAAACTAAGAAGTCATGAAGGTCCATGCCAGTAAAGTCCACAACAATGGCCCAAGTACAAAGAGTCCTAAAAAATAAAATTTTTAGCTCCGCCATAGATCTCTTTTTGTCTTCAAACGTCCTCTCATTGCGCTCCTGCCACAAGCACCACATAATACAGATAGGGATTATCTTCCAAACCGCTTTGATCTATCGCACACCTCAAATAGAGGTCCAGCAAGCCAATATATCCAACACGGTTTCCGGCATAACCCACGCTATATCCATTCTTTTAAACACCTCATCCCAGAGAGTCCTGGCTACCTCACAATGTAAAAGTAAATGATTCACCGACTCACCCCCTCTTTTACACATGCAACACTAGTCTGCAATGATTATCCTCCTCTTTCTCAGATTATCCGTAGTGAGAATCTTGCCTAAGGACGTTGTCCACACAAAGAATGAAGCTTTGGGAGGAGCCTTGTGTCGCCAAAGCCATCTCCAGGGAAACTATATCTCAGGAACTTGTGTGAGGACCTTATAAAAGGATCGAACAGTGAACACCCCTTTCCCTGCAGGACTCCACCACAAATCATCTTCATGCTGGATATTTGGATGACAGGAATACAAGAGCCTATAAAAATCTACAAACTCTCCATCTCCCAATCCTGAGCCACCCGGTTGAAATTGATGTTCCAATGAATACTCCTTCCTGAGATTCCCATAACCTCCGCCACTGTGGCATTTTTGGCACTTGCGATCAATAAAAGTATAGGAAACAAATCTTGTAGAGCACTGTTGCTACACCAAGCATCCTTCCAAAATCTGATCCTGGAGCTTGTACCCAACTGAAACCTTGTGTGATGATGGAAGACCTCCCAACCTCCTCTAATATGTTTCCATAGACCCATTCCATAGGCCCCTCTAACTTCTCTAGTACACCATCCCTCCCTTAGACCACCATATTTGTTCTCGATCACAGTTTTCCATACGGCTTCTGGTTCCTTGATATATCGCCACAACCATTTGCCGGGTAACACCCGATTAAACAACCTTAAATTTCTAATACCCAAACCGCCACTAGAGATAGGACGGCACACCATCTCCCACTTGACTAAATGGAATTTAAACTCTTATCCCAAGCCACCCCACAGAAAATCTCTCTGTAACTTCTCAAGTCGACCTACCACGCTTGCCGATATAGGGAATAAGGATAAGAAATAAGTGAGTAGATTAGAAAGTGTACTTTTGATTAAAGTAATCCGGCTCCCTTTCGACAAGTACATTCTCTTCCACCCTGTCAGTCTCCTCTCTATTTTTTCAATCACTGTATCCCAAATCGAGCGCGCCCTCGAAGCTATACCCAACGGTAGTCCCAGGTAAGTCATAGGAAGAGACACTATCTTACAACCCAGTGTGCCAGCCAACTCCCGTATATTCTAAACTTCACCAATCGGCACCAACTCGAATTTATCATAATTCACTTTTAAACCAGACACTACTTCAAAACAAAGCAGCAACGCCTTCACAGCCCTCAACTGGTCTTGATCAGCCTCACACATAATAAGCGCATCGTCTGCAAACAGCAAATGAGAAATAGTAGTAATACCCTACTCGGAGACCCAATCTGGAAACCACTAACAAACCCATTAGCCAACAAAGCCGAGATCATCTTGCTTAGTGCCTCCATAACAATAACAAAAAATAGAGATAATGGATCTCCTTGTCTCAAACCACAAGAGCTCGGGAAGAAACCCTCAAGGCTGCCATTGATCAGCATAGAAAACCTTACCATGGATATACACCAGCTGATCCAAGACCTCCACCTTTCTCCAAACCCACACCTACACCCAGTAGATATAGAAGGAAATCTCAATTAACATGATCATACGCCTTTTCCATATCTAACTTAACACATAATCCCTGAGCTGCCAGCCTTCAGTCTACTGTCCAAACATTCATTGGCAACTAGAGCTGCATCAAGGATCTGTCTACTCTTAACAAAAGCATTTTGAGGCTTAGTAACAATCTTTCCCAATACCTCACTTAAACGATTAGCAAGGACTTTTGAAATAATCTTGTATACACCATTTACCCAATCTTAAGCTTGTTCTGGAAAACAATAGTTCAATGGGATAGGATTCCCCATCTTGTTGTTCTAGAAGTTCTGAAACTTTTTCCCCACCAAAAACTCTTCCAAACCACAAGTCTCAGGGATGAATAATTCATCCTCTACATAATGCATAAGGTCATCCAAATCATCCTCTTCCTCAGCCAACTCAAAATCTTTTTTCTTTCTCCAAATGAAAAAAGAAATCCTACGGGTGGAGTTCAGTATTCCAACCTCTTAAAGTATTCCAACCTCTAAAAACCAAAGCCCTACTCCACACAACTGATCAACAGATTATCACTTCAATACCATGCAAATAAACAATTAGATATAATATATTAAAGTTATAGTGCAAGTGTACATGGGATATGCCTTCTTTTCTAATGAATAAAACTTCTTGATTACCTATAAAAAAAATTATAGTGCAAGTAATTTTCACGTTCTCATGAGTGCCCCTTCTTGCAATGGTACTATAATTCCTATGCCCATTCCCTTGTTTGCTCTCTTTACTTTCTGTATACTTCCTATGTACACGGGCTATGCCTACTTCATTCATATCAATAATATTTATCTCTTACTTATCAAAAAAAAAAAAAAACTTTCTAAAAGCAATGGATGGCATGATTATTGATGGCATAAATAGGTTATTTAAAAGCAACGACTGAAGTTAATTATTAAGAACTGGTTTGATTAATGGTAAGGTTGGTTGTCAGAAAAAGGGTATGTCAATATTTCTCATACAGAGACATTTAATTAAATGACAGACTATGAAGCTTCCATCAAGAGGTAGTAATGGACTTAGAAAATATAGGGTTTTCTCCTTTATTTAATTTCATCTGGATAACAAGAAACAACAAATGTTGTTATATCCATTAAATTGCCACACATTTCATAAACATTCACGTAGGCAAAAAGCAAACCCCAAACAGCTTAATAAGAATTAGACTTCCAAGATACACACTGACCTCTTTCTGAAAAACTTGAAGATGCATTCAACATCACGATCAAAGTACCTGAAAGACGAGAACATATTGAGATACAAAAGAACTTCATCTGTCATCCAAATCACGAATATCAAATATAGCAACTAGATATTATAAAAAGCAAATGATCAGATATAAAATCAACAGGATGAAAGCATAATACATCAGAATAGATGGCTTTTCTTACATCTGCGCATTACGATGGTCCATAGATACCATTTGTGGAAAATCAATCATGGTGACCTTCTCATCATCATCTATCTACACCGCATACAAATTGACAAATAATTAATAGTTCACCAGTAAAATGAATGAGGAAGCTGATAAGAAATTTTCCACAAAAAGCATCATATCAATCCAATGAGGGAGTTGACAACCATGTGTGACAGATTAGGTCATTAGGAATATGGAGACCCAATATAAGTTTAATAATAAGAATACAGCTCTTAAGATGCAAACAGAGTGCCTTAATTGCATACCATAATATTGAATTCGTTGAAGTCACAGTGAATGAGGCCATGTTCTGCCATACGAACAACAAGACCAATGATCCTTTCAAAAACCATATCTGGATTTTGCAATTGCTTAACCTGGACACTGCATTAAATACAAATAACTGATAATTAGTACTATTTTATTTACCTGTCAAAAAAAGAAAAAAGTACTATTCCATTGCTCAATGAAATTCCATTGGTGTTTTTCTAGCAATTCCGAAGCATATAGGCAAACAGAAGAAAACAAAGGAACAAAGAGGGGAGGAGGGTGAAAGAACCAGAAGAGGACATGTCAAACAAAGAGGAGCTCATTGTAAAATTACCATCAGTTCTTATATTTCTTACATCATTTTTAGACCGTTTGTATTCTATTTGATTGAGAAGTGGTGGCAAGGATAGGCTTTGTTGGGCTCTCTCAAAGTGTGATGTGTTTAAAGTAAAATCTTTTAATCATGTTCTATATCCCCATGATGGGAACCCTTTTCCATGGAAGAATATTTAGGAACAAGGCACCAAGGAGAGTAGGCTTCTTTGTTCGAATAGTTGCTTTAGGAAAGATCTTTACTATAAATAACTTGACGAAGAAGAGCATTGTAGTGATGGACTGGTGTGGCATGGGTAGGAGTGAAGAAACGATAGATCATCTCTTTGTGCATTGTGAGGTAACTCTTTGGAATGCAATACTCAGTTTGTTCAGTTTAGATTGAACAAGCCTCGTAGCATGATGGAGCTTTTGGCATGTTGGAAAGGAAGGTTGAGTTTTACTTAGAAAGAAGCATGGTGGAAGATGATCCCAGGTTGCTTATTGTGATATACATGGAGAGAAAGAAACGACCAGTGCTTAGGACAAAAAGAAGACAAACTGGCCCTTAAGGGTTTCTTTTTTAAAACCTTGTATCATGGATGATTGATCATTTGGTGTGTTTCTCTTCCTAACCTTCAGGACTTTATTATTTCTTCTTCTTCTTTCTATCATGTATACACCCTTTGAACTTGGAAAACATCTTTTTTGATTAATTAGTTTTACTTTAAGAAAATAAAATCAGATTCTAAGGTCAAAATACTATTTGTACCTCAGATGTACTAACAATTCATATTAGACACCATAAAAAAACCTTTTACATCTTTCAGATTCATGGACTAGGGTTTGTATTTCTCCCAAAATCAGATGTAATACATTTTTTTTATATAAATGTGATATAAATTGAGACATGAACTGGGAAACCGATGAGTCAAATAAATAAGGAACACTCACAGAGGGTAACCTTGGACGAGTGACATAATCACACAATGCCTATTACAGTCCACAGCACGTGGAACAGGAAAACCATGTTCTTCCAAAGCCTAATTGAGCAGAACACAAGTGTCAAGACAACACCTAATAACATCACAATAAATCGATTAAAAAAAAAGGTAACACACACATGGAAAATTAAAGCAGCGGAGAACCTTCATAAAAGCAAACTCTTTGAGTGCAGCAAGCCGAGACAGATACAGCCAATTATAACTAGTACGATGCCTCAAATAGTCACGCTTAGATTTAACAGCTCTAAAAGAAACTCTACCGAGTCTGTGCAACTTCATTGCTAGGACTGTACCATCTTCAGTGGCAACCTCAAAGATATCTTGAAGAAAACAAACGAACCCATTTAAGAATGTCATCAAGAAATGCTAACATATACTAGAAAAGGTAACGCATTACAAGGCAAGAAAAGATACCAGACTCTTTTCCAACCCCAATTTGACGACCAACAGCCACAAAAACTCCTCGGTTAACCAAGGTCTTAATAGCAAGAAAATCATAACCCAGGTAGGTGAGCCGAAACCCATCATCTAGATGCACATAAGCAGAGATACTCAAATCAGGCATCAAAAATAGAAATAAAAAATTGTCGTGAGCTGTTCCATCAAAATTAAAGAGTATACTCAAGCGCAGCAAACTCACATTTGGAGGAGTCATGATGCAAGAGCTTATGCTTTAGCAGATTCTTCAAGACTTTGTAAGTACCCCCGTGTCTACATCATGCAAGGATTCATATACTATCAAAACAATACATAATACTTGAAGCATAGGAAGTATTACTAGCTAAGGAGTTAAGAATAGAAATCAAGAGAGCGAGTAGGTGAGATAGATATATCATATATAGCTGGAAAATAAAGTATAAGTAACGGGAAAAATTAAAAAGAAGATCATACTTTTTTTCTAATCGTAAACAAAATTTTATTGAGCATACTAGACAAAGGCCCGAATACGAAAAAGAAGATCATACTTGAGAGAGGATATGCTGTCCACGAGTTCTGTAGGCACAATTTCATGCTGAAACCAAATGATATTCAGATTTCAAAACATTAAAAAAAAAATGAAGTGCAATCCACACTGAAATAAGAAATTGACTAATGTAAATAAGTACATTGCGCATTCCCATTTCGACCGCGGTGAGAACTCTGAAATCATCCTTAGAGAGATATCTCAAGGCGTTCACGTCCAGCTTCATTGCGACCGCTACTGCGGAGGAGAACCGACGCCGCCGCTGCCCAAAGATGATATGCGCGGAAACCTAAGGATTGGTTCACCACGAGGTTGGTTCAAGTATAGTGAATCAGAGCCTGAGATCAGGCCGGAGATGGAAAACGGGTGAATCCTCGGGTCAAGGACCGACTGTTCAAGGACTTTATTACAGAGTTAGAAGCGGTAGCGGCCGGGGAGAGGGAGAGGGGCATAAGGGTGCGTAGGTTATAGGGTTTTGTAAAAAGAAAATAATAATAATAATAATAATAACAGAAAATAGAATCGGTGACGTTATCGTTATGGACTCCCAAGGGCATATGACAACAGGTGTGGCCTCGTGCTCGACCAGTATCCTTCTGCGTATCAATTTCATACCGAGGATAATACAATTAGTCTTGTTTCATTTAATTATTATAATTTTTTTTAATTTTTTAAATAAAATATAATAAATAATTTAATTTTTAAAATTTTAAAATAAAAATAATATTTTATTTAATTTTTAATTCGGCTCATCTTATTTCAACTCACTATTCAAATCTATTAATAAATCAATTTTGCATACTTTTTTTTTTAAATATCACTATTAAAAATTTACGCAGGGCTACGTACTCTTAAATTGTAAATATTATTTTTTATTTAATGTTAATATTATTATTTTAATCATTATCATTTTAATTACTAGCTATAGTATATGAATAATTGAATTTTGTATACATTATATTCTTGTTTAACGTCTTTCTTCTCATTATATTGACGTGCTGTTATTTTAAAATAGAGCAATACTTGAATTATTTTCTTTAAAAGTAATTCGATATAATGTTTGATAGATAGTATCATATTAAGGTAATGGAGTTATGTCAAAAGCAATTTTAAGATATGTAAGTATCGCACATTTAAAAAAAAATGACACATCGTTAAAAAGTAAATTTATTTAATGTGAGTTTCGTATGTGTCAATTTTTTTTAAAGATAGTGTGGACAAGACTTGTACAATCTAATATTGTATAAATCATTTCTAAATATGATGAAATCAGATTGAAAATTTGTAAGTTAATAAACGTTTTCGCAAATAAGATAATGATTGGATAGTCATATAGTTTTTGAATAACTATATTATAAGGCATCAGCACCACACACACCATCTATTTGAAATAATTTTATTCGTAATATAAATTTAAAATTTTATAAATTAAATTATGTTATATGGATTGTGTGTGATGTAAAGGACTCACAGTACCAAATTTGTAGTAAGATACTGCTACTTGGCCATTTGAGTTTACTCATGAGATTGGATCGCTTGACTTGGCAGTACCACATGACATTGACATGTTGAGTTGGCGGGAACTCTGGGTTGCAAGATAGGTTATTTTCCTATGATGTACTTGAGACTTTCGTTGGGTTGCAAGATAGGCCTGGGCTCCGACTCAGACGGAGTCGGAGTGCTCATTTCCGACCTCTAACTCCGACAAAAGTCGGAGCCAAATTGGAGCTCCGACTCCGAACTGGAGTCGGAGTTCGACTCCGATCGGAGGTCAGAGACCTCCTATCGGAGCTCGACGTGCGCTCGACGTGGCGCTCGAGCGGAACTCTTCCAGAGAGGTTCGCTCGACTTCCGCTCGACATGTCGCTCGAGCCAATGTTCAATACAACGTGCGATCGACTCGCGCTTGACACTTCACTCGAGCACAAGTGTTCAATAAAAAAAATTTTAGAGTCGGAATCGGAGCTTCTTGGAGCTCCTACTCCGAATAGATATTTGGAGCTACTCCGAATTCCGGTGACTCCGACTCCGTCGGAGTTGGAGCGGAAGTCGGACGGAGTCAGAATTTTTAGAATTTTGCACACCCCTAGGGGATAGCATTAAGGGTGTGCTCGATTTGGGATATGATGATTGAAAAAATAAATAGGAGATTGACAGGTTAGAAGAGAATGTACTTGTCGAAAGGGAGTCGGATTATTTTGATTAAGAATACACTTTCTAATCTACCAATTTATTTATTATCTTTATTTCCTATACCGGCATGTGTGGCGGGTCGACTCGAGAAGTTGCAAAAGGATTTTATGTAGGGCGGCTTAGGGGAGGAGTCTAAATTCCATTTAGTCAAGTGGGAGATGGTGTGTCGTCTTATATCTAGTGGTGGGTTGAGTATTAGAAATTTGAGGTTGTTTAATCAGGCGTAACTTGACAAATGACTGTGAATATATGATAAAGAAATAAAAGCCTTATGGAAAACTGTGATCGAAAACAAATATGGTGGTTTGAGGGGGAGGGAGTTGGTGTACTAGAGAAGTTAAAGGGGCTTATGCAGTGGGGCTATGGAAGCATTTAGGAAGAGGGTGTGAGGTCTTCCATCATCATACTAGGTTCCAATTGATTACAAGTTATAGGATCAGATTTTGGAATGATGCTTTGTGTGGTAACAGTGCTCTACAAAATTTGTTTCATTTATTATTCTAGATTACAAGTGCCAAATATGTCACAGTGGCTGAGGTCATGGGAATCTCGGGAAAGCGTATCACTGGAATATCAATTTCTACCAGGCGGCACAAAATTGGGAGATGGGGAGCTTTGTAGATTTTTATAGTCTCTTATATTCCTTTCGTCCGAACATCTAGCATGAAGATGATTTGTGGTGGATTCCTGTAGAGAGAGGTGCTTACCACGAATAATCTAAGAAAGATGATGCTAATCATTGCAGATTAGTGTTGCATATGTAAAAAAGGGGTGAGTCGGTGAATCTTCTTTTAGATTATTATGAGGTAACCAAGACTCTTTGGAATGAGGTGTTCAAAAGAACGGATTTAGCTTGAGTTATGCCAAAAATCATAGTGGAGACATTGGCATGCTGATTCAAGACATGCAAGTTATGCAACAGATCAAAACGGTTTGGAAGATGATCCTTATTTGTATTATATGGTGCTTGTGGCAGAAGCGTAACGAGTGGACATTTGAGGACAAAGAAAGATCGATGGCAGAGCTAAAATTTGTCTTTTTTAGAACTCTTTGTACTTGGGCCATTACTTGTGGATTTTAATGGTATGGACCAATTTCTTAGTTTCTAATGCGCCTACTTAGATAGGGCATATGACTTTGTAATTGGCAGCTTTTGCCCATTATTGGATCAATAATACTTGTTTACTTATAAAAAAAAAAAAAAAAAACATGACATTGCCATGTCATATTAAAAAAAGAAAACATAAAACTCATTTTCTTTTTCGTATTATCACCAATATTAATTTATTACTATAATGGAAAGCATATGTAGAATGATTGATCACCAACTACAAACGATCATTAAATCTCTTAATAAACTACCAAATGTACCATTCAATTTATTACCAAACAATAATACTGCCAGAAGTTTTAATCAATCTCCCTTATTTCCAAAATCATAATTTCATTTCTATTTTGTTGTGCCAAATTAGAAATATCACACTGTCAAATTCAGCGGTCCTAAGCAGTAAACTCAAATGGCCAAGTAGCCTTTTTCCTTCTTGGTATTGTCATAAATTATGCTTTTTATAGTTAAAATGGTTACAATCCGCCTCAAAAGACTTACACATTGTCGTCATCTATAGAAACATGGATGCGAGGAAAATTATAGGGAAGTGAATATTTTTTGGAAGAAAAATACAAGATGTACAAAAGAAAAGGGTGGAAAACCGAGAAAAATACCACAGAAAGGCGATTTTGATACACTTTTCGCAAGAGAGATGCGATCCTGCGGCTGAATGCGATGCAATGGGGGCAAGGGAAAAACCACTCACAAAGAAAGCAGCACTGAATCCAGGGATTGCAAAGCCAAACAGCAGGTGGGGCAATGAGGAAAACGTCATACAATGCAATTCTAAGTAAGTTTCATTTCAAAGCTGCCACCATAAGTGCATCTTCTGATGCATGTCTTAAATCTACACATCGAGTACGTATGACAACAACATTTTATCACAATAACATATGGTCTAAGACAGCAAAAGAAAACAACACAGTCGAGGCATAACGCCACTTTCTTGACTGGCAACTTTGACACTCTTGAGGAACTTGGAATAAAGCAGAATTATCATTTCAAGCACCAAAAGTAGCGTTCGTCAATCCTCATTCTTCTGCAGCACTGGCAGCACTTAAATCCACACTGAGGTCAAGAATCTGCTCAAAAATACCAACCAATTATTATTTAAAACATGGCGAGGGTAGAACAGGCACATCCAACAACTGATACAAGTTTGTTTTTTCATAGAACAACTTTTTTTTTCCAAAGAAAATATTCTACTGGCCACTAAAATAGTTTTTCTTACTAAGTGTGAAAAGCTTATTCTCATCTTTCAATGGCCAAGTTGGCCCTTCCTAATTGTTGTTCAAAGCAAGTAAAACCTGGTCCTGATCAAAGATTATTTTAAGCAGTTCAACTTGAACATTATGGTGAAATTACTAGGCCAAAAAACTGTCCAATCAACTGTGATGCTTAAGACTTATCCTCATCACGTTCCATTGCGTTATATAGGTGCTCCATTTTTTGTCAACATATGTGATTAAGGTATCGTGATTTATAAAAATGGTTATGCCTACAAGCATGTCCATGACATAAATGTGGACCTCAAGAGATGGCTTAGACATGGACAGAGGAACAGTTAATAAAAATTCACTACCTTTCCAGTTATCATGCTATACATGTTGAGTACATCCGTGACAGTCGACTCGAAGTGTGTTGTTGGATCGTAACTCTGTTAAATGTGAAAATGAACTTTGTTAGTGTCCATCACTTGCTAAAAGCTGCACAAGTAGCAATGGAATCAAAGCAAGCATCAAGAAAACATTATGAGATCACTTACTGTGGATATGAAGCAATTATCCAGAGATGGTTCATTGACTGGTTCAAATCTGTCATAAATATCAAAGAATATCTCATCGACAGGTCCCAGAAGGTCAATTCCTGGCTTAAGTTCAGTCTCAGGATGATCAGTCTCTGCCTCTGCTGATACAAATGCAATAAATTTTCCCTTTGGAGCAACATTGTGGGAATAAGAGCAACAAAAAAGGTACCTGCCCAACCATAGAAGGATAAAAAAACTGAGCCTCCAAATAAAACATAAGAGAGGAAGAGTAACAAAATAAATATCCAACAAGTTATTGCTCCAACAATATATGCGATCTATGACATTTTAAACATCTTGTCTGGTTTTTTTTTTTTTTTTTTGGGGGGGGGGGGGGGGGGGGGAGGGGAGATAATGCTAGCACTATGATTGGGCATGCTGAGAGTTCCTTCTGGCACGAACAATATAGAGAAAAACTGAGAGATACATCAAAGCGTCCTGCAGGGGAGAGGAGGCTCTTCACATATATAATCGCATGTGAAAAACATAACAATTAAGATGAATTGATGAGAAAATATAGTATTTTCACATAGCTTTCAATAGATAAACTGGTCATGTGAATTTTTTCTGCTGAAATACAGTATTTGAAACATCCTCTGATAGACTGAGTGAAGTGGCATCAGCGATTCAACAGTATGTTCAGGGAATAACTGTCTTCTCATAAAAAGAGCAAATCGGCAAAGTGAAGAAGAGTTTTCAACATAACTTTGAAAATGATAACACAGCAGAAAGATCAGTGGACTGAGAGATTGGAAAATTCGTCAGACATACTTCCAATCTTTGTTCAATATTCCTGTCTAGGCGCCAAATAAATTGGAACAGATAACAGAGGGAACTTGTTGATTGGAATTTGACCAGTTCCCTAACAAAATGGAGAGTTTGGTGTTGAGTTCAATTAATATTTGCTTAGCTCCATACTCCTAAGATCTTAGTGAGACTAGATGCGTCCTTGCAAAAATTCAATGTAATTTCTTCTGGAACTTTCTTCCACAACTAAATTTAGATACATTTAGGATATGACTGTCTATATCCCCAGTGCATGAGTTAGTCTCATAAGATATCCAGAAGCTTAATTAATCAAAAGTTCCTATTATCATCATCCTATCTTTTGATCTTCCTACTCCCAGTAAAAGACTTGGACGTCAACTTGCACCCAGGTTATTGATAGATGCCCAATTATGTTGACAAAATTATGTGCTACTACATAAATGCATTCATACATGGCGAGAACTCTTTTTTTGGGGTAATTATATAACAAAAACCCAACATCTATCACACAATTAATTTTTCTCAGAAGCATTGCATGAGAACTCACATGTCTGATCTGCGTCCCAACTGCTTCTGCGGCAGGATAACCTGCACTGAAGGAGAATCGTTGGTGTTGGGGATGGGGTGGCTCATTATGGCAATTGCCCTTGCAACCCGGCCAACCTTCCTAACCTGTTTAAAATGCACAGCTTTTTGTGAAGCACGCAAAATTCAATGTCCTCTGTCTTCAGAAAGGAAAGGGAGCTTTGGGCTCTATGATAAAATCTTTCCAGATTCACCATGTATCTAATGAAGAAGTTCCACTGGATATGGTAGAAGAAAAAGAAGAGGGTGTGAAATAGTATAATTATTACCTTGTTCGGCAAGTATGAAGGATCACAAACAACTTTTTTGCACCTAGCAGTTTCCCCTTCTGATGTGACACCAACAACTTTGCCTTCCTCATCGAACTCAACCTGTCATCCAAATTAAAACAGAAAATCTAGCCCCTTTATCGTACATACACAATAATTCTCCTCATAAAAAAAAAAAAAAACGCTGCAACAATAAATAAACCAGACCAATGGTAAGTGCAACAACACAGATAATGTTGATACGAGACAGGTAATAGAGGAGTTACCTTACACTCAGGCTTGTTCAACATATATGTCCCACCATAAACAGCACTAAGACGTGCAAATGCCTGAGGGAGAAGAAATTGGCATTAACTGAGTGACCTTCCCTAGAACCCCAAATTTATCAAAAGAAGAAGTCCAAGGGAAAGATTGGTGAGGTGGAGAGAAGGAGAGAGAGACCTGGGGGAGCTCTCCCAATCCATACAAAGGATATATGTATGGGGATCCTCCTTGAAAACGTGCAAGGGACTCCTCATAAAGCTATAACACAAGTGAGGAACAAAAAAAATATAAGTGGCACGCAAAACTGCTAAGCATTCAATGTACAAGAATCCAGGTCAACAGAGAAGCATTAATTATCAACCCAAGCAGTTTTCACCTTTATTCTCTTCACGGTATCTAGTGCAGGTTCATTGAGGTAGCGATCATCTCTGTGAAGCGCTAATGCATGACCAATAAAGTCCACAGTGTTGTCATCAAGACCATACTTTCTGTCAAAATGCCCAGGGTATAGTGAGCAAATGGGCTATAATGCTCAATATGTTCAAGACAAGAGTACTGTAAACAATGCCATCAATTGAGACCACCTACACTCTTTTGAAAAACTTTAAAAAGAAAAAATATACAAATCTTGAAATAAGAATTCAAATTTATTACTTCCACTTACGAACTTCATCCAAAATTATCCGATTAGATTAAAGGATTCTATGGATTCACCTGCAAAATAATATTTTTTTAGTAGTATTTAAGTCGTTATGCTTCAAACCTCATTTTGTATGACATTACCCGACACAAAAGGCAGGACGACCTATATATACAATTGGATATCTCAAGACACGATGCAAGAAAGCAAAATGTACAGCAAATGCAAGGAGCAAGAGCTTACGCAATTAGTTCTCTAGTTTTCACTCTGGTCAAGTCCATCCCATCATGTGTTTTTGGATCACTTTCAACATAATCTTGAACATAAATGAAGAACTTGCGAGCTCGGCGCTTTTCAAATATACCCATCAGTGGAGATTTGAGTGCCTCCATGTCCGTTGCTGGAACCTTGTGAATCTATAACAATGGGTTTACTCAACAGCAAATCAAGTTAAAATCAAACATAAAAGGTAAGCAACGTGGAAAGAAAAAATTCAACATCTTAGGAATAAGATTACACCTTTCCTTTATTGTAGACGAAGCTACCATCAACAGCTTTGAAGTACAAATACTTAGTAACATCTGTATGAATGAGTACGCGTACAAGAGTGCCATTTGCCATCATAAACTGCCAAACGAGAATTATTCATTATATCAAAGGAAATTGAAACATAAGAGAATCATACCCACAGTTGGTGAACCAAATGAAATCAGAGATAAAGAAAGAAACAATACATAAGAAAGTAAACTCATACCTTAGGGATCATGTCCACATTATAATCCCTACTAGAGCCTAAATGTGCTGGAGGCTTATCATTGCCTCTGAACCTCTTCCAGAGCTGAAAATAAGGATAACTAAAACGGTAAATAAGTAATCGAATTTTAACAAATAAAAGAGGAATATTAAATTTCAGACACCCAAATCTCAAATGAAAAGTCAAAAATAGGACCTGAACAAGATTAAGTGATGTTGATTCACCTCCATAATAGTCATTCCTGTCCATGTGCAGGACCTGGTTCATAAAATATGAATATCAATTATTGCAGTGCAATCAACATAATGATATTAATCGCTGCTTTAGAACAGTGATATTCACCCACTACTGCATCCCGTGAATTGCATGGAGCCCACAAAAAATACAAGATAGTCTAAAAGAGCATAAATACAAGATAGTCCAATGAAATTAAAAGAAACCATAAAAAATGAAAAGCAGTATTCAGGCTGACAAACACATTTCACAAACAACCTCTAGACTTCCCAGTCGGTCATGTATTCCATTTCTTTTTCAGTAAGTAAAATCCTCAATAGCCCACTTTGATACGAGCTCTTTAGTTGGCCACCTCAGCACAATTGACTACAAATCCATTTCTTGCTAAGAGGAAGCTGTTACCTGGACCTCTTTCAATTTTTCGGTGAAATCGCAGGGCTATAATCGGGTTTCCAATCGCAATCGCAATCCAGATCTCAAATAAAAAAATCCAAAGCTACATACAGTGCTGTTGGCTAATTGAAATGAGGAGCATGTGATTACAAAACAAATGGACATGCAACCGAAATGAAACCGCCATATTAGATAGAGAAGCAGGGATTTAACCCAGCAGATCCGCGACGGTCAAATTCAAGTCTCGGTTACCCTTATTCGATCTTAATGCAAGACCCATCAAAATGAGTAATAAATGGGAATTAACAATTGGGAAGAAGAAAAGAGAGAAATCTAACCTTGAGGCCATCAACGGAGAGAAGGCCACTAAGGATGCATTCCTTGAGACCCGTACCCAAAACTACGACGTCATACTCTTCATCCATGGCGATCGAGTCGCTTTGGCTTCCCGGATAGATCCACGAACAGACAACCAGATATACGAAAAGGGAAGGAGGGTAAGGGTTTAGAGGTTTGCGAGCCAAATGTTTCTCAAGATATATATATACTCCCACACTCTTGTTCAGAGAGAGAGAGAGAGAGAGAGGAAGAGGTGATACTTTGTTTGATGATGGAGGAAATGCTCAAAGAAATGGGTTTTGCTTGACAGATGACTCCAATTAATTATGCTTTAGGAAACTTCTAAAGTGCAAAGACGTGAGAATACCTTTACAGGCCAGCCATCAGTTTACATTTCCGGCCAGTATTAGATATTTTGAATAACAGTGAGTGAGATTTTTAAGAAGAGGTAAAATGAAATGATTTATAAAAAAATATGTTTAGATAATAAAATGAGATAATTTGTAAAATATTATGTATTTTAATAGTGAAATGAGATTAAATAAATTTAATTTTTTGAAATTTGATAAAGTAGTAGGTCCCATCAATTATTAATAAGTATTTAATTATTGAATGAAAAATATTGTGAATATATTACAAATAAGTAATATTTATTATTAATTTAAAGACTTATAAATATTTTGACTTTTCCAAAATATTTTTTTTAATTGGCCGTAATTATTTCAATATTCTTAAATATGAAAGCATTTTTTTATTTTTCTAATTATATATTACAATAATATATACAATAAAATATTTCCAAAATTATTTATTTGTTTTTCTAATTATATATTACAATAAAATAAAAATATAATTATATACATTTAAAAAAGTTGTGGTTATTTTTTTCCCAATTTATAGTATCAAATTTTGTAATAAAATCTCAAACTTACAGCCACCTTCAATTGTTAGGCGCATGCGTTGTCGTGCTATTGGGATGTGAGGTGAAGGAGAACAATCTTGTGTCAGCCTTTCTTTCTTTTTTTATTTTTTAATAAACAATCTGGCTTATAAATATATTTTTTAAAAAATAAATGAGTTATTATATTATCAAGTCAGTGAATAAAGCATACCATCCACATCACTTAAATTAAAAATTTTGATTTGTAGAATTCAAATTTTAAAATTTACTATTCAAATCAAATTATATCACATAAGCAGTGTGTCGTAAATGTCTTAAAATAACTGTATTCAAAATGAATATATATATATATATCTTATTTTTTTCTTCATAAGCAAAAAAAACTCTCAAAAGATTATTTTGTGAATAATAGTAAAAAAATAACGAAAAGTTATTAAAAAAAATAAATAAATTGTAGAGATTCATAAAAAAAAAAAAAAAAAAAAAAATTGTACACACTTTCCTAACACAAATTTGAGTCATAGTTTGATCATAGTTTAAAAGAACAGAATGATATTATAATTATGCTGATATTACTAACCTCCAATCACAGTCCATGAGATGACGGTAACACCTGCCAATATGGTTGGCACACAACATGAACCTACCGGTCCATCAATGAGCCATTTGGATCTAAATAAAACTAGTTAGGTAAGATCTGTTGGACTCCACCAAAATTAGGTTTGTGAGTTGATACCAAGTGAGTTTAATTTTGTGATTTGGCTTAAAAGGGTGGTAGATCTTCTGATTTATTGGACAGGTATTTAGGATAAGAGTAATGCTAAAGAGAAGTCATTATAGCAGTATACACTTTGTACTCACTGCATGACTGCTTATAGTTGATTGTTCCCAACATTCACTTGGAGAGATATGTGGTCTAGATGATGTCACATCATATGTGTAAAATGGATGCTCCTAATAGTAGCTTCTATCGATATTTATCCTTAGGGTAATCATTAAATCGTAGAAGATGATTCTCTTATGTCTTATGTGGTGTATTTGATTTGAGTTGAACGTGCGGTTAGAAAAAATCAAAGATTGTTTATTCCAAAAGTTATTATGTTAGACATTTGCTATTGTAATTGATGGAATATGTTTTTATTATTTAATTGTTGTTTTTTTTTAGTCCCTAACTTGTAATTAGGTGTTCTTTTTTTATATACTTTATATGTACAAAAGCTATGCCTTATAACTTGGCTTAATAAATTTATTTTCACCTATAATAAAAAAAATAATAAAATATTGCCATTTGCCCAATTGTTAAATTGTTCCTCAAAAAATAAATCAAAGCAAAACTCGGCCCATTCAGAACCAGCATAAGATGGCCCAAAAAGCCCAGTGGGTTTGGACTTTTTTGGGGCCCATACACAACCATTGCTGTCAGTATCATCACTATCAGCAGCACCGCCAAAATATTCTTCACTCGCTATCCCTCTGACCTATGCCCTCCACCGCTCTCTCTCTCTCTCTCTCTCTCTACGTAATTATACATCCACCCGACCAAGGGCTGGCAATGATGTTGAAGTTAGGCAGAACATGAGGAAAGAGGAGTAGGTGCCCGTATCATTAAAGCAAAAGAAATAAATTTAGGAAAGGTGCCAAGAAAGCATAGCAAAGAGCCAAAATAAAAGAGAGAAGAAGGAGGAGGAGAAAGAGAGGGGATGTGTAACGTGTAGTCATCTTAGTGGTGGGGAGGGTAACTGACCCTTTATTTTCCTGATTAAGAAATACAATAAGCGACAGTGAAGATGCTGACATGCTATTATTAAAGGAGATGCAGTCTGTAATTTACAATTATTAACGGACTACAGATGTAATAAATTGAATCCTAGTTCATTTTCTTAATTTCAGTTAATTTAAATATCTTTAAAATAGTAATTTCCATATAATTTAACTATCTTTAAATCTACATCGTATTATTATTTTAAAATATATATATATTTTCAAGTTGGAGCGTGTAATATATCTAATAAAATTTTTACCTTATATAATTTATTTTAAAATATAAAATTTAAATCTTATAAATCAGATCTTACTATTTAAGTATAGTAAATAATGAGTCCGACTTTGACAATAAAACAACTCAAACAAATAAAAACAAATTTATATTTGAACAACTAACATCGAACAACTCAAATGAAGTGGTTCGTTTAGATATAAAAACCATCTCACCTCATCTAATCTTATTATTACAATTTTTTTAAATTCTCACGTAATATATAATAAATAATTCAATTTTTTTAAACTTTAAAATAATAATAATAATATTTTATTCAACACATTTAAAATCATCTCATATCTCCTTCCTACCCATTTATATTTTTCAATCCCTTTATTTTTTTAGAAATAAAAGGAGATTTAAAATAAAATAAAATAAAACTGAGATTTTTTGTTTGCCTGTTTTTTGACCGTTTTCCTGTTTATAAAATAAATAAGTAGAAATATTCACAGAGAGTATCATAGGCACTTTAGGCAGAGGGTTTTGCTTTGCTCCCATCATGTCTCTCGCTCGCTCTCTCAGCATCTCTCCATTTATCAGGTTGGCTGTCTATTCATTTCTCCTCTCTACCTATCTCAGAGCAATATTGCTATTTATGAATTTTCAAAAAAAAAAAAATTGCTATTTATGCATTTGGATTTACTTTTTTCGGCCTGTTCTATTTCCTTAACTTTCTCGCTTTCCGAACGGACTCTATTTAGCTGCTAATCACTCAAAAAACCTGGTCTGTTTGTTAACCAAAATGGTCTTTGATGGTTCAGGGTTGGTTCTGGATCTCTAAAGATATTTCTGGAATTCCCGTGGATTTATTAAACGGGTGCTTTCTGGGGATTTCTACAGATGCAGCTGTGGGTCTAATGTTTATGCCTTCTCTGGCCAATGCTATTTTGATGGGGTATAACTGGTAGATTTGCGCTTCTTTCCTGGGTTTACTGGTTTTGATCGCATTGATGCTTATTTCTCATTTGCTCGGATCGTGTCCGAAGACCAAGATATATGTAGTTTGGCCATATATATCTCACTTCTCAGTAATTCGTGGTAGTGTGGTTTGATTTTTGGATTTCACTGAGTTTTGGCCCGTGGGTTCTTTTTCTTTTTTTGGATTTTGCCAAAATGGGATTTTAATTCTCATTCTCGTTAACTGGGGCTACTTTTAGTAGCGTTTGAAGGCTACTAAAATTACGCCAGCCTTCAAAAAAATTTAGTAGCGTTTGAAGGAAAGAGAAAAATTTGTAGGTTTTCGGTTTTGTTATACCATTTTGAGTTTGATGGGGTTGAGATTTTGAGGGAGGGGTTTTTTTCGGGGGGGGGGCTTAGTTGTTTTAGGATGCATCCTGTTGTGCTTGTTGGGGACATCGATTGTCTACTTGATTAGGGGTTTTTTAATTAGGGAGGGCACGGCATAATTGTGTAGAGGGTAAGGATGGAAGCGGAGATATCTGTTGTGGGGTGTCAGGAAAAAAATAGTGAAGACTCCATGTTTGTGGAAATGGAAACTGAAGAAAATGGAATTGATAGTCCAAGGAATGGCTCAGAGCAAGGCGAGGGAAGTGATGTGGTATTCTCTAGAGAAGGATCTCTTGTGAGGAAAGAGTTGATATTATCCGGTGGTTGTTGTTGCAATGTCAAGAAGCTCAAATCCAGGATTATTACAACAGATTCCGACGTTGGAAAGAAAGAGAAACTTGGGCATGAGAAGAAGCTCAGTAGACAAGACAGGATTGAGTTGGGTCGGTTGTTTCAAGGTGCCGCGAGTTCTCACGATTGGGAGCTTGCAGAGAGTTTGATTTTGTTGGCAGATCCACAGACCCTTAATGATGCTTTGTGCATAACATTGGACTCCATCTGGTTCCTGAGCACACAGCAAGAGCTTCATGGGATTACGGGATTGATTAAGAAGATCATTGCCAATGGTGCTTATGACTTTACTAGAGCTGCTTTGAGGACCTCATTTCTAGCTTCGTGCGTCTCCGCATGCCAGAGCCGAACAATGAGTCTTGCTGATACGGTCGCTGTAATGGCTCAGAGGTAAGTGTAATCTTCTTTTACCGTTTATTGAGACGATACTTGTGTAGCTTACCAGCCGCTTGAGAGGATTTAAAATTCAACAATTGATCAAAAATATTTTTTTGTTTCTTTTATATTGTAGGAGTAGCACTTGTTTGTTAGTGTCGAAGACAAATTTCTTTGATTATGTTTTCATATCTTGTTTTTTCTTTAAGGTGTAATTCCATCTAGTTGACGATTTAGAAGCAAGCCTCTCTCAAATTTTTTTTTTTCCTTTTTTCACTTGAACGAACTTTTGATAGGATGAAAGGGAAACCATGTTACTTGGGCTATGTGTATCATTTGCATCAATAAAGTTTTTGCTTACTGATAAAAAAAGGAAAAAAAGAAAACAAAAGAAAGGGAAACTGCATGTCCACTGGACTGTTACAATTGTCTATATTACTTTGACATACAATGTAGAATGGAAGCAGTTCTTTACTTGTGCCTCTTTATTCTTAGCATAACCTTTTGGGGATGCTTGGAAACAATTATGATGGGAAAACTCATCGTTGGAAAGTCTCCCCACTGATCTAGGGAGGGCATGGACTATTAACAAATTTCATGCTATGCAACAGAAAATTCCACACCTTTTCATTATTAAATGTAAGATATGTTTTACTTTTATGCTGAATGATGAGGCGTTCTTCTCCATATTTTGATCAGGTTGCATGAGCGTCTTCAGGAGTGTAATGGGGATGAGGTCTTGAAGGCAGAAGCTAGTGCTAAGGTTCAAAAGTTTACTGAATGGGCTCTAAAATGTATAGGCTTCCATTCTCGTTGCCAGGGCAATAAGGATAGGGTGAGTCACAGCTCAGTTGTTGAGATCCAACTCCAGTTATCTGCTTTCAAGACATTTTTAGATCTTGCTGGCAACCAACTTACTGGAAAGGACTTTACGGAGGCCTTTGATGCGGCCTGCTTCCCCCTCACTCTCTTCTCTAGCTCGTTTGATCCTGGTTGGGCAACTGGGATATCAGCAACTGCAATCCAAGGATTGTTGGGTATGTTGGTAGAGGGTGGTGCTGACAATGTCAATCAGTGTTTCCTTGAAGCCTCACGTTTTGGGAGTACAGAACTTGTGCGCATCTTATTGCAGGTATTGCGATTATCGTGTTGATGTTCAATGATGGTGGCATGAAGTTACCTAATGGGAACTTTTGTTTTTTTGTTTTTGTTTTTGATAATAATAAAGGTTTGTTGATTGGAAAGAGGCATGGCCCAAGTACACAGGAAGTATACACGGATTACACCTAGTATCATCTAGGAACTAGAAATGGATACAAGCAATTTGTGAAAACTATCCCCATTACAATCAATGACTGAAGCCCGAGAAAAAAGTGTTGAAGAAGAATCTTTTCAGCTCATCCAAGGAATGCTCCAAGTCTTCAAAACACCTACTATTCCTCTCCATTATTGTGAAAACTGTTATTGTGTTGATGCTCAATGATGGTGACATGAAGTTGCATAATGGGAACTTATTAAAAAGAAGAAGAAGAAGAAGTTGCCTGAGGCTTTTAGCTGTTTTCCTTTTCAAAAATTATTTTGCTACGTTCAAGTCGTATGTTTCTCTTCATGTCTTTGTTCAAGCTGTTTGCCTTTGTTCTTCATGTGCACGTGTCAGTGTTACTTATGAATGGCTTTATATAGTTCCCATGTTGTTGATATCATGTTTGTGTATGTAATACATAATGAAATTTTGTTGACTGTATTTGGCTGAAATCTGTTTTTTTTTTTTTATAAGTGGTTTTAACATTTAAGACACTTTTTTATATTTGGCTGAAATCTCTGTAAGTTTTAGGGCTAGTTTGGGTAGTGGAGTATTCACTATTTTATTATTACTTTTCACTATTATTCACTACTATTCAATATTTTATCATTACTTTTTATTATTTTTTCACTACTATTCACAGAATATCTGAGATCATCTCCCTACCCAAACGCAACCTTAAACATTTCAAGTAGAACCGGAAGTCATTCTGTCATGCTTACTAGCAGTTTAAATATTGTTGAGTTATATTACAAAAAGATGGTATCTTGATGGACATAATTTCCTCAAACAGAGAGTTTTGTATGGGATTCTAATGGAAAAAGGATTTTCCAACTACTAGTAGTGAAGATTAAATGGTAAAGCTGGTCATACTTAAACTAACAATTAGAAAGATCAAATATCTCACATCCCAAGCATTTATGTCAAAATCCAATCAATAGAGAAAGAAGATAAAAGATTAATGCAAAGCAAGAGATAAATAAGAAAGTATGGTGACTCCCTAGCTTCTTGTAGATTTTCATTACCTTGCCATGCAACAGTGTTTATGATTTGAAATTACTTCCCTGCTTATTTATGTCATAACTGGCATGGAAAACAGTATTGTTACAATTTTTTGAGAGAGAACTCCCTCATTTCACATGTATGCCTAAACTTGATGCAAGCTTTTCTACTTTGAACTGCTCTCCTGCCATGGTTGGCTTTTAGAGAATCTTTGAAAAACAATGAGTGAGAACAACGAGATGTAAATATCAGTTATCTTGGGTCTGATCCTTTGTTTTTTTCTTCCCCCCCCCCCCCCCCCCCCCCCCCCCCTTCCAAAAAAAAATCAGTTGGTGTTTCTTGTACTATTTTGTTGGTTGGAGATTCACAAATAAAAATTTGTCCGATTTTATCGGATTGTATCTAAATTGGGGAGGTGTCCATATTCCCTCTCAGTAGAAATGATCCTGCTTTCCAATCTCTGATGGGTTCATGGGATTGCTTAGGTTATAGAAAAATGTGTCTTTGCAGCTGTCATGTTGTAACGCCCCAATGGAAGGCCCAAATCACATGGCCTATACTCCAAAAGGACTAGTCAATGATACAATTGGAGCCTCACTAGAACCTTATAAAGAGTAAGAACTACTCCTTCCCAAGCAATGTGGGATCCCATACACCACCTACCCTTATCCATATCATATGGAGTATCACAATCTACCCCCCTTAAATTTCCGACGAGGAGGCCTGTCCATTGTAAGTGGCATGGCTCAAGTCCCACATTTCTGGTTGAGATAGGCTCTGATACCATTTGTAACGCCCCAATAGAAGGCCCAAACCACCCGGCTCAACTCTTAGCTTGGATCGGGCTCCAGTGGGCTTCTTACTGGCCTGCCCGTTCCAAGCTAAGAGTTGAGCCGGATGGTTTGGGCCTTCTATTGGGGCGTTACACATGTTAAATCTTTATAGCTAACTGTTAGCATTACCAAATATAAAGCTTCAGATCTGGACAGCTCATTTTCCAAATATATATATATATATAGAGAGAGAGAGAGAGAGAGAGAGAGGGATCCTTTGGTGGGGGGGGGGGGTCTAGCAGACATTTGAAGTGGTTAGAGCTCTTCATCGTAATCCCATGTAATGTTACAAGTATGCGTATTGAATCCATCATCATTACGATATTGGCCAGTGCACTAGTGCATTAGCAATCATTCCATCTCCTGCGTTTGGTGGCTCTAACGAGTGGATCTAGCATGTAATAATTTTTGGTCTATGATGCTAACAATGTTCAATTTAAATGGTATTCTTGACCTTTATTATATACTTGAGCAGGGTGTTTCCTCTCCATTCATGCCTTTTTGCTTAATCGCGCAGACACGCAAAAACACTTTTTTTCATGAAGTTGTCTTTAACAAAAATGTAACATATTATTACTGTATCCCTTTATATGATCTGTTTGCGTGTATGTTTTGTTGCCTAACATCTCTCTCTCTCTCTGTAGATTGCCCAAAGAAACAGCTTGGATGTTGATGTCGACCTTGCTTTGGGCTTTGCTTCCCACTACTGCAAGATCGGCACTATGGAATGTCTGGTGGAAGAGGGTAATGCCATTGCTTTTTTGGGCCCTTTGATGAGAGCTGCTGAGAGAGGTTGTATGCAGGTTGTGGAGTGGTTTGTGAAAAGGGGTTGCCGAGACATGGAGCTTTGCCTTGCCCTCACAGCTGCCACTTCAAGCAGTCAAGTAGGTGTCGCTGCCTATCTTCTTCCATGTGTTCCTCAGAATGTCCTTGCAACACTCAGCATTGAGATTCTAAAGGCTGCTGGTGAACGGAGTGGTGGGTCCCTTGATGGTGTAGGATTTCTTCTCTGTTCGGACTTCTTGGGCGATCCAGCAGCTACTTATGCTGTTGCGGACAGTATTGCTAGGTCTGATAATGAGGCTGTAGCCCCTGAGCTAAGGTCTTTTCTTCGAGAGTATTGGTCAGAGGCAGCTTTCTTGGATGGACAAAGGCAAGGACAAGAACATTACATGAACCTTGTGAGGATTTTGAAGTGGGGTGGATCTCCTATTTGCTTGAGAGATCTTCCGGGTCCTCTGAAGGTGGCAATTGCTTACCTGCCGCTGTATAGGGAATGTATGAAGGCAGGTGGTTGTTTGATGTCTCAAAGGCTAAGAGGCCAGCTTGTTGAAGCAGTGAGGAGGCTTGGAGGTGGGGTCTTTCAAGAGGTGAACCAGGGCAGTGAACTCCTAGCTGTTTTGGAGCATCATCTTCCTCCATTTTTGGTTCATACGTCCTGGCTTACCTAGCAAGATTTTTCGCCTGCTGATCTTTCAGATTTTTGCTTCTCCTTCTTGTTTCCAGCCATAGATAGTAATAATATGCTTTAGCTGGAGGTCAGGTGACGTGGCAATCAAGGATTGGCAATTTTCTTTCCATCATATGTGGTCGCCTTATATTTTAGGTCTCCCTGCACACTTTATATATATAAGCATTATGGCATCTTTATATTCCATGTGCAAGTTGATCTGTCTTGTAATACGCAGTGCAACTATCTATTGTCAAAAGAGGTTGGAATATGATGGTTGTGTATATTGGCTGGCATTGACCTCCTGTTTCCTCTATTCCCCTCACGCTTTTCTGTTCTCCTTTAATTTGTCTTCTTTACCGTTCAACTTGCTGAAACTTTTAAATTGATTTCAATTTTTTTTAGTTCGAGTGAGAGATGGTTCACCCAGACTCAAAACACAAAACGATAGATTTGCCATGTAGCTCACTATCTCACCACGCATATGCTTGGGAAAATAATCAGATGGTTATTGGTTTGTCACCAACTATGCAAGAGCAAAATGGGTCGTTTCAATGGCCACTTTGAAAGCAATCCTTTCCAATTCACAGCCAGTGCAGTGCAGTTCACAGCCTGTCGGATTCTACACCGTTTAGGTGTGAGTTTGAATAGTGAGTTAAGATGAAAGTTGAATAAAATATTGTTAAAATATTATTTTTAATATTATTATTATTTTTAGATTTGAAAAAGTTGAATGATTTATTATATTAGTGTGAAAATTTAAAAAAATTATAATGATGATATGAGGTAAGATTAAACATTTTTACCATCCGATTACATTTTGTTCAAAATATTGTAATGCTCTGTGCCTCTCTCACCCCAAGTACTAGGGCTTGGCCTTAGTGGCCTTCATCATATACCATCAACGGTGCAGATCTATTAGATTATTCATAATTGGATGGGTGGGTGACACGAAATCTCCATTTGATCTAATATAGAATGAAGAAGGATAATCTTACCACTCTTTTTCCACCCTTTTACTACTCTTTGTAATTTTTTAATTTTTTAAAAGGTTTTATTTTACTTGATTAAAAAAGTGACTATTAAAAAAAGAGTATGGTTACATACAGTCATGGAATGCGTAAACACCGTGCAGTCGCTTTGAAAAATAGTGGGATTCATCATTAAAAAATTAATTTCTTTTCATGTAGATATCATATTTATTTACTTTTTTCAAAACGACTGCACGACACTTGCACACTCATGACTACAAGTATCATTTCTCTTAAAAAAATATTTAATAGAAAAAAAAAAAAACAATTACACTAAGAGTAGTAAAGTGGTGATAAAAAGCTCGTAAGTCTATCATATGGTGTGGAGAGATCGCATCCTATTTGCTGCTAAATGACATCTTGCTTTTAAAAAAACAAAGGAAAGAATAATTGGGCATTTCTTTACCTTTCCTTTGGCGACCCCCTCCCCCCATTTGAGGTGGATCCAAACACTGCTTTCAAAATGCATTTTAGAGACCCAATTACGGGCATTTACTCATGGAAATGGCATATATGAGGATGATCCTTGTAATGCGTCATTCCATACATCATGTTATGATGTCACGTGCACATTCACGATCTCCTCTAACTACTGGTCCACGTCGCCTAACCCCAGTACAAGTTGGTGGTGGATTCAATCACTCCATGAATGACATGGAGCTTCGAGGTTACCTATGGCCTACTCAAGAAAACCATTTTTCTCACCACAATGCCAAAATGTTCAAGTCCATGGATGGGAGCCCCCCTCCAAGCAGGCAGGCAGGCAGCCTGCTCATATCAATTGCGCTACCAATTGGTACGATTCATTAAACCATGCAGGCAAGAGACCTTGAAGATTTTAGGAACAACTGCAAAATCAAATGCTACTTTAGGCGGATTTTTCTGGTGTAAAACAAATGATGAATAAGAACTGAAAGAACTGTTCGTCTTTTTTTCTTTTTTTTGTTCTTTTTAAGAAGAGAGTTACAAAAATTGTATGATGAGAAAGGTGCATGTGCTGCTGTGCATGTTTATTACACCATTTACACATATGTATAGGTTATATCCCTCACATTAGAAGGCATGAAAGCCAAAACCATAAGAACAGCTAGGATCCCTATGGGAAGCAGAAGCAGCATGAATGGTGGGGGAGGCAAAGGTGGAAGTATCAATGGAAGAATCAGCAAAGAAGCCGTGAGACATACGAGCAAAAGCAATGACTCTAAGCTGAAGTAACTTGCAGCCAACAATCTTCTGCTGCTCCCCTTCCCATGTGACAGGCTGCGTTGGTATTCAATCTTCTTTCCTTGATGATGAAGATGGTCATGATATTCTATCTTCTTTCCTTCAAACAGAGGGCCAGGAACCTTTCTTGATCTCGCATCCATAATGCAACTTGCAGAATGATTTTGTAAACAAATCAAATCTTTCAACAATCTCAGATCCACCTCAGGAAGTTCAAATCTCATTTAAAGATCTCCTCGCCACCTAATTCACAGCACCCCAGTTCAGATTGAGCCAATGCAAATGACAAATGACTCGATTCAAATATATATCCACCCAAGAAATGTGCAAACTTCAATACTCTTCAAAATTCTAACACAAGTGGGCCATAGTTATAATGCTGGTGCAAATGTGGTGAGGGAACTCTTGTAGTTGCAATATGCAATCAAATCTACAACTCACAGAATCCTCTTAAGGTTGCTATCCTGGTACTTCAACAGCCCAATGCAGTGTTTCTTCTTAGAAACTAATGCTGCTTAGATCCCAGGTTCAGAACTTACAGCTTTACCAACTAAAAATGCAAAGTGGGAAGTAAACAAAATCTTGCAATGAAAATTAGACTTTTGGTATCACTAGAAGAAACTTTTCCAGCCGTCTTCAAACAAATCAACCCACGTGTCTTCGTCTCTTCCCAAAGAATCTAAACTTCAGTTCAACTCGCAAACCATGAGACGTCGTCCCCAATAATCCAGCTGCACTCCGAGTTTCGAACAATTGAAGGAAATCATGGAAAAACATTCAAATCAGTCACAAACATCCCACCAAAAGAATCAAATAAATCTGCAAACAACAACTCGAACAGATTCAAAGTCCTGATCCGGTATAAAACCATGGCAAGCCAACACGATTTGTACAAAACGTTGGGACACCACAAGTGGAAGTCTTGATTTTACTGAAGATGAAATTTTGATTCTCCAAGATTTAGATTCCAAGTGACCCCCATGAAACTTTTAGGAGTGGCTTGCAACAAAAACCCAGTAAATTAATGAGAGAAGGGGAAAAGGGTATACCCAGATTTAAAATCTAGTTTTTTTTTTTTTTTTTTTTTTTTTCAAGAAGAGAGAGATCAAGCAAAAAACAGGAAAAACAAAGATAGAAAATCAGAAGTCGATGATACCTGTGATGTTGATAAAGCTGCTGAAGCCTTTGATGCTGGTGGTAGTAAAATTTCCGAGTAAGGCAACAAGACAGAGAGGGACCTTTATGCACCCTTTGCATCTCAGCCCCCTAATTTTCCCAAACTCCTCTTACAGTTCCTATCTGTTTAGTGGTAGCCTGAAGCATAAAAGACTCATCAAAACAAAAACAAGCATAAAAAAGTAGTGGGTTTTATGATATCATAATTTCTGAAGATGGTATGGAAGTTATATGGTGAAACGGAGGATTGGTACCCCTTCCTTTTGATGGAGCTCTGGGTTGTAGCACTGTATTTGAATTATCACTATTATTACTATTGCTATCATGCAGACAGAGAGAGATAGGGTTGGGTTCAGTGAATTCCAAATCCAAGTGGGGTTGGTTGCTGACATACAAGTTGCTGGTTTTAGAAACTGCGGGGAGTGTCTCCCAAGGTTCTTCTCCCCTGGACTTCTCTCTCTCTCTCGAACCTGTCTCTCTAGAAAGTTCTGTGTCCTGTCCCTCAAGAAAAGCCTATCACCAAGCATCAACTATATTTAATTAAGATTAATTTTATATGTAATCTTAAAAGTATAATTATTTTAAAAAAAGAATAAAATTTATTATTAAAAATTAAATTAAGCTCTTGAATTCACTCCAATGGCCCCCACCCCCCTTTCCAAGTTTTTTCAAAATATGAAATCATTCCATTGAAATTCACTCTTCCTTTCCATTTGCAAATGGGTCCATATTGCTTCCCACACTGTTTTGGATTAACTTCTTGCATCAATTTTGAGATTTTTTCAAATATGAAAGTCTCGAGTCTCAAAATCTCGTCCATATATTCTCTTCATTTTTAGGCCTAAATTTCTACGCATTTAAATAATATTTCTATGGAAGGACTAAACAGAGGTAATTAAATAATAAAATGATTTTTCTTTTGTGACCTATATGAAGGAAGTTTCCAACACTACCATAGGCTGGCCGATCCTTTTTTTTTTTTTTTTAAATGCGGAATATTACAATTTTAACCAAGACGTCATAATTAATGAGATGAAAAAAAAATCAACTTTTTAATTTTTGAGAAAAAAAAATTAAGTTTGTTCTAAAAAACTGATTAGAACTTCTAAAGATTTATAAAATAATATTACCCGCCATCTCTTCTACTATCATTCTTTCATCGTTCGTAAATGATTAGAAACTGTTTGTTATGTTCCACTTGTGAGTCAATAACTCATGCTATATTAAGAGATATTGAGATGATGATAGAAAAATGATGAAAAATATCGAAACTCTAAAATTTAGAGTGAAATATATAAACATGTAAACTTAATCACACCGTATTTAAAATAAATATTCATAAATATTTTGAGATTACTTTTATAAATCTCTCTCTCTCATTCTACATTCAGTGTACATACAGAGATAATACCAAATGGACATTAAAAAAAAATGGTTCCATAGTGTAGCCTGATTGGCATGGATATATCCATAACATGGGCATGTGCCAAGTGGATTTCCTCTTACTTGTTTATTTGTAATTTTTATAAGAGCTACCTCGTCCTTCAATTCATTGCATCTTCATGTGTACTGCCTGTCATTCTCTTCCTCGTACATCCACACTACCCAGTAATGGTGTTATTATATTTGGGATTCAAAGCATGGGCACGCCCACTTTCCACGCTCCATCCACAGCACGCCTGCTCTTCACCTCCCCCTAGCAATGCAATGGAAGTTCATGAATAATACCAGCTCCAGAAATAAAGTTCAGCAAATGAATGCACAGGTGCATGAATCAGGATGTGTAGAGAGACCTTCATTGGGTTCCATTAATTCTCCCAATGACTCCTCCAACATGTTCATAAAAAAGATTCCACCCATAGCAGAGTTTGAGCACTTCTAGTACAAGTTTGAAAAAAGAAAAATCAAGAGAGAATAATCTTTAGAAAGAAAAGAGAAACGATACTTGCAATCTTAAACTATGCAAGTCTCGCATACTTTCTTTTTAATGATAAACTTCATTTTAAAGAAAAAGAATATACGAAACTTGCACTCTTAATCTGCATTTAACATTATTCACACACAAACAATTTTCCATTAATTTGTATTGTCAAGTTCCAAGTAGGGGTGAAAACCGTATCCTTCGGCGTGGTTTTTGAACAAAACTGATACCAACTAACGTCTGAAAAAAGGGGAGAGCAATTGACTCCGGCGGTTGATGGGGAGGAGGAAAACCGGCCGTAACGACTTCAGCGATCCTCTGATTGGAGTTCGGTTCCCCTAGTGGTGAGCTGCTTCAAAGAGAGAGAGAGAGCGCTACAGACGCGTGAATCAAAAAGAAGGCCTGGGGAAAAAGACGACTCCATCTCAAAACGACGCTGTTTGGTTTAAAACCAAACGGCGTCGTTTCCATTATGTTTTGTATACTTATAGGTATAAAACGACGTTATTCCACTTAAATTTAAGTGAAAGTGGAACGATGTTGTTTTTATTATGATAGATTAAAAAAAATATTTTAATTTTATCAGTTAGTTCAACAGTCCTATCCAGTTTCAAATCGAAACCAAACTATTGAACGTCGGTTCTTTCAAATTTTCACTACACGACTAGTTCTCTACCGGTTCTTGATGCTGACGGTCAGTTTCCATTGATGGCGATCGGTTGCATCGATTTCTGTTCACCCCTAGAAGTTTGGTGTCCAGATTCACCAATGGGGTTTCCATTGAAGGCATAGCGTACTATTGTAATGCAGGTCGGCTGTAGTTCCGTTTCTATTTGCTGCAGACTCTGTTCCTGTTTCAAAGATTCGACTCCCCATTTAAGAATTCTAATCAAATCTTGACCGTATATATAAGCAATATTAAAAATGATCAAAATAATGAAGGAGGGGGACATTGAAATCCTATTTTATAAAGATTTTAGTCGATTCGTTTCTCATTGAAGTAATGTTTCTGCATTTGCTGGCTAAGGGTTTTGCCTGCTGGACGATGTTGTTCCAGGAAAATGTCTTGCCCCCAGGCATGCCCTTTCGAAAGCACGTGAAGTGCACATGCTTTCCTCTCTCCCGCTTCTGGGATTGTGGGATCTTTATTTATTAATTTTTTATGAAAAAATTTACTCTTTCTTCGCACCACACATTTTATATAATTTTTTAATTTTTAATTTTTTTTTTCTTATCAAATATATAGTATAAGAATAATGAATCAATTAGTTTAAGAATAAAAAAATAAAAAAATAAAAAATAAAATAAAAATAAGTGTGATGTATAATTTATAAAGATAATGAGTAATAAAATTATTTTATTATTATGTTATTGTAAAGCCTAGCATTTCTAACCCCATTTATATATATTCAGAAGATATTAGTGATAAAAAAATCTTACGCTCATCCTCTAAACATCTTGTTCTTGTGTTAAGAGCTTTTTTTTTTTTTTCTTCAAAGAAAAAATAGTATCAAATATATCATTCTAGTGTGTAAAAAAAAAAAATGGGACCAGATCGAACCGGTCAAATTGGTTCGGTTTTGGACCGGTCCGGTCTGGAACCGGTTGGTTTTCGTAATGGCAAAACCGGCCGGAACCAGTTTCGATTCTAGGCTTTTCCGGATCAGACCGGTTCTATATAATATATATTTTAATTTTTTTTATATTATATATAATATTTTTTGTATTATATATTTTTTTTATATATAATCTATATATAATAATATAAATTAATTTGAAAATAAATTAAAATTGTAAAACTTTAAGCTGAAATTGATAAATCACATCAATTGAAAAAAAATATTATAAATATCAAAAGATTTGAATTTATATACCAAAGTTGTAAATAAGATTACTAAAATATTATTTACCAAAAAAGAAAGAAAATCACTCAAATATTATTACCAAATTTTTATGGCCTAATAAATTCTCAATATATTCTTTTTGATAAGTATATAATACATTAGTAAATTAGTAATACTAATATATATTTTATGGCCTAATACTAATAGTCTAATATTATATTACTATTAGTAATATACTTTAGTCTATATATAAATTAGTATATATATCACTATACTAAATAATTACATGTGAAATAATGATATACTTAATACTATTTTGAAGCTTTTTTTTTTTTAAATAGATTTTGTTTAATACAAATTTACATTTTATTAAAACTTGAAAATCGGACCAAACTGGATTGAAATTGATAAAATCGGATGTATCAGTTTAGGGGGTAACCGGTGCGTAATCGGTTTTTAAAAATGTAAAACAGGTATATACTGATTCAGTCCTAAATTTTGTCTAAAACCGGACCGAATCAATTATACCTCTAAATTTATTCACATAAGTTACACGATAATATTTAATTCGTAGAATTCAATGTTTAAAATTTTCTATTTCAAATTAAATTATGTTATGTAAATGTTTTATTAGATGTATTATCCACATCGGCTCATAACTATAATTTTATATATATTAATGTAATTAATAAGAAAAATGCAATATTCGGTGAAAGAATTGAGAAACCAAGACCATCTCAAGAGGAAGTAGAAATAAGAAAGAAAAAAACTTTGATAAGCAGTACTTCACATAATAATAATAATAATAATAATAATAATAATAATAATAATTTGTTTGAAATTATCGTAACATATGACGTGTTGTATGATTAATATTCAGTTCAGTTAAACAAGATAAAATAAGATTCATACGTGTTCAATGTCTATCGCTAATCATCTTACTACGACCACTTTGTGGCTGATACCGGTGACGTCTGGCTACCTCTAGCAACATTTTTGTTTTTTGTTTCCTAAGCATAATGCTACTAAATATGGCAGTATTTTTTATTTATTACATGATAATACAAGTAAATTGTGGAGACTCTCGATATTATCCGAGAGATCCAGAGTCAGATCCCAATAACATCCAATCATATCATCCAAATTCTCTCTCTTTTTACGTTCCCATGGCTTTATAAATCCATGTTAAAAATATGTTTGTGCCTAAATTATAAAGATAAATGTTTTTTATAAAAATAAATTTATAAATTAATATGAATTACCATGATTTATTTGATTATAAAATTATTTTTATTATAATAAAATAGATTCAATATATCGCTTTATGTCAATTTATAAATTTGTTTATATAAAATTTCTCATTTCTCAATTATATACCAGAAAAAGTATAAGAAGAAAGAATAAAATGATGAAAAAGGCATGATTGGGTATGATCATCAAAACAACAAAGTGTAGTCGACTCCAAGGTGACTAGGGCATGTGTCGTCCAGAAACTGCAAACATTTCCTTTTTGCCGTAACACCTTAGGGTAAGAAGTAACCCATGGTTGATAACGTCCGCATAGTCCAGGTATGATTCCAGTAGAGCACATCGCTAGATAATGTTGCAGCATATCAATAGTCTCCAGGCATTTGGGTGCAGTTGGGAGGGGGCTAGACCCAGGCTGTCCAGAAGGCTGCAGAAGGGCAAGAGAAAGGCAACCTCAGGATGCACGAAAACATGGAAGGAAATAGAGCTACCCTTGTGGAATGACCTTCTGCATCGACGGCACCTTCACTGGGGTCAGGAACCTCGAAAAGCACCAACTCCGGTACCTGGTAAGTAAGGGCCAGAGAGGCTAGCATTGACGCTGTGGCACCTAAACGCCATCTGCTGCCCCCGAACACCGACCCAGCATCAATAGAACCCCCACTTGAAGCATTGGGTTGAGTATATTTTTTGGAGGCCATCACCACCACTGTACAAGATGGTCGTAAAGGTTACAGAAGAAAGAAAAATTTTGGAAAATTGAAATAACAAGGTTGCAGTGTAATAAGAGAAAACCACGCCCCACTCCAACTTTATATAGGAGAAGGCGACGATTAGTCTCCCACACCCTGTGGCAGAAGGGAGAGTTGTGTGTTGCTTCGAATGTTGGGAGTATAATTTACGAAGTGACGCGAACGCATAGAGTCGCCTGACACCCACACATTAATGAACTTGAAAAGACGTCATCAAAACTATAAAAAAGCGAGCCAATCAAGAATGATGGAGAAACGTTGCCAGGATCATCAAACGACAGGAGCCTCCCTGGACTTCGGAGCTATACATACATCAATAAAGGGATCCCGCGTCAATGGCAAGGCGAGTTCGAATATAGATAAAATTTCTACCATACTCGTCTGGTAAGAATTAGCAGGGTAACTGTAAGAGGATTTTCCCCCTCACTAAGACCAGGAAGCCTGTGAATGAATGGGGATTGAGACCAAAGGCCCAGCCCATGGCAAATAGTCTTCAACCCGACCCACGAGAAAATACCTCTGGACGCAACCTGCAAGAGGGATGGTGTTGTAGGGATGAGACTCGTCGATTTGAAAGCCCCTCGAGCAATGTCCAGCCCTCAAGTACCCGCCCACATAGCAAGCGTAATATGCGGAGAACCCTTGATCTACTGACAAGAGAGACATCAACAGACCATTAATAAGACAGTCTGGGAGAAGGAGATCAGAGAACCACGCCACATTTATAGCTCCGCTACCTGGTTTACACACCACATTAATGACGCCGTCGTAAAGTCACACCACATTAAAAGACTCTGACACAAAGAACAGTACGAAACACGCAGACTTCATGGGGGCAGGCACGATCTATCTCCCTAGACTTATAGTATAAATAACAGATCCTATGTATGAGAATATCTCTCTCTGATTCCTAGACTCTTTTATTTATTTACAAACTTCCAAGAACATTTACTAATTTTGGCATTGGAGGCTCCCGGCCCCGAGGCCGCCCTCTCCTAGTTGCACTACTTTTCATCTTTTGCATGTCCATTTCTGAAAATCTGAGTTGTCAGAACTTGGCCCAAATGTATGCAGAACACGACGTTAACACATCATCCAAATTCTCTCTTTTTACGTTCTCATAGCTTATAAATCCATGTTAAAAAGATGTTTGTTCCTAAATTATAAAGAGAAATGTTTTTTTATAAAAACAAATTTATAAATTAATATGAATTTACATAATTTATTAGATTATAAAATTATTTTTATTATAAAATAAATTCAATATATCGCGTTATGTCAATTTATAAATTTATTAATATAAAATTTCTTGATAATCGACTAATCGTAGCATTTCTCAATTTAAAACTAGATAAATTAACACTTAATTTTGGGATTGATTTGATGTTGCTTTTCGTTCCTTCTCAATCAGAGAAGTTGACAAGGCAGTGCCTGTTAAGAAAAGAAAGGAGGGGGAAAAAATATTTTTCTTGAGAGCCAAGAAAAAGAAAAGTGAATTTATCATTGGGATACAAAATGAAGAAGCTTCGAGGTGTTTGTGGGGACATATGAGGAAAGATGGTGAGCACATACGTACATACATACATTCCCCATCCACCACCAATTTTTAGAATTCTCACTTGTCACAACCCGCGGCACTTGCTGACTTAAGGCATGCCATTTAACAACATTATTTTATTTGTAGTTGCACCCTATTGTCTGGTTAACATCCACACTCTCGACAGCTCCTAAATGGTCCATCTTAATAATTATAACCAAGACTTCCAACCATACATGTCTATTTCATGATACATACATACATACATATATATATATTTATTTATCTTAAATTTTATAAACTAGGATTTTTTAAGTGGTTTATATTCGAGGAGACCCTTCACTTCATTGCAAAGTGTCCTCACCTTGGGACTTCCACGCATACGCCTATGACAACAGTTGACTTGGGTCTCTTTTCCTTTTTTTTTTTTTTTTTTTTTTTAAATATATGTTTCATATGTGCATTGACATGTGCTGGATTAATCAGAAAGAGAATATGCACAAGGAGTGAGGGTGTCCAATGAAGAGTTTTACCTGACTGGCTGTGATCATGCCCTGCTCACTTCAGCTTTCCAAATCTACAAGGGGTTTCAGAAAATAAATAAAAAAAATGGTTGTTGGGTTTTGGAATTCTGTCCATTTCAATCCAGGATCTTCACTGGTGGAACATGCTTATAGAGGAATGGATTCATGACACTGCAAGTTCTGCTACAAACTGCTCATCGTTTACCAGAAGAGGCTATCAAGGGGATTTCTGGCTTTAATACTTGCCCACTAGGAGAGCTGCCCCCACAATCGCATGACTATGCCCTTGACTAGAGTTTAGAAAAAGGATTTAGCAAATAAAAGGAAACGCACTTGGAAACATATATAACACTCTCGTACTTTCCTATTATGAGTTGAATCATTAGTAGCATCATCATCATCATCATAATTCATAAAGTGAAAAACAAGAGTTTCATCTGCCATCCAAAGGTCTCGACAATATAGTGGCCATGCAAGCTTAAAAGCGCCAAACCTCACTCACATACATCAAAACAATATAAGCATAGATATGCATAAATAAAAGTCCTCGACTTCAGCTAGCAAGGGATGTACATCAACACCAGAAGTAAAAAACTTGAGTTCAAGCGCCTATTTATCAATTATTCTAGGGGATGAGTGCTGATAAACAGACCACAGCTACTGGTATTAGCACTCCTGCCAATGCAGTTTCTATTCCTGCACCCAAAAAAAAAAAATCGTATTATGGAAATTAATATAAGTTGGAGGGTAGTCTGTTATGAATATAAAGTAACAATACTCTAAACATTAAAATAAAGTAACAATACCGAGTTAAGTAAAGTTGTCATGAATCCATTCAATCCAGTGAGCTCAACGTAGATGCAAAGCCATCAAAGTTGGTGCAAGGAATTATGGCTGAGAGTTTCATATTATCATCATAACTAGCCAATTCAGAAGCACAAACTACTAACTATCATTATAAGACAAATAGACTTATGGGTTTGTTACGTATTTGCCTACTAGATTTCCTTTTTTGAATTTTGACTAGAAAATTTTCAATGCGTGCATTGCAGATACATGTATCCAAATATTTCCATCCTACCTTTTCAATCTAGTCAGGTCACTTGCACACATCTGTCCAGGAGATCAAGCTCATGGTTCCCCTTTCAATTTGTTCCATTAAAAATGTTGGTACCAATGCAGGACTTGTTATCCTTATGACACATACAAATAATTCACTGTTTCTGGGACGGAATTGTGAGTACCATCATGTCTAATTTTGAATTTCTCCACAGCCACTGCTTAATTTCTTGTGAAAGCATAAGAATATGAGATGGCTTATCAGCCTAGTTGACGTGGTAGATATCAACTTGTGTCATTGAAACATATGTTACAATGTACAATATATCATTTAATTATGTAGAATTTCCAAACTGAAGTACAAAAATACAAGGAAATAAGAGGCCTATACTGCACCAGAAAGTATGAAAAGAGAATATAAAACAGTTTACATGATGCATGTAAAAACCTATTGAGTTCTTCAAGCTTATAAAAATGAAATTAGAGTAGGATAAGTAGATTTTACGTCTTGTGATTACTCAACTGATAAATCTATATAGAATTAACCAATCTATCATTTCATTCACAGAACTTTGTGAGCATAAGACAGCACAAGATGAGAAATAAATATAAATTTTTAACGTAGGTATGAGAAATAAATACAACTATTGCGTCTTTAATAGAAAGAATTAGAGCTAACATACCTCGTCCTCGTCGTCGTCATTCCCACCATCTTCTTTGTTCTTCTTGAGACTGGTAGTACCTCCCTCCTTGCTGATGGGTAAATTCATTGCTCCAAAGGGTGTATCTACATTAATATGCCCTTTCATGGAGTAACCAGTGCCTTTTCCTCTCATCATGTCCCAAAGTGCAGAGCCAAATTCTTTAGGCCTGAAGGTGATGGGAAGATCAATGTAACTTATTCCATTCTTATCAATTTTTGTGGAGTTTGAGAGTTCCGCACCTCCAATGCTCACATCAGCAAGCCAAACCTCATAGTCTAGTGAATTTAGTCCCATGTCAAAGTCGTTCTTATTTTCCAATTTCACATGAAGAACTGCAACAGTTTCTTCAAAAGAGAACCTCTCAAATTTAATTTTGTCAACATCAATATCAGGCTTGTATGGTATGGGCATCTCTCCAGTTTTCTCAAGTGGTATAGTCAGCCTACCAAAAACAGGCACGTCCACAATGAAGTCAACCTTGATCCTATATGGAACTATGCTTCCAGGCTTGATATCATCATATGTGTTTTTTATATCATCATAAACTAGCCTAATTGGTATTTTGACTGTCTCCTCTCCATGTGCTTCGATCGTCCCAGCATCTGGGATCAACCCTGAAACTAGTTTCCTTCCATCACTCTCAACCAAGTAATTTATGTCAATCAGCGGGATGGGGACGGGATTTGGGTTCTTTACAAGAACATCAACAACAATCTCTGCCTTTTCAAGATTGATAAGAGGGATGTGAATCTCAGTAACATCCGCAGTTGGCTTTCCAAATCCAATAGCTCCCTCAATCTTCTCACCAATGTCGTGAATGAAATCCTTCACCTTCTCAATAAATCCCCCTTTCTCTTCATCTTTCTCATCTTCCTTGCGCTCTTTGTCCTTAACACCCCTTTCAGCTACTTCAGGCGTATAAGATGAAGCCATGCCTTTATAGCAACGAGATTTTAGATCTAAAAAGAATTAGTTGGTAGAATAACCAGGATAAAAGAAGCAACAATTAAGTGGACAACATGGGCAAGCAATAATAGATGAAATAGGAGTGCACTTGTATTATTGATCAAAAAATGAAATTCCACAAATCCACATGCTAACCACAAGCAATGCCTAGAGAAGTTTCTACAGGATTAAAACATACATAAGAACGCAGACGATTGCTTTCCTTTGAAAAATGCATAAAATATTGGCTCAATGTCATTGCTGCTCAGATCAAGAAATTGCTTCTATATCTTTAAAAGGTTTCGACATGCAACTTTATCAAGGAATGCGTCACCCAACTTGCATTTTCTCATTTAATCATGTAATAAATTCCTCTCAAGAAAGAAATCAGTGATATATCCAAATATGACTAGAGGATTAAAAGGTGTGAGAGTCAGCACCACCTTTTTTTCTTTATTTTCAAAGAAAAACATAATACACTCAGAAGTGGCACTGTTGACTCCTCTCATCCAATCGAGTTAGCCATACCAACCATATGCAACCCTATCCTGCTAACTACTCTTATGGGAGGTGCAAATTAAACAATTTAAACAGCTAATTTGATCTAAAGCCATCAAATTTAAGGATCCGGAAATGCCAACCAGTCAACTTCGAGAGCAACATCCAAATCAACATCCATTTATCCAGAAAAAAAAGGATTGGTACAAAATTGCATATAAATCAGATCAAAGATCAGGATGCAGATCTGCAGAATGCACATGATGGTGCCCTCAAAATGGAGCAAGCAACCGAAAATGTTAGAGATCACATAATAACAATAATATCCCACAAAAATCGGAAATCGCGTTATTTTAGTTGGTTTGTGAGAAGGAAATGAGCGATCCGCGATCCAAAAGGGTAGAATTATATCTATAGTAAGATCAAACAGATCACAGCAGTATATATGATTCTGATCACAAAAAACGAATTCACAAAATCGCTATTAGCAATAGCAACGACGAGGAAGACGACAAGTTAAATGCAGAATCAGAGGTGCATATAAAAATATATACACATACCTGGAAATGAAAATGAACGAATTTGATATGAAATATCTTTGTTTAGGCTTTGGTAAATCCACTATCAGAACAAACGATAATATAGAGCCATATATATACGTGCGTGTGTGTGTGTGTGTGTGAGTGAACGTAAATGTAATGACTAATTCTGAATGATAGAATTTATTTAAAAATTATAATAATTCGAGTCCTGATGATAGAATTGCCGACAAGTCATGGGACTGGGCCCCACTTCGTGATTACGCGGCTATCGCTGCGTGGTCTCACAAATAAGTCGGTTCGGATGGAAAGATAATTTTACCTGCAATCGTACAGTGACAAGTGTCCTACAAGTCAATCGTTTAAAACAAAATAAAATTTATTATTTTTTAATTTTTTTTAAATAATTATACGACATTTATAATTATAATTATCATTTATCTTTATTCAAAATATTAGAGAATAATTTTCTGCAGTGTCTATTATAAACATACCAATAGACAGCTGCCCTGTAAAGGGCACATGAATGAAATTAGGGACCGCTTACACAGGGAATCTCTCTCTCCTATCTCACTCTCTCTGTCTCTCGATCCGAAAGGCGGTCCGAAAGGCGATTTCGTGACGGGTTTCCCGTGAGGGTTCCCACTGTCACAGTTGATGAACCCGGTCTCCGATAAAGACCATTTTACAGGAGACGCCGGCCAGAAGCGGTTCTACATTCATTTTTATTCACAAATTTTAATAAATCTCATTATTACTTATAAAATATCTCAATTTATTTCTTCTCATCTCTCAATCCAAACGCAGTTTAATAACGAGAAACAAGCCATAACCAAATAACGATAACGTGTTAACTGCAAAAAAGGCTAGATTTGTGTAAAAAGATTGTTTTAACTCATCTCATTATTATAATTTTCTTAAATTTTTATATAAAATATAATAAACAATTCAATTTTTTCAAGTTTCAAAATAATAATAATATTAAAAAATAAAACAGTGCTACACATAATCCTCACACCCTGCACACTCATTTAAAAACATGTCATTTTACCGTTTTATCTTATTTTACTTACAAATATGTCTGGAATTAATGAAATTATGTAGATAAAAATGTAAAATCACATATTTTTAAGTAGGTGTGCAGGATGTAAAGCTTATGTCTAAAAAATTTTTAAAAAATAATATTTTATTCAACTTTCATCTAAAACTATCTTATCTCATTTGAGACTTTGAGTATCCAAACTAACCTCTATTCTTAGTTTGCGTTCTTTTTTTCCCTACTTCTAGTGATGGATAGAAAACTGAAAAGAAAAGGTTAAAAATCGTACCCTTTGATGTAAAAGAACCACTGAAATATAAATAGTAAATACACACACATACAAAATATCCATTAAAGACTATTTTCAGCATGAACAATGAAGTATTGTGAATTTTACATTCGTCAAATAAAACTTTCTTATTGTTGGCGACTCATTTCGTCAAATATACATTTGACTTCTAAGCTACATGCATGGTTCTCTTATTTCAATTGAAGAACCAAACTGATGGAGAGAATTCTTTTGACTCAAAACTCTCATATAATGCTGCCGTTGGGGATGACTGCACTATGAAGAACAACCACAATTCCCTCACTGATCATGTACCCATTGGCTTCACTGTTCCCTTCTCTGACGCTGTCTTTGTTTATAATCTGCATAGAATTACCAATACATTACTTCTATATCAGTCATATAGTAAAGGCCCCTAGTTTAGATAGAACACTTAAAAGGACAGTGAAGTGCGAAGAAGAGAAGCCACATATTGATTCAGTTATTCAGTTGCAGGTTTTAGACAGACATTCACACAAAATAAGCTTAAACAGATAAAGGCTCAATCAATACTTTCTAGGTAGCTCCAACCGTGCCGAACTTAAAAAAGATGTCCAACAGAAAAACCCTGTTCTATCCACTCTTCTGCAATCTATTTTTGAAACGTCAGTGCTCAGTCTGTGCATAGTACGTAGTGGCATTGGCAATAATAATAATAATGCAAGTGCATTGCAGGAAAAATCTGAAAATGGATGGGAATATTAGATAAATGAAGTTGGTTTAGCTTGTTAGTCTAAGAATACGTATATATTTCTTGATAGTTAAGCTTTAATATAAATATTAATGATGTAATGAGATTGCTATTGAGAGCCAATGACTATTTCTTGTACTTTCCATACCAAAACATTTCTGCCAATTCTTGCATTCTTATCTACAATCGCCTTCCTTATTTGAGTATCTTCACCAATTCCTATAGGAATATCTAGGCCCTTCCTGTCCACGCCACTCCGCCGAATATCTTCCATCTGTGGATCGAGAACGCACACTTGCACTATATATAAGATAATCAATGGAGATTTGAAAAGAACATTCATGAGTCCATCTGTGAGGAGGATGGGGGGCTAAAATGTTTTATTTTCGAGTTCTTAAACACTGCACGATGCCAACAGAGACATATATGGATAAACATTTAAAGCCATCTTACTTGATAAATATCAGAACCCATGATCACTGAGTCCTCTATTACAGCCCCATCTCCAATTCTTGTCTTCATACCGACTACTGTACCTTTGATCTTGCACCTCTACTCTTAGAAAGGTTAGAAATATATTAGAAACAGTAATTTAAAGCACAGTTTAGAACAGAAAAAAATACATGGTATGCATGCGTTATAACTTATTTTCCTCTTCTATGTATACGTATTTGTTTCCATACTATGTAACTGCCTATCATTGAAATTTACCATTGCAAACTATAGAGGCAGAGAAAGCAGTTCCTTACACCGAGAATGCAACCATCTCCAATGACACTGTCTATTATTATAGCATCAGTCACATGAGTTGGAGGCAGAATCCGAGGTAAAGTGTAGATGGGAGACTTTTTATCAAAGAAGCTGCTATGAAAGGATGAAATTTTTGTTAGTTTGTGAGGTGTCCAATATAGGCACAGACATTCACTGGGATGATACTTTCAGCCCTTTTCTGGTATTAAAGTTACTGACTTAAATGCCATGTCTGCTTTCTTTGTAATTTCCATATTTGCTAGGTAGAATGCTTCAATGCTCCTCATGTCTTCCCAGTACCCATCAAAGAGAAAAGCTTGTACCTGACTATCACGAAGGAGGAGAATTTTCTTATCAATTGCAATTAAAAAGATAAAAATAACTAGAGTCTACCACAGCATCATTATGTAGGGACAGAGAGAAAATAGTACTTCCACATTTGAAAATAAAAGCAACACGGGAAGGGCATACAAAATAAGTCTGACCTTCATTCCTAAGGATATTGCACCTGGTATTACTTCACTTGCGAAGTCATTTGCATTGGGAAAATGTTCTCTTAGAAGCTTAACCATTATATCTCTATTAATGACATATATTCCCATACTTGAAAATTCTCGATATGCAATATCATTGCATTTCATTGGGCTTTCCTCCTGAATTTCAGAAGTAAACTTCCTCAGAGAACTCCCCCAAAAACTATAAAATTTAAGCAGAGCGGAGCTTGGGGGGGAAACCTACTGAAACAAAAGTGATTGGCTCACTATCTGACTTCAATCTAAACTCTAGAACTTGATTTTCTGAATTCAATCTCAAAATGCCAAAATTTGGGTCTTGCTCTCTCCGAGCACTCAATGCTGCAATAGTCATGTCAGCCCTGCTGTTTCGATGTGCTTCTATGATTTTCTGGTAGTCCATTTTGTAGAGATGGTGGCCAGGAAGGATCAGAAACTCAGTCACGGGATACTCTTCTATCAACCACAAGCATCTTCTAACAGCATCTGCAGCTCCCTAATATAGAGGAAGAACATGAATATATGCATTTATATAATGAGAAATGATATTTGCAGTTGTGGAGTGTGTAAGCGCCACGCAATCTCTTGAAAAAAAGTGAGTAAATACGGACCAACATGAAAAAAAAAAAAATTAATTTTTTAATAGTAGACCCCACTTTTTTTCAAAGTGATTGCGCGTCACTTTCGTACTCTACGAGTGTATGTAGCATTACTCTTATATAATATGACATCAAGACTAATAGTATAGAGAACAATATGCTTTTAAACCTGAAACCAGTCATCGTCTTCAAGGCTCTGGTAAGCAGTGATAACTTCAACGAATCCCTCTTTTCCAAGACCTTGTCCAGAATAAGCTCTGGAAAGGTGGGAATTGAGAGAAGTTGAATTGAATTGAGTAAGAGCATATATCCTGTTTATGTTACTGTTAAAGCAGTTGCTGACCACTGCATCAACGAGTCTGTAATTTGCTGCTATAGGAATGGCCCCTTCTGATATTTTCTTCGTCAATGGGTAAAGCTTTGACTGCGATCCATCTTCTAACACAATAGCTGCTACACTCTGACATCAATCAATTCACATATGTTAATCCAGAAATACTTAGCGGCACTCTTCCAGAACCATGCCAAAGCAAAACAGGTTAAAGTGCTTATAACGAAGTATAAGAATATGCATGAGGAGAGAACATTAGGTAGTAGTAAACTTTGGACCTGATTAGTTGAGGGAAACAGCAAATTGGGATACTGAGGCTGCTGTGAATTGGATATGAACAATCTTGGAGGAAGTGTACAATGGAACTTTGATGAACGTTTTCGACGAATTCTTGCTGATCCATTAATGGCACCATTTTTTTGGAGATCCATGGATATAGGAAGAGAAAGCTGCAATATCACCATGACAAGAGAAAGCAACAGGAAGCAATGATATGATATGCCACTCTTCTTCTAACAAATTATTTTAATCTCTTTACAGTATATTGCTTCTCTTGTTCCCCACAACGAATGAGATTTAATAGAGAGAATAAGAATGGAATACTTTGGTTTGATCTTCTTCCTCATGGCTACTGGAGAGGAAATCTTCCTTGCATTGCCCGTGGGTAGGCTGGTTTTCCGACCAAATACTGTCAACATTTTCTTTTTAGTGGATCCCAAAATATAAACATGAAGCTCAGCTAGCATCAACCTTCTCAAAGAAACTTGTTTGTGGTGTTTAACTTTGATTCTAAGTTTCTTATTGCCTTTAGGTTCTTTAGTCTTTAGCAATTCTTTTGCTTTGTTGATTGAATCATGGTTAAGCAGATGTCCAAGAAGAGCAAAAGAACTTGTACAGAAATGGCTAGTTCAATATAAAATGCCAATGCAAAATTACCAGTTTGCCCACATAACCCTTTGAAACAACTATAGAATTGGCAAAAAGATGTTTCGCATTGTAGCTAGAACACGTTTTGGCCTGTCATCAATTTCAGAGTCAAGCGTTTGAGGCTTGTGTCCAACGTCTGCATTTTGGAATTGAGTAGTATCGAAGGCAGGCATTGTCTCAGCTTTTGTGCTTCAAGCTTCCTGCCCATCTCAAATTCGACCAACAAAATAGGTTTCATCCTTCAATTGACAGTTGTTTCAACACTTTGCATCCAGAGTTTTGTCGAAGTACATATTACTAACCAATTAAAGCGCAATCATCTTAGAAGATAACTTTGGTCTTCCAGCTCATGTTGGTCCCAGAATTCAATAAATAAAGATAAGTAAATTGCTTGGATCGTGATTTTTTTTACAATTTTTTAATCAAAATACATTTTACAATTCGGAGAGAGATAGCATGTAGACTCTACTACATTAATCATGATACCTCAGGTATTCTCAAAATACCTTACTACTATTCATTATTTTATTATTGATTTTCACTACTATTCAATATTTTATCATTACTTTTCTCACTACTATTCACAGAATACCTGAGAATACCTCACTACTCACACGCAACCTTTATGGAAATGGTTGAAATTGCAAACTATTTGGGACTTCACAACCAAAAGCACAGCGGACATAAGCCCCGTGAAACACGACCAAACACATAAGCAGCATATCATATAAAGGACTATTGAGAACAAGTTACAGAAGGCAGGAATATGCAACCACTTTTTAACAAGAGAAGCGTTACCCACTGGTTTGCACTTGTGTTTCTGAATTTTATTTCTTTGCAAAAAGAGAGAAATGACAATTATATCTGAAAAATAAAAGCAAGGGAGCCGTGTAAAAAGATAATTTCTGATTCTAAACATCAGGCATACATCTTTTCCTGTGTGTCTGAGCAGTTAGAGCACTAAGGCTCTTTCGAGGTGCAGCAAAGCAATCGATAAATACTCATTATTCTTTGGGATGATGTGGCTACCCTTTGGAAGTCCCTCAGAACTCTCAACATAGAGACATTCTGGCGGTTGACAAACGAAACAATACGTCTAACTGAGGAGAGGGAAAAAAAAACTAGACATCATGTCATGACATCCAATGGTCCCCAATATTTCTCACTTCAGATGGTGCTCAAACAAAGATGCCATCTCAATCTGCACGACAAACGAAGTTAATTAATGTGAGAACTCAATCATCTAAAGAATAAAATAATTTTTTTTATAAGTAAGAAACTTTATTGATCGAATGAAACTAGACAAAGCCCATGTACACAGGAAGTATACAAAATAGATTACATTCTAGAAAGCTGAAAAGAAAGCAAAAACTCATGAACATTCCCTCCCTTTAATACAATTAGCAGAAAACCATTGGACCAAAGAAAATACAAAAAAAGTTCCATATTTCCCCCAAGCTCTCTCCTTGTTGTTGAAGCATCTCTCATTTCTTTCCATCCATATACACCAAAATAAGCACAAAGGAACCATCCTCCACATCACTGCCAGTTGAGAGCTATGATGATGCCTATTCCATCATGCTAGGAGTTCCACCACACTCTTGGGCACAACCCAAGTCAACCCAGCTCTACTAAATATACCAGCCCATAACTCCCTCGCCACCTCGCAATGCAGAAAAAGATGGTCAATCGATTCCCCATTGTTCTTACACATGTAACACCACTCCATTATGATCATCCCATGTTTCCTTAAATTGTCAGCCATCAAAATCTTTCCTAAAGCTGCAGTCCAAGTAAAAAAATGTAACTTTGGATGGCACGGGAACTCTCCAAATACCCTTCCATGGAAACACAATGGGCTGATGGTCTGTCAGCACCTTATAGAAGGATTTAACAGGAAATTTTTTACTCCCCAAATATTTCCACAGCATTCTATCTCTCCCATTTCCTCCTATCTTCTTGGAATAAAGATAGCTGAAAAAACTTGCTATCTCCTCAACTTCCCAATCCTGCGCATTTCTGGAAAAAATCATATTCCCATGCACTATACCATCGGCTCAACACAACACATTTGAGACTGCAGCCTGCTGATTTTCAGCCAATCTGAAAACACCTGGAAAAACAGAAAATAGAGCTCTCTCACCACACCACTCATCAAACCAGAAACTAATTCTTGTGCCCTCTCCAACCTCAAAATTGATGTGTTGCAAACACCTTCCACCCCTTTCTACGAAATTTCCAAAGGCTCACACCATAAGTCCTCGTACCCTCCTTGGAACACCAACCCCCCCAATCACAACCATACTTCCGATCCACGACTATTCTCCACAACAAAATCCCTTCCAATTGGAATCTTCACAACCACTTTCCTAATAGAGCTTTATTAAAAATGATCAAGTTATGCACCCTCAAACCTCCCAACTCCTTCGGACTGCACACTTTTTGCCAACTCACAAGATGAAATTTAATCTCCTCACCCATGCCGCCCCACAAAAAAGCTCTAAATAGTTTTTCAATCCAATAAGCCACCCCCATCGGTAAAAGAAATAAAGAAAAAAAGTACGTAGGAAGATTGTAAAGGGTACTTTTGATAAGAGTTAGTCTCCCTCCTTTTGATAGGTAGAGCCATTTCCAACCCGACAACCATTTTTCTACCTTCTCTACAATACCATCCCAAATATTTTTTGCTTTTAAAGAGACTCCCAAAGGAAGTCCGAGATATTTCATAGGAAAAGCAACCACTTTGCATCCCAACAATTCTGCTAGAAGGTTGATATTCTCCACCTCTCCTACCAGGACCAATTCCGATTTTCCCAAGTTCATCTTGAGTCCCGAAACAACTTCAAAACACAAAACAACCCTTAAAGCTTGAATCTGTCCGTTGTCCGCTATCAGCATCACAAAAAATTAAAGTGTCACCCGCATACAATAAATGGGAGATGGATAAAGCCTCATTATTAATGTTACCCACTGAAAAACCGGCAAGAAAACCTCCCCTTACAGCAGCCTCCACCATGCAACTCAAGGCCTCAATTACTAAAACAAAGAGAAAAGGAGATAACGGATTCCCTTGTCTCAAACCCCTCGAACTTTGAAAAAATCCACAAGGTTTGCCATGAACTAAAACAAAAAATCAGGCGGTCGAAATACAATGTTTAACCCAACCACACCACCTATCTCCAAAGCCACATCTTCTTAACATATATAGCAAAAAATCCCAGCACACGTGGTCATAAGCCTTTTTCCATGTCCAACTTGCAAATAACTCTTGGAATACCATTCCTCAACCGACTGTCCAAACACTCATTTGCTATCAAAATTGAATCCAAAATTTGCCGACCCTGTACAAAGCATTTTGAGGTTTGAAAATTATTTTATCCATCACCAAACTCATACGAGTTGCTAACACTTTCGAAATGATTTTATAAATCCCGTCTACCAAACTAATAGGACGGAAATCTTTCAACTCAATAGCCCCCGCTATCTTTGGGATGAGGGCAATAAAAGTAGCGATAAGGGACTTCTCAAACTTGTGATAAAGATGAAACTCATGAAAAACCCGCATCACATCATCTTTCACTGTGTCCCAACACTCTTGAAAGAAAGCCAAAGAAAATCCATCCGGGCCCGGGGCTTTATCTTTGCACATACCACTCACCACCTACTGCACTTCGACTTCCTCAAATGGTTTCTCCAACCAACTTGCTACACTAACATCCAGCTGGTCAAAAAACAAACCATCCAGTTTAGGACGCCACACCGCAGTCTCTTTGAGAATATCTTCAAAATAGTTCACAATATGGTCTTGAATATCCTCCAGGGATTGGTGCACCATATTACCGGATTGGATCACCTCAATCACATTATTACGCCTGTGGGAATTTGTCATGTTGTGAAAGAGCTTATAACATTTGTCGCCCTCCTTCAACCACGTCATCCTAAATTTTTGCCTCCAAGAAATTTCTTCCATCAACAAAACATTTTCTATCTCAGACACCACCTCAATCTTTCTCAACGAGGACTCCTCATTGACCTCCCCAACTTCTAGAGAATGCAACTCATTCCAAAGAAGACTTTTTTGCTCATCCGTATGTCTAGAAACCTCAATATTCCACTTCTTTAAATCCAGCTCAAGGGCTTTAAGTTTACCAGGCACAATAAAACTAGGGGTACCATGAAAGGAATAGGAAACCCACCAATTCCTCACCCTCTCCTCGAAACCAATCGTTTGTAGCCACATATTCTCAAATTTGAAGTAACGCCTACCCCCATGAATGCCCTCACAATCTAACAAAATGGGAAAATGATCAGAGCATACCCGTGGCAATCTTTTCTAGCTTAGATCCGGATAATGTGTCTCCCAAGAAGTAGAAACTAGAAATATGTCCAACCTTAACCCCCCCTCTACTGTTATACCACGTGAAAAACCTCCAAACCAGAGGAAGATCAATCAAGTTAAGATAAAAAATCAACACCGAGAAGTCTTCCATCGCCCTTGTCAAAGAAGTAGCCCTCTCCCTCTCACAAGGAAAACGTACAACATTAAAGTCCCCACACACGACCCAAGGTAATTCCCATAAATAATACAAACCTGCCAATTCCTCCCACAAAGAGCTTCTTTCTCAATCTGCATTAGGTCCATACACTCCCGCAAGAGCCCACCTCCACCCATCCTCAATA